>OY856413.1:933513588-934122755 GCA_963693085.1 Alisma plantago-aquatica | reverse complement strand
AATGAATGGATCAAACTATATGTGGTTGCTAAATGTGTGTGAATATGAAATGGAACTACAGGTTTCTACATGCATGTGTGTGATGAATCATATTTGAAAATTAAATGTGCTTATTATACATATATGTGAATCACATGATCCATAAAAAATATATAATTTGTATCTGGTCAATATTTGCATGTTTATGGCCTGTTGTTGGCTGAAATCAAAGGGATGTTGTAAACCTACTATTTAGAACTGAACTGTAGGTTCTGCATCCTACTGACCAGCCGCACAGCTGGCCTAGAACTAATAAGAAGAAAAAAAACATCGATGTCAGTAAAATACCAAAAACTGACAACTAATGCTTAATTGTGTCGGTTGTTTGCTATTAATCGACGCCTATGGTCCGACTACTAGCACTTTCGGGTTAAATTGTAATCAGGAATGGCTTTCTGTCGTCAGTTATGTAACCGACATTGAAGGAGTCTACTTTTAGTGTCACCCACTTGGGTTTCACTTCAAAACCGATGACAAAAGTCTTACTTAACTGACACTAAAGGTGTTATCTGTACTAGTACACATCAGTCTCATGTGGAATCATGATGGCATATATGAACTGTATTGTAATGTGCTAATTTTTGGAAATGCTTATCCTAATGTTGGTCATATGATGCTTAGACCCTAGAGGAAATCCACCCAACTTTATTATGCTTCTTATGTCCTTATATCTATGATCTAATCTCACATCTTATCCAAATCGCATGACTTGATGATCCATGACTTGGTTGCTCTATTATGAGTCCTTTCACCCTAAAATGGATGTAAGTGACATAAATTTGAACATGTTCAATTAAAATGCACAGAACCTCAAAATGACTTGAAACTTGAAACCCACCTTTGTGATGGACCCTATATCACTAATGGATCATCAAATGTGAAAATAAGACGCTTGGACCTAACTTGACCCAAAACCCTAATAATTGAACTACTTAGCTTAATGATGAGAATTTAATGCATGTATGTAATATTATGCTTAATCAGATGTTGCTCATGGCTAGATAGTCAAGAACATGCTATGTTAGGAATCTCTAAATTAGGTACGGGATTTAAATACGTATATGAATATGGCTTCTTGCTTGAAATGTGATACATATGTATGCTTGTTTACTGCCTCAAATATTTCCATGTAACACTAGTATTGTGCTTGGTTTGTATCTTGCTATTGTTTTACAACTTGCAAACATAATATAGAAACTCAATTATACAATACTTGTGCACCTACTTGTATTCTATGAGTAAGGACATGGGGTTGGGCGTCCTATTTGAGTTGTCAAGATAGGGCAGACCATATTGATATAAGGGTTAGCTAATCTTGAGCACCCTTACATACTCTTACGATGGGAAGTAGTCAAAGTCCTTATGGTATATGATGTTGTTGGTATAATTGTAGTAAAATGATACAAAACAAGGGCTCTTGCTTTGCCAAATACTTAACTTGTTTATTCTTGTTCGTTACTCCTGCAACTCTTTTCAAATTATGCAAAGCTTATACATACATTTATATATATATATATGTATATATATATGTATATATATATATATATATATATATATTAGCCTTGTACTCAGCACCTCATGTGCTCGAACCGCCTTGTTTCATGTATTTTATAGGTTCAAAGTTGGATAGAAGTTGATAGGATTGGTGAGCTATGTCAGGTGTATTTCTTGTGAGATCCCTATTATACTTCTTCTTTTTTAGATCCCTAGTATACATGAGTAGACAGATAAAATTTTACTCTTGAATATGTAACTAAAAGCTTGTAATAAACAATGTTGCTATACTTATTGAATGTTGAGATTATGATTTCTGATTTTATCTTGTTATTTGTCCATGTATGCTAAGCTTTACACTTTTGCAATCACGGTTTGATAATAACATGCTAGGGATGGATGCCTAGGTCCTATCACCATTGACTTTATAGTCATTTGGAGTTAGGATTTGGGTAAGAAATGATTCTGTGATAGAAAGTGTCGTCTAAAGACAGAGTTTACTATTCATCCAGTCAAAGTTTGCCTTGATGATACTACATGGAGGGTCAATGTTGATCTTGGACAAGTGTGTACATAACTTGAGAAATAAGGACACTATGCTAGTTAAGGTGTTTTGGCATTGCCATGGTGTAGAGGAATCAATGTGAGAACTTGAGGATCAAGTTCGTAGGAAGTACCTGATGGATGTAGCCTACATAGTCCCCCTTCTACATTTTCATTTATCGTTAGCCCTATTGGATGATGACCAAGGGAAAATGAATCATCATCGGTTAGGACCAATGAAAGCCTATTGGTAGCTACTGGCCTTTCATCAGTTGACAACGGATGGATGAACTAGCTGATTGATCACTATCCTTTCATCAATCGAGGACCAATGACCACAAGAAGTGGAGAGCCTGAATGATGAAGTGTCTAATAGTTTAAGAGTTATGGGATAACAAACAATGAGACAACTAACATTGGGTAGCCAATGCAATATCGAGATGCCTCTACTGATGGAATTCATGGGTGCATTGTGAGAACCTATCACACTAAACAAGATTACTCAAAAGCTAAAACATGATCGATCGTTAATTAACCACATCGTAGAAAAAGGGGTTAAGTAAAACCTATTTCAACAAACCAACATGCTAAGAAACATTTGCATAGAATCCAAACATCTTTATTATATTCATATAACATGTAAAGAAATCTTTACAACTACTTTGTGACCGCTGCCACAACATGTACATATAGAGGAACATTGTCCATATATATCACATAAACAAGCATCAACATGATACCAAAAGCTCGAATTAGTTAAAATATCGTATACAAACTTTCTTGCCCGGACCTGAGAGTACAGGGAAAACTCTAGGACACACTAGACAATCTAAACAAACTTCTCTAAGGTCCATCATCACAGCTCCTCCTCACAGCCATGGGCATGTTGTCGCTACTTCCGATCAGCCAAAAGGATGTGGTGACCCACAAGGTGAGACTCATGCCCTAGTGAGAGATATAATTCTCAACACCGCTTATTTATTACAACAGTTTAAGTAATTAAATAGTTTAAGCAGATTAAGAATGTATCACAGATTGGCTTAGCGAAGAATATGATTAACAAGATACATAAAGAAATAGATAACAACTATCATCATTAACCTGACTATCATCATGTGCATTACTAATAGTATAAGCAATCTAGTAGCATAAGCATCTCTAACATCATAAAAGTCTAGTAGCATAGGCATAGCTAACATTATTAGTATGTATAATGTTGGATCTAAGGGCTCTAGATGGGAGGTGAATAGAGCTACATGATTTCTCACAAAACAGATTAGACCTTCAAATTATATTAATTAGGAGAAAAATCTTAATGGCAATTTGAAGTCCTATCTAACAAGCATAGCAATGATGAGAGAGATTGATAGCAAGCACTTGACAAAGGGATGTAGAGTGGTTCCACACTTCAAACTAGAAGTGAGTCATTCCACTACCTAGAGAGGTCAACCCCTACGACTTTGCAAGTACTTTTCTCTATTATATCACTATAGAGATTTACAACAATAGACCACCAAAGGACTTACCCATCCAACCACAAGGAGATCTCCACCTTAACAAGGAACTTACCCACTTAGCTTGAATCTTAAGCCTTCACCTAGTTCTTACCCATTCCAGCTCAAGTCTTCCATCTTGAAGGACTTTTCTTCTCCTCTTGGATCTTCAACCTTTTCCTTCTCCTTCACCTGGATAAGATCACCACCTCTTCATCAACCTTGAAGAGGACCAGCTATAGCTCCTTCTTCACTTCATGGAGCTTGCTTCAGCTTTTCTTCATGAGAGAAGGGGATAGGGATGTAGTGGAACATTGAGAGCTTTACATGCACAAAGGTGGAGCTCTCTTGCAATAATCCTAACTCACTCACAAATCATGAAATGATGTGTAAACTAGAGAGAGAAAGGGGCTCAAGGGGTGGTAGCACACTCAACTATAGCAAGGACCTTGTATGTAGTGAATGAGCAACCTTGGAATGAACTCCAAGTGGTCCTATTTATAGCTGGGGGTGCTCCCTTGAGTTGGGGAACACGTAGGGTCAAAATATAGACATTTTGATCAAGGCAGCGGATCTATTTTTGTCCAAACAAGTCACCAATGGTTAGAATCACTTTTTTTTTCACTTTTCGTATAGTACATTCAGGTGAGATTCAATAAAGGTAACTCGATCGATCAGCTAAAAGACAAACCCAATTTTCAAACTATTAGTCGAGTTGTCCTGGGAAACTCGACCGATAAGTTAAAATCACATTTGGTTAGTAAGCCATTCGATCGAGTTCTGTGAACGCACAACTCGACCAATGCACATATAAGAAAATTGATCCAAGGGATCAGTCTCGATTGAAACTCGACCGATCAGCAGTCTATGATCATTTCTCTAAAGTGATTAAAAAGTGATTAAAATTTGGTACTAAGTGTCCCACATATTTTTCTCATCTTAGTTATAAGTCATATCATCAATACACGTGATTACAAAAATCTTCTAAGATCGTTTGAATGGATTTCCTTATTTGCACACTTGCATTGAGTTTGACTTGAACTTTGACAAGCTAGGGCTTGTGTAAATTGATTCTTTTCATGTACCTAGAACCTAAGATCAATCTTGAATACACATATTAGATACATATGAATGGAATGGTTGAGTCATTATCAAAATATGGACAATGTATTACCTTTAGGTCAACATTCTCCCCCTTTTTGACAATGACAAACCATTCCTCAAACATGTTGAAAAGAATATTGAAAGTATACCTTTGCCTTGTGAATTTGGGGGATTCAAGATTTGAAGAATGTGAATTGCTCCCCCTCAATCTATGCTTACTTTAACCTGCATAGTTACTCTTTCTACACAAAGAAATATAACATGCATGTACCATATGGTCCTTTATCAAGTCACATGATAAGGCATATAAAGAATAAGAAAAGGATCAAATAAGCAATAATAGCAATATGATTGAGTTTCAAGACATTAAATTTCTTTCCCCCTTTTGACATTATCAAAAAGGAAGGGGGGTATAAGATCATACAAAAATCCTTCTCCAAACACAACCAAGTAGATATTCAAACATGCAATCTCATAACATATATCAAACAGATACGAGAGAAACACACAAGCTAGGTCATAATCAAAATATGGTGAAATATGGCACCAACTCACAAGATATAACTGATCAAAGAGTAAGAGTGCGTAGAAGATAGATTACAACTAATGAAGCATGTTCTCATAAAAATAACTACAAGCGAGAATCGATGAAAGTTAAAGATAAAATAGTACATCTCATCATGTGCCCATATGTTTTTAATACAAAATAGTCTAGAAAGATATATATCATTAGCAAACTAGACTAAAAACTAAGAAACATATAGACATCTAAGCTATCTATATCCACAACATCATTATCATCCTCGTCATCAGGCTTGTAGTCATTGTATCCGTCTGAAGCTGCAGTAGTAGTGCCTTCATCACCGGAGTCACCAGCGAAGCCATCAGAGCCATCACCATCATCCCCACCATCACTAGAATCCTCATCAGCATCAGCAGTCTCAACATCAGCCTGGTCAGGCATCTCCTCATCAACAGAAGGATCAAAGCCACGACTGGGCCAACGAGCATTATGCTCATCCCAAGTCATACCAAGAGCATAAAGCTCATTGGCCTGAGGGAAGGAGGGAGCAACATCACCCAGACTGGCAAGAAGAGTGGCCAAGGGGTCAGCAGGTAATGGCAGGAAGACAGGAGCAGGTCCACCAGCAGCAGAGGGTGTGGGAGCAGCAGCGGAAGGCTCATGTGTAGGGTATAAGTGATTGTATGCATAGGATGCATAATCACTATCGGGGTATGGCTAGTAGGTGGGGTATGAGTGTGCACAGGATAAGTTCATGTTAGACATGATTGAATATAAATCCTTGTGTAGATGCTCTTGGACCTAGAGGTTGTATGCATGTTGGTGTATCATATAACCCATGAGGGATTCATTGGACACACAGATTTAGGCAAGGCTAGGTCAGGTAGGCTGAGGAGGTGGACGAGCTCAGGTGGAGGTAGAGGCCAGTGTAGCTCAGGCAGAGGAAGAGGGTGAGATACCAAGTGTGGTGGAGGAAAGATAGGTACAGATTTCTGAATGGTGGTCTCACTGATACACACTCCCTTCCTAGTAGGTCTATAGTGGAAGTAGGAGAAGAGTGATTTCTCAGTGGCAAACTAGAAAAGACCACATATCAGGTCAAGATAAGGTGGATGGGCACCAAGGGTGTTCTTGCCAGATTCAAAGCACGTCATGTGGTGGAGATATATCTATACCACTTGACTCTGACATTCTCTAAGATGCAGTACATTATCACCGCTCTGTTCTCTACAATTTCCATTTAGTTTTTCTTTGGATGGATGTTGCAGTTGACCACTAGGGCTAATATACACTTCTTGAGATCTAAGGAGGAGGAGGGTAGGGTGCTCTTCTTCTTATATGGAACGTCAGGTTTCTTTAGATAGTGATGGATATCAGGAAGAGTGATCTCATTCTACTTGTAGAAACCTTCCGGGTCCAATAGGTCAAAATACTCACCATAATCCTTACGCCAGGTATCATTCTCATCAGCTCCTGAAAAGAAAACATTTAAGATATCCTCAAAGATTTGGAATTTCTTCCCAGCAATCATAGAAGTAAGGATCACTTGAGTATTGGGAGGGGGTACAAGGAAGTCGTAATTTCAACACAAATTTGCGTAGAATTTGTGAACTACTTTCATGCTTGACATAGAATTGTGAAAGCAATCACACTCGACAGCCAGGGTAGATAGGTTATGAATGTAAAACAATCTTTCCACTTGATCGATGATAGCTTGATGCCTAAGGTTAGGTTCAAAACTGTGATCATGAAGAAAGTAATGGCAAACCTCTGTATGTTTAGCTCTACTATGCAATATAGGATTGTAAGACAAGTTAATTGCACTATTATTATCACAATAGACAGGAGAAGCATCAAAATGAATGGTAAAGTCTTGGAGCATTTGCTTCATCCATAGGACCTCGGCACAACAACTCCCAGCTGCAATGTACTCAGCCTCGGTGTTTGATAATTCCACAGTGCTCTATTTCTTGGAGAACCAAGACACCAAGCATGGTCCTAGGAGGAAATAAGTGCCACTTGTGCACTTTCTATCAATCAAGCAGCCTCCATAATTGGCATCTCTATAGGTAGTAAGAGTAAAGTCCCTTGACTTGGGATACCATAGTCTAAAGTTTTGAGTTTTGGCTAAGTACCTTAGAATCCTCTTAACCGCTATAAGATGAGATTTCTAAGGATTTGATTGAAATCTAGCACACAAGCCAACACTAAACATTATGTCAAGTTTAGAGGCAGTTAAACTTCCAATCATACCTCTATAGAGCTTCTCATCTACCTTTTCGCCTTCTTCATCTTTATCAAGTTTGGCGGTGTTTGACATGGGTGTGTCCATCGTCTTGGTATTCTCCATCCCAAAGCACTTAAGTAGTTCATTGGTGTACTTGCCTTGGTTGATGAAGTTCCCATCTTTTGTTTACTAGATTTGAAAGCTGAGGAAGAATGTGAGCTCACCCATCATACTCATCTTGAATTCACTTTGCATAAGATCACTAAATTCTTTGCAAAGATCAAGGTTAGTTTTTCCAAAAATGATATCATCAACATATATTTGAATAATAAGAAAATTGTTAGAAGTGTTCTTTAGAAACAAGGTAGAATCCACTTTGCCCATGATATAACCATGGTCTAACAAAAAGTTCTTTAATTTCTCATACCAAGCCCTTGGTTCTTGTTTGAGTTGATAGAGAGCTTTTTGCAACAAATAAACATGGTTAGGTAGACTATCATGTTCAAACCTGGAGATAGTGCAACATACACTTCCCCCTCAATTGTAGCATTCAAAAATGCACTTTTAACATCCATTTGATACAAAAGAAAGTTTTTAAGACTAGCAAACGTAAGTAACATACGAATGGACTCAAGTCTAGCTACAGGTGCATAAGTTTCATCAAAGTCAATACCTTCATGTTGATTGTAGCCTTGAGCCACTAACCTTGCTTTGTTTCTTACCACTTTGTCGCTTTCATCTAGCTTGTTGCGGTAGACCCATTTGGTGCCAATAATGTTTCTATCACTTGGTCTTGGCACAAGGGTCCAAACGTTTTTCTTCTCAAATTGTTCCAGCTCCTCTTGCATAGCTAGGATCCATTCTTCATCCCCAATAGCTTCCTTGACATTTTTAAGCTCTAGTTGTGAGATGAAGGCATTGTTGGCTTGTTATTTGTTGAATGTAGCCCACGTCTTCACTCTCTTAAATGGATCACCTAAGATCAGCTCCTTAGGATGATTCTTTGCAAACTGAGGATTGGATCCTTCTTTTCATCATCTTTTTCTTCTTCTTGAGCAACCGCCTCTTTTCCCTATTGGGTGATGTTGAGTTCTTTAAGGATACAAAGTACTTCATCTGCAACATCATCATTTGAAAAAAAATATTTGGGAATAGAGGGGTTAGTCTCAATAAACTTTACATTAATAGATTCTTCAACCTTAGCAATATCAACATTATAAACACTATATGCCATGCTAGTAGTGATATAGCAAGAAAGAAATCCCTATACGATTTCAGATCAAACTTGTCGAGAGATTCAAAACAAAACAAGGACATCTGAAAACATGGAAATACTTGATTGAAGGTTTCCTACCACGTCATAGTTCATAGGGGGTTTTCTTAAGCAAGGGACGAGTGAAAACACAAATTTGCACATAACAATAGGTACCGACAGCTTCAGCCCAAAACTTCTTAGGAGTATCAAACTCAAGAAGAATGGTCCTAGCCATCTCCTGTAGAGACATATTCTTCCTCTCTACAACCCTATTTTTTTGAGGTGTTTGAGGTGAAGAAAAGTTGTGTGCATAATCCAATTCTTGACAAAAATGCTCAAAAAGGTCATTTTCAAATTCTCCCCCATGGTCACTACGGATGGAAACAATCCGGCAAGAAGCTTCATTCTCAACACATTTCAAAAACTAGAGAAAACATCAAGCATATCACTCTTTGAAACGGTAAAGAAGGTCCAAGAATATCTAAAGAAATCATTGACAATAACAAGGCAATACTTGGAACCACAAAGCGATTGTGTTCTCATTGGTCCAAATAGATCAATATGAAGAAGCTCAAAAGCTCTCTTAGTTCTAAGGACTCCTTTGGATTTGAAGGAGGACTTGGTTTGCTTTCCTTGTGTACAAGGTTGGCATTCCTCATCCTTTTCTAAATCCAATTTAGGAAGTCCCTTAACTAAGTCATTTTTGATCAACTTCTTTAATTGATGCATACTTACATGACCAAGCTGGTGGTGCCAAAGAGAAATATCATTCGAGTTGGCTACAAGGCATCTACCAACCACAAGCTTAATAGAGTTAAGAATAATAACATAAAGATTACCACTTCTAGTTCCCTTATATATGACTTGTTAGGTGAGGGAATCTAGAATCAAACATTCAAAAGCAGTAAATAGAACAAGGTAACCATTATCAAAAAGTTCACTAACACTTATTAAATTGTGATGTAGGCCATCCACAAAAAGAACATTCTTGATGCATAAGAATTCACCTACATCACCCTCACCTTTGACTTTACCTTTCTTTTTGCCCCCAAAGGTGACAGATCCTCCTTTGTTCTTTGTGAAATTGTTGAAATGGCTTACATAACCGGTCATGTGATTTTTGCAGCCACTATCAACAATCCATCTATCTTTTCCCTCACTTACCTCACCAATGTCTTCACTTGTAGAGGCCATGAGAGCAAGGTGTCACTCTCCATCTTCTTTGGAGCTAGAACTGCTTGAATATGAACCTTCCCAAGCTGCATTAGTTGTATTCTTATGTCTCTTTTCCTTCTTGTCCTTCCTCTTGTGCTTGCTCTCCTTCTTGTAATCCTCTTCTTTCCTTGAGCTTCTCTTGTGGTGAGACTTTCTTGACTTTGGGCATTCACTCTTTTCGTGCCCCTTTTGACCACAAGTGTAGCATCTCAGAGTAGAGGAGGAGGAGGCTTGTTTTCCCTTGAAGTGCTTGCCCTTGGTATAGTGGCTTCATGCTCACTAGGGCCTTCATCTTCACTAGAGGAGGGAGAAGAAGTGGGACAGGAGCAAGTTGTTATTGAAGGATAATAGAATCCACTTGTGCTTTGAAAGCACTATCTTTGATCTTCTTGGATTCCTTCTCTTCTTCTTTAGCTTCTTCTTATGGCTTGTCGAGTCTAGGCTCATGGGCTTGAAGATTGCCAATGAGTTCTTCAGTTGGGATGTCACCAAGGCTCCTCATTTCTTCAATGGAGGTGATATTTGACTCCCATCTCTTTGGAAGAGTTCTCAAGATCTTTGAGTTGATCACGCCTCTATCCAAAGTAGTGCCCAAAGTAGCTAGCCCGTTGATGATGACATTCAGCCTTGAATACATCTCCATAATGCCTTCTTTCTTTCCCATCTTGAAGTTTTCTAGGAGGATGCTCAACATGTAGATCTTTGCCTCCTTGACTTGCTTTGTGCCTTCATATGTGATGCACATCTTGTCCCAAATCTCATAGGCGGTGTCCCATGATGAGATCTGGTTGAACTCTATGGGAGTGAGGGTTGCGTAGATGATGCTAATGGCCTTTGCATTGAGTTGAGCCTCCTTGAGAGAAGCTTCACTCCATGTTGCAATAGTTTTGGTTGGCTCTTTGTAAGGTGTAACCACCACCTTCCACATATCAAAGTTCGTCCCTTGAATGTAGAATTGCATCCTTCTCTTCCAATAGAGGAAGTTGGTGCCATCAAAGATCAGAGGGTGCATGGATAAGACTCCCTCTAGGTTGAGTGAACCAAGTAGGTTTCCTCCCATCTTCTTGTCTCGTGGGAGATTGTTGGAGAAGATCCTTGGCTCTGATACCACTTTTTGGATCTAAGGGCTCTAGTGGGGGTGAATAGAGATACGAGATTTCTCACAAAATAGATTAGACCTTCAAATTATATTAATTAGGAGAAAAATATTAATGGCAATTTGAAGTCCTATCTAACAAGCATAGCAAGGATGAGAGAGATTGATAGCAAGTACTTGACAAAGGGATGTAGAGTGGTTTCACACTTCAAACTAGAATTGAGTCGGTCCATTACCTAGAGAGGTCAACCTCTAGGACTGTAACATCCCATGATTTGAGGCCTCGGATAAGGTGATCTTAAAAGGAATGATTGGACTACCCATATCACCAAGGTGCACCTCCTTTTCCGGGAGCCCATCTCTAAAGAACTCCATTGTTAAGCGTGCTCAGCTTGGAGTAGTACTAGGATGGGTGACCAGTCGGGAAGTTGATCCTGGCTTGCGCGTGAGTGGATAAAAGTGTGCAGTTAAGGCTAGTGGTGGTCTGTGGGGCCAGTCGTCATTCCTGAAACTCTGCTAGAGCCTTGGGCAGTGGGCCGGGGCGTTACAAATGGTATTATAGCCATAACCCCTCCAATAGGTGGGGCCCACATGGGCATGTGGCATGCCAGTCTTGAGCCGTGCGGTCCAGGAAAGTTGGAATGGGCTATCCGTAGAGACGAGATGGAGCCACCCTTGCGCTGGTAGCTGTGGACGGGAGATGGGTGTCCATGGGCCATTGTGGGTCTGCACTGAAATGGGGTCAGATTATGAGGCCATATAGTTGAGACTTGACGAGGACGTCAAGATTCTAAGTGAGGGAGATTGTAACATCCCATGATTTGAGGCCTCGGATAAGGTGATCTTAAAAGGAATGATTGGACTACCCACATCACCAAGGTGCACCTCCTTTTCCGGGAGCCCATCTCTAAAGAACTCCATAGTTAAGCGTGCTCAGCTTGGAGTAGTACTAGGATGGGTGACCAGTTAGGAAGTTGATCCTGGCTTGCGCGTGAGTGGATAAAAGTGTGCAGTTAAGGCTAGTGGTGGTCTGTGGGGCCAGTCGTCATTCCTGAAACTCTGCTAGAGCCTTGGGCAGTGGGCCGGGGCGTTACAAGGACTTTGTAAGTGATTTTCTCTATTATATCACCACAGATATTTACATCAATTAACCACCAAAGGACTTACCTATCCAACCACAAGGAGATCTCCACCTTAACAAGGAACTTACCCACTTATCTTGAATCTTCAGCCTTCACCTAATTCTTACCCATTCAATCTCATGTCTTCTGCCTGGAAGGGCTTTGCTTCTCCTCTTAGATATTCTTCCTTTGCCTTCTCCTTCATCTGGAGAAGATCACCACCTCTTCATTAAACTTGAAGAGGACCAGTTATAGCTCCTTCTTCACTCGATGGAGCTTCTTTCAGCTTTTGTTCATGAGAGAAGGGGATAGGGAAGTAGTGGAAGATTGAGAGCTTTACATGCACAAAGGTGCAGCTCTCCTACAATAATCCTAACTCACTCACAAATTACAAAATGATGTGTAAACTAGAGAGAGAAAGGGGCTTAATGGGTGGTAGCACACTCAACTATAGTAAGGACCTTGTATGTAGTGAATGAGCAACCTTGGAATGAACTCCAAGTGGTCCTATTTATAGATGAGGGTGCTGCCTTGAGTTGGGGAACACTTAGGGTCGAAATATAGCCATTTTTGCTCAAGGAAAATGATCTATTTTCATCCAAACAAGTCACCAATGGTTAAAATCATTTTTTCTACATTTTCCGTACAATACATTCAATTGATATTCAATAAAGGTAACTCAACTGGTCGGCTAAAAGACAAATCCAATTTTCAAAATATTGGTCGAGTTTGTCCTGGGAAACTTGACCGATAAGTTAAAATCACATTTGGTCAGTAAGTCGTTTGGTTAAGTTCTGTAAATGCACAACTTGATCGATGCACATATCAGAAATTTGATCCAAGGGATCGGTCGAGATTGAAACTCGACCGATCAGTAGTTTGTGATCAATTTTCTAAAGTGATTAAAAAGTGATTAAAACTTGGTACTAAGTGTCCCACATATTTTTCTCATCTTAGTTACAAGTCATATCATCAATACAAGTGATTACAAAATTCTTCTAAGGTCGTTTGAATGGATTTTCTTATTAGCAAACTTACATTGCTTTTGACTTGAACTTTGACAAGGTAGGGCTTTTGTAAATTGATTCTTTTCATGTACCTAGAACCTGAAATCAATCTTAAATACACATATTAGATACATATGAATGGAATGGTTGAGTCATTATCAAAATATGGACAATGTATAACCTCTAGGTCAACATTTAATAGGTTGAATAGATCTAGATCATAAGTAGAGCTAACTACATAAGCACAACTATCTACATAAGCATGATTAGTCGTATAAGCATCTCTAATTATAGAGGCATGGATAATAGTATACGCATAGTTAGCAGCATGAGATGGATAACATCTTAATCAGAAACAATAGTAGCAGTACATTTATTCAACATAAGCATGGCTACTTCTCTTTTTGCACTATATATCAACTATATGTGAAAAAGGCAAACAAGGATTATCTTTTGGGAAATATAGGCACAAAGTAGGCAGTGGAAACAAAAAATTATCTATTTCTATTCCCAGGAATAGAAAGATCATATCAACTACTATGAATTAGGGAAGTTGGTTTAATAAGTTTATACCTGGTCCTAGAGAAAGTCTAGCAACTACAACTCATTGTAGTGCAACTATCTTCTAGTTTTTCTTGGACGGTGTCTATGCAGAACCTGGTCATCACCATGGACATCAGACTCGAACAACATCTACAGTAGCTCCTGGTCTCACCACAGATTGCAGGCTGACATTGCCCTCCTAACGATGGGAAATGGCATCCTCGCCCCTAGATAAGTCCACACAGACCAACTAGAACTCATGTTGTTCTAGTAGAATAGATAGGAAGGAGTTGTTCCTCCCGTTGGTGTACTAGCCACCAACTTGCTCTCCCACAATTGTTTCTCCCATACTATCCCTCCCTTTAGTGGGTAGGACTTGATCGGGCTCTCTATTGGTTACCACAACCATAGAGGAGAACAGTTGTCAGAGGCAATTGAGTTATGTTCTAGGAAGCCCCCAATAGCCCTCTATTAATAGGAGAGATTAGGTTTTGGGTTCCCAATCTATGTGGGAGTGGAAGGGATCGGAAGATCATGAATTTTCACAACCTACAAGTCCTAAACCATTCGATTGGCAAATGAACCAGTCAATTCACATGCGATTCGATCAGTTTGCACCCCAAACTAGTCAGTTTGCTATGTTTTCCAAATCAAATATGAATTAGTAAATTTGTTTCCAATTGATGCACAACAATTAATTCTTGTACCAAACAAATTGAATAAGGATCTGAGTGGTTTGGTGTAACTACAATTTTCCAAGAACTCATTTTCCTAAAACCTGAAATTCAGTTCTACGAAAAGGAATTCAAGGTGACTGGTTTGAAGCCTGTGTTTTCTAAATAATTTGGGATTTTCATCGAACAACTTCAAAGTTCTACAACAAACTTGATATACAATGCCTTTGACATTGCATCAAACAAGTTTAGGACATTATATATCTAAGGAAATAAGAGGACTAATGTTCCTAATTAGACAGAACTTCTTTGTTTCTTCTTTCTCCATGGTTTCATGGGAGTTCGTAGTTAGGTGGACGGGGACAAACATAGATCCTGGAAGTTTTGAAATTAGATCTTCTACAAAAACACCAAGAGGAAGTGGAGTGAAAAATTGCATTAACCATTATTGTTGCATATATAATGACTTGTCTACACCGTTTCAGAAGAAATGCATTACCTACTTTCCAAGATTCTCCCAGGTCTCCATCACTTTTGATAACTCCAACTCTCAATTGATGTATGTCTCGCATCCATGCCATAGCGGGCACGCAATCATACTTTGGCACAGTCAGGGGCAGCCTCTACCTCCACCCACCGAGATGCTGCATGTGAGGGAAACCTACTCAATGGAGGTGATGAGGATGATGACGGTGCCCATCCCACCTATGTCTATTCTATCCCAGCACCTTCAAGTGCAAACATCAGGGCATGGAGAAGAAGCTACTAACAATATTCTACGCAGGACAGATGCACACGTTGTCGATTGCGCAAGTGCGATAGTTTTGCAAAAGGCGGTCTTCACAGGATCAACAATAGAAGGGCACCGCAAACACGAGTTGGAGGTAGAAGAACTCATTTTACCATGGTTTTGATTAGGAAGTTCGATCTGAAACCCTATTTATACTCCCAGAAGTCTTTGAAACCCCGTGGAAAACAAAATCAGGTGTTCTGTCAAACCAATTAGGAAAAAAATATTACAAAATTTGACTTCCCTTATTTTTCACGATCAGTTACGGGAAACCAATCAGGCCCTAAGTGAAACAATCACCTTTTCTCCCAAATTCATGAAAGTCACCAGAACCTTTGGTTGGCATGACCGAGTTGATCAGTTCACTACATGAACCAATCGTCTCATCCAACTTGAGTTGATCGGTTCACCTAGTGAGTCGATCGGTTGGTGCCCTAATTCATGCAAAATACAACCGATTCAATTTCCAATCAACCTGACACTCCAAACGGTCATCTCAACACTTGAAAAGATCAATTGGCAATCCAGTCAAATAATTTATTGCTTGAATTGAGTACTTAAACCCTTTATTAATCAATCCAATTATCATTCATGACTAAATGCATCTTCTAAATGAGTTCCTATGTCTTTGACCCTGTATGTCCCATATCACATCGGTAGTAAATGTCCACAACTTGGTTATAACATCACAAGCAAAGAGTGATGCCTAGTCACACATCAGTGCTACCCAAGTGAATGGAAAGTTGAAGAACAACTTCAACCTACAATCTGTGTAAGGTTTTGTAGTGATTGTATAATTCCTTTGTCTTTGACATCTGGAGTGAACTCGGGGCATGGAAACGTCATCCTCTCAATGTTCAATCCATGTTATTTGAACTAGAGAAGGCAGTCTGAGATATATGCAGACTCAGTATCATATATTGATTCACTTGTACATGCACATGCATTTCTTAGTATCACTTATCAAGTGGCCAGGATACCAAACTCCAATAGGAGGGACAAATCCCATCTACATCACTTACATTCAGTCCCCATGTGTCATGGCTACCCAATCGTCACTGTTATGGCAATCCTTATTCAGGGTTACATTTGATGGTGTCAAAGTATATCGAATGACATGTGATGAGTGTAGTGACTTCAGATCTAAGAACCACAATCACCACCTTCACTATGAGAGATTACTATGACCACCATATATGGTTTCCATGTGCCATTCTCAAGGTGGTTTTGTTCGATACACTATTCTCTAACAAGTATTTGTGTTCTTGGTTTCAAATCACATATCAAGACTAATGAGATCCTGCCATCAACCAACCCACACCCCGATCTTGTGTGTTACTAATGTTTATCTACCTTCCACAGTAACATCTGACTAGGGGCATAATAAGATTTTACATACTTGTATCCTCTGTATGATCTCATTTTTCAAGTCACGTACTTAAAGACATATGTCATTGAGTATTGTCATTCTCTAGACATTCACAATGTTTCCTCATTATCTCATAACAGAATGAAATAGAATGAATTGGAAGCTTGCCCTTACTATTATTAATCAAATCCTTTATGTTATATGTCATGTCAATAATCATATGATTGGCTCTTTGGGCATACCATACCAATAGACTCTCACTTGCACTTATATCCAATCACCCATGAATCATATTCTTAGCAATATAAACATGTCCACCATGTTTCTACTGTGCAAGTGCTCCATTGTACAATTTCTCATATTAGATGGAACGGATGTAACATGGTATCTGATATTCCTTACCTAACTAATTAGCTCCATTGTTGTCATAGTATCTCTACTCTTTCATCAATGGTTGGAATATCTTTAAGTTCATCCACATGAACTTCAAGATCCATATAATATCTTCCTATGTTCACAAGACCAAGATACTCAGCTTCTATTATAGAACTAAATTAATGGCTATTAGTTTGGAACACTTACAACTTACAAGTCTTTTCTTCTGAAAATTAAACAAATTTGAATTGTGATCACTTTTGTCGTTTGGGAAGCTTTCATTGGTGCAACCTTTTACACCCAACTCTTCCTTATTCATGTTCATCTAACAATACATACATTATTGCTTCTCAAGTACTAATGGTCCAAACTTATTGGAAAATAATAACATCTTGTCATGTCTAATACCATATAGGACTTTATGGGAAGAGTACATTTACATAGCATACATGATAGATCCAATTGTGGGTGCATATGGCATCTCACTCATGTCTCTCCATTATTCGCAAGGATCAGAACTTAAGGTTCACGAGAGACTAATTTGGACTCTCTCTCATTGAATCTTTCATGTTGAACTCTTTCAACATCTTGCTATTGTATGTTCTCATATATAGGTCATGAAACATTCATGAACCATCTCTATAGATCTTCATCACTATATTATAGGATGCTTCACCTAATCCTTCATTGTTGAAGGTGTTTTCCACACCAATTCTCAATAGTTACAATATTGAGATGTTATTTCTCATACCATGTGAAATATTCATATATTCTCCCACTAAATCTTTTGTAATCATAGATTTCATATTTTATCTAATTCACATCAAACTCTTTGACTATCTTATCAAATCAAAAGACCCCATCTCTGAGATGTTTATTTCAATTTCTTCAATTGAATTATGTATCTTATAGACTTCATTTGCATTAATGAAGTTATAAAATCTTTAGGATATGTCACTTACACATCCTCTCATATATCCCTTTTTAGGAATCCAGTTTTAATCTTCATATGCCAAATCTTATAGTCTATACCAACTGCAATAACAAGCATGACAATTAGTGAAGGTATTCTTTCATGTTCAACAACTTAAATTGATTTGAAAACCTTATGTTATCCATTTAGGTCTTTGCAACAAAACCCTTCGACACCCTTTCAGTCTTACCCCTTTAGGTAGTACTAGCAAGGTCATACCTTGTTAGTTTACATGGACCCCATAATGGCCTTGAGCCATTCCTCATATTATAGTTCTTAATAGCTTATATTTGACTTGTTTTCTCATCCTCTCATGATAAACCTATGTAAGTTATCATATTCACAATCTTAAGCTTAAATATGCTCTACTAGAACTATCTTTTGTCTGTGTTGAGATTACAAAACATCTTGTGATTCTCTTTAGTTCTTTTTGTACCTTGTGTTGATCTCGAACTTTTTGAGTTCTACTTTTACTCCTACTAATTCTTTCGGAACTCAGTAATCCTAGCAACAAAACACTTTTGTTGTTTGGATTAGGATTAAAGTTAGTATTCAACAATCATGGTTTGTGTATAAACCAAAGAAACTTACTTTCTTAATGTAGGGTTTAAACCCTTAAGACATATTGGTACATTCCCATATCATATCATATATGATGTCTTGTCAACCATTTAGACGGTACTTGTTTTAGTGTAAGATATATATTCATGAGGAGATTAGAAGATTAGATTAATATGATAATCACACCACGACTGATCATGATGTAATTCCTTCATTCTAACACATCATCATGTTCAGATGGATTTGACTTGTGATTATCATAGTCCTTCCAGAAGGTCCTCAAACTATTGATGTAAAGTATTTCAACATTTCATCATATCAAAGTTTCTTAATACTTTTATCAAGGTTATACTTCATTGTAATCTCCTAACACACTTTAAGATATTCACGTTTGCAATTCACCAAATACAAACTCTATATCAATTGAATATCATTAGTGGATATGATGAAGCACTAAAAACTACTTCTAGTGTTTATTCTATAAGATCCTCATACATCAACATGTATAAGCTCTAATAGAATGCTTATCCTCCCACTACCATGAGTGAATCATTTCTGTCATATTGCTCATAATTAAGACTTGCATGTCTCTTATTAGTTAAATAACCAAAAGAGTCTATATAAATATCAGTATGGATGCATTTCTTACATATGTGGATTAAATAACTATGCTAAAGATTGTTTGAGTTATCAATTATAATCCTCTGATATTACATTATAACCATTCATATTAATATACTTTCATTTAAAGATCATTAAACGGTTGGGAATTTCCTTACAAGATCAAATATTTGAAATGGAAACATTAACAACTCTGTATTGATTTATCATCCTTGTCATACAACATGCATAAAGTAAAATATATGTATTGTCGTAATGAAATAGAAATTCAACTAACTATATTACATGCCCAATGGTCTAAGATAAATTTAAGTGTAGACTAAATATCTAGAAACTCTTATTCTACCTTGTCCATCTTTGTCCTTTTGCAAAGGCCTACTTCTTGTTATATCATGCACATCATTTATGTCAGATATCTATTTGGTATCACATACCAAGATGAAGAAGTAATCAAATTGATCTTATAATGTTTCTACCTAAAGTAGAGGCTTCTACCCCTTCGTTCTTCTTCTTTAGTTCCTCTAACCAAAGTGGGCAATTTCTTTTCCAATATCCTGACTGGTGACTATGGTGAGAATTGCCTCTTTTCTTTACTCCTCCCTTTGCCTTGAGATATGAAGACTTGGGCTTTTGGCCAATTTTAGAACTTTTCTTAGCTTTGCTTTCCTTTATACTTTCCCTTTGTCTTGATGATCATCAACACATACTTGGGCTTGTCGTTCTTCATTTGTGCCTCAATTTTTCTCAACATGCCCAATAACTCTGTCAATGGCTTGTCAAAGTCATTCATGTTGTAGTTCATGACAAACTGGATGTATGACTCTGGCAGGGACTGTAGAATCATGTCAGTGGCCAACTCTTTATGTAAGGGGAATCCCAATCTAGCCAGGTTCTCCACATACCCAATGAGCTTGTGTACATGAGGACCTATTAGATCTCCTTCTGTCATGTTACACTTAAATAGTGCCTTGGAGACGTTGTATCTCTCTTGTCTTGCATTATCTTGGAACATGTTCTTGAGATGTGTTATCATCTCAATCACATCCATGTTCTCATTCTGCCTCTGCAACTCATAGTTCATGAAGTATACCATCAGAAAATTGACATCCACGACATCTTCAGTATGGTTCTTATAAGAATCCTTGTCAAGCTTAGGTGCATTGGGAAGGGATTCACCTGGCTATGGTGTCTCTAGGACATAGAGCTTGTACTCCTGTGTGAGAATGATTCTCAACATCCTAAACCAATTTGTTACATGCTTATCACACAAAAGCAAGATTACTCAAAACAAAGTGTGCAATTAATACTAATCAACCATGTTACCAAATAACATAGGAAACACTGGTTTGGGGGTGTTGTTCGTGATGCTGACGGAAACCTCTTGGCAGTGGTAGCGGCACAAATGGACAATTCGGGGGACGTGTTGATCGCGGAGGCACAGGCTATGCTAACAGCCGTGCAACAAGCAGCTACGTGGGGTTTTGATGCAGTGGTAGTGGAGTCGGATTCGAAAGGTGTTGTAGATGCCTTACACTCTACGCATGAGAGAAGAGACCATCTCGGCCTTCTTATATCGGATATTAAGTATGTAGTTAGTTCTTTTTCTTTCTGCTCTTTTTCTTTTGTTAAGAGAGATTGTAATAGGTTGGCACACGAGGTGGCTAAGAGTGCTTTACATGGCGCGATTAGTTCAACCAAGGAGCCATCGTCGTTACCGAACTCTTTGTGGGATGTTGCTCGCTCTGATTTAGAGTAATTAATATAATTCCACTTAAAAAAAATAACATAGGAAATTAAATTTGATTCTTCATAGGCACAAAAGTAGAAACTTATTACATCTTAGTCCATATGAAGCCACCTGTATTATATGGCCATGCCATAAAGATGTACATATATCACTATTCACTGGCTGACTTGCCACCACCTTCTACAAGAGGTAACATGTTTACATACAACATGTTCATATATATATATATATATATATATATATATATATATATGTATATATATATATATATATATATATATATGGCTAAATATTTGTTACACGTGTGGGTAACATACACTCGCTACCCGGCACTATTCTATTCCGCCTCCTTCCCCTGCGCGCGACCAAAGATGAAATATCCTGCAAATCTCCGGCGATTCCAACCCCCTCTTCCGACGATTCCAACCCCCTCTTCCGCCGATTCCATCCCTCTCTTCCGGCGGCTTTTCCATATCCAGTGAATCCGCTGTTAGACGGGCCCATATCGTCCATCTGCCGCAGCGGCACTATTCTATTTTCCGCCTCCTTCCCCTGCGCGCGACCAAAGACGGAAGATCCTGCAAATCTCCGGCGATTCTTCTCTGATCTCCTCCGCCGCTGGTAAGCATCCGCCGTTAGACGGGCTCATACCATCCATCTGCCGCAGAGTATTGGGGTCTTTATTCGTTGATCCGGATTCTCCCTCTTATCCACCCCTTTTTGATCCAGGAGCTTCAATTGACAGTGCGACAAGTGCCCCGATCTGAAAGCGGCGCTCGACCTAGAAGAATAGCGACATTGTTCATTTATCCGTTAACTGCAAGAAGGGTTTTCCAGTTCTCAGTTTTCATAGAGGAGGACGACGAATGTGTTTCTGAACTCATCTGAATCCTATTTGGCTGTCGTCCGAATATCAGGTGAACATATTGATAATCATCAGTTGAAATCGTTGCTATTCAAGTGTGTCTGTCCAACTTCGAAATTTGATTTGTAATGTGTATATTGATTTTCCAAGAGAATGCTGATTTGTAATGTGTATACTGATTTTTCTATTCAAGTGTCTTTCCAACCTTGATATCTGTTTTATTCTGATTTGTACTTTAGAATACTAATCTATCTATACTGATTGACTTATAGTAGAAAATCCAAAAGAATGTGTATTCATCGCTCTGACTATTGTATGCCCAATGTGTTTTCTTCTCTCTGACTTTTGTATTCACAATGTGTATACATTTCTCTGACCTTTGTGTTTAAAGTAAACCCAATTTTGTGTTTGCATTTTTCATTTTTGAAGCAGTTACTCATTTGGTATGCTGGGTTACTCTTCTGAATGACAGAGTTACTCTCTGTTGTTTCAGGGCTACTCCACTGTCCTGCTGAGTTACTCAGATGTATTTGAACTAATCTGAACCGTATTTGGCGGTCGTCCGATTATCAGGTGAACATATTTATAGTCATCAGTTTCAAATCCTTGACCTTTTTTCTGTTGTTGTGAAGCTCACTTGAAAATCTACATATAAATTTATTTGTACAAGTTTTCTATCTGTATTTTCTTTTTCAATTTAAGTGTTTAGGTTCAACTTGGAAATCTATTTTATTCTGATTTGTAATTTGGAATACAAATCTTCCTTCAGTTACTCATTTGTTATGATGAGTTACTCTTTGGCCTGATAGAGTTACTCTCTGTTGTTTCAGATTTACTCCTCTGTACTGCTGAGTTACTGATAGACGTTGTAATGGATCCCAGCCTTGATACATATGTTGCCAATTCAAATGTTGGCCCTGATAATGATAATGCTAATTCTTATCCATCTGTTGGTGCTTCCACTCTGCCGCCAGCTACAGTTCCTAAAATTGGTCTCCATTTTGGAAGTTTAGATGAAGCTATTTCATTCTATTCTAGCTATGCTGGCATGAATGGTTTTAATATCAGGAAAGATGACAACAGGTATGAACGGGGAACTAAGATTCTTATTGCCAAAGATCTGGTTTGTGACAAGCAGGGTACAATGGGCCGTTCTAAGAGGTCAAGAGGGCTGCTGAGCCCCGTTTGTGATGAAGTGGGTAAGTTACAAGAAAATCTGTCTAAGAAGCACAAGCGATCTGTGAAGAGGTGTGGTTGTGGAGCCATGATCCGATTCACACTAGACAAGTCCTCATCCACGTGGGTTGTGACTGCCTTTGTTGAGGAACACAACCACGATCTTGTTGATGATGCACATCTCCGTTACTTGAAGTGTAACTCATCTCTTAATGAAACTCAAAAAGATATGCTTTCTTCCATGAGCCAAGCTAACATACCTGTATCGAGACAAATTGCATTGATGGCATCGGAGTCTGGTGGTTATGAAAATCTGAAATTTACTAGCAGACAAGCTCATGGACACATCAGTAGCAAGAGGAAAGAGGCAGCTAAATACGACGTCGACATGGTCTTGGATCGGTTTGCCAAGTTTAAGGTACTCGATCAGAAATTCTTCTATACATACCAAAACGATCCTGATTGTTGCTTGACTCATCTATTTTGGGCTGATCCTATTTCCGTTGAAGATTGTGGGTTGTTTGGTGATGCGATAGTTTTTGACACCACCTACCGCACCAACAAGTATTCAATGGTTTTTGGAATGTTTGGTTGTGTTGATCACCATCGTAAGACGGTCTTGTTTGCTTCAGCTCTTATGATTGATGAGAAGTACGAGTCATTTGTATGGGTTTTCAAGCAGTATCTACTTTGTTTTGGCAAAGAGCCAGTGTCCATCATAACCGATCAAGACCCGACTATGAATGTTGCTATCCTTACTATTTTTCCGAACTGCAAGCATCGGTTCTGCAGCTGGCACATCCTACAAAAGCTTCCCTCTAATCTTGGTGGTGTTCCTAACAAGGAGCAGATCATAAGCTCCTTGAATGATTGCATGTGGAATGTGGATGATGTTGGCACCTTTGAAGAGAAGTGACATTCTGTTGTTGAGGTTTATGGTCTGTCATCTATTAATTGGTTGTCTGACATGTATGCTATGCGTTCGGATTGGGTCCCATGCTATATGCAGTCTTCCTTCTTCGCAGGCATGAGGACAACGCAAAGGAGCGAGAGCTTGAATGCGTTCATTAGAATCCAAGTGAACAGTAAGAAAACTTTATTTGAACTTGTATGCTCATTGGAGACTGCTTACTCTCATGTACGGGAGATTGAAAATTTCAAAGACTTTGAAGACGAGTATAGTAATCTCCCTTTGTCATCACTTTGGCCTCTGGAGGAGCAGATGAGAGGTATATACACAAAGTCAATTTTTAAGATCTTTCAGAGTGAGGTTCATCAAAGCATGATATATAATGTAAAGGAATCTTCAGAAGGTGTGTTTGAAGTGTATCGCGTTGGTGCCCTTGGATCTGCCCGCGTTTTGAAGAAGAATCCGTTGAGTGAGATTGTTTATTGCAACTGTTACATGTTGGAATTCAAAGGTATACCTTGCAGGCACATCATGTCCTATTTGAAGAGTCGTGACTTTTGCACTCTTCCCAAGCCATACATATATAAGAGGTGGACCAAAGGTTACAGAGAACATCCTTTGATTTTTGGCAAAGTTGTAGTTAGTCATCTATCCACTGGGAGGACTCTTAAGCTTGTCTCTGCCTGCAATTCTATTGTGAACATAGCGTGTAGGAACAACGCTGTAGATATTTGCCATGAAAAACTGCTAGCATTGCAAAAGGAGCTGTTAGATTTGGATGTCTCTGATAGTTGTGCAGATGCAGGTGCTGGTGTAACTGCTTCAAATACAACTTCTTCTTCAGCTGTCAAGGTTAATATCCCCAATGTTTATAAAACTAAGGGGAGACCCAAATCCACAGATGTGAGGTTTAAATCTGGAGTTGAGATTGCACAATCTAAAAGAGAGAGGCAGTGCAAGAATTGTTTAGAGTTTGGTGTTAACCATGACAGCAGGAATTGTCCTAAGAAGTAGTGCATTATATGATTGGGATTTGCTGCTACTATGTATACTGCTCGTGTTCTGGTGATCTTGTTGTTGCTATTGATGTATATGTGGTTCTATCTTTTTTATTGGAGTTTGTAGTGTGTTTGTGAGGCATGTTCAAATATGTAATGGGGTTGTTCTTTTTGTGTAGTTTTATGAAAGTGAGTTTGTAACTTTCTAAGTACTTCACTTGTGTTTGTAATCTATCTTTGTGTTACCTTGTACTCCAGCAATTGTATGTATACTTTGAATATGTTACAAAGAATGTTTTCTGATCAATTGTTATTCTTTTTGAATATTATGTGTTTGTCTTTCTGTACAATGGATACTATTACTGTTGTCACAGTTACTCTTATTGCTGTCATAGTTACTCGCAGTGGGTTGTCAGTTACTCTTATTGTTGTTAGAGTTACTCACAGGGTTGTCCCAGTTACTCGCAGTGTTTTTCCAGTTACTCACAGGCTATTTTTTTCACAGTTACTCTAACTGCTCACAGTTACTCTATCTCCTATTTCAGTTACTCGTAGTGCTCGTTCAGTTACTTGCATTGTTTTCATAGTTACTCGTAGTGTGTCACAGTTACTCGCAGTGTTGGTTCAGTTACTCGTAGTCCTTTTCCAGTTACTCGCAACTTTTTTCAGTTACTCGCAGTGGTTTTTTAGTTACTCGCATGCTTTCTTCAGTTACTCACAGGGGTTTTCAGTTACTCGTAGTCCTTTTCCAGTTACTCGCAGCTTTTTTCAGTTACTCGCAGTGGTTTTTTAGTTACTCGTCTGCTTTCTTCAGTTACTCACAGGGGTTTTTCAGTTACTCGTAGTGTTTGTTTAGTAACCTTCGAAAGGATTTCTTCAGTTACTCGTGTGCTTTCTTCAGTTACTCGCAGGGGGTTTTCAATTACTCACAGTGTTGGTTCAGTTACTCGTAGTCCTTTTCCAGTTACTCGTAGCTTTTTTCAGTTACTCGCAGTGGTTTTTTAGTTACTCGCCTGCTTTCTTCAGTTACTCACATGGGGTTTTTAGTTACTCGCGTGCTTTCTTCAGTTACTCGCAGGGTTCTTCAGTTACACGCAGGGGTTCTTCAGTTACTCGCAGGGGTTTTCAGTTACTCATGTGCTTTTTTCAGTTACTCGTAGTGGTTTTTCAGTTACTCACAGTGTTTTTTCAGTTACTCGTAGGGTTTTTCAGTTACTCCCGTGCTTTTTTCAGTTACTCGCAGTGGTTTTTTAGTTACTCGATGTGTTGGTTCAGCAACATTCGAAAAGGTTTCTTCAGTTACTCGCGTGCTTTCTTCAGGTACTCGCAGGGGTCTTCAGTTACTCGCAGGGTTCTTTAGTTACTCGTAGGGGTTTTTCAGTTACTCGTAGGGGTTCTTCAGTTACTCGCAGGGGTTGTTCAGTAATAGTAGGAGAAAAATGAGTACAGGAGTCTGTTGTACAAAAAGTAACTCTAGAAGAGAGAGCACAGAGCTATAAACAATTGCAGTGATGTGTCGTCAGAACAACCCAGAGTATGCTGGCATCTATGCAACCCAACAGGAAAGAGCACTGCTGTCAATAATTGCAGCACCAACAACACAGACCATTACTCTCACTGCTGTCAATAATTGCAGCACCAACAACACAGACCATTACTCTCACTGCTGTCAATAATTGCAGCACCAACAACACATAGCATTACTCTCACTGCTGCACATATTTGCTGCACCAACAATACAACGGGGGGCTTTCAGATCTGCAACATCTCCATCCTCCACGTCACTCTCTCCTTCCATCTCTTCCTCATCAGCAAGTGCTACAGTTTCAAACACAGTGGGGGGGGGGCTTTCAGATCTGCAACATCTCCATCCTCCACGGCACCCTCTCCTTCCATCTCTTCTTCATCAACAACTTCTACAGTTTCAAACACAGCGGGTGGCTTTCAGATCTACAACATCTCCATCCTCGACGACACCCTCGAGGTCCACTTCTTCATCTGTGACTGTTACGGTTTACATAAGGTACAATTTTACATTTCTTCAGATCCCCTTTTACATTTCTTCATAAGGTACAATTTTTCAGTAGCACCCCCTTTGACCATCTCCTCAGATCCCCTTTAACATTTCTTCACAGCCTACCATGGAGCCATTCATCCAGCCAATCAACTACACCCTTGACGACAAGACAGTGGAATCCATTCTACTTCCTATAGAATGGAACCATCTCCATTTTCAGATCAAACCAGGCAAAACCACCTTCCTAATCGGAAACCAGTCTTTCCAGATAACCCTTATGCAGTATAAAAACGGGTCACTTTCAACTGCTAAGGGCTGGAAAAGGATGATCGCACAGCTCAGTCTTCGCAAAGGTTGGATCATCTACCTCAAGCCAACTGATCACCAGACCATCACAGCATGGATCACAGATCAGTTCTTAGAAACACCAACTGAGCTTATTCCTCTCTTCAGAATGCCTGGCGACGAAGTATACTCTGGATCGGAGGACTCTGCAGATCAGCTCTTCGTTAGGGACATACACCAAGCAGCATCGGGATCAGCTGTAAATCCCATTCAGTTTGCAGAAGACACTGCTTCTTCGTCTGTCCAGCGTTCCTTTCACAAGTAGCTATTTGATTTTTATGTTCAGTTAATGGACCTTCTTTACAGCCGATCTGGCTGTATTTTTCTGTATTTTAAGTTCAGTTGTTGGACCTTCTTTATATTCGATCTGGTTGTATAATATATAACTTTTTATGCTTTGAATGTTGTAATCTTGAATGTTTAGATGTAGTGTTTTGAATGGTGTAATCTTGAATGTTGTAATCTTGCTTGTGCTCTCCGTGAGCTTATGTAACTCACATGGTTGTCTAGTTACTCGCATAGGATTCAGTTACTCATATGGTTGTCTAGTTATTCTATAGATGTCGCATAGGATTCAGTTACTCACATGTTTTATCATTTTTGTTGTTCAGTTACTCGCAATGTTGGTTCAGTTACTCACAATGTTGGTACAATTACTCGCAGCGTTTGTTCCGTTACTCGCAGCGTTTGTTCAGTTACTCGCAGTGTTGGTTCAGTTACTCGCAGCGTTTGTTCAGTTACTCGCAGGCTATTTGAGTTACTAACAGTATTGATACAGTTACTCACAGCGTTGGTTCAGTTACTCGCAGTGTTGGTTCAGTTACTCGCAGTGTTGGTTCAGTTACTCGCAGGGTTGTTCAGTTACTCACAGCGTTTTCCAGTTACTCGCGAGTTTTTTTCAGTTACTCTCAGCGTTTTTCCAGTTACTCGCGAGATTTCTTCAGTTACTCGTGAGCTTTCTTCAGTTACTCGCAGCGTTTTTCCAGTTACTCGCGAGCTTTCTTCAGTTACTCGCAGCATTTTTCCAGTTACTCGCGAGCTTTCTTCAGTTACTCGCAGGGTTTTTCCAGTTACTCGTGAGCTTTCTTCAGTTACTCGCAGGGTTGTTCAGTTACTCGCAGCGTTTTTCCAGTTACTCGCGAGCTTTCTTCAGTTACTCGCATCGTTTTTCCAGTTACTCGCGAGCTTTCTTCAGTTACTCGCAGGGTTGTTTAGTTACTCGCAGCGTTTTTCCAGTTACTCGCATTGTTTTTCCAGTTACTCGCGAGCTTTCTTCAGTTACTCGGAGTGGTTGTGACAGTTACTCGCATTGTTTGTTCAGTTACTCGGAGAAGGTTGTTCAGTTACTCGCAGTGTTTGTTCAGTTACTCGCAGAGGGTTGTTTAGTGGCTCGCAGTGTTTGGTCAGTTACTCGCAGAGGGTTGTTCAGTTACTCGCAGGCTATTTTGAGTTACTCGCAGTGTTTTTCCAGTTACTCGGAACGGATGTGACAGTTACTCGCAGGCTATTTGAGTTACTCGCAGTCCCTTTTCAGTTACTCGTAGTCCTTTTTCAGTTACTCGCAGTCCTTTTCCAGTTACTCGTAGTGTTCAAGCAGTCCTTTTTCAGTTACTCGAATAGTTTGTTAAGTTACTCAATCATTACTGTCGAGTGTTCAAGCATTACTGAAGCATTCTGTTACTTTCAGCTCAGTTACTCGTAGTAGTTTCAAGATGTACATAAGCATTCTAAGCATAAAGTTATCTAAAGCATTCAAGAACATTTAGCCAAAATATAAGGGCAAAATCAATATATATTCAAGATGACATGTACAACAAGATCAAATGTACATTAAGATCAGTTGTAAATTCAGACTTCTAAGAGTTGTACATTCAATAGCAGTTGTACATTAATATATACACAGCTTATACAACAGTGAGTAACTGAACAACAGCTTATACAAAAGCATCTATACACTTGTTGTTTCTTCATTCTTTTTTGTTTCTGGTTGTTTATCAACTTCAGCTTCTCCTCCATTGTTATCAGTAGATATACCTTCTTTGATCTCTTCAATTTCAGCTTTTTCATCGTCTCTTGGAGGCTGCAGCTGCCCCCTTGCCATCATTCGTTGAAAAATATCAGCCCTTATTGATGGTATGTCTTTGCAGATGAAGTCCATAGGTTTACAATTTACTAGGCACTCTAGGTACTTCATGACAAAGATCCCACAGTCAAGTGAGTCTTCTTCCTGCTATGGGCAGATCGGGTAATCCCATTTCCACTGCGACAATTGGCTTCCCTTTTCAGGTGCACCCCTAAAGAAGTCGTGCACTATACCCACCTGCATTAAAAAAACAAGACATTTATTCATCATCAATTAAAGATCAGTAATCCTTTCAATCCACTTATAATGGACTTAATTTTTATAGATCACTTACCCATCTATTGAATTCCTTTCTTGAGTTGCTACTCCAACTCATTGAATTATAGGACCGGTGTGCTCCATCCCTGAAACTTGCTTCGTACAAGTGTCAGTGGTTGTCGTTGTTTAGTATTGTGAACACCGAGTCCATTGCATCCCAATCTTTCATTGGAACGTTGAATAGTGGAGATAGCATGTCTATCTGTTCCAAGGTTATGTCCTCAATATTAAATGATAGCTTTTGCTGCAAATGTAGAGTTTAAAAACCACATCTATAAGTTTCAGTTTGTGTTTATATATTGTAATTTCATGTAAATTTGTATACAGAGTTTATTTGTCTTACCATAGCATAAGTTCTCATGCAGTGCCACGTCAATCCCTTCTTCCTCCGTTTGCTTGTGCTCTCCTTGAGCATCTGTACAAAGCAGTCGAGAACCTGAATAAAACCAAAAGCTTTATCAGTTTAGCAATCCAAATTATCTATTTCAAAGAGTTAAACTACATTCTTGTTTCTTACAGGTGAATGTGTCATTTGATCCTTGTACAGGAGGGCGGCGAGGTCCTTCCCCGTGCACCAAGTGTCTTCACTGAATTGCCATTCTCGTTTTAACCTGCAAATTATTTTTATAGATGTTATACATACGAGTTGGATATAGAAACATTAATGTTTTATCATTTTACATTTGACAATAACCAATTCTCTTACATTTTTTCTATGTTGTCCATGAAGTGATGGACAATTTCTTTGGCTTCTTTTGTCTTGAAATGTTCAAAACCTATGAAGTTTGACATCTTGTGCTGTCAACAACAATAGAGAAATCCATGTTAGAATCAATCTTCATTTTTTCCAAGTTATTTAAGCATTTCTGTCAGTTACTCAAGCATTAATCTCAGTTACTCATTCATTATGTTCAGTTACTCAAGCATTACATTCAGTTACTCATTCATTATGTGCAGTTACTCAAGCATTATATTCAGTTACTCAAGCCTTACGTGCAGTTGCTCAAGCCTTACTTGCAGTTACTCAAGCATTAGGTTCAGTTACTCAAGCTTTAGGTTCAGTTACTCAAGCATTACTTGCAGTTATGATATACTTGAAAGGAGATGAAAATTACCTTTTCCTCCCTTCTTTTCTTCACATTTTTCTCTATGCTTCCTATCTTTGGCTCTTCCATTGTCTTCTTCTTCAATCTTCTTCTGGGCTTCTTCTGCCCTTCTTCTTCTACTATCTTCTCCGACTGTTGGCTCCCTTCTTTTTGTTTCTTTTGGTCTCCCTCTTCTGCAGACTTTGGTTCTTCATAACTGTTGTCCTTTGTTTCTTTTTTCTCCTCTTCTTCTTGTTTCTTTTGATCTGCATCTTCTGCAGACTTTGGTTGTGCAGAAATGTTGTCTTTTGTTTCTTTGTTCTCATCTTCATCAACATTTTTCCCGTCCTCACTATGATCTTCTGATTCCACGTATTTTCTTCTGAGGGTTAGCCTTCTTCGTTTTGTCAGTGGGGCGACATCCTTTGTCAGTGCGTCTTTCGGTTCATCTACATTCACCGAGACATAACCCTCTACAAATTCCTGGAATCCACTTCCAGGTGACTGTGATTTGTTACCCTCATCTTCCCACTTTCTTTTTAGGTTTTTTTTCTCTTCTTCTAACTTGGCTATTCTTTCTTCTAGCCTTTTATTCTCCAATTGCAGTTCTGTGAATTTATCAACACTTATTCTTGTGCAGATCTCCTTATGTATTTTGAGCTCCTCCTCCAACATTTTGATTCTTGTCTCCAGGGTGGAGGTGTCAATAGTGTCTCCCTCTTTGATGATTGGTTTTGCTAGTGCCTCAGTGGTTGTTGGCGTACTTTTTTCTGGCATGTCATTCGATGATTTTGCAGCATGCCAATCATCTCCCTGGTCTACCACTATCATTCGACATACCTGTCCAACATATAAAAAAAATAATGTGTCACAAAATGAAACATGTATGATTATGTTGTATATTAGATTTTGTAACAAAGATTAGATAATCTTACATCCTTAGGCTCCACTTTCACTAATTCCATCAATTTCTCGACCGGCGCAACCCACTTCTTTATCCTTGGCTTGGAGTCAAGGAATGTTGGCTTTTCCATCTTTGTCATCTCATATGCCCAAACCTGCATGTAATATATAGAAAATATAATGCATATGTAACTGCACCCCCATAGTCAATATTGTATCAATGTAGTTGAATATGATTTTATTCACTTACGCATAGGCACATGACACAGCCTGTTGTGTACAGGGTGTTCTTAGCCCCTTTCTCTCCTTTCCTTCTTTGCTGGACATTCTCCATTAGCATCTTCATATTCTTGAAGATACTCCCATGCACCAGCTTTGCCCAATTCATCTGCCCAGTGGCAGTGACATTATCTAGGTAGTGGATAATGTAGATTGGTGCGCAATAGCTAGTGTCTGGGATTAGGAATGTTGCCAGCAGGTGCAACATCCACGCACGACACATATTTGTATTGTCCGCTGGATTGTTGGTCTTGGCATATTCTTGCCAAAGTTTTGTTAAGTTGTCCTTATGCAGGACATATTTTTCTCTCAATTTCTTTGATGTCTCACCTTCATTTCTATTTTTACAAGTCACCTTCACAAACTCTTGCCATATCGACTTTACTATGGCAGAATCTTTTCTTTGTGTTATTTCTATACCTTTGCTGGGGATACCTAGAATTATCCCCACGTCATCTACTGTCATCCTTCTTTCCTCTCCGTCGGCCAGCAAAAATATGTCTTCATCGACATATCTATCAATTAAATCCTCTAACAAGCCTATGTCAACCGCAAGATTTGGCATATTTACGAGGTTTGCAAAGGTTGTTGAGCTCAGCATCATAAGTTGTTCCTTTGTATAAACCATGCTCTTGCTGGTATTGTTGTAGCTCTTTAAGGAGCACCTGTGGTACAGTCTATTTACTCCCACTGCAAACATATCAAAATTTATCGTTAGAGCTCATTGTTTATTTTGTAAAAGCTATTTAATAATTTGTAAGTAACTGAAAATTAAAGCTATTACAAATCCATACAATCTTACCTTTCTCTTTAGCCTTTTCTGTCTCTTTTTGTTTCCGACTTGCATATGTACTCTCATCATCCCCTTTGCTTTCTTCTCCTACATACAAATAAAGTTATTCCAAGAATGTAGTAGTTAGCTTAACAATATTGTTTTATCACTTATTATCGGTTACTCAAAAATTACTCTTGGTTACTCAAGAATTATGTAATAGTTACTCAAGCATAAATTTCAGTTACTCAAGCATTAATCTCAGTTACTCAAGCACTACTATCGGTCACTCAAGCAATATGTGATAGTTACTCGAGCATAAATTTTAGTTACTCAAGCATTACTCTCGGTTACTCAAGCATTACTCTCGCTTACTCAAGCATAATGTAATAGTTACTCAATCATAAATTTCAGTTGCTCAAGCATTACTCTTGGTTACTCAAGCATTAATCTCAGTTACTCAAGCATTAATCTCAGTTACTCAAGCACTACTATCGGTCACTCAAGCAATATGTGATAGTTACTCGAGCATAAATTTCAGTTACTCAAGCATTACTCTCGGTTACTCAAGCATTACTCTCGGTTACTCAAGCATAATGTAATAGTTACTCAATCATAAATTTCAGTTGCTCAAGCATTACTCTTGGTTACTCAAGCATTAATCTCAGTTACTCAAGCATTATGTGATAGTTACTCGAGCATAAATCTCGATTACATAAACACTACTATCAGTCACTCAAGCAATATGTGATAGTTACTCAAGCATTAATTTCAGTTACTGAAGCATTACTCTTGGTTACTCAAGCATTACTCTTGGTTACTCAAGCATTATGTGATAGTTACTTGAGCATAAATCTCGGTTACTCACACATTATTCTCGGTTAGTCAAACATTCTGTAATAGTTACTCAAGCATTAATCTCGGTTACTCAACATTAATGTCTATTATTCAAGCATTTTGTAATAGTTACTCAAGCATTAATTTCAGTTACTCAAACATTACTATCAGTTACTCAAGCATTAATATCGGTTACTCAAGCATTACTCTCGGTTACTCAAGAAGCATTATGTAATAGTTACTCGAGCATTACCTTGTTGTTCAAATTCTCCCGCTTTGCTGCGCGTACATTCTTTCTTCTCAGCTGCTATGTTGACTCCACGACCAGCAGTAGCAACATTACTGCGCTTTGCACTTTTTGATGGAGGTTTGATCCATGGGGGAGCTGTAACCCCTATTTCTTTGCCTTTCTCCTGTGTCTTAGTTGTCTGAGGAGTCTCAGCAGCAAGCCCCTTCTTCATTCCCGCAGCTTCTTCTTTCCCCTCTTTTTCCGCTTCTGCGTCCTTGGTAGCCTCTTTCTTATCGACGAGTGAGGAGGAAGTGCGCGAGAACAGGAGGGCGACGATCTGGGGTTTTGCTTCGGCGGGGACGGCGCGACGAACTGGGGTTTTGCTTCGGCAGGGACGACGATGATCTGGGGTTTGCGAGTAGCTCTCTCCGCGCGCCGGTCTCTTTTTTTCCACTTTTCTCTGATCCGCAATTGCTGCCGGGTAGCCGAGCTCTTTTTCCCATTTTTCTCCCCTCCGGAACTGCTGCCGGGTAGCCTAAAGTTGTTACCCGCGCGGGCAACAAATACTAACTCATATATATATATATATATATATATATATATATATATATATATATATATATATATATATATATATATATATATATATATATGTATGTATATATATATGTAAGTATGTATATATCGGAACTATGGTAAATATATTTCCGAACCCAAATGGGCACAAATTTACAAAACACACACAAACGTGTGAATTACAAAAGATAACCGAGATTACATAATTCCAAGTTTCTAATGCTAGTTTTTGACACAGTTCCTATTTTAGCCTTAAAGACACTAAATAGGACCCCCATCTCATGTTCAATTTTTGCAAACAAGACGAGTGAGTCACTCCCCTTGCCTCCATGTTTCCTCTGGTTCCTGTCTTGCCATATATAATGGATACATCCAGTGATGCTCCATCGAGCTAAGGCGGCATCTCCTTCTTTCAAATTACTGATCAGTGAGATAGCTTGTCTGAAGTTTAGCTCTCTAGGTAGATTTAGTTTGAGCCCAAATCTAGCCCAGATGTACTTCCAAACTTTGCATTCACCGAAGAGATGTGATATACAATTGACACCTTCTTCACATAAGTAGCAGGCTTTCATTTCTCCTGGTATCCAGCTGCAGATCCTCTCCGAGGTGACCATATAATTCATATGAGCTTTGAAGGCTGAGTAGCTCCATCTCGGATGATGATGCTGTCCCCAAATCAGTTTAGCAATGTTGTCAGTCTCTTGCTTCTGTCTACATCGCTCCCATGTAGCTTCCTTATTTTCTGACGGAATAAATCTGTCCCACATATCAGTCATGCGTCTCCACATTGTCGAGAAACCCCATCTATGCCTCGGTTTACTGTCAGGCATGCCACCATATCGTTTAGTCATCCAAATCGCCCACGTTGATTCACCTTTTACCAGATCTTCAATCCTTCGTAGTGTAAACATATCAGCAAGTTCCTGAAGAGCAGGTAGGCCTAGGCCACCTTCGTGGAGAGGAAAGGCCAACCTGGTCCAGCTAGCTGGGTGAAAGGAACTCCCCCAAACAAAATCAGCAAGCATGATTTCCATTCTTCTAAGAGTCGAACCAGTGATTTCCCGTTGAGTCATCCAGAAACAGATTAAACCCAATGCGCAACTCTTAATCAGAATAACCCTACCTGCAATGGACAGTTTGGAACCAGGCCATCTACTAATCATATCTTTTAGTCTGTCAAGGCACTCATGGAAGTGCTTTCTTCACAGGTTACCCCCAGCTAAAGGAAAGCCAAGGTACTTTGTAGGAAAGGAACCAATCTGTATGCCAAGAGCAGTAGCCAGATCGTGTATGTTTTTGCTGGATTTGGAGAAATAGACAAATGTTTTAGCTTCACTAATCTTCATCCTGGATATCCTCCCAAATTTATCTAGGATTTCTTTTAAAGTTTTGAAGCTCATGTCCCTTGCTTCAATGAAAACAAGAACGTCATCAGCGAACATTAGATGACACATTACTGGGCATTTCCTGATGGTGAAAGTCTTCATGTCTTTATTCTTTACTGCACTGTCAATTCTTCTAGATGGTCCTTCCATGGCAATTGAGAAAAGGAGGGGGGATAGAGGGTCTCCCTGCCTTAACCCATTAGAGCTGGTGAAGAATCCATTAGAAGAGCCATTGATCAGCAGTGAAAAAGAAGGTGTCGAAACACATTGTTTGACTAATGTGATCCACCGATCACTAAAACCCAGACCTGCCAAGCAGTTCCACAAGTCGCTCCAATTTACAGTATCATATACTTTTTTGATATCGAGCTTCAAACAAGCAGAAGGAGTGCTCCTCTGGACGTTGAAATTCAATGTAAACTGAGCTGCCAATTGGGAACAGTCTTCAATATGACGCCCTCTGACAAATGCACCCTGGTTTGTAGATATAATCCTGGGCATAATTGCAGCCAGCCTCCTTGTTACGATCTTAGTGATCATTTTATATAACATTGAGCAGCATGCGATTGGTCGAAAGTCTGCAGCAGACGACACTATATCCTTCTTTGGGATCAAGGCAAGAAACACATGGTTCACTTGCCTGACCATATTTCCACCAGCAAAGAACCAGCGAACAGCAGTGCATAAATCATCTTTGATGAGTTTCCAATTATTTCGATAGAAGAAACCATTGAATCCGTTAGGACCCGGGCTCTTATCAGCCCCAATAGACATAATAGATTCATAAACTTCGTTATCTGTAGGAGCACTGATAAGAAGTTCATTATCATTGTCAGTAATCAATTTGTCCCATTGCATTTCATCATTTTCAGCCGCAGGTTCTTGATTATACAAGTTGTCAAAGAACTTGGTAGTTTCTGTTGACTCAAGGTCAATTAGGTCAATGTTGACTCACGTCTAAATTGACTAAACCCTTGTTTTGATGATGACTAGCCATTCCACATATTGGTGTCTAATGCTTCTACATTGAGTGATTTCAGATTAGGTTTAGACACACTCCAAATGCCCTAACTTGCGCATATCAAATTGGAGAAAAGACAAGTCAAAATAGCTACAAGTGTGCAATTTGGGATCTCTATGTAAATGACCTTAGAATTGCTTTGTAATCACTTGTAATGATTGTATGACTTGTAATTAAGCATAGAAAAATTATTGGGACACCAAAATCCTTTATTTGTACAGTTTTACGAAAATTCCAAAATACCCATAACAGGGATTTTGTCGGCCAAATTCCAAACTCGGCTGATCCATATATTCTGGGATTTTTGTGGGATTCGGCCGAGTTGCAAACTCAGCCGATCCACCACTCGGCCGAGTTGCAAACTCATCCGATCCACGGTTCGGCTGAATTGCCTTTATGGAAACTCGGCCGATCAGACTATACTGGAATGTAGAAAAAGCAATTCTAGCCGTTGTGGAGTTGCAACAAGTGAAAATAGATCCGTTGCAAGCCACAAAATGGCTAGTTTTTGTTCTCAAGTGTTCCCAAAGGCTAAGAGGCATCCCCAGCTATAAATAGGACCCCTTGGGCTTCATTCCAAGGTTGAGCATTCATTGTAAACTCTTTGTGAGGTTCCTATTCTATAGTTGATTGCTTCCTATAGCCTCCTCTCTCTCTCTAAGCTTAATCACTTGCTACATCCATTAGAGTGAGTAGGAAATCTATAAGAGAGCTAGTCCCATTTGTATATCTTGTGAAGCTCTCACTTCCACAACCTCCCCATCTCTCCATTTCAATCATGAAGATGAAGGTTATCTCTGTTGTCCAAGAGAGGTGAAGAAGAACAAGGGAACGAGTCCCTTGGTGAAGATCAAGGCAGAAGACTTGGAGCTAGAGTGGGTAAGCCCTTAGAGAAGGCAAAAGACTCAAGATCAAGTGGGTAAGACCTTGGTGGAAAGCTTCTCCGAGTGAAGGTGAAGTCAAAGGCGGAAGATCCAAGAAGAGTGGGTAATTCCTACAAGGCTGAAGACTTGTGCAAGAGTGGGTAAGTCCTTGGAGAAGGCTGAAGACTCTTGCAAAGTGGGTAAGTCCTTGGTAAGGTTGAAGACTCTTTTATATTGGATAGGTAAGTCCTTTGTTGGTCTTGTATTGTAAGTCTTATAATTGAATATAAGAGTGCAATTGGTTGAAGTCCTAGAGGTTGACCTCTCTAGGCAAGTGGACTGACACACTTCTAGTTTGAAGTGTGGAACCACTCTAAATAGCTTGTCTAATTGGTGCATGTTCAATCTCTCTTATCCTTGCTATGCATGATTTAGTTGCACTCAAATTGCCTATTTAGCAACCTCATCTTGTCATATATTTTGAAGGTTTAATGAATTTTGTTTAAGTGCTTTCAGCTCTATTCACCCCCCCCTCTAGAGCACCTAAGTCATCCATCTAGGATCCAACAAGTGGTATCAGAGCAGGTCTTCTCCAAGCATACTTCTACAAGTAGGAGAAGATGGGTGACTACCTAGGAGGGAGACTCTCGACCAGCCTTCCAATCTTCAATGGGAGCAACTTCCTCTATTGGAGAAGAAGACTTCAATTCTTCATCCAAGGATCAAGTCTCGAGATGTGGCAAATGGTGAACAGCCCATACATTCTACCAAAGACAAACATTGAAGAATGGGATGAATCCACCTTGATGAACGCAACCTTGAATAGTAGAGCCATGCACATCCTATATGCCTCCATGACCCCCACCGAGTTCAACCGGATTTCCTCTTGTGAGACGGCCTATGAGGTATGGATAAAGCTTTGCATCACTTATGAAGGGACAGATCAAGTGAAGGAAAGCAAAATCTACATGCTCAAAGGGTTGCTTGAGAACTTCAAGATGGGAAAGGAGGAGAGCATAGCCAACATGTACTCAAGGCTCAACACCATCTTGAATGGTCTTGCTGTTCTAGGACATCCCATGTCTAGTGGAGAGATCAACTCAAAGATCCTTAGAACTCTCCCAGAGAGGTGGGAATCCAAGGTGACTTCCATTGAAGAAGCAAGGTCACTTAGGGATATTCCTATTGAAGAGCTCATTGGAAATCTTCAAGCACATGAAGCTACACACGACAAGAGGGAGGAAGTAGAAAGACAAGAGAAGAAAGAGCTTAAGAGAATGAAGAAGGCTGAAATAAAGGCTCAAATTGAAGCTATCATGGAAAAAGTCTCTCCATCCTCTCAAGCTAAAGAAGATGCCATGTACTCCAAAGGTAGACTCTACAAAGGCAAGTCCTCCTCCATCCGGTGCTTCACATGTGGAAAGAAGGGTCACTACAAGGAAGATTGCCCACAAGGCAAAAAGACCCATCTTCACAAGAAGGAGAAATGGCACTCAAGCTCAAGCGGCTCCTCCAACTCAAGCTCAAGTGAAGATTCATGTGAAGGATCAAGCTCAAGCTCTAGTGATGAAGGAGAATGTCATTTTGATCTTGTAGCATCAACAAGTGAAGACTCAAATGAGGTAAATCTAGACTCTTTAGATAAAGAATCCTTGATTGATCTCATTCATGATATTTGTGCATCTCTTAAGTCTTCTCAAAAGAAAAAGAAAAAGCTTGCTAAAATTGTTGATAATTTGCATATAGAACTAGATGATCTTGAATATGCTAATTCTTGCTTGCTTAATGATAAAAATGATTATCTTAGCCAAGTAGACTCTCTTAAACTTGAAAATGCTAGTTTGCTTGATAAGATAAAATTTCTAGAAGCTCAACCTCTCATGCCTAGTTATAATGAAGAGCATACTCTAATTGTTGATTCTCTCATGCATGACATTAATGTTCTTAAATCTGAAAACAAAGACAAAGATTTTGTTTTGCATGAATTAGAAATAGAAAATGCCTCCTTACTTGCTAGAATCAATGGGCATGTATCTTGTTCTAGTTCTACTAGTAGAGAGAATGATGTTGCTGCTCTTCATATTGATAAAGATTCTTATTTAACTAAAACTCTTTGCTTAGAAAATGATCTTCTACATGCTAGAGATAACATTAATCAATTGTCTTCTACTATTGCTTCTCTTAAGCATGATAATGATAGTTTAAGATCTTCTTTGCAAAGATTCTTAGTTGGTAAAAAGAATCTTAATCAAATCCTAGACCATACCACTAAACAAATTTGTAGACATGGTTTAGGGTATGATAATAGTCAAGGGAACAACAAAGATAAAGGACCTCCAATATTCCATGGAGAATCCTCTAGTTCCAAGACTATGGGCACTTGCAACTATTGCAATGAATTAGGTCATTATTCTCATTGTTGTCCTTTTAGGAAAGCACCCAAGAGAAATAGGACCAAAAACATGATTGGGGACCATTTCATCTTTCTTCTTGTAGGTACTTGCAAATGGATTGACTTGAGCTATTGAATTGTAAATTGACTTCTCAATCCACATGAAAGAAGAAAGGTGAGATGTGTAGAGGGTGACAACAAGTGGAAAAGCAATGGTAAGTACAAAGGTAATGGTTTTATTGCTTGTAACCATTTCTAACTTGTTTTGTCAAGTTAGTGTGCACTATACATATGGTTTTTGAGTCAAAAGTGGTATTTTTGTGTTTCTCTTCACACTCTTGCTCAAAAACTGTTTCTAATGCTTCTATAGTGCATTACTAACTTGATTAGACATGTTTGGATATGGTTTGTATTTTTAGCATGCCTTTAAATATGTTTTTATAAAATAGGTGTGCTTGTTGACAGCAAATCTGTCGGCCGAGTTTGCCCTAGTGAAACTCGACCGATAGGCGCCAATGGGGTTGCCAACAGCTGTCATCGGTCGAGTTGTCATTGCTCAGAACTCGACCGATCACACTGTGCACAGAATATACAGTTGGCTTATTAGATGAGAATTTCCCTCTCAACTAGATTTTCTCAACCAATAGCCTTATTCTTTGGCACTCCCATTTGGTACCTTTATATATGCATATTGCCATGTTCTAAATTGCATATCTTGCTTACAACTCTATCTCTCTAATTGCTTTAAATTGATATTTCTATATCTTGCAATTACTTGCTTTGAGTTGTTTTGCAGGTTTTGATGATGATCTCTTTGAATCTCTTGGTTGTGTCTAAAATCGCTTCCGTTGTACTCTAACTTGCTACATCTCTATAGGTGTATATGTTGTTTTGATACAAACTTGAGGTTCTTAGGGGTAATCATCTTATGGTAAGGATGTTATATCCTCTCATGCTTCTAAAATTGCATATCTCTTGGTTTGGATATATCTCTATATCTACTCATAGCTTGCTTTATCTTGTGTATCTCTTGCTATGATCTAGATCCTACTAGTAGTCCTACCTTGTGATATCATCTACTAGTAGTTCATATACATGTAGTTCTAACCCTGTCAATAATTGCCATCGTTGATCATCTATATGTTATGCTTGTATCTTATCTCATACATGCTCAATATTGTTCTTTAAATTGCTTATCTACTATCTTGAGTTGCTTGCATAACATTGTGATGCAGGGCACATAGAGCTATGTTGTATGTAGAAATTGGAGTATTTTTGGTTTTTATGCATATTTTGCTCCAATTTCAGTTTTTGGTGCAAGACTGGTGTTTTTCATGCAGAAAAGGCCTTCTAAGCAAGACTCATCGCTTTGCCATGAGCTCTGGTGGTTTTTGATCAAATTCCATCATATTGAGGGTCATAATTGTGATTTATTGTTTTTCTGCAGCACTTCATCTTGCATCTTGGGTTGTTCAAGTATATGCGTTAACTTGCTTTTCTTCCCATGCTTGGACAAGACCCTATCTGTGCTCTTCTACTCTCCTTATATAACTTTTGTTATCTTCTTTCTCTTAACAAGTGGTGTTTCTTAGTTTCTTCACACCCCCACCTTTTTGAAATGACAAAGGGGGAGAAAGATATGTCTTCTTTTGACAACAGGGAGAAGGCATGTCTTACATGAAGCAAAGAAGCGTGTCCATGTAAAGGGGAGAAGGTAAATGGGAGAAGCCATATATGTGTAGAACATATATGAGTAGAAGACATAGTTTCTATAAATGTTATGAAAGCTAACCATGCAGGAGAAATTGCATCAATTGAGGGGGAGTATGAAAACTCCACACGCATCAATTGAGGGGAAGCATGTGAACTCCATTCTAATAAAACCCCTAGGTTTCTCCGAAGGTATGATTTTACATACAAGCTTTCAATACATTTATGGAATGGTTTATCATCTTCAAAAAGAGGGAGAATGTTGACTCAAGGTCAATTAGGTCAATGTTGACTCACGTCTAAATTGACTAAACCCTTGTTTTGATGATGACTAACCATTCCACATATCGGTGTCTAATGCTTCTACATTGAGTGATTTCAGATTAGGTTTAGACACACTCCAAATGCCCTAACTTGCGCATATCAAATTGGAGAAAATACAAGTCAAAATAGCTACAAGTGTGCAATTTGGGATCTCTATGTAAATGACCTTAGAATTGTTTTGTAATCACTTGTAATGATTGTATGACTTGTAATTAAGCTTAGAAAAAATATTGGGACACCAAAATCCTTTATTTGTACAGTTTTACGAAAATTCCAAAATACCCATAACAGGGATTTTGTCGGCCAAATTCCAAACTCGGACGATCCATATATTCTGGGATTTTTGTGGGATTCGGCCGAGTTGCAAACTCAGCCGATCCACCACTCGGCCGAGTTGCAAACTCAGCCGATCCACGGTTCGGCTGAATTGCCTTTATGGAAACTCGGCCGATCAGAATGTACTGGAATGCAGAAAAAGCAATTCTAGCCGTTGTGGAGTTGCAACAAGTGAAAATAGATCCGTTGCAAGCCACAAAATGGCTAGTTTTTGTTCTCAAGTGTTCCCAAAGGCTAAGAGGCATCCCCAGCTATAAATAGGACCCCTTGGGCTTCATTCCAAGGTTGAGCATTCATTGCAAACTCTTTGTGAGGTTCCTATTCTATAGTTGATTGCTTCCTACAGCCTCCTCTCTCTCTAAGCTTAATCACTCGCTACATCCATTAGAGTGAGTAGGAAATCTGTAAGAGAGCTAGTCCCATTTGTATATCTTGTGAAGCTCTCACTTCCACAACCTCCCCATCTCTCCATTTCAATCATGAAGATGAAGGTTTTGTCTCTTGTCCAAGAGAGGTGAAGAAGAATAAGGGAAGGAGTCCCTTGGTGAAGATCAAGGCAGAAGACTTGGAGCTAGAGTGGGTAAGCCCTTGGAGAAGGCAAAAGACTCAAGCTCAAGTGGGTAAGACCTTGGTGGAAAGCTTCTCCGAGTGAAGGTGAAGTCAAAGGCGGAAGATCCAAGAAGAGTGGGTAATTCCTACAAGGCTGAAGACTTGTGCAAGAGTGGGTAAGTCCTTGGAGAAGGCCGAAGACTCTTGCAAATTGGGTAAGTCCTTGGTAAGGTTGAAGACTCTTTTATATTGGATAGGTAAGTCCTTTGTTGGTCTTGTATCGTAAGTCTTATAATTGAATATAAGAGTGCAATTGGTTGAAGTCCTAGAGGTTGACCTCTCTAGGCAAGTGGACTGACACACTTCTAGTTTGAAGTGTGGAACCACTCTAAATAGCTTGTCTAATTGGTGCATGTTCAATCTCTCTTATCCTTGCTATGCATGATTTAGTTGCACTCAAATTGCCTATTTAGAAACCTCATCTTGTCATATATTTTGAAGGTTTAATGAATTTTGTTTAAGTGCTTTCAGCTCTATTCACCCCCCCTCTAGAGCACCTAAGTCACCCATCTAGGATCCAACAGTTTCTTCTTTAATCGTATCTTCATCATTGATAAAGTTACCTTCAGCATCATATAATTCTGTAATGGTATTAATTACATCTCTACCTTTGACGGTAGAATGATACAGTTTGGTGTTTTTATCACCATTCTCCACCCATTAGAGTCTACTACGTTGCCAATAGTACTTCTCCTCGGCAACTTCAAGAGTCTTGATTCTATTTCTGGTGATCTTCTCTGCCTCTATAAGTTGTTCATCGAGAGGATGTCTTCTTAGAGCTGCAGCAATATCACGTAGCTCAACCAGTTCCTGATCCATCAGGTTCTTCAGATTGACATATTTCCTCGACCAGTCCTTCAGTGTAGTTTTCACATTACGAAGTTTCTGGGCAAAGCAGAAGATAGGGTTACCAAAGACTGGTTTGCTCCATGCTTCTGTTAGGACATGATCGAATCCCGACCAGTCCTGCCAATAGTTCAGAAAACGAAACAGACGAGGTCTTCGAATTATCTCCTTTAAGGAAACTGCAATAGAAGCATGATCAGTAAATTTATAAGTTAGGAGTTTGGATTTAGTTCCAGGGAACTTGTCCAACCATGCATCGTTAACTAATGCACGGTCCAGCTTACAAGCAATACGTTTAGACTTAGCAAGTTGATTACTCCATGTGAAAATTTCACCGCCTACAGTAGGCAATTCAGTAAGGCCCGAATTGTCTATAGCTGCGTTGAAGGAGCTCATGACTGCATTCAAAACCTCCCTTCCTCCCGCTTTTTCTTCCCTTTTCCTGATGTTATTTAAATCACCAATAACAATCCATGGTTCAGAAATGTTCGGACTAAGATCTTCAAGTTTGCTCCACAGAGGGATGCGTTCTTGCATTAGATTCCTTGCATAGACAGTAGTGACATAAAGACTAAGGCCTCCTTTATTAACACAAAGACAAGTGATCTGTTGATCGTCAGAATCAGTGACCTGGATATCCCATGATTTAGGATTCCAACCAACACAAACTCTCCCATTAGGATCATGATTGTGATTATAAGTATACTTCCAACCATTTGGGAACAGCTTTCCCATCAAATTTTTATTATCCTTCTTGATTTTAGTTTCAAGAAGGATAGCTATGGAGGCGTTGACATATCGAATTGAATCCCTAACCTCCCTTTTCTTCCGTGGCTTCCCAGAGCCACGGACATTAGTCATGAAGAAGGACATTACTTGGATCTTCCAGAGGAGCGAGTTTTGCATGACCCGTCCACTCCAGAAGAACCTGAAGGCTTGCCTCCTCCACCTTTCTTCTTCTTTCCTGAATATTGAAATCCATCATGTTCAGCAGTTTGCTCCACTATTTTATCAGTATCCACCGAACCACCCCCTGACGAAGATGATTTTGTTCCTTTCTCTTTATCTCCTGCAACTTCCGTAGCCTCAGTTGCAGATCCTTTCTCCTAATCACCTGCAGCTTCCGTAGCCTCTGTACTTACAGCTGCAGATCCATCCTTTTCCGTGGTATCAGCCACTCCTTTCTCCTTCACAAGGTTATCTCCCTCTGATGGTCCAGTAGTCTCCTTCGCTTCCTTCTCAGGGCAGTCCTCATCATCATGACCAAAAACTTTGCAATCACAGCATCGCTTAGGTATGTGTTCATACTATATCTCCACCGGTAGAGGATCACGACCAGGCATGTTCACCCAGATTTCCTTGGGTGGTTCCTCATCTGCCGAGACCTCCACGAGTGCCCTTGCTTCACCCAGTGATTCCTGGCTTAGTGAACGCAGATCAACTCTAAGAAGTTTGCCCACTCCGCTGGCTACTATCCCCACCGCACGTTGCGACCAGTTGCGTCCCATACTGGGAATCTTGATCCACATCGGGATGGTGCTGAATAGATCCTTTTTAAGATCATCACCGACCTTGTAGTCCTTTACAACGACCAGTCTTTTATCAAACCATCTTGGTCCCAATCCGATCATGTTCTTCTTATCCTCTCCGTTATTGAATCGAACAAGAAAGAACTTGTTTGGTTTGGATAACAGATCGAAGTCCCCTTTCGGTTTCCACATCTGTTTGATCCAAGCCATCAGATGGAAATAGTAGGGCCATTTCCCCATGACGTATAACATCAGGGTATGGTCCCATGATTTCTCCATGTTCGTGAACGTCTGGTCGTCAATTGTGACATATCTCTTGCCATCTATTATCTCCGCAGGCTTGTATGGTTGCTCCTTGAACGTTTCGGCCCCAAAGCAGACCTGTTCCCACGGTTTCTTCAACGTCGGTGTCGTCATCGAAGTAGGAGGGGAAGCCCCCTCCTAGCACGGGACGTTTCCCCCTACCTTGCGCCGTGATCGCCTATCTCCAGAGAAACCCTAGGGCGCCGTCTTTTTTTTTGTAAGTATGTATATATATGTATGTATGTATATATAGATATGTGTGTATGTATATATATATATGTATATATATATATAGAGAGAGAGAGTCAGGCTAGTGTACACTAGAATGTACCAGAGGCACTGTACACCTTAGTCATTTTTGAAGATGCAGTAACTTTTTGAAAAATTTAAACCGTTGATCTTCTTAATTATCTTAAGAACATACTAGATAATAAATTTTGACACTTTTAGGTCATGCATCTAAAGCAGACAAAAATTATGTATTCCAGATTAGTTTTGTGCGTCGATTTTGTTGTTGGAGTTGTGGTCCTTTAGTTTTGTCGGTGGGGCGACATCCTTTGTCGGTGCGTCTTTCGGTTCATCTACATTCACCGAGAGAAAACCCTCTACAAATTCCTGGAATCCACTTCCAGGTGATTGTGATTTGTTACCCTCATATTCCCACTTTCTTTTTAGGTTTTTGTTCTCTTCTTCTAACTTGGCTATTCTTTCTTCTAGCCTTTTATTCTCCAATTGCAGTTCTGTGAATTTATCAACACTTATTCTTGTGCAGATTTCCTTATGTATTTTGAGCTCCTCCTCCAACATTTTGATTCTTGTCTCCAGAGTGGAGGTGCCAATAGTGTCTCCCTCTTCGATGATTGGTTTTGTCGGTGCCTCAGTGGTTGTTGGCGTACTTTTTTCTGGCATGTCATTCGATGATTTTGCAGCATGCCAATCATCTCCTTGGTCTACCACTATCATTTGACATACCTGTCCAACATATAAAAAAAAATAATGTGTCACAAAATGAAACATGTATGATTATGTTGTATATTAGATTTTGTAACAAAGATTAGATAATCTAACATCCTTAGGCTCCACTTTCACTAATTCCATCAATTTCTCGACTGGTGCATCCCACTTCTTTATCCTTGGCTTGGAGTCAAGGAATTTTGGCTTTGCCATCTTTGTCATCTCATATGCCCAAACCTGCATGTAATATATAGAAAATATAATGCATATGTAACTGCACCCCCATAGTCAATATTGTATCAATGTAGTTGAATATGATTTTATTCACTTACGCATAGGCATATGACACAGCCTGTTGTGTACAGGGTGTTCTTAGCCCCTTTCTCTCCTTTCCTTTTTAGCTGGACATTCTCCTTTAGCATCTTCATATTCTTGAAGATACTCCCATGCACCAGCTTTGCCCAATTCATCTGCCCAGTGGCAGTGACATTATCTAGGTAGTGGATAATGTAGATTGGTGTGCAATAGCTAGTGTCTGGGATTAGGAATGTTTCCAGCAGGTGCAACATCCACGCACGACACATATTTGTATTGTCTGTTGGATTGTTGGTCTTGGCATATTCTTGCCAATGTTTTGTTAAGTTATCCTTATGCAGGACATCTTTTTCTCTCAATTTCTTTGATGTCTCACCTTCATTTCTATTTTTACAAGTCGCCTTCGCAAACTCTTGCCATATCGACTTTACTATGGTAGAATCTTTTCTTTGTGTTATTTCTATACCTTTGCTGGGGATACCTAGAATTATCCCCACGTCATCTACTGTCATCCTTCTTTCCTCTCCGTCAGCCAGCAGAAATATGTCTTCATCGACATATCTATCAATTAAATCCTCTAACAAGCCTATGTCAACCGCAAGATTTGGCATATTTATGAGGTTTGCAAAGGCTGTTGAGCTCAGCATCATAAGTTGTTCCTTTGTATAAACCATGCTCTTGCTGGTATTGTTGTAGCTCTTTAAGGAGCACCTGTGGTACAGTCTATTTACTCCCACTGCAAACATATCAAAATTTATCGTTAGAGCTCATTGTTTATTTTGTAAAAGCTATTTAATAAACTGTAAGTAACTGAAAATTAAAACTATTACAAATCCATACAATCTTACCTTTCTCTTTAGCCTTTTCTGTCTCTTTCTGTTTCTGACTAGCAGTTGTACTCTCCTCATCCCCTTTGCTTTCTTCTCCTGCATACAAATAAAGTTATTCCAAGAATGTAGTAGTTATCTTAACAATATTGTTTTATCGCTTATTATCGGTTACTCAAACATTACTCTTGGTTACTCAAGCATTATGTAATAGTTACTCAAGCATAAATTTCAGTTACTCAAGCATTAATCTCAGTTACTCAAGCACTACTATCGATCACTCAAGAAATATGTGATAGTTACTCGAGCATATATTTCAGTTACTCAAGCATTACTCTCGGTTACTCAAGCATAATATAATAGTTACTCAATCATAAATTTCAGTTGCTCAAGCATTACTCTTGGTTACTCAAGCATTAATCTCAGTTACTCAAGCATTAATCTCAGTTACTCAAGCACTACTATCGGTCACTCAAGCAATATGTGATAGTTACTCGAGCATAAATTTCAGTTACTCAAGCATTACTCTCGGTTACTCAAGCATTACTCTCGGTTACTCAAGCATAATGTAATAGTTACTCAATCATAAATTTCAGTTGCTCAAGCATTACTCTTGGTTACTCAAGCATTAATCTCAGTTACTCAAGCATTATGTGATAGTTACTCGAGCATAAATCTTGATTACTCAAACACTACTATCGGTCACTCAAGCAATATGTGATAGTTACTCAAGCATTAATTTCAGTTACTGAAGCATTACTCTTGGTTACTCTCAAGCATTACTCTTGGTTACTCAAGCATTATGTGATAGTTACTTGAGAATAAATATCGGTTACTCACACATTATTCTCGGTTAGTCAAACATTCTGTAATAGTTACTCAAGCATTAATCTCGGTTACTCAACATTAATGTCTGTTATTCAAGCATTTTGTAATAGTTACTCGAGCATTAATTTCAGTTACTCAAACATTACTATCAGTTACTCAAGCATTAATATCGGTTACTCAAGCATTACTCTCGGTTACTCAAGAAGCATTATGTAATAGTTACTCGAGCATTACCTTGTTGTTCAAATTCTCCCGCTTTGCTGCGCGTACATTCTTTCTTCTCAGCTGCTATGTTGACTCCACGACCAGCAGTAGCAACATTACTGCGCTTTGCACTTTTTGATGGAGGTTTGATCCATGGGGGAGCTGTAACCCCTATTTCTTTGCCTTTCTCCTGTGTCTTAGTTGTCTGAGGAGTCTCAGCAGCAAGCCCCTTCTTCATTCCCGCAGCTTCTTCTTTCCCCTCTTTTTCCGCTTCTGCGTCCTTGGTAGCCTCTTTCTTATCCTCTTTCGGGGTTGTCGGAGTAGTGTGGTCGAGTATTTCCCTTTTCGCCGGCGATGCTGATTTATCTGCTTCTTCTGGTTCTTTGGCCATCTTCTGCTCGGCCTGATGGGGCTGCATTTCGATGTCATCATCTTCTTCAATCACTGGTCGTGGACGCCTTAGCCACGGCGGCCCTGTCGAGGTCTTCCTTGACGCTTGCTTTGTTCTCGTCATATTGGAAGAGGTAACTATCGGAATTGAGATGCAACGAGATGGAGGAGCAATTAGAGACGGAGGAGTTCGGGTCGCCGGTGATTTTTGCACGACAGGCAGAGCGACGAGTGAGGAGGAAGTGCGCGAGAACGGGAGGACGACGATCTGGGGTTTTGCTTCAGCGGGGACGGCGCGACGAACTGGGGTTTTGCTTCGGCGGGGACGGCGATGATATGGGGTTCGCGAGTAGCTCTCTCCGCGCGTCGGTCTCTTTTTTTCCACTTTTCTCTGATCCGCAATTGCTGCCGGGTAGCCGGGCTCTTTTTCCCATTTTTCTCCCCTCCAGAACTGCTGCCGGGTAGCCTAAAGTTGTTACCCGCGCGGGCAACTAATACTAACTCTCTCTCTCTCTCTCTCTCTCTGTATATATATATATATATATATATATATATATATATATATATATATATATATATATATATATATATATATATATATATGCCAAGCCTACAAAACCATGGCATAAAACCAAAAGATCGTGTTGGTGTGCAAAACAACAAAAACATCCCCCAAGGACCTTCGAGTATAGGGACGACAAATAGGACTCTACTACAAAACACTAGCAGCATATCCAACTTTTAATAGCTATTGTTCCTCTTACTGCTCAACACCAACAACACAATCTCTAGCTCCTCGTTCTCGACCACCTAAAAGATGTGGAAACCCACGGAGTGAGACCAATGTCCCAGCAAGAGATATAACTCTCCATTGTGACTATTATAAGCACATGTAGATTACAGAGTAGATTAACCATTATAAGCAGATTCAGCTCAATGATATGAATGAAGCAAATAAGACTACTTAATAAGTTTTAGCATCTCAAACTAAGCAGTAGAACATCTCATATTTTACGAAGGAATATGAAGAACATGTATAATAGTTAATTTCTCTTACCGCATTATAATTCAAGAAATCAGTACAACGATAAGGCAACAAGTCATCCAATGTGAATCGTATTGGACCCTAAGAAAATATACTACATGGTTGTATTATGTATTTTATTTGCCCTGAGGATTTGATTTGTACCATCCAAATCCTATCAACCACTGCAAAGTCAAAATTGGTGCCTTACAAGATCAATGGAAGAGCCAGACTCCATGATCTTCTCTTGCACTACTCGGTCTGTTCGAGTATGCACCGCAATGACATATAGTCAATATGCAAAGACATCAAATCATAATCAAAGTTATAGTCCTTTAGAGACAACAACTCATAGTCAAGGCTCTAGTCTTATAAAACACCTAGCCCTCCTTGGTAGGCTATGGTCTTGTAATACACTACATACTATAACATTGTACAAGGTTGATAACTATATTATAGTCCCACATCAGGGTTAGGGTTTCAACAATATATCTGATTAGGGTTTTACATCACAACATTATCAACAAACCCTAGGTATCTCACCTTCCCACATCCTTGGGACATGTGGGTCAACCATCACCATCACTCCTCCACAACATAACGGATCAACATGTCCAAGAAAAACCATCAACTCAATAGGGTAAGAGGTAAAAAGGTTAGGTGGTTGAAGAACACACATCATTATGGTCGGAGGTCATGGCCAAGATTAGTGCCAAACATCACCACAACACACTAGTGGTCAAAGAAGACTTCACCACGATCCAAAGCACGTCAGTGAACATGTCCAACAACCAAACATCACTGCAACACACCAGAAGTTGAAGAAAACTTCACCATGGTTGAAGGCACATCAACGACCATGTCCAGAGTCAAAACCACAAGCTAGGGTCGACGACCAAACCACAAATCAAAAGCAAACAGTCGAAGGGAAACAACTTGTTCAGTGGCCAAAGCACCAACTTGGTCGGTGACCCAAGCACCAACTTGTTCGGCGACCCAATCACCAACTATGTCAGCAACCAAGGTAAAACCAGCGACCAAAAGCACCCTAAAACCATCAACCAAAACACCCTCAATAGACAAACAAGAACATCAAAAAAAGAGCATCATCCATACATAGAAAAACATGGTCAAAATAGGTGATTCACACCAAGATAACATGTTCACCAAAATAACCATATAGACTAAGAAGTTCAAACATCCTTAGAGGTAAAACAGCAAGAAAAATGATGACCACCCAAAACCTAAACAAGCATCACATGAGATCAACATGGGAACCATGGGTTGAGGGATGAAAAATCCAAGATTAAACATATGAAAACTGAACAAACTTTCACCTCATGCAAAAGAACCGTACCAAGAATCAAGGTAACCAAAACCAAGGTTGAGTTACATGAAAAACCATCATCATCACCGTCCACTAAAGTTTGTCCACATGAATTAGGGTTAAGTTAAAGAAACAAGTGCATGAAAGATCATTATAGAACCACAACCCTAACAAAGATATCATTATCAATAGCAAGTAATCACAGTTCAGAATAAGTTGCATGTAGGATTAAAGTGCAATAATAGTAGAGGAAGAGAGTTATATAACCCACCTTAGATAATGGTTGTACCACCTCCAAGCAAGAAGATCCAAAGATAAGAGATAACCCTAGCTTTGATCTCCTCCATGATCAATCTACTCACCACCTCAAAAGAGAAGAGAAACCTAGGTTAAAGGGTAAAAAAGAGAACCCAAAACCTCAAGGCTAAGAAGAACAAAAGAAGGAGAAAGGGAGAAGATCTTCATCTCACTCAGGTACTACCATGGAGAACCATGAATTCGACCCCTACAGAGAGATGTTTCTCAGAACACCACCATGGAAAGCCATGTATTCGGTCAAGAGAAGGAGAAAGAGGTAGTGTTTTAATTAAAATGAATACAAGATGATGGATCACTTACCAAGGATCAAAGAACCACCAAAGATCACCAAGGAAGCGTATCTCCAAGCTTGGATCACCACATTCAAAGGATCTCGGCCACTAAGCACCAAGTATGAGCTCCTTCACCACCAAGAACATGTTGGTATGTATGCCCAAAGAGCCAATCATGTGATGATTGTAATGACATAATTTATAATTGATTTGATTAATTAATAAAGGTAAGCTTCCAATTTATTGTGTTTAATTAAGTTATGAGATAAGTATGTAGCATTATAAATGTCTAGAGAATGATATTACTCAATGACATATGTCTTCGAGTATTAGCCTTGTCAAAATGAGTTGATACGGATGTCAAGAGCACATATATACATATATTCTCATTATGTCTCTGATCAGTTGTTATTGTGGAAGTTTGATAGACAACACTGACACATAAGATTAGAGTGTGAGTTGGTTGATGACAAAGTCTCATTAGTCATGATATTGAAATATCAAACCAATCAGACAGATACATGTTAGAGAATAGTGTATCAGAAAGACCCACCATGAGACTGACACATGGAAACCATTACCATGGTAGGTCATAGTTATCTCTCATACTGATGGTGGTGTTTGTGGTTCTTAGACCGAAAATCACTGCACTCATCACATGTCGTTGGGTATGCTTTAACAACATCAAACAGTGTCTTAGAACATGGGTTTTTATAGCGGTGATGGTTGGGTGGCTTTGACACATGGGGATAGACTGTGAGTGATAGATATGGGATTTGTCCCTCCTAAGGGAGTATGATATCCAAGGCCTCTTGATTAGCGATACTGAGAAAATCATGGACATGCACATATGAGTCATTATATGATATTGAGCTTGCATATATCTCAGACAGTCTTCTCTGGTTCAAGACATAAGATTCAATGTTGAGAGGGTGACTATTCCATTCCTTGAGTTCAATCAGGATATCAGAGACAAAGGAAATATACAAACACTGCAACACCATACACAGATTGTAGGTTGAAGTTGTTCCCCAACTTTCCATTCACTTGGGTAGCATTGATGTGTGACTAGGCACCACTCTTTGATTATGATGTCATAAGTTGTAATGGATATTCACTATCAATGTGGTATGGGACCTATAGGGTCACACACATAGGTCTTGACCTAGAAGAGGAGTTCAATATTGAGTGATCATTGGATTGATTACTAAAGTGTTTAGGTAATTGATTCACACAACAAGCATCCTGACAGCACAACCAAATGTCCATATCATGGCATGAGACAACCATCTAGAGTGTCAAATAGTCATCTCAAGGGTTGAGATGGGAGTTTGGAGGATCATGGCTGATTCGAGTTGATATTGGCTAAGTTCTGCTCAAATTGAGGTGCAAATCGACCGATTCAAACTGTTAAACCGACCGACTTGGCTTGACTCACCAAAAGTCCATCTGGGTGAGCAAAAAAGCAGTCTCGTATGGGTGAGATCCCTCATTTGGTACATGTAATGTTCTAGATACTTTCCCATATTCATTTCAATTGCATTGTACTTGTTGTGCAAGGAATTGATGTCTAGCATTAAAGGCAAACAAATTGCCAATTTCATATGCAATTGGGAAACTGCAAAATGGCCATCTCATAGTGTGAGACAACCATATCGCATGCCATAAAACCATATATGTCACTAGACGGCCGTTTGGGTGGTCACAAGTTGTAAAAATTCAAGATCTTCTGGTCCCTTCCACTCTCGCATCGACTGGGAACCCTGACCCTGGCCTCTACTATAAATAGAGGCGTACTAGGGGCTTCCCAGAACATAACATAAACAATTGAGAAACAATTGCTTTGAAAATTTTTGTTCTCTCTGGATGTGGTAACCAAAAGAGCCCAAGAAAGTCCTACCCAACTAGGGAGGGATAGCAAGGGAGAGAACAACTGAGATCATTATTGTGGGAGAGCAAGTTGGTGACTAGTTCACCAACAAGAGGGAAAACTCCTTCCTGTCCATTCTAGTAGGATGATGAGTTCTAGGTGATCTGTATGGACTACTCTAGAGGTAGGTGTCACAACCCGTTACACTAAATGATAATACTCAAAACCTGAAACACAATCATTCACTAATTAATCACATCTCTAGAAAAGAGGGTAAACTAAAAGTGATTCAACATAACCAACATGCTCTACAATATTACATAGAATCCCAAAAACTTGTGTGTATTCATATTATGCCAATAATATTTTACAGTTTTTCCATGGCCTTAGCCACCACATATACAATTTGCATAGGAAATATTTCTACAATTATTACTTGAACAAGCATATAACATGCTACCCAAAACCTCATTCCATTAAAACACTATTTACAAACTTTTCCACCCAAACCTGAGAGTACAAGGATGACTCTAGGACACACTAGACAACTAAAAACCTCCTCAAAGGTTCAACACTAAAGCTCCTTATTGATTCCACTGGTCTACTGATGTCGATCACCTAAAAAGATGTGGTGACCCACAGAGGGAAACCCATGTCGCAGCATGAGATATAACCTCTAAAAATTCTTATTGATTATAGCAGTTTAAGTAATTAAAATAGTTTAAAACAAATGAATATGTCAAACAAATATATGTAGCAAAAGATAAGCTTGATAAGATACATAAAGGAGTAGATAACAACTATCATCATTAGTTAGACTATACACATATTCCAATAAATAGTATAAGGAGTCTAATAACATGAGCATCTCTAACATTATGAATAAACTCATAAGCATAAGCATAGCTAATAGAATTAGCATGTCTATCAAAGTAGGCATACCTATATAAAAGTAGAAGTAACACTAAAAGTACTTCTATCTGCACAAGCATGATGATAGTTTAAGCATCTCTAGTTATAGAGACATAGATAGAAATTACAACAACTCTAACTATTAGAGGCATAGCTAACAGCATAAACATAGTTAACAGCATGTGGTAAGTATCATCATAAGTGTAGCCACCAGTAGCAATATATTGATTAACATATGCATGGCTATTGTATGTAGTCAACTACAACATCAGCATATTTACAACATAAGCATATCTATTATCTTTGAATGCATGAAACATTATTTCTATGTAATCTTCCAATGTGAAGCATTGTGTATAACCCTAAACAGATATGCTACACAGCTGTATTACATCTTTTATTAATGCCCTGAGGATTTGAGTCGTACCACCCAAATCCAACTGACCATTGCTATGCCAAACTCAGTGTAATACAAGATCTATGGAAGAGTTGGACTCCATGATCTCTCCCTACTTGGTCAGTATGAGTCTACACCGTAGTGACATATCAGTCTTTTATCCCACGCTATCTCTGAACCTAAAACATACGTGAAACAACGAATCAACACACAAGGTGTTGTGCAAGTAGGTAGAAAGATACATACTAATATGCTTGCATAATTGAAATAATCTTGAGAAAGAAAGAGTAAAAGAAAACATTATTTAAAACGATAATCAAGTAAACATTCCTTTTATTGCATTCACTTTGATGCGGTTGTACTACACATACTTGCACTTGACTTACATCTAGTTTGGGAAATATAATATCATCATACATCTAACATGGGCCAAGGAATCATACATCCATGTTAGGCAACATACATCCACACCAGGCTATGTGCTCTAGTAGCTACAACCCATCATAATCATTTATATTTCTCTTAAATTTGGCGAAGTATAACTCATACTAGTTCAACCAAGCAATCATATCCAAATACGAGCATTCAAGATATCACATATCATAGGCAACCAGAATACTAGTCTTATACTTAATAAAAACCCACGTACCTGAGTTCAGAGATTTCGAACCATTCTTTCTCATCTAGACAATCTGGTCATCACCTGATTAATAACAATATTCATCATTAATACAAGGTTCACCATTATTAATGGTATTTAGGTTTAATTTCGGATTTAGGTCAAATCTAGGTGTTACAGATCTAAAATGTGTCTCTGGTATTTTTATAGTGATCCAGATGTCATTCTAAGGGTCTGGTTCAGATTTCATAATTTTCCGATGATAGGTCTATTTTCTAGAATTAATATGAGAATTTAACATGTAATTAGGCAATAATGAGAAAAGGCCTAAAATTTCTCAATAATATCAACATATGAGTCCACATTTAGTTTCTAGATGATATCAGGGTTCAAACATATTTTTATCAGATTTAATCTCAACCGTTTTCTAATTATACCATTTAAATGAAACATTCTCATCTAGATTAAATATCATCTATATTTGTGTCTCAAAAGTCTGGTATAGGGGTTTCACAATGAAGAGGATAGTTTTCTGAGTCTATTGGTATTTTTTGGGAATTTATTGGCTAATTGGGCTATTTTTTTAGCATTTTCAAAGCTGGTGTCATTTTCTGGAAATTTGAAGACAATTTACCTGATTGGGAATTTCCAGGGTTGTTCAATCTTGATCCCAAGGCTAGGATGCATCCAGGGTGAGCCCAACTGGTGAGGCTATCAACGTGAGTGGCCCTCCCAAAGACTTGATTGAACCGGTCTGGTTCAGGGAGTAAACGGACTGGATCTACAGGTTCACTGGGTTTCTTCTCGCAGAATCGACCCTTCTCCTTCAGTTCTCGCATTCTCCATCTCTTGAGTGTGCGAGCGTCATCACACTGGAAGAGCTCCGACCGGCGAGCATCCTCTGCCTCTGCCTGAAGGTGGTTCCACAAGGACGGACTCCTGACTTCTTCTCCTCAAAATCTCAGATAAGGCTTCTAGACAGGAACATGGGATCTGCCCCTAGTGCCTCCTCGAGGTCTAGATCTGGCGAGCCCTCATCCGCTTCACCCTCAACTCCTCGTGTGCGAGATAGAGAACATGGTTGTGGGGTGGACCTCCAGCAAATCATTGGCGAAGGCTCATCATCAATTCACAACATCAATGCAAAAAGGAAGGCTCCTCGCTGATGCCCTACTTCCTCCACCTGACGCCCCGCTGCATCCTTCCCTAGGACTCCCCTGGGCACCGCCACTAGGGAAAGCTCCCACGGGCTTGTGAACGAGTGCTCAACTCCATACTAGGGCTATTGCTACCGATCTCCTTCATGGTGGTGGAATCATGCTGACTAGAAGCCTGTAGTCGACCTGTGAGGCCCCCTTCAATCGGGTTGGCGGTCATGGCGCCACCGTAAGGAAGGGAGACTAGGGGCAAAGGATTCTAGACAACTTGGTGATGCTTTGAAAATCCTATGTGCAGCTCTAGGTTTGAGGGGGGTCTGAACCGTGTTCCCATTGGTTAGGAGATGCTATGGAGTCCCATCTTAGCCTACGCTCTTCAATTGCAGGTGGAGATGAGAGAGGGAGAAGGCGAGAAGAAATGGTGACACATACCATCTCAGGCACCGTATAGTGGGTCGTTGGGCATCCCCTAGGATTTAGGATCTATTTCGGTACTCAAGATGCCACTTTGGCTCTTGATTCTCGCTTGGATTGGTGGGGATGATCCACTGCCAAGTCAAAGGTTACTGTTCCGCCCATTTCGGAGGTGGAAGATGAACTAGAGGCCGCATGATCACCATCTGTCGGTCATAGATTCTGTGCAAAAATATCATCCCACTAAAACAGAGCGCCTCTAAAGTCCTCACGGCTACGTGACATATCATTGTCACGTTCCATAATATTTCTTAAATAAACCGGATGACCAAGGTTTGGCAAAACCTTAGAATGAAATGGAAACAACTTCAAACTATTATATCTTCTAGTAGAAAGCTCTTATTCACATGAAAATTGAACCATAGGTCCCTCATAACCCAAGGCCTCATACTACTGAGTTTGAGATGTAACTTGCAACAATTGATCATCTAACTAAATTCTTCGATTAGTCTCATAAATAAGTGTGCAAACCTCAACTATGGATCAATTATTCACCAACCTTGATGAAACAATTTCAATCTCAATATCTTGATCGTCATGCATTCCAGTATTCTTAACTGAACCATTTGGGTTCCTATATACCCTAATTGATACCCCAAAGCCATAACTACTCCAAAGTGGTACATATATAAAGATATTGGGATTAGGGTACACATCAATTATCCTCCAAATCAACATAATTCACACTTGTTTGATTTGACTGTATAACACATCATGATCCATGAAAACCCTAAAATCCAGATTATCACATTCACTACACCTTAAAAGGAATTTCGTCCTCGAAATTCAACTAATGTCATACTTAAGGTGATATCAAGGGGTTCAACTTCATATAAGTCACCACTTCTTAGGTTATGGAACCACCATACTTTACACACATCCTAAGTCGTCATCTTAGGATCTACATATTCTTGGGTGTACCCACCCCACCTTATTAATATTGAAGCATCATTTAGTGTCTTATTCATATTCTTTTATGTTAGGACTTACATCTCATAATCCGTTAAGATATAGGTATTTTCTTTTCCTTTGCAATCTTTGGGGTTGAGAGGGTATTGCTCAAGGTTTCATCCTTCACCTTAGTAAATAGCACAAGGTGATGTCAAGATTTCATGCCATTATTGTCTAGAATTTCCAAACTTAACCCTATTAATATTGTTTTAGATTAGCATCATACTAGATTTTCATCATTGAAGAGAATTGATCTTCATTTTATATATAGGGTCTCACCCTATTGTGTGATATTCATACTCAACTTACAACCATACATTGAGAAGGATCAAAGTTACAAACTATATTTCTGATCACATATCCTATGATCCAAAAATATCTTTATATCAAGTTCATGAGTTTAACTTTTTATGTCTTGCATGTATTATGTGAAGGGAAAAAGAGAATATACTAAGTTTATCCCATGATCTCATCATCATATCTTTCATGTTTCATATGAAGGGGAAGAGAATATTTTAAAGTCAACTTATCATGATTTCAATCTTGGGTGCTACATGTATGATATAGGGGGAAATATAGAATAGGTCAAGCTTATATGAGTGACTCCTCATATCTAAATCATATATACAGCTCAAGTGAGGTTTCTATCATCACATATTAAGAAAGAGAAGAAGAAGGGAGAACATGTATTTTGAGTATCTTTTGCTCAAAGCATCATACTCTCATAACTAGAGTTCATATATCACCTCACTTGCATCTAATGATGAGATTCACAAAAATATGTCACTCCATCTAGGACCTAACTCAGCCAAAGGATTGACTTTATCATATGGGTCATCTACCCATCCTTTTATTTTACCCAATTCTCACATATAGATTTGAATCATGCATAAGGACTCAACTCAACACTCGAGAGTAATCTAGTGTAGGACATTTTTTTACACATATCTCATATATTGGAGGCTAGGTCCTATGACCTTCTCCCTGTGGGTCTTACTCTCTCTAGAGTTCACCACATATCTCATCCTACCACTAGACATCCTCCGTGTATAAGAGCTTGAGTCTCATGCATACTCATCTCTATCTTAACTTAGCTTATCTTAAGTAGGAAAAGGGAATGTACTTTCATCATCACAACTTAGCATAGATCCTCTAAGAATGGATTCGGATCATGTACAACTCAAATCTTAATAATGAAACTCATACCATCATAGATCAAAGTAAGATAAGATTCCATTATGCTTATTTCCTTTGTCTTTCTTTTGTCTATCTATCTATCACATAACCCTATGAGGCTCTAGACTTCTAATATAAATCTATTCTCTCTTCTAGACTTATGTCACTCCCTTTCACTTAGATTGCATGAACACCCACTACTCTCCTGTGTGAGGGACACATTTTTATATTTACATATATCTAATAAAATATTATATAGTTTTTCTCCGAGAAAGAAGGCGTCAGAGAAAACTGTCGAGGTGCGAGCCGATTGGGAAACAAAACCACACCAGCAAACTCGAGTGTCCCACACACAGTAGATAGTCTAGTGCCATGTCACCTAGTGAAATGGTGAGAACATGGTGTAGATTAGTGTAGCTACCCATTACATATGAGCTCTATATGGAAAGGGTCTCACACACTTGTCTAAACCTAGTTCTCGAACATCTAGGTTCTAACCTAGAGGCTAAGTCAAATCTTATTCTTATAGAACAACTTACTAAGTTTCTAGGATTTAAGGTGAAATGTGAGGCTTAGTTTATATGTTTCATGGTGAGCAATTGTTAGGTGTAGCTATGGTTCATGCTCTGATACCAACTGTGACGTCCCCAGATTTTGGCTTCTCCAAACCCTATTGGGAATGAAAGGTCTGAATCCGAGAACATCATCCAATCATATCAGAAAGTGATGCGGAAGCATAATACGCATACATGAACATACAACCATAACATTCTCAACATTCAACATGTAAATTTATACAACATGAATTATTACACAATGGTTTACAATTACATATTGAATGAAAATTCTACAATCTAAGAACATGTATGCTAAACTAGGATCTACACAATAGGTACAACCTGAACAGTGCTCACTTCACATCTTTTATCCCACGCTATCTCTGAACTTAAAACATACGTGAAACAACGAATCAACACAAGGTGTTGTGCACGTAGGTAGAAAGATACATACTAATATGCTTACATAATTGAAATAATCTTGAGAAAGAAAGAGTAAAAGAAAACATTATTTAAAGCGATAATCAGGTAAACATTCCTTTTATTGCATTCACTTTGATGCGGTTGTACTACACATACTTGCACTTGACTTACATCTAGTGTGGGCAATAGAATATCATCATACATCTAACATGGGCCAAGGAATCATAAATCCATGTTAGGCAACATACATCCACACCAGGCTATGTGCTCTAGTAGCTACAACCCATCATAATCATTTATATTTCTCTTAAATTTGGCGAATTATAACTCATACTAGTTCAACCAAGCAATCATATCCAAATACGAGCATTCAAGATATCACATATCATAGGAAACTAGAAAACTAGTCTTATACTTAATAAAAACCCACGTACCTGAGTTCAGAGATTTCTAACCATTCTTGCTCATCTAGACAATCTGGTCATCACCTGATTAATAACAATATTCATCATTAATACAAGGTTCACCATTATTCATGGTATTTAGGTTCAATTTAAGATTTAGGTCAAATCTAGGTGTTACTGATAAAAAATGTGTCTCTGGTATTTTTATAGTGATCCAGATGTCATTCTAAGGGTCTGGTTCAGATTTCATAATTTTCCGATGATAGGTCTATTTTCTAGAATTAATATGAGAATTAAACATGTAATTAGGCAATAATGAGAAAAGGCCTAAAATTTATCAATAATATCAACATATGAGTCCACATTTAGTTTCTAGATGATATCAGGGTTCAAACTTATTTTTATCAGATTTAATCTCAATCGTTTTCTAAGTATACCATTTAAATGAAACATTCTCATCTGGATTAAATATCATCTATATTTGTGTCTCAAAAGTCTAGTATAGGGGTTTCACAATGAAAAGGATAGTTTTCTAAGTCTATTGGTATTTTTCGGGAATTTATTGGCTAATTGGGCTATTTTTTAAGCATTTTCTAAGCTGGTGTCATTTTCTGGAAATTTGAAGACAATTTACCTGATTGGGAATTTCCAGGGTTGTTCGATCTTGATCCCAAGGCTAGGATGCGTCCAGGGTGAGCCCAGCTGGTCAGGCTATCAACGTGAGTGGCCCTCCCAAAGACTTGATTGAACCGGTCTGGTTCAGGGAGTAAACGGACTGGATCTACAGGTTCACTGGGTTTCTTCTCGTAGAATCGACCCTTCTCCTTCAGTTTTCACGTTCTCTGTCTCTTGAGTGTGTGAGCGTCATCACACTAGAAGAGCTCTGGCCGGTGAGCATCCTCTGCCTCTGCCCGAAGGTGGTGCCACAAGGACGGACTCCTGACTTCTTCTCCTCAAAATCTTAGATAGGGCTTCTCGACAGGAACGTGGGATCTGTCCCTAGTGCCTCCCCGAGGTCTAGATCTGGCGAGCCCTCGTCCGCTTCGCCCTCAAGTCCTCGCGTGCGAGATAGAGAACATGGTTGCGGGGTGGACCTCTGGCAAATCGTTGGTGATGGCTCATCATCAACTCACAACATCAATGCAAAAAGGAAGGCTCCTCGCTGATGCCCTACTTCCTTGACCTGACGCCCTGCGGCGTCCTTCCCTAGGACTCCCCTGGGCGTCGCCGCTAGGGAAATCTCCCACGGGCTTGTGAATGAGTGCTCAACTCCAGACTAGGGCGATGGCTACCGATCTCCTTCATGGTGGTGGAATCATGCTGACTAGAAGCATGTAGTCGACCTGTGAGGCCCCCTTCAATCGGGTCGGCGGTCATAGCACCACCGCAAGGAAGGGATACTAGGGGCAAAGGATTCTAGACAACCTGGCGATGCTTTGAAAATCCTATGTGCAGCTCCAGGTTTGAGGGGGGTCTGAATCGTGCTCCCAGTGGTTAGGAGATGCTCTAGAGTCCCATCTTAGCCTACGCTCTACAATTGCAGGTGGAGACGAGAGAGGGAGAAGGCGAGAAGAAATGGTGACACATACCATCTCAGGCACCGTATAGTGGGTTTTGGGCATCCCCTAGGATTTAAGATCTATTCTGGTACTCAAGATGCCACTTTGGCTCTTGATTCTCGCTTAGATCGGTGGGGATGATCCACTGCCAAGTCAAAGATTATTGTTCCGCCCATTTTAGAGGTGGAAGATGAACTAGAGGCCGCATGATCACCATCTGTCGGTCATAGATTCTGTGCAAAAATATCGTCCCACTAAAACAGAGCGCCTCTAAAGTCCTCACGGCTGCGTGACATATCATTGTCACGTTCCATTATATTTCTTAAATAAACCGGATGACCAAGGTTTGGCAGAACCTTAGAATGAAATGGAAACAACTTCAAACTATTATATATTCTAGTAGAAAGCTCTTATTCACATGAAACTTGAACCATAGGTCCCTCATAACCCAAGGCCTCATACTACTAAGTTTGAGATGTAACTTGCAACAATTGATCATCTAACTAAATTCTTCGATTAGTCTCATAAATAAGTGTGTAAACCTCAACTATGGATCAATTATTCACCAACCTTGATGAAACAATTTCAATCTCAATATCTTGATCGTCATGCATTCCAGTATTCTTAAGTGAACCATTTGGGTTCCTATATACCCTAATTGATACCACAAAGCCATAACTACTCCAAAGTGGTACATATATAAAGATATTGGGATTAGGGTACACATCAATTATCCTCCAAATCAACATAATTCACACTTGTTTGATTTGACTGTATAACACATCATGATCCATGAAAACCCTAAAATCCAGATTATCACATACATACTCCCTATACGATGGAAGACTTACATGATGTAAGAGAACAATGGGAAAAACCCTACAAATAGTGGGAATTTTTAAATATGATTGGGATAGTGATGGCGATAATGATGATGATGAATAAAGAATGATATTTCTAAACTTTGTTCTCATAATTATTTTTTTGTGAATGTGAATGAATTTTTCTGAATTGTCATATGTGTGAATGTGAAGGTGATCAATACATGAATGTTTCTACATGTGTCTGAATGTGAAAAGAGATGAAATGAATGGAACTGCAGGTTGCTAAATGTGTGTGAAAATGGAGGAAATTTGAAATGGAACTACTAGTTTCTACATGTGTGTGATGAAAAATAATATGAATTAAATGTGCTTATACATGTGTGTGAATCACATGATCCATACATAATATTGTCCATCTTATTAATTTTGCAGGTTTGTGGCCTATTGTTGGCTGATATCAATGGATGTTGTAAACCTGCAGTTCAGAACTGAACTGCAGGTTCTGCATCCTTCTGACCAGCCATATAGCAGGCCTGCAATCTAATAAGAAAAAAATCAGAACATAGGCATCAATTATTAGTAAAAACTGACGCCTATTGTGCCCTGCACGGCCGTGGTGGCTAAGTAGCATGGTCATGCTTGAAGCACAGGGATATAGTGTCGGGCGTCTTTGAAAACTGATGTTTATTGTGTGGCGGGAAGGGTTATGGAGTCAGTTGTTAGTATGAAGCTGACGTCTTTTAGAGGGATATAGTGTCGGTTGTCCGTAAAAACTGACGCCGATTGTGCCCTTGCTGGCGCGTTTTATTGGGGGCAGGAATGGTTATGGCGTCGACGTTGAAACTGACGCTAAAGGTTTCTACTTTTAGCGGCGCCCACTTAGGTGTCACTTTGAAACCAACGCCAAAAGTCTTAATTAACCGACACTAAAGGTCAGTTCTTTACTAGTGGCATTAGGATAGTTTTAGTTCTTATTATGACAAAAAAAATGCTCATCACCAGACAAACTACCTATATCATGGATGAACCAATCGACTGGAGGACCAAGGAGGCCTGACAATATGAGGAGTTGAACCAACCAGTTAGTAGCCCAACCGATTGATTGGAATTGTCTAGAAGATGTTTGGACTGCAGACCAGATGACCGATTCGTAAGACCAACCAATCGACTAGGAAGTAAATCGAACGGTTCAAGAGGTGAACCAATCATCTTATATTGGTTTGAGCATAGAGATACATCAACAATAGGTTGTTACATATGATGTAGACCTTAGGTGGTAGTAATTCCTTCTGTCTCCAAGGAATTACAATAGTATGACCGTAGTCATCATTTGTGTTTTAGAATTGCATGTTTTCAATTGTGGGATATATCATGCATATGATACATACTATAAGTATGTGGGTATTCAATATGTACATGTATTTGTAAATTCAAATTCAAATCCCTCAATAAATATTAAGCCTAAGGTGATTTCCCTAAGCCACACACATGAAAAGTTGGACCGATCAAGCGTGGGCATTCCCTAGCATGGTGCGTCGTCAATCTCATGTAAGAGTGATGGTAGTTATCTGGGTCTGCCCTATCAGGGTGCATAATTTATTGTGTTCGCTTATGGGTCAGGCTTGACTAGGTGACCTTAATCGAATTAAGTTCCTAGAAGAACACATGGACTATGGCAAGGATTTTTGCATACCATCTATCAATGAATTCCATGAGATGCAAGTGGAAAATGTTTCCTACCTTAATCATAGGTTATGAGATCAAATGTTGGCTAGGTACTGACTTAGCTATTTTGGATCTTGGCTCACTAAAAGATTGTACGGTGCAATCTTCTGAATTGGTAGTTAGGGATATCAATTTGAACAAAATAGTAGGAGTGATAATTAATCTGTAAAAAGGCAAGATCACCTCCTTACTAAAATATGGTAAACAAAACACATTGGAAAGTAGAGGAATAAAATAATTTCTGACTATATTCAATTTCATAAAAGATTGTACAAAAATACATCAACAATCTCCCTTTTAGGGTTACATCAAGATACAACAATTAGGATCTAGATAGAGGGAAGTCCAACTACTACACTCTTGTCTCCAAGCAACAAATCCATCATCTAAGTCCAGCCAAAGCCAAGATCTTCAAGTCCTATTCATCACATGGCTCCACATCTGGGTGGTTGGGAAGGCACCCAATAAAAGGGAAAGGAAAATAAAAAGTATGTTTCACAAACTATTCTAAGATAGTGAGGTAAGAAAAGCAAGTAAAATTAGGCTAATGTTCATCATAAGATGAAGGCAATCAAGAGAATGAGGCCATATATATAAAAGAATATTTGAATAGATGCTTGCCATAAACAATATATCACAAAAGAATTGCATGCATGATTTATATTGACTACCTTAACTATGTAGGGTTGAGGCACCTACCGGACCTTCAACCAAAAGGGTGAGGGGATAATAACACATTCCCAGTTACCTACACATATTTCATGTGTGGGGGAGAATAAGACGTTCCCCAGTGGAGAAATAACACATTCCCCAACTATGGGTGGTTGTACATAAGTACCACTACTACAGATAGTTAGTCTAATAAAGTCAACATGCTAGAAATAATGGCAAGTTATATCATCATTTAAATAGAACATGGAGAAAGGGGTACCAAGACCCAAGAACAATATTTCAAAACTGATTATGAGGCAAGAATAGCAAAAGAATCAAGAATATAAGAAATAGGATTCAATGAAGCCTCATTATAGAAAAGTTGGTCAAGGCACAAATTTTCCCAACTGAAGTTTATTAAGCACATACCTTTAATTTTGATTCCAATTATCAACTTGCACCACTTAATCAATTCCATGTTCCACTTTTCCTAATATCAACACCATGTTCATGTATTAGAATTATATTCATTCATTAAACACTTAAAACCCTAAAGTTACTAACTTTTTACGCAAACCTTCAAATTAGACTTTGAAAATATCACCATTGTCTTAGTTAGGGTTTTTTTATCAAAATAACATATAGTTTTATATATTTTCGAGATATAGACTTTTTTTTTATAAAGGGAGCATGTATCTTTTTATTTATTCAAATCAGATATAGCAAAAGCTACAATATCCACATCGAAATCCTCTAACAACGTCTGAGGATTTTTTAAGCAATAGGCATGTGCGGCTAAAGTATGGGCTACCCCATTACCTTGCCTACAAATAAAACAACAGTGGAAAGAAAGAAAATCTCCAGATAAGCAACCTATCTCCGTCACAGTACTTTCCTTGTAGCCGTATCCCCATCCTCCAGCCTTCACGGCTTGCACAAGAATGGCATTGTCCGTCTCCACTATCAAATTCTTCATACTTAGGTTCAAAGCTAGATGAATACCATGTAAGACCAAGCTGAAAAAACTGAGACGCCCTCCTGTGGATCCTCCTGGTGCACCACTGACGTGTAGTGCTTGTAGTCTGCCACCATAGTGAGGAAACTAGCTGCCAGTGTAGGCACAGACGACTTCTGAGGATCAAAAATAAAATTGTTCCTTACTGTCCAAGCTGTCCACAAGAGAGTCTCCCCCTCATCCTGTCGTCTCAGATCATCGTCACATAGCAGATCCCTGACAAACTCCCTAGCATCCAGGCCTGTATGGAGCGACCAGCGTAGTTGCCCCACCGCCCACACAGGTCCCGTCGAAACACAAAGCAAGAGTGAGTGGGTAGAATCCCCCCTGTGAGATGAACACCGTGGGCAAAGCTCATCATGTACTACGTGTTTCCTATAGAGGGTTGACCTGGTTGGCAATATATCTCTGAGAACCCGCCAAATAAAATGCTTGAGCTTTGGGGGCCAGCACTGCTCCCACACTCTTTTCCAATCATCCTCCTCCAAATCATCTAGCAAGTCCTCCCCTGTGCATATCAGCCTGTAAGCACTGCAAACGGTGAACTCCCCTCTGCTCTATCTATCCCAGCATAGCACATCTGCCTCTCCCCTCCCACTCATAGGTATGGATCTAATCATAGACCAGATGTGGGGAGGAAAAACATCTGTTAGCGCACTCTCATCCCACTGGCCCGTCTCCTCATCAATCAGTCCTACCACTGAAGTATACGTGATTGGTCCCTGTATAAGATATCGTTGCACCGTCCCGCCAAGCTGTGGAATCCACCTGTCCTCATATATGCCAATCTTCCTCCCCGACCCCACACGCCACAGGAAACCCGGCCTGGCCAACTATATAGCTCCCCAGATGCTTCTCCACATATAGCTAGGTGCCCCACCCATTGCTGCCTGCACAACTGTAGTGTGTCTATAGTATTTCTCTTTCAGTATCCGGCTGATCAGAGACCCCTCATTGGTGGCCAGACGCCACCCTTGCTCTGCCAATAATGCCTGGTTGAACGCTGAAAGATCCTGAAAGCCCATCCCACTAAACTCATTTGGTATGCACAACCTAGCCCAGCTGAGCCAATGAATCTTCCTTTCCCCTTCCTTCACCCCTACCATAATCATGCTATCATGGAGTGTATCTCCTCAATGAGACCCTCTAGCAGCTTGAAGATGCTCATAAGATATGTAGGAATAGCCTGGATCACCGCCTTAATAAGCACCTCCTTCCCTGGCTTGGATAGTAGACTTTCCTTCCATCCCTACAATTTCTTCCATACCCTATCTTTTATAGCAGCAAAGACCACCTTCATAGAGCGCCCCACAGCTGTGGGTAGCCCCAAGTACCGCTCGTGACGATCCACCTCTCTAACCCCTAGCAAATTCTTGATAATCTCCCTTTTTTTCCGCTTCCAAGGTATTTTTCATGTTTTTAAGTTAATTAAATCATCCTCAAAAATATGTTACCTAAAACATCAGAATCAAACTTTGCAAATATTTTTAGTGGATAGATTATGTTTTCCCGGTTCCAAAACATATTTTGTTTCTATTTTTGGACAAACGAGTAAAAAGATATCAATTTCGCAATATCAACCAATGGAATGATGCCACTTAGGTAAAATCCTTTGAAACAGAGGGGCAAGAGAAAGCGATGGTGGGGTCGGGCCCGCTGCTTGGCCCAACCACCGCTCGCTAAGTCAGCGGCCCACTCCGAGTTGGCAACCGCAGACCTGCGCGGTCAAGGTCGGTCAAGGCCGGACAAACAAAATGAAAAGACGGACGCACCCCCACACGACACAGAGAAGGAAAGCAAGAAAAGAGGAGGGTAAAAACGTCATCTGACACGGGTTGTCTTCCCCAACTCACTCGCGCGACATGGCCGATGAGCAGTAACTACTGCTGCTTGCGCTTTTGGGCAAAATTGAAATACTGCACCAAATTCGACGCATAGATACTCTAAACGAAGAGGGTGAAGAGAAGAACCTAGTGGTACCATTTCTTCGACTGAAAGTGGAGGGAGGTGAGTAAGAGGGGCTCCGCAAGTCTGACAGCTTTGGCCACTGTTATAACCCCAATTTTTGGGTTCAAATAGTGAGAAATGTAATTTCTCATATTAAAGCTAATTGAACAAATAATGATATGATTTGTTTTGATTAAATGGATTCCTTTCACAATAGCCTTGACTGGTTGCGTTTTGGGCTTTGTTGGCTATTGGGCCCAAATACCGAGGAAATTCAATTAGTAAATGAATAATCGAAATTTTAAGAAAAGAAATATGTGGAAACCTCTAGAAGGCAAATCCAAAGAGGATTTCATGCCTCTTGGGTTCCTTGGGTACCAAGGAGTCCAAGGTTACAAAAAGGAAGCAATAAGAAAAGAAAATGGTAACTAAGTATTTCTTTATTAAGAAATAAATTGAAAATAATGGTAATACGTGGAAAGCAAGTAAAAAGAGAAATAAATGAGTCATCCTTTGTGGGATTTCGTATCCCAAGGATTGCTAATAATAAAAGGGATACCAATGAGGAAAATAAAGGAGAAATAAAGGAAAATCCTCAAAAAGGAGATATTTTAATAAGAAATAAATACAATATGAGAAATTGACTTTTAAAAAGAAGATAAAGGCAAACCAATATTCCCCAATGTGGGAATCCATGCCTTGAGTTTTCTTGAGGTCCAAGGGACCCAAAATAACGAGATGATTGCAAAGTGGAAAGAGAAAATAGCAAATTTGCAAAATAAAAAGATAATGAGATACATTATTAGTGAATTTGTGATATTGATAAAAAGAAAGTATCTTCCTATTAAATGAAAATAGAGTTAGTGCCTTTGGAATAAAGGGCAAATAAATAAAAGAATAAAAGGAGTTATTTTCGAATTCCTAATGTCTAAAGAAGAAAGAAGACTAAGGAAATAGGAGAGAGAGAGAGAGAGAAAGGGAGAGGCTTGCTTATCATGAAAGGAATAGAATTCCTAATAGGAGGGAACTTGTTCCCTCTTAGATAGGCCTCCTAGAGCGAGGGTTCCTCCCCTATAAGAGGGGTAGATCCCCTGGATCGAGCTCCAGAGAATCCCAAGAATTCCTCTCTATCACCCATCGTCTCCTCACGTATAAACTCCAGTTACAAGAGGAAGAGTTATCCTTGGAAGGACGGGAGCAGCTAGGAGCCAACGGAGGTTTCTGCTGGTAGCCGGATGCTCCACGACGCTGGGGGTTGCTTTATCATCAGAACCATGCCTTGATCTACTCACGACGGCAGCCATAGACCCGCAGCACCTGCTGCAGGTCGTATGTTTTTTCTGCCCAAAACATCTGCGTGGGCCGCGACCTGGGCGATGCCCTAGGTGCGCCTCATGGTAGCGGAGCTAGGGCGGCCAACGGAGGTGATCCCCGAGCTCTGGAGAGGGAGAGGCGCGCCCGCAAAGACTGCAGAACGGCGCCTAGGGCGGCAGCCCTCGACCTGCCCAAGGTTGAAGGAAGGAGAAGCACGATGGACGATACTACCCTTCGATGGATATAAAGCAATCCACTTAACCCGGGGCTATTTCAGTCTTTTCAAAATGTTCTCAAAGAAGGCAATCCGCGTTGCATGGACTAGGTGACGTGGCATCGTGCCATTGGCTCAAACAGGTAATTCATACAAAATTCATATCTCGAGATTCGTAACTTCGATTAGGACAAGTGATATATGAATTTTGATCAGAAAAGTTCAAGGAATCCAATAAAAATATAAGTGGAGCCTGGTTATGCTTGAAATTCGAAAAGTAATAAAAGTTAGCAACTTTAATGTATTAATGGTAAAGAAACCCTACTTTGATATGATTAATGTGATTAATAGGGTTTAATGAATCATTAGGGTTGATATTAACCTGTTAGATGTAAAAAGGAACATTGAGTTCAAAAAGGAAGAACTTTGCACATGATTAGTTTAATTTAGAGTTTATATGCTTGAAATTGGAAAAACGTACATAAAGTTATCATATTTACTGGTTTAATTAGTGAAAAACCCTTGAAATTGATGATAGTTGAATATAGTGATGTTCTCTGAATGTTTAGAACAAATAGTAACCTGTGGATAATAAAAGGATGATAATTGCACATAATTGGCTTAAATTAGGGTTTCATATATCTAAGTTTGCATTAATGGGCTTAGAAACCCTAATTTAGGAAGATATGCCTTCTAATAATTTAATTGTGAAAATACATGAATAAAGCAATGTTATGTTGTTAAAAATCCAATTTGAGTACCAAAGATCTTTAATGTGAATTATTTGGATAATTAGTGCTTCCTATTGTATAAAAGTGGAAATAGTGATAAATATGGTTCATAAATGTGAGTTGAACTATAATGAAATATGATTTGTCAATTTGAAAGAAACCGAAGGTGATAATTAGCCTTAATGTTGTGGATATGACCTAAAAGGATAAAGATAATAGTTTTAGTGTAAAAGAAACATATTAGACTTAATTGACATGTAATTGTGCATATGATGCAGAAATTAGGGTTTGTGAACTAAAAGAGCATTAAAAGTGATAAATGCATAGTGAAGGCTAAAACCCTAATAACACCCTAGAGTTGGCTTAGAAATCATAAGGTGGAATCCAAGTTGATCTTGTGGATGTTTGAATAAAACAATGACACTTGAATGTTATGCATTATTTTCAGGATATTGTTGATTGCCTGTTAATTGTGTTGAATGTTAATGCATGGACATCAAGTTACTATGGATCAGGTATGTGGTTACGATTATGAATAACCGCTTTAGGTTTTCCGATGGATTCCCGGATGTTTAATCGCGTTGAATGCAACTAAACTGTTGAATGTTTATTTCTTTCATGCAAAGTATAAAGCGACTATGACTATCACATAATGTATATGCCTTCTAGCTCAAACCTTGATTCCCTCGGTGTCGTAATGGTTGACCTGATAAAAGACTACCTAGAGGGTAGGTACATCAGGTCATGAATGACTTTGACTACCTAGAGGGTAGGGTCATGAATGACTTTAACTGCCTAGAGGGTAGGGTCATGAATGACTTTGGCTGCCTAGAGGGCAGGTCCATCAAGTCACCTTATAGAGGTACCATGTAAGTCCTAAAGGGACAACACAGAGTTGTGAAAAGATGGATTGAGTAGTTTGGCTTAAAACGTAATCTTGGTTGTTAAATGATTAATTGAATGATTACATGGTTATTATAGTTGCACGATTATCTGTTTCCCCCACATACCAGCTTTGGCTGACCGACGTTTTGTTTGTCGGCGTTTTAGGTACAATGAAAAGAACAAACAGTAAAGTGGCACATGTGATAGTAAAAGAGAATTAAGGTGCAAAGGAGGATTAGATAGGTTAGTATCGGTGTGGATAAAAGTTTAGAGATCCAAGTTTTCAAAAGGTTTGTAAAGAAAATTTTTATTACCATTTTCAGTATAGTCTGTTAGAATTTGATAATTGTTAATGGTTATATGTCGAACCTTTGATCCGGGATTAATGGATGCGGCTCAACCTCTTGGTCTCCCTTAATTGGGGGTTATCGGGAGGTGGGGTCGTAACATTTGGTATCAGAGCGTAGGTTCCTCGTTTAACCATTAATAATTATTAAATTTTACAAACTCCATAGAACCCAAGGGAGTTATTAGAGGAGTATCCGAAAGACGGAGGTGTCTAGAAAGGGATCACGACCGGGGGCTGGCAAGATTTTCCTCCGCACCGCTAGTCGGAATACGAGGACTCCCGGACCCGTGTGACCGCCTGGCCAAAGTCTTAGGGTATGAATCGAAATAAGATACCTTTAGGACTTCTCATCTTATTCATCCCTTCTCATCACAAAAATTCTGATAAGGACCTAAAGGATTAGGGTTTCCTTCCTTCTCCTCACCCTCTTGAGGTATGGGTAAGATTAATAAGGTTTAAGGAATCCTCCACTAAATTAATGAAAGGCATGTAAATAAGATGTCATGGACATAAGCTTAATAGATTAAACGCAAAATAAATAATAGATACATGCTTAGGTCGTATGACATAAGTTGTCATATCCTCAGAAGAGACCTGAGGCTAGACCTTCTCGTAAGGAGGATAAGTTAGTCTTGGAGATAGAGATCTCCATTGCAAGTAGAGACCTAGCACATCCACGGAGGATGATGCTAACCCTAACCCTAAGTGAAGGTTAGAGAGAAGATGAAGCTTCTGGTACCTACATGCCCATGGTAGGGATGTTTACCTTCTAAGGTAGGAAGAAGAGTTCCTTAGACTTAGAAAGGTTTTGTAGTGGGTTAAGAAGCCTTGTACCCTTTTGGTTGTCTTTAAGGAGGACCCAACCCTAAGTCTTGCTCGAGTTGAAGGATGACAATAAGTGCATGTCATGCCTTTTGCATGCTTGGTTCGTAGTTAAGAGAAGGAGCACGTAGTGAACCTAGGGTTCCTAGGCCTAAGGGGTGAAGTGGTGTACCTAAGGAAGCAAGAATGGTACTCCTCAAGTATAGAAAAAAAAAGTCCATTAAGTTAAGGTATGCTTGATGAACCCCTCACAGCTAGGTTGATGATAACGGAAGGTATGATCCTGATCCAACATTGAGGAAAGAGGACAAGAATGACCTAGCATGGTGATCTGCTTATGCCTTAATATATTACTAGGGTTGAGTAGGCTCGCGTGGATGTAAACCCTAGAGCTTTTGTGACCTTGTTGTAAAGAGATAGTTTTCCTCCCATCCTGGGAGAGCGACCCCTTTGTAAGGTGTATATCAGTCTTGTTGGTTAAGGTAACCTGAAGAGGTCTCACGGGATCTTGAGAAGTTAAGTGAAAAGTATATGGTATGAGAATGAACCTGTAAGACCCATAGATAACCATCTCTAATTGCATGTGAATGTGTTACCATGGAGGTAACCATCATGGGGCTTGACCAAGGTAGGAAGGTTGCCATGAGGCCTATGAACGGATGAGAGGCAGCCCATGAATGCAGAAAGAGAGATGATGAAGACTTGGGTAAGGTTCTAAGTGAACATGTTCCGTAATGGAGAATCCTAAGTCTATCCTCGGGTCAGGTAGGGATAAGATCGATGAAAGTAGGAGCTACCTAATTCCCCAGTTGCACATGACCATAGGGTCGGGAGGTAACAGCTATCATTGTCTGAGGGCCATGGGTTAGGAGATTGATCACCTTCATGAACTCATGGGACCCAAAGGGCAGATGAGTAGGGCACTCTCTTGATGCATGAGGGAAGAGGGATGACCCCAAAAGAGTCGGTACCCTATAGACCTAGAGGAGATGACCAAGGATATAAACCTTAGTAGGTTCAAGACTAGTTTGATATCATGATGGTTGTGATGAAGAGACATATGTGGCACGTTTCAACTTAGATGTAAAAGTGTATTGGCAAGGTGGGATGTACCATCTCTACTCTTGGAACAGGAAGAACTCTGTATTTGGACTGCAGCCAAAGGCTTATTTCCTCTTGTTATGGGAGTGAGAGATAGGACATTACGCATGCCATACACCAAGGATAAGGGATGATGATGTAGGTTGAAATGTTGCCACGAGATATGGGGACAGAAAAGATAACCTACCTTGGTAAAGTGAATGATAAAAGGGAATGAGGTAGTCACCTTATGAATATGTTTTTATCATGAGCTATGTGGAACTTACAAGTTATACCATGTTGAGTTTGATCACCATGATGATGGAATCAGAGAGTGTTCTTATGAAGATGAACATATAATTTAAGGTGACATGATAAGCAAAATACATGGAAGTGCAATGTTACCTAAGGATGTGAAGTGATAATGAATGCTCAGATTAAGACTTGTTTGACTAGAAGTTAGAAGAGTTTGTTTGACTACCCCTTAGTTTGAAAAGGAGAGGTGTTTGGATAACAATCAGATGAAACAAGATGCGTTGAAAAGTTAAGGGTTGTTTGGTTAGCCAGCCTAGTTCTTGATGCAATGAAAGGATGGTGGTAGAAACTCAAGTGCGCTTCTTTGGAAAAGAAGGTGATGCAACCCTGACAAGAGTGGTTTGGGGTTTCGAAGGAATCGATCTTGAAAGTATCATGACATACAGGAAATCATGATACACCATGGAAAATGGCAATAGCACTTTAGATGCTTAAGATGAAGTTGCATGTGGTTCATGATCATGCAAGCCAGGAGGTCAAGGACGAACCCCAGTAACCCAGTGTATCGATATAGAGGACAAAAGAATCCCTGAGAGGGAATGAGAGCTCAACACTATGGATGTTGTGATAGGTCTTCCCTGGATCAAAGAAGGTCGAGATGGAATGTGGGTTATGGTAGTTCGCCTTACCTAGATGATACGAGAAAGAAAGAGTTCTGTTAAAGGACAGATCTAGTTGAACTACCCATGAGAAAGATGGTTCAATTACACCATGAAGCGATTTCAAAGGTTCTTGAGTTTGACCTAAAGGTTCACTTCCATAAAGTGGAAGTAGGTACATGAAGAACTCAATGTTAGTATAGTTATCACCCCTAACTATGGTTAGTATGATTCGGACTAAAGGGTCTGATGAGGGAAGGTGTGCTCGTTCAGGGTGATATCTAGATACAATTCTTGTCCTATGAAAGATGTGACAGAGACCATCATAACCAGTATCGGGTTTTATATGAAGCTCTGTAAGGGAGGTTGTGTCGGTCACCACTTCAGTAAGGTGATGTTGGTGAAAAGTACCACATGATGGTTAGAAAAAGGGACCCCAGTGCGTGTAGATGAAGTCACTTTGATCGTGCAAGGGCTGAAAGGAGCCTAGAGATGATGAGAGTCATGAGCAGATGCAAAGTAGACGGACATACAGTACACTGTGGGGGAAAATGTGACATGAAAATCCGACCCCTCTATGTTATAACTAAGAGAGCTGAATACCCTATACATGTGTCCATTAGAGATGGATGGGTGGAGAAGGTTATGTTTGACCCTACCCCTCAGGATAGAGTAATGTGTGATGAGTTCCATGTTTCTAATTTAGAGCACTATGTGAGGTACCCTGACCATGTGTTGAGCAATGAACCTAGTGAGCCCCAAGGGAGGCTGAAATGACCTGAGTCACCTGTGCAGTTTATAGACGCCAGAGTGAAAGAACTCAGAGAAAAGAATATGTGATGATAAAGGTTCTTTGGAAACGCCATGGGTACGGTAAAGCCACATAGGGGCCAACGATGGACATGGAAAAGTCTTATCCCGAATTGTTTGTTTGCTTGTTTGAATTTTGAGGACAAAATTTCTATAAGAGGGGAAGGATGTTATAACCCCAATTTTTGGGTTCAAATAGTGAGAAATGTAATTTCTCATATTAAAGCTAATTGAACAAATAATGATATGATTTGTTTTGATTAAATGGATTCCTTTCACAATAGCCTTGACTGGTTGCGTTTTGGGCTTTGTTGGCTATTGGGCCCAAATACCGAGGAAATTCAATTAGTAAATGAATAATCGAAATTTTAAGAAAAGAAATATGTGGAAACCTCTAGAAGGCAAATCCAAAGAGGATTTCATGCCTCTTGGGTTCCTTGGGTACCAAGGAGTCCAAGGTTACAAAAAGGAAGCAATAAGAAAAGAAAATGGTAACTAAGTATTTCTTTATTAAGAAATAAATTGAAAATAATGGTAATACGTGGAAAGCAAGTAAAAAGAGAAATAAACGAGTCATCCTTTGTGGGATTTCGTATCCCAAGGATTTATAATAATAAAAGGGATACCAATGAGGAAAATAAAGGAGAAATAAAGGAAAATCCTCAAAAAGGAGATATTTTAATAAGAAATAAATACAATATGAGAAATTGACTTTTAAAAAGAAGATAAAGGCAAACCAATATTCCCCAATGTGGGAATCCGTGCCTTGAGTTTTCTTGAGGTCCAAGGGACCCAAAATAACGAGATGATTGCAAAGTGGAAAGAGAAAATAGCAAATTTGCAAAATAAAAAGATAATGAGATACATTATTAGTGAATTTGTGATATTGATAAAAAGAAAGTATCTTCCTATTAAATGAAAATAGAGTTAGTGCCTTTGGAATAAAGGGCAAATAAATAAAAGAATAAAAGGAGTTATTTTCGAATTCCTAATGTCTAAAGAAGAAAGAAGACTAAGGAAATAGGAGAGAGAGAGAAAGGGAGAGGCTTGCTTATCATGAAAGGAATAGAATTCCTAATAGGAGGGAACTTGTTCCCTCTTAGATAGGCCTCCTAGAGCGAGGGTTCCTCCCCTATAAGAGGGGTAGATCCCCTGGATCGAGCTCCAGAGAATCCCAAGAATTCCTCTCTATCACCCATCGTCTCCTTACGTATAAACTCCAGTTACAAGAGGAAGAGTTATCCTTGGAAGGACGGGAGCAGCTAGGAGCCAACGGAGGTTTCTACTGGTAGCCGGATGCTCCACGACGCTGGGGGTTGCTTTATCATCAGAACCATGCCTTGATCTACTCACGACGGCAGCCATAGACCCGCAGCACCTGTTGCAGGTCGTATGATTTTTCTGCCCAAAACATCCGCGTGGGACGCGACCTGGGCGATGCCCTAGGTGCGCCTCATGGTAGCGGAGCTAGGGCGGCCAACGGAGGTGATCCCCGAGCTCTGGAGAGGGAGAGGCGCGCCTGCAAAGACTGCAGAATGGCGCCTAGGGCGGCAGCCCTCAACCTACCCAAGGTTGAAGGAAGGAGAAGCATGATGGACGATACTACCCTTCGATGGATATAAAGCAATCCACTTAACCCGGGGCTATTTCAGCCTTTTCGAAATGTTCTCAAAGAAGGCAATCCGCGTTGCATGGACTAGGTGACGTGGCATCGTGCCATTGGCTCAAACAGGTAATTCATACAAAATTCATATCTCGAGATTCGTAACTTCGATTAGGACAAGTGATATATGAATTTTGATCAGAAAAGTTCAAGGAATCCAATAAAAATATAAGTGGAGCCTGGTTATGCTTGCAATTTGAAAAGTAATAAAAGTTAGCAACTTTAATGTATTAATGGTAAAGAAACCCTACTTTGATATGATTAATGTGATTAATAGGGTTTAATGAATCATTAGGGTTGATATTAACCTGTTAGATGTAAAAAGGAACATTGAGTTCAAAAAGGAAGAACTTTGCACATGATTAGTTTAATTTAGAGTTTATATGCTTGAAATTGGAAAAAAGTACATAAAGTTATCATATTTACTGGTTTAATTAGTGAAAAACCCTTGAAATTGATGATAGTTGAATATAGTGATGTTCTCTGAATGTTTAGAACAAATAGTAACCTGTGGATAATAAAAGGATGATAATTGCACATAATTGGCTTAAATTAGGGTTTCATATATCTAAGTTTGCATTAATGGGCTTAGAAACCCTAATTTAGGAAGATATGCCTTCTAATAATTTAATTGTGAAAATACATGAATAAAGCAATGTTATGTTGTTAAAAATCCAATTTGAGTACCAAAGATCTTTAATGTGAATTATTTGGATAATTAGTGCTTCCTATTGTATAAAAGTGGAAATAGTGATAAATATGGTTCATAAATGTGAGTTGAACTATAATGAAATATGATTTGTCAATTTGAAAGAAACCGAAGGTGATAATTAGCCTTAATGTTGTGGATATGACCTAAAAGGATAAAGATAATAGTTTTAGTGTAAAAGAAACATATTAGACTTAATTGACATGTAATTGTGCATATGATGCAGAAATTAGGGTTTGTGAACTAAAAGAGCATTAAAAGTGATAAATGCATAGTGAAGGCTAAAACCCTAATAACACCCTAGAGTTGGCTTAGAAATCATAAGGTGGAATCCAAGTTGATCTTGTGGATGTTTGAATAAAACAATGACACTTGAATGTTATGCATTATTTTCAGGATATTGTTGATTGCCTGTTAATTGTGTTGAATGTTAATGCATGGACATCAAGTTACTATGGATCAGGTATGTGGTTACGATTATGAATAACCGCTTTAGGTTTTCCGATGGATTCCCGGATGTTTAATCGCGTTGAATGCAACTAAACTGTTGAATGTTTATTTCTTTCATGCAAAGTATAAAGCGACTATGACTATCACATAATGTATATGCCTTCTAGCTCAAACCTTGATTCCCTCTGTGTCGTAATGGTTGACCTGATAAAAGACTACCTAGAGGGTAGGTACATCAGGTCATGAATGACTTTGACTACCTAGAGGGTAGGGTCATGAATGACTTTAACTGCCTAGAGGGTAGGGTCATGAATGACTTTGGCTGCCTAGAGGGCAGGTCCATCAAGTCACCTTATAGAGGTACCATGTAAGTCCTAAAGGGACAACACAGAGTTGTGAAAAGATGGATTGAGTAGTTTGGCTTAAAACGTAATCTTGGTTGTTAAATGATTAATTGAATGATTACATGGTTATTATAGTTGCACGATTATCTATTTCCCCCACATACCAGCTTTGGCTGACTGACGTTTTGTTTGTCGGCGTTTTAGGTACAATGAAAAGAACAAACAGTAAAGTGGCACATGTGATAGTAAAAGAGAATTAAGGTGCAAAGGAGGATTAGATAGGTTAGTATCGGTGTGGATAAAAGTTTAGAGATCCAAGTTTTCAAAAGGTATGTAAAGAAAATTTTTATTACCATTTTCAGTATAGTCTGTTAGAATTTGATAATTGTTAATGGTTATATGTCGAACCTTTGATCTGGGATTAATGGATGCGGCTCAACCTCTTGGTCTCCCTTAATTGGGGGTTATCGGGAGGTGGGGTCGTAACAGCCACTCACTGGAGGGCAAAACATCTATGAAACTTGAAATTAGCAAGTTCTACGAGTTGCAAAGGCTCACGCGCAGCCATGAGTAGGGGTATTTATAGATGAGAGTGAGTTTTAGGGTTTAGATAGATGGGGTGAGAGAAGAGCTTCAGCCAACATAGGAAATCTCGAATATTCACCAAAACAGGATAATCTTGGGATGAGTAGATGTGGAATCTTAAATGCAACTCACAGGCGAAAGAATCGTTCGAAACTATCAACCGAGGCGTGAGAAATTTGTATTTGAATATCAAGGCTCCGCAGTAGTACTGCTCACCCACGTTGGCCTCCTACTCAAGGTAGGAGATGATCCGCGAGCTATTGGATTAGATCCAACGGTCCATGTGCGTGACATTTAATAGGTTGCCAAATACAAATAGGACTAAAGTTCTTATTTAATCATTCAAATTTTTATCTTTCCTTATTTGAGGGTACAAACAAACTTAAAAATTAACCAAAATTGACAACATGACTAAGTTTGATGTGTAGAATCTAAATATAGAATTAGTTTTGCCTTTTGGGGATTTCAAAAGGGTAAATAACTTAAATCCAATTTTCTCTTTCATCATGCATTAATGACTCTAGGATTCTCCAAAAATAATAAAACTTCACCTATAAGTCATATTAAGTATGTTGGATACGTTTTTGTCATTATTTTCATCTATTGATGTTTTTAATAATTTTAATTAATGATTTTAATGTTTTACACCTTTTCTCTCTCCTAAAATTATCTTATCATCATATATTTTCCAAATTAATTCAAAATTCATCCAAAGGTCTATTTTAACATGTACAATACGAATTTGGTATTATTTGATTTTTTGAAGACTTTTGTAATTTTATTTAATTCATTTAAATTTCATCACTTATTTATCCTATTAATTTATTAGAGGCATCTAGAAACTTTCTAAAAATGTAAAACTTAGCCTATAAGCAATACCAAGCCTGTGGAATAAGATTTTGGAATTAATTAGTTTTTTTTCAAATTATTTTAATTTTTTTAAGCATTTTCTCTCTCCTGAATAAAATAAAATATTTAACATTGACCAAATTAGATGAACATTTTCCCAAACACTTATTTTCATGCTTAGATTACGAATTTGGAGTTATTTTTCCAATTTGAGGACATTAAATATTTTATTTCACCTTTTTGTCTTATCTCCTATTTTCTTTTAATAAAGACTTTAATATACACATTTATCTTCCAACTTAAATAATACTTGGCCCTTAAGTTTCTTTTAGGTCAAGAAAACGAATTTGCATATAAAATTATCTTGTGGTTTCCTATTTGGGATTTTGGGAACAATATATTCCACATTATCTTCTATTATCCAATATATCCCATATTATCTCCAATTATTACATTTATCATCTTATTTATATATATTGGGTTTCCTTTTCTTTTTCATATTCTAAAAAGAACTAGAAAGTTCTAGGATGAAATATTTTATTATCTTTATTACTTAAATGTACATTTTAAATATTAAACCAATTACTAAGCTTTTATTGAGGTATTTGTGCATAAACCCAATTATTGGTAGAAAAGGTGAAAAAATGTTCACTAAACCATCATATCCTTCACAAATTACACAAAAAGGCCAAAGAAGATAGAAATGAAAGGAAATGATGGAAAAGAGGACCAAAAAGGCAAAATGCCCAGAGTTCAATATGTTACAACACTCCACCCCTTAAAGAGGATTTTATTCCTGAAATCATTAGAAATTAGGGAAGTGTGGGTGTGCAACCTCACATCAGAAAACTTTCAGGTTGTTCCTCAAATCATAAGACTTCCACTAAAACTTTCACCAACATATACTTGACATGCAACACAACATAGGTCAGGTTCTCAAGGATCACCTAGGGTTCCATTATTAATATTTTTGGCTCATTAACATTATATTCATTATGTTATCACATTATCATCATCATTTAAATTATGTCATGTTATATTTCAAAAGAATTATATTTCATTATTTTGCACAATTAGAGGTTACCCAATTATTTCAATATATTTGATCATTAATAATTTGGATTTACACTTCATTATCCTCATTTTAATAATAACAAATTATCTTTCATGTGATAGGAATTTATTCAATTTGTTATTAAGTCTACAATTAATCCAAATTATGCTGCATTGATTACTTGTATGCATATTAATCATTGTCACATTACCTTTCTTATTCACATTAATGTCAGCATTATTCATTTTCTCATATTTATTCATTTTTGTAACTAATTTTTCACATTTATGTGAATCCCAACACTTCATATTCACATTGAAGCCATTACATGTATTTTAATGATGAAGGTGAGACATACTAATCAATGAATTGATTCACATTAGGTGACTGACCACATGTGTATTAGATAACAAGGTATTTATGATGTGATTAGATGATTTTATATATATATATATATATATATATATATATGTATCATTTATGTGTATTAAGGTATGTTAACTGATTGTAGTACTTAATGTCATTAATGTATCGTGAAAGGTATAAGGGTGTATATATTAAGGTTAGATTACTACAACTTAGGGTTTAGGTCAACATGACCATTATATTTCACTTATTCATTTTTGTCATGCATTAATTTCAATTTATGTTATAATTATCTTACTCAATCATATCATTAGGGTTTATGGCATGGTTAGCATCATGTGATCCATAATTTCATATTAATATGTGACTTACTCCTATTATGTGCATTGGTTATCCATTAGGGTTTGAACATATGAGTTATTCATTACATGACTATTATATATTCATTAATATATAAACAATCACATTATCTTATAACTATATTTGGTCACGACCAAAGGTCCAAGCATACTAACCTCCTATTCATGGGGTTAGGGTTTCTAAAGATAGAGTAGATAGATTTCAAGATATCATAGGGTTCCATCCCCCTAAAAAGGATTTCGTCAATGGAATATAACCATTTAAACATCATCAACTAACCATTCTCCACCCCTTAAAGGGTTGGACCCATCAAGCCAAACTACATTAGGGTTAAAGGATGAGTCTAACTAAACCTTATACAAGATCCATCATGCTTTTACTGTGCACTCTGATAGCTCACTTAACACCAAACTTCAAAGTCTAGGTTCTTTGGGATTGACTATCAAAAGATATGGTCCTAAGGGATATAAGGAACTATATAGGGTATATATCCTCAAACAAGTTTCAAGGTTATCACACCTAAAAGACTAGGTCGACTTATTAAGGTTCTCAAAGATATACAACATATATGTCTAAGGTTACTATATCCTAAGAGAAAACTAGTTTGGACAATTCGTATTACCTCAGGCCAGGCCGGTATCATATGGGCAAGGGAGTCCTCGTAAACCAAGCTAGTGGCACAGAGGAAAATATTGCCATCCCCCGAAACCCTGTTCCTTTCTAGACACCTTTGCTTCAACTTCATGCCCTAATAGTTGCCTAAAGGAAAACCTAAACAACATCAAGTTATGCATGTTTTAGTTATGAGCATATTAGAGTTTTATTCATCAAGACTCTAAGGTGAAACTATAGGGTTCTAAATCAACCTATCATCATCATAGATCAAATATAGGGCAAACATGTAACTTAAGGAGAGCTATGCAAATCTTGGGTTCTAACTAGGAAGACAAAACTGAAATAGCCAGATTCTGACTACCATGGGATCTGATACCATGTTTAAAGAGGCGAGATCACCTCCTTAGTAAAATATGGTAAACAAAACACATTGGAAAGCAACAGAATAAATTTTTTTTGACTATATTTAATTTCATAAAAAATTGTACATAAATACATCAACAATCTCCCTTTTAGGGTTACGTCAAGATACAACAATTAGGATCTAGATAGAGGGAATTCCAATTACTACAGTCTTGTCTCCAAGCAACATATCCATCATCTAAGTCCAACCAAAGCCAAGATCTTCAAGTCATATTCATCACCTAGCTCCACATTTGGGTGGTTAGGAAGGCACCCCACAAAAGGGAAAGGAAAATTAAAAGTATGTGTCATAAACTATTATAAGATAGTGAGGTAAGAAAAGCAAGTAAAATTAGGCTAATGTTTATCATAAGATGAAGACAATCAAGAGAATGAGGCCATATATATAAAAGAATATTTCAATAGATGTTTGCCATAAACAACATATCACAAAAGAATTGCATGCATTATTTATATTGACTACCTTCACTATGTAGGGTTGAGGCACCTACCGGACCTTCAACCAAAAGGGTGAGGGGAGAATAACACATTCCCAGTCACTTGGACACATTTCATGTGCGGGGGAGAATAAGACGTTACCCAGGGGAGAAATAACACATTCCCCAACTATAGGTGGTTGTACATAAGTACTACTACTATAGCTAGTTAGTCTAATAAAGGACCATGCTAGAAACAATGGCAAGTAATATCATCATTTAAATAGAACATGGAAAAAGGGGTACCAAGACCCAAGAACAATATTCCAAAATTGATTATGTGGCAAGAATAGCAAAAGAATCAAGAATATAAGAAATAGGATTCAATGAAGCCTCATTATAGAAAAGTTGGTCAAGGCAAAAATTTTCGCAAATGCTTATTTCCATGCTTAGATTATGAATTTGGAGTTATTTTTCCAATTTGAGGACATTAAATATTTTATTTCACCTTATTGGCTTATCTCCTATTTTCTTTTAACAAAGACTTTAATATATTCATTTATCTTCCAAATTTAATGATACTTGGCCCTTAAGTTTCATTTAGGTCAAGAAAATGAATTTGCATATCAAATTATCTCATGGTTTCCTATTTGGGATTTTTGGAACAATATATTCCACATTATCCCCTATTATCCAATATATCCCATATTATCTCCAATTATTACATTTATCATTTCCTTTATATATATATTGGGTTTCCTTTTCTTTTTCATATTCTAAAAAATAGTAGAAAGTTCTAGGATGAAATATTTTATTATCTTTATTACTTAAGTGGACATTTTACGTATTAAACCCATTACAAAGCTTTTGTTAAGGTATTTGTGCATAAACCCAATTATTGGTAGAAAAGGTGAACAAATGTTCATTAAACCATCATATTCTTCACAAAAAGGACAAAGAAGATAGAAATGAAAGGAAAAGATGGAAAAGAGGACCAAAAAGGCAAAATGCCCAGAATTCAGTATGTTACATAATCAAAGTCCTAATAAATATTGTAAGTACTTACATATCAAATGAAAAGTGTTTTGAGAAAATGTAATTTTTTATAGAATATAACAGAAAAAAAACAAGTTTTCTTTGTGATCGGTCCTTAAGAAGGCCAAGCTTAATGGGAAAAACTTCCATGATTGGTTTTGGACATTGAGAACCATTCTTGCTCAAGAGTGCAAGCTCTATTTGCTAGAGACACCAGATCCATATGAACCCATTTATACCATGCCTAATGTTAATAGGAATGCTTACTTGAAGCACTCAAAAGATGTCGTGAATGTTAAGTGCCTTATGCTATGCCCAATGAACTATGAGTTGCAAAGACAACATGAGAACATGAATGTTATTGAGACGATAACACATCTTAAGAATGTGTACAAAGACTATGAAAGATAAGAGAGATATGATGTCTCAACGATGTGGTTCAAGTGAAATATAGCTGAAGGAGATCTAGTCCACACTCTCAAGTTGATATAGTATGTGGAGAATCTTGCTAGACTAAGATTTACAATTGGCTAAGAGTTGTCCACATATGTGATTCTAAATTTACTACTAGAGTCATACAACTAATTTGTCATGAAATAAAACATGAATGATTTTGACAAGACATTATCAAAATTACTTGGCATGTTGAGGACAGTTAAAGTGTGCATGAAGAAGGACAAACCAAATATGTGATGATGATCAGTAGAAGGAAGTTTAGGGGCAAATTCAAAGCTAACAAGAGTTCTAAAGCCAGCAAAAAACCAAAGTCTATTGTACTAAAAGCTAAGGGAGGAGCGAATAAGGAAGGAAAGTGCCACCACTGTCACCACCCAAGATAATGGAAAATGAACTTTCCTCTTTATATAGAGCATCTCAAGAAGAAGAAGGAGATATAGATCTGCACTTCAGGAACCAAGAAGAAATGAGCTAGAAATGTGTAGAGCAAGAGTTGCTTCCACTACAGTTGGAATTTATCATTCAACCTATTTGGCATGTAATAGAATTAGTGAATTGATATTATGTACCTACAATTAATGAAAAATCATGTCTCTTGTATGGACAAGAATATTTTGAATAAATTTAATTTTTCATTTTAAAAGATAAGATCTTGTTTGGCAATGTCTATGCCTCATAATAAATACTTGATAGTTGTAAAGAGAAATATATTGAATGACTTGATGACTCAAATAATGAAGAACTATAGCATTGTCATCTAGAAAATAGACATGAGAAATGAATTTCTAGAATCCATAATGATGGTTGTTTGGACTCTTTTGGTTAATGAACCAATAAAGGCATGCAAGTATTATGTAATGGGAAACATGACAAAAGCACATTTCACTAGATTTAGCGGGAGAGAGAATATTCTATTAGGGCTCATAGTCACTGATGTATATAGACCTTTTAGAATAAATGCTAAAGGTGGTTAATAGTACATCATTATTATTTACTGATGATCTCAGTAGATATGGTAGATTGTATATAAAGAAATACAAGTATAAATCTCTTGAAGTGTTCAAGGAGATCATGAATGAAGTATGTAACTAACTTGGTTAAAGTATTCAGATACTTCCATGTGATTGATGCTAAAATATTTTTTAAAATCAAGAATCGGAGGACCTTCGAGGAGATAGTGATAGTGTATCACAATGAGATCCACCTAAAATACAATAATGCATTAGAAAGAAGGAACCACACCCACTATTCTTCGTGCAATTATTAGTAAAACTAGCTAATCCTCCAATTTCCTTTTTGGAACATGCTTTACACTAAAATAATGTATCATCTAAATGGTTCAAAAGACGCCATATGAGATATGGCATGGGAGGTGTCTCGACATATCTTTCATAAAGATTAGGATTGAATTTTTATGTGAAAAAATATTTTCTTAAAAAGCTTTGGAAACAAATTACACAAACATTATTTTTAATACTACTATTATTTTAAAATCCAACAAAAAAAAATTGTTTCCAGAATGGCTGAATCTTTAAGGGGAATTCAGTTCCAAAGGAATTAGTGGGATAATAGTAGAACTCAAAAAGTTTGGGACCAACAAGAAAACAGTGAACCCAAAGTGGTATAGTGGGAACAATGAGAATCACAAAATTGTTGTGAGATGTCAAGTTACTTATGTTACACAATGTCTCGTAGATCAAGTAGGCCATGCCTTGATCTTGAAAGATTATGATATTTTCAAGCTCAAGAAGGTGGTGAGTTGGTCATCGACAATAAGTCAACATCCAATATAGAATCTATTGAGGGACCAAAGTCTGAGAAACGACTTGAGGCCATGAGATCCAAGATAAAATCCATGTACACCAACAAGGTATGACCTTGGTGGAACCACCTAGAGGGGGTAAAACCCGTACGCTGCAATTGGGTGTTCAAGAAGGAGGCCAACATGGATGGTAGTGTACAAACCTTTATGAGTGAATTGGTTGAAAATGATTTCAGATAGGTTCAAGGTGTTGAACATGACAAAATCTTTAACCAGTTTCCATGGTTAAATCCATCAGAAGAAATGCTTGTCATTGCAGCTCATGATGACTATGGGATTTGGCATATGGGTGTTAAAACCACATTCATCGAGATGTATGGATCCATAGATATATGTGTCTATAGAGATCCTATTCATGGATTAACGAAAATGTAATGGGAATAATAATGAGGATGTGCGTGTAACACGGTCTAAATGTTTTATAAATCCATCAATACAAATAAAGTCTATAAGATACAAAGTTCAATATATGGATTGAAACAAGCATCTCAGAGATGGAATGTTTGATTTGACAAGATAATTCAAATATTTTGATTTTATTTGGAAGATGAAATTTGTGATTACAAATAATTTAGTGGGAACATATTTATATTCCACATAATCATAGGGAATAACATTGTTATACTAAAAATATTAAAATATGGCAAGGAAAGTACCTTCTCTATGAAGGGTGTAGGAGAAGCATCCTATATGATAGGAATATATATCTATAGAGATAGATCTAGAAGGATTATTGAACTAAGTAAGAGAACATACATTGATAAGATGTTGAAGGGGTTCAACATGCAGGTTTCAGTGAGAGAACATTTTGTCCATGTTCCATGGGTTAGTCTCTCAAGAGCCCAGTGTCCCAATTCTTGTGAATAATGGGAAAACATGAGCAAGATGTCATATGCATTCACAATTGGATTTGTCATGTATGCAATGTTATGTACTCATCCCATTGTCTCATGTGTATTGGAAATGACAAGAGAATATTTGTCAGGTCCTAGTGAAGATCACTAGATTGCCATAAAGAACATCCTAAAGTACTTGAGAAGCAATAAAAGAATTAGTTTCTAGATTATGGTAACATGGAACAGTTGAGAGTAAAACGTTACACTTTTGCAAACTTCCAAATCACAAATAAAATTAATGATAGAAATCTATTTTTTTACTTTAAAATGAGAATAAGGTGAAAAGTTCCAAGACGAGACAATTGTTTAATTTTGTAATAGAAGTCGAGTATCTTGGTGTTATGAACACTTCAGAGGATATTGTATGGATCAAGAAGTTCATAGAGATGAACTTATGAGAGATTCCAACTATTGACACAGTAGAGATACTATAACAACAATGGAGCTATTGGATAGGCACCAAATCTCAAATAGCATACTATGGAATTTCCATCTCATGCAAGAAGTCACACAATGAGGAGATGGGAAGACTTGTAAAGTACCGGCTTGAAGCAAATGTTGCTAACCGGGTAAATAAGGGCTTCTACAACAGAAACATGACGGACATGTTAAGATCACTTGGAATAAGCTTTGTGGGCGATTGGCTCCAAGTTCAAGTGGGTGTTTATTGGTATGGATGTCTACAAAACCAATCATACAATGATTTTAATGAGGCATTTGATACCTAAGTTGATAATTATAAAGATAATTTCATCTATTATGTTCATCTCAATCATGATATATTGACATAAATGTAGTATATGCCTAAAGAGTGATGATACTCGATGACATATGTCTTTAGGTTGATTATCTAAACAATAAGGTCATATGTGTGATATTAGTACATACATTGTTGTTATGTCCCTATTTGAATATTAATGTGGAAGAAAAATAGACAACAATAATGCATAAGACTAGGATGTGCATTGGTTAATGACAAAATGTCATCAGTCATGATATGTGAAATCAAACCAAACACATAGTTACATGTTATAGAACATTCAACGGGACAGACCACCTTGAAAGTGACATGATGGTCAGAATCAGATCTCATAGTGATAGTGGTTCATAGGCCTAAAGTCACTATGTTCATCACATGTCATTCGATGTATTTTGACATCATCCAGCATGACCTTGAATAAGGGTTGCGGTAAAGGTGATGCTCGGGTACATTGTGACACATGAGGATCAAGTGTGAGTGATGTAGATGGGATTTGTCCCTCGTACATGATATTGATATCTGAGCCACTTGATAAGAGACACTAAGAAATGTATGGCCATACTAATGTGACTCAATATATGATATGAGAACTCACATGCATCTCATATAGTAATCTCTAGTTTAAGGAACATGGATTGAACGTTGAGAGGATGACGATTCCATGACTCTAGTTCAATCCATATATAAGACAGAAAGGAACTATACTATCATAGTGACACTAATTGCATATTTTAGGTTGAAGTTGTTCTCCAACTTTCCAATTACTGGGATAGCAATGGCGTGTTGTTGATACCACTCATTTCTTGTGATGTCATAATTTGGTTATGGACATTCACTACCAATGTAATTTGGGACCTATAGGGTTACACACATAGGATGCACATGAAATAGGAGTTTATTCATGAATGATGTTTGACTTGACTACTAAGGTGTTTAGGTATTCAATTGAAACAACAACAGTTGAAAATTGGCTGATTGGATTATGAACTAAATGATTTAAGTGTTGAACCTATTGATTGAAGTGTCAGGTCAATTTCAACTACATTCATTGAATAATTCCTTAGTTGGGACAGGAACTGACTGGTTCACTTGGAGAAATGGTACTTTCAAGTTATGAAATGATCGGCTCACCTTGTGAACTATCTTGTTTGATGACAAATACGATTGGATCAAGGATTGATGTTGATGTCATGTTGTTCATTAATCAAATAATAAATGCTAATTTAATTTCCAATAGGAAACATAGTGAAACTACTAGTTGAAATATTGAAATTGATCCTTTAATGTACGAACTGACCTTTTCACTAGTGAACCGAGACGTTCAAGGTTCATAGGTTCCAAAACATTCATGAAAATTCATCTCTTTGACTCCTAGTTGATCTGGAAATGTTGATTATTGCACTCCTATAAATATAGGAGTAGTGAAGTCTTTTAGAGATCATCCTAAAGTATTTTTATCTCTAGGTATTGTAACAAGAGAGCCTAATCAAGCTCTACAGGTGAAAGGGATGGATAGCAAGGGAAAGACAACACGATAGAGAGAATCAACCCTAGCATGTTGAAGTTCAAAGGGAAAACTCCTTCTTGTTGGATCTGGTAGGGCAACGAGGAGTTCCTACTGGTCCACATGGACTACGTAGAGGAGAGGAGGCTTTTTCCACCCTTTAGGATGACATTGTCAGCCGCCATCTATGGTGATCAACCAAGAGACCACTACCAACATCTTTCCAGTAAAACTTGAAGAAAGAAGTATGCTTTTACAAGGGAGAGTCACTGGACTTGCTCTAGGATGAGGTTTAACTCTTGGAAACCTCACTCCCAATTCATATTTGTTGACGTGATCTGCTGTCTGAGGGAAATATGGTAGTAAAACTTTTGTTTCCATTGTCTTATATGTCACCATATTTCCCAACAGTTATCTGGATTCTTTTGGTTTTGAACCAATAGAGGCATGCAAGTCTTGTTTTTTTGGGCAAGATAACAAAATCACCTTTCAGTGGTAACATGGAGAGAGCTCATGATTTTTAGGACTCGTACAAATGATGCATGTGGACCTTTTATACCAAATGAAAGAGGTGGTTACCAGTGCTTCATTACCTTCACTGATGAAATCAATAGGTATGATTATGTGTGCTTAATGTAGCACAAGTCAGAATGCTTTGAAATGTTTAAGGATTTCATGAATGAAGTACAAAATTAGCTTGGAAAAAATATTCAAGAACTTTAATATGATCAAGGTGAATAAAACTTAAGTTGAGAGTTTGAGGACCTTCTGTGAGATCGATGTATTGTACCACAATGGAGTCCACTTGGCAAACCATAACATAATGGTGTATCAAGGAGAAAAAATTGTACCCTATTGTACATGGTATGATCAATAATGAGTCTAGTTGATCTTCTGACTTCCTTTTGGGAATATACTTTAGAAACCATTACAAATACATTAAACTGTGTACCTACTAAATTGGTGCAAAAGAGATCTAATGAGATATGGACTGGGATGTGTCCCAATATGTCTTTTATAAGGATTTTGTGTTGTGAATCTTATCTAAGAAAATAAATGTGAATCTTATCTAAGAAAATAATTTTCTAAAAATCTTGGATCCAAATTGGATAAATGTTACTCTGTTGGATTCCCAGGGAAAGCAAGGGATACTACTTGTATAACCCATCTGACAACAAAGTGTTGTTGCCAGGGATGTTGTTTTCTTAGAAAAGGAATTTATTTCCAAAGGAACCAATGGGAGAAAAGTACTTCTTGAAGAGGTTCGAGACCAAAAAGAAAACATTGAACCTATAGAGGTATAAAAGGAACAAGGATAATCACAAATTGTTGTGGAATCTCAAGTTCCTCATGTAACACAAGGACCTCAATGATCTAGTAGGACCTTCCTCGAGTCTAAAATATTTGGATATCTTATGACTCAAGAAGGTGAGGAGTTGGTCATAGATGATGAGCCAATAACCTACCTAGAATCTATTAAGGGACCAGAGTTTGAGAAATTGCTTGAAGCCATGACATCTGAGATGAATTTCATGTATACGAACAAGGTATGTACCTTGGTGGATTCACCTGAAAGGGAAAATCCCATAGGGTGTAAGTGAGTCTTCAAGAAGAAGACCAACATGGATGTTAATGTACAAACCTATAAAGGCATATTAGTTGCAAAGGTTTTCAAACAAGTTCAAGATGTTGACTATGATGAAAGCTTTTCACAAGTTTCCATGGTTAAATCCATTAGGATCTTGCTTTCCATTGCAGACTGTATGATTTGGAAAATGGATTCTTAAACCACTTTCCTTAATGAGAATCTTCTTGAGGATGTGTACATGACACAACTTGAGGGTTTTATCCATCCAAATAATGCAAATAAAGTTTGTAAGCTACAAAGGTCAATCTATGGATTGAAGTAAGCATCTCAGAGATGGAATATTTAATTTGATGAGGTAGTGAAAGAGTTTGAATCTAGTGAAAATGAAGATGAACCTTGTTTATTAAAGAAGGTTATTGGGAGCATGGTTGTATTCTCATATTGTATGTATATGGCATACTATTGGTGGGAAATGTAATCCCAACCCTACAAATAGTAAATAATTGTCTGGGAGTACCTTCTCTATGAAGGATTTAGGTGAAGCAACTTATATATTAGGAATTAAGATCTATGAACATAGATCGAAAAGGCTTCTTGGCCTAATCCATAGTACATACATTGACAAGGTGCTAAAGAGGTTCAACATGCATGACCCAAAGAGAAGAAATTTTCCCATGTCACATGGAATTAGTCTCTCTAAAGTCTAGTGTCCCACAATTAGAACTATCATGTATGTAATGTTATGTACTCGTCATGATGTCTCTTACGCTTTGAGCATGATGAGCAGATATTAATCAGTTCCTGATGATGGTCATTGGATTGTTGTAAATAACATACTTAAGTACTTGATAAGGACCAAGGATGTGTTCCTAGTTTATGGTGGTGAGAAGAGTTTTGTGTAATGGGTGACACTGATAAAAGCTTCCAAACCAGCAAAGATGGTTATCAATTACAATTTGCGTATGTGTTTGGCCTCAAAAATAGAGTTGTATGTCGGAAGAAATCCAAGCAAGGGACAATTTCTAATTCTACAACAAAAGAAAAATATATTGTTACCTCAAGAGCATCAAAGGAAGGTGTTTGAATCAATCATCGGTGAACTTAGAGTGGTTCCAAGCATTAGTGATGCAACATAGTTGTATTATGACAACAATGGATCTATTTCACAAGCTAAGAAACCGATATCGCATCAGCTTTCAAAGCATATACTTCCGTGCTTCCATCTCACATGAGTGATCGTACAACAAGGAGACGTAAAGATTTGCAGAGTACCCACTGAAAGAAACATTGTTGACCCACTGACAAAAACACTTTTACAACAGAAGCATGATGGTCGTGTTAGATCACATGGAATTATGTTAATGAGTGACTAGCTCTAAATTCAAGTGGGAGTATGTTGGTATGTATACCCACTGAGTCATTCATATGATGACTTTAATGTGTCATTATGTACTTGATTTGATAATGCTAATAAAGGTAATTCCATGTATTTTTGTTTATTTCAGTTATGAGATGATGACACGTCATAATGGATGTCTAAGGAATGACGTTACTCGATAGCATATGTCTTCAGGTTGAGAATTTGAACAATGATATCATATGTATGATAATAATGCATAGATTCTTGTTATGTCCCTAGTTGTATATTATTTTAGAGGGAAAAATACGACAATAATACATGAGTCTAGAATGTGTGTTGATTCATGATAAAGTCTCATTGATTCATGATATTGGATATCAAGTTAAACACATAGGTACATTTTAGAGAATAATGCACTAGACAAACCCATCTTGAGAGTGATACACAGAAACCAAGGAATGGTAGTCAGAATCAACTCTCAAAGTGATAATGGTGATTGTGGCTTTTAGATGTGAAGTCGCTACACTCATCAAATATCGTTCGATAAACTTTGACATCATCCAATGTGACCTTGAATACAGGTTTCCATAAAGATGGTTTTTGGGTACGGTTTGACGCATGGGGATTGAATGTGAACGAGGTGTGATATTTATCTCTCTTATTTAGAGTTTGATATCATGGGACCTTAATTAGCAAGACTGAGGAACATATGTCCATATTCATGTGAGTAAATAAGTGATATGTAAGCTCACATGCATCTCTACAGTATCCTCTAGTTCAAGAACATAGATTAAGTATTAAGAGGAATATGATTCCACACCTCATATTTATTTGGATATCATTTACAAAGGAACTATACAATCATTGTAACATTGATCACCCATTCTAAGATGAAGTTGTTCTCCAACTTTCAAATTACTTGGGTAGGAATGATGTGTTTCTAGATATCACTTGTTACTTGCATAATTATAATGGTAATGAATTCACTACTAATATAATATGAGACATATATGGTCACATGCATAGGATGAACTTGGAATAGGAATTTTCCCATGAATATAGTTTGACTTGGTTACTAAAAGTCTTTAGGTAATCAAATTAAACAACACTGGCTGAATGAAGTTTCTAGTCAAACGACACTGACTGGAGAATCCAATTAACTGGCTATACCACTTTTCAAACTAACTTGTTTGACTTGGTCAACCAAAATATGAAACGACTAGTTTGACTGAGTCAAATGATTAATTTTATGTGTAATGATGTGTATTAATCATCACATTAGAATACATTGTTAATGTGTCACTCGCCACAAGCCAATTGACCCATGTTACAGTCCAGTTGATCAAAATGGTGTGCCAGTGAAATGAATGGCAGTGCAGAGCAACTGCCAAATCATGATATTTGGCCTTCTGTATCCCCTTAGTTTTGCAAATCCTAGCCCATACACTTATATATAAGGAGGGGGTTGGGTGAGACTCTTAAGACACTTCTCTTCTAACAATTGCGGTAACTTTTGAGAGATCGCGGGCAATATTTCCATGTAAGGGAGAAATAACATGGGGAAAGAAGTAGATGGTAGCACATTGACAAGCGAAAGGACTACTCCTTCATGTCATCTCTAGAAGTGTAATGTGGATTTCTTGGTGGACCGCGTACACTAGGTAGAGGCGTGGAAGTTTTTTTTGCAATTTTAGGAGAACGATATCAACTTCTGTCCATGTGCTACTTGCAAAGGGAGAACATCTCTAGGCAAGATTGTCACTAGACTTGCTTCAGGTTCAGGTACATCTTGCACCCTCTTTCCTAGATATATCGTTACAGATGCAAATTGCTAGTGAGGAAATATGGACATGATTTTTTGTTTCCACTTCCTACTCTACAGCCATATTTTCCTACAAAAACTGAAACAACAACTTGAGCCAAAACGTGTTGTAGAAAAACAACCAAGAGATTCACATCATGATGGAATCCCATTGTTGACCTTTTCAAGGTTCCTGGTCACCTGATCAGGCATTGTTGATTGGTCGATCAAGATTCTTTAATTTGGACAGTTCATATGTTATTGTTGGTCTATTTCTTTTTCTTGATTATAAATCCTCCAAGTACTATCCTCTTAGGCATGGGATTATCATTGTCTCTTTCTCTCCACTAGAGCCCACTGGTGATGTCTCACATCATTTCATAAATTAAAATTTGCATGGAGAATCATATAGAGGCTATGGCATACAAGCCATATACATGTTACCTAGATGCTTTATCAACATCAAAACAACGATATTACATGTTTCATATCAATGCACAACAATCTAATTATCATATACACATAAACTAAATAAAATGATTTATAGGGTGTTGCATAGTTATATGCAATACATATGTATATCATATCATGTATGATATTAGATGAATAATTTGGATACATGTTGCACATTATATGCACAATGAATTATTTGTGGAACAAAACCCAAATAGGCATTAATATCATATAATTTCGGCTCTACTACCACTAGGTTTCTGTAGGGGCATAGTGATAAACAAATCTTCCCATCACCGTAGGATCTGTCAGTGTAGAAAAGACTAAGAAGGGATAAACCTTATACCTTTATGCATAATAGTTGTCCAATTATTAGACACACATTTTGTTAGTGAATAGTAAGATCTTCCAGATATAGATTAAGATATGGAAACAATAAAACCAGATGAAGATTTGGATCATCTATGAAGAAGTTGCATGGTTTTGTCCTTCACAGAAGCTTGTTTTCATCATATGGAACGTGTTTTCCAAGCAATCACATTTATGCATTGTACTCTAATTCGTCAAGGCATTTGAAGGAGAAGTGGTGCAACACCTTGTCCATGAAGTTGAAGAAAATCATGAGTTCTTGATGTGCTATTCATTCTGGAACACTCTTTCAAATCCTATCTTGGGAAATAGTACTTTGAGTTTCTCTCACCCTCTAAGAGAAAATTTTGACAGACAAATTGTCTCACAGGTTGTCTTAAGAGTTGTGTCAAATCCATTAGGATGTTCACCCTTTGTATAGGAGAGTCATGGACTTTGAAACAAGAATTCCAATTCCTTTCCTAATCAAAAATAAAAAAACAGTCAAAAGCTAAAAAAAAAATTTACAGGATTTTATTTGTCAAATCATGTTTCATGATTGCCAAATCATGGTCCCTAATCACCCGATCATAGAAGGTCATCGGCTTATCAAGATAGTTCAGATCTAGAATTGAAATATGATATTGCCATTTAGACCTATAATCACGTGATCATAGAAATGATCACCTGATCACATCACTCCATTGGAAAACTAAGTCAATCAATTGATAATAAATTTATGTATTGACTCAATCATCTGATAGGATGATCAAACATTCTTGTCACCCTATAAGAGGGTTAGTCGATATGTTTATCATTTAGAACCATTAGAGTCATACATTTTATTGTTAACTTCAATTCATTTATGCATACTTATGCATGCGACCTGGTAGGTTCCTAATTACATTGGCAGTGGTGTTCAAAACAACACAAGTAAAGATTGTGTCTAGCCACACTTCATTACCACCCAAGTAACAAAAATGAGTTGGAGAAAAACTACAACCTATATAGTTTCCACTATTTCTGTGACCATATGACCCCTTAGTCATAAATATATAGCTTGAAATTTAGGCATGGAATGTCATTATTTTAACATGCAAAGTCTAGCCACACTTCATTGCCGCCCAATTAACAAAAATGAGTTAGAGAACAACTATAACCTATATAGTGTCCACTATTTCCGTGACCATATGATACCTTAGTCATAGATATAGAAATTTAGGCATGCAATGTCATTATTTTTACATGCAATCTTGTAACTTGAACTAGAGCAGATTGTTCAAGATATTGTGACCTCAATATCATATACTGACTCACATACACATGGCCATGCATTTCATAGTCACACATATCATGTGGTTGGTGATATCACTCCTAAGGAGGGATAAATTCCATCCAGATCACTCATAATATGCCCCATATGTCACAGTGTACCCAATCACCACCACCTTTTTAGCAACTCATATTTGAGAGCACATTGGGCTAGTGTCAATGTACCAGTGTTCTGAAAAGCAGTAATCGGTGTACGGCCGGAGAGGGTACCGAATAGAGTATATACGTTATGCAGGAGTATAAGCGGGAGAATATTCAGTTTTAATCGGTTTTGATTTTTTTTTTAATATTAACCATAAAGATATGTAAATTATATATTGACCATATAATAATGACAATGATAAGTAATTAGAAACATTTATAAGTAATAGACTAATATTGCATTCATAAGTAGTTAGAAACATTGATGAAATTAGAGAAGAAAACTTTGATAAGTAATTACAAACATTGATAAGTCATAGACTAATATCACATTAATAAGTAATTAGAAACATTGATAAGTAATAGACTAATATTGCATTAATAAGTAATTAGGAACATTGATAAGTCATAGACTAATATTGCATTAATAATTAATTAGAAACATTGATAAGTGATAAGACTAATATTGCATTAATAAGTAACTTGAAACATTGATCAAATTAGAGAAAAAACATTGATAAGTAATTAGAAACATTGATAAGTCATAGACTAATATTGCATTAAGAAGTAATTAGGAACATTGATGAAATTATAGAAGAAAACATCAACAGTAAGGATTAGTTCAATAAACACTAACTATAAACTTATTGAGAAAACATGAGGAGAAGACCAAATATGTAAATTGGAAGAAGAGAATGTAATTGTAATGACCAATAGTAGTATTAGAAAAAATTAATGTAAAAAAAAATTTATTACTAGCATTTGATTTTCAAAATCACCGATTAATCGGCCGATTATTCCCCCGATCAGCCGATTAATCGGTCCTGGACCGATTATAGACCGATTATTCATATTCGGAGTGGTAGACCCCCCAAAACCGATATTCAGCCAATTATTCGGTCTAATCGGCCGATTTCCTGAACACTGCAATGTACACATAACAACATGTGTGACTACAATGACTTCAGGTCTAATTATTACAATCACCCTTATCATATTGAGATATGACATTGGCATGTCATTACATGACTTACATTTTTCAATCTTAAGGTGGGTTTGTGTAGTACAACTTGTTCTCTAACAAGTACCAATGCATCATAGTTGATATCCAATATCATGACTAAAGACACATAGTTATCAATCACCATACATTCTAGTATTGTGTATTATTTTTTCCTAAAATATCCATAATAATAATAGCATACTAGGTACATAACAAGAATGACTACTTTGATTATACATATAATCTCAAGTTTAGGTCCTTAACCTAAACCATATGTCATCGAGTTAAATAATTCTTTGGATATTATCTGGTTTATTCATTATCTCAATACTAAAAAACATAATAAGTGGAATTCCTTCTATTAATAATCAAATCAAGTATATCATGTCCATTTTACAATCGTCAAATGTTGGCTATCAGAGTACATAACCAACATTCTTTAGCATCCATGATATAGATGACTCTTAGGTTTTGAGGTAGATTTGTTTGTGTTATTTGGGGTTTGCATTGATCTAAAGTACACACGAAACTCGATTGAATTGTTACCCATCTCTGGTTTGATGAGAATTAGGCATCTTAGTTGTGAGCTTTTCTCTAGAGTCAACCTTTTAGTAATACACCACTATAGTTGTTGAACAAAGATCAGAGTAGATGGTTTTTTCCCTCCTTCCCTCTTTGTCATTTCCATTTTCACATTATATAATGTTGGATGGTAATCACAAAGCATTTTAAATTAGACAATCATGCTATCTTCTTGAGTGACTATGCATTTTTAAGATCTGAGTGGGCCATCTATGTATAGGTCTGGTGTATGTTTATTACAAGCAATTTGTTTATCTTGCTTAATATAGATTTTATAATCAGTTACAAGCTTTAAAATAAAAATAATTCAATTATCAAAAAATTATGTATAAATATCCATAGATAATAATGTGTAAGGAATAATTCTATAATGGTTTCGAATATTGTTTTGATCCTAAATCCCAATAAATATTAACATAGCATGGAACCTTAAAAATGACTTTTAGTATTAATTATATATTAATCACATTTTTTGAGTAGGATAACTAAGGTTTCAACTACCTTAGCAATCCTAGTTATGCACTTTGAGCATATGTATTGGTTCATGTATATTCTATTATGTATAATATGCATGCCATGTATGAGTGTGATATCCAAGTTTCATGTTGTTTATTACTATATAAGTTTATAAGTCCATTGAATTTGGCATTTGTTCTTATGTCAGCGGTTATCACATTACACCACATTCATGTTTTAGATAAATAGTAATGAGTTATAAAGACTAAGAATAACATATTGAATGAACCATCTATATAGAATCCTCATTGTCGTCTTTATATCATATAAAATAGAAAGATTCAAAATTGGGCTTCCAAGTGCACAAATAATTCAAAGAGTCTCTTAGGTACAATTCGTGTGTCACATTGATGCAATTAAGTTTTTGTCTTGTCTAAGGATTATAAAATAGAAGTTCAGTGTTAACTTTTGGATTTATGATTTTCAATTTTTTTTCTTTCAAAGTGTATTGCATTAGGGTTAGCTTTTGATTTTATGATTTTAATTTTTTTTCTTTCAAAGTATATGTTATTTGATATTATAAAATGCTCTATTTTACATGTTGATGGTTTAAGCATGGTTGGTGATAAGATATATTTAGGTAAGGAGCAGCACAAAGTTTAGATCCATCTTATATCAAGCTAAAGGATTCAATGAGACTTGGTCCAGATGGGGTGACTCCATATGATAGAAGATAGCAACTTTTGATATTTTTTCCTTTCTTTATGTTTAGTTTATTTTGAGGCATGTAATATGAACCTTATAGTAGTTTATATGAACATGCTTGAGAATAATATACATAATTTCAAGTATTAGGAACTTTAATATTGTTGTTATGGTATCCAATTTATCTCACTCTCCTAAAGTGTAACTATGTTTTGTACATTTTGTTGCTTCCTCTTATGTTTGCTCATGTAAGCTTGAGGAATGTGAAACTAGTTGTATTGGAACAATAATATGCACAACCCACAGGCAGTAAAATATTCTCATGTTCTTATCTTGTATCATTACAAATGGAGGCTTGGTTATAAAAGGAAGGGCCATGTGATTTGTCAGGAGTTTTTTCTCTTTCATCTTAAAAGGCAAAATAGAGAAACCCAAAGTGTAACATCAATTAAATAAAAGTTCCAGAAAGTGTAAAGTTGTGCATGAAAATGAAACCATCACAACCCGTAAAAAAACCTAAACTTATATATATATATATATATATATATATATATATATATATAATTTTATTACAAAACCTGGTTACATCTTAAAGTTAGATTACAAAATTGAACATGTACAATCTTGATAGGTTTTATGATAAATTTCCACCTGACACTTGTTGTCTCCACATATATCTCCATTCTTATATCAACAATTGGAACCTAATAACATGAACATTAAATGGGGTGAGCACAACCATGTTGAGTACGTGATGCTTGTAAGGAAGTAGATATTAAACTATCCAAACGTAATTCTATAATATAAAAATATAGCTTGGTTGTCTATACGATAAAGAAATTATCATAACAATTTCATTAGTAAAAGAATAACTTAATAAGTCCAATTTCCATTATATGATCATCACTGAACTTCACTAAAAAAGGAAAATGTGTTGGATGCATCCTAACTACCTTAAAAATGAAAGGGGGACACTCAATAAAAAAAAAGACACTTGGTCTATAGACCAAGTTCTCTATTATAAATATAGTCATAGTATATAAACCATTAGTTCCATATCATGAATACAAATTACATCAACCAATAATCTTTTTGGAATTACTCTTGTAACTAGGTGCCCATTTTTGTATAATCGAAGTTTCATTTATGTTTGGTTATAGCAAGAGTAGATGTACAAATAAAAAACTAGTTATAGGGAATGAGTATTTTATGTAATCAAATATATCAAGAAGTATTACAGAATATCAAACATATTAAAGATATTCCATATTATGCCTCTAGTTCAAATAGACCAAACAATCATCAAAAGAATTCAAGTTCATTTTATGCAATGTGACATAGTCAAATTACGATTTTCATCAAATCTTGGCTTTCTTATATGTATTTCAGGTTAACATGACAAAATTACAAAGATAAGGGTTTCAAGCACTTAGTATATATCATCATGACAAAAAGGTTCACTGTGACATTATAAATCCAAAAATATAATGTAATAACATCACTTATAAGAAATAAACATGTACATAATATCTTTCAATTATCAGACTAGAGAGAGATTTAGGCTCTAAATAGCCACACATCATAAAGTCATGTTATCCTAATAAAAGTAGTAATTGGGTAAAGACACTAATTTCTAGAGATTCTGCACAATAATACTAGATTTATAAGATTTATTAAGGAATAACCTTCATGGGCTTTCAATTGGAAAGTGGGAGTGGAGGGAGCAGTGAGAGGGAGGGTTTATTTCTCTCAAATGACCACCATCGACTGCAAAACAAGAGCCAGGATGTCGGTTTCGTCATTCCCATTTTAAATCTTGATTCACCAACACATTTTAATTCATCATTGATGAGCCAATAGAGAAGGAAGGTTGTGTCAGACTCTTACTCCATCCTACTCTTGGACTAAAAAGATGAAGACAATGGGGAAGCCGCTAGATCTTCATCAAAAAGATGTTGCACTTTCATACTAAAAGTAAATGCCCTAATTTTTTTACTTAGGAACCAACTACTTTTTTGGATGAAATTTTCTTCATTAAAGAAAGATGGAAAATCCATTATAAGAACCTTATATTAGATTGTATGGAGGAAATATAGAAACACAAACTTATGTATTAGGCATAAGAAGTTTCATATACACAAATATAATGTAAGAAAAGATAGAAAACAAAAGTAAAGAGTTTATATAGAAGAGTCACCTTAGATCAAGCTTCTAAGTTGTAGAATAATAACTAAATAAGCTTCTAGAAAATAGATAGTCCATAGCCTATATAATGATAATGATTATTTAGTCTTCATATTTTTATCAAGGATCTTTTCTAGAGAATATTTTTGTGTAAATGTCATCATCTTTGATCTTGATTAGTTGAGTGTCTTTCACCTATTGAGTTATCAACTTAAATTCCTGTATCAACTTTGAATAGAAATAATTTCAAATATTTTTTTTGATGTCACCATGAATTTATTTAGTAAAAGTTTTCTGAACTAAAACTAATCGTTAGTGTCTTTCCTTACATATCACCCAGAAGATGATGCTAGAAAGTATGGTTGTAATAGTAAAATTTTTTGTTTTGTTTTATTGTTACGCTGTATAGTCTCCAATTTAAAATCTTTTATGTATTTTTGAGTATATAAATAATGTTTCTAGATGTGGCATTCAATCATAAAAGTAAAGAAGAGATGATGTATAGATTCTTATCATGATCTACACATGTGGCTGATGGTGGGTTTAAAAGACCCTAGTTTGCTTATGTTTTCACTGGTAAGAATCTTCTTGTGCCCTATGAATGAGATTATATTATGAATTTTAGGAGGGAAATCAACCTTCCAAAGTTTGTGATTGTAGTTTGTAGAAATTTCTGCATGTATGAATGAAGAATATGCTTGTTTATATGTTATTTGGTTCCCCCACTTCCATGATAATGTGTTTGTTTTAGTGGTGGAGAAAAAGGAAGTGACAGACTCTATCTCGACATTGAAGAAAGATTCACATACATGTATTTTAAATTGGTTTGGGCATTGTGTGGACAAGAACTGAAGAGCTTCATCAGTGAGGGTGTTGATAAGTTTGGATGAAATGTGAATTTGAGCTTCATGTTATTATCTAAGTTTCCCAAATAGCCAGGGTTCAATCCTGAATTTTGATGGATCCTAAGGAACATGGTGGCATGTGGATTATTTTCCATATCATATATATAGTTTTATTAGGATACCTCTAGAGGAGAACATTGTGTAAAAGATTTTTGTATTTGTATCATATAATGAATATATGTGACCATCAATGGGCTTTTTTCTCAACAAGAAAGTAGTGATTGTGTGTTTAGGACATTGTTTGGTAATCTAATTTTAATAATGCCCCATCCTCCATATTTTTTTAGGTGTACTCAACATCTCCCAGTTGACTAAGTGTTATTATTTATTTTCAGTTGTATCTTCTGACAAAAAAAATTCTACACAATTGGTCAATCTATGATAAGATCCTAGAGGGTAAATGGATGCAACTCAAGTAGTATGTGATATGTAGAGTGATGAGGAATTGATAAGAGTAGGCAAGGTTCCAGCTATTTTATTCATTGCGACACTAATTGATCAAACAACTTCTAGATAAGAAACTTGAATCAACTCAAAATCTACTTTCCACATTCAAAATTTATAATTTCCTAACTGGACTTCACATGTAACTAAAGTATGATGAGTCCTCTATTACCATTTACTCTAGTAACCTCAAAAAAGTGTTCATAGTGATGTGGTTTAAGCAGTACAAGAAATTATCTATTAAAGCATTATTTTGAAAGGACATTTTCTTCAATATCTACTCTTTTACCTCATCTAGAACAAAAAGTATCAAACTACCACAGTTACTCAACATTTAAAAGACAACCACTCAAAATGATATCATAACACTATCTACAGATTTTACATCCATAGTTCATTATATATATCTCCTAGTTTAATTTGTGAAAAGAATCCTAAGAGTCAAGATAGTACATTCACCCACCATTAAAGGAATTCTATCCTTAAAATTGTAGAAAACCCATTTTTGGGTAAATGTAAGGTCAAGATTCATTTTTACTATAAACCATATATGTGGTTCAACAAAACAACTAAGAGTATATACCTAAACTTAGAAGGTTATTAGCACTTTGTCTTACATCATGATCTCTTGCATCACATTTACTTAAACTAGATCGATATTTATCATGATTTTTGGTCATTTTAGCATCATACCATTTTTTCATCATCTAAACCGATTAGTTATTATGATTTCATATCATGAATTCCACTCAAAATTGTATGAGTCCCACAAAATATCATGTTATGTTCATTAATATGAGAATCAAGTTAAGCATTATAAATTAGATCATGTAAGCTATTATTTAAGCATGCCCACAAAGTATAACTCATATAAAATTTGTGTATTATATATATGGTATGGTGCATAGACAACTCTAGCTTAACTAAGTGACTTATCAGCATATATCAAGTTTTTAACTCAAGTGATATTTTTCCATGTTACATTGTCTGAGGAAAATGTGTCATTATCAGGGTTTAATAAGCATGTCACTTGCATCTAAATATGAGCTTCTCAAGCTCTAGACTCTGTTTGACCTATCTAATCAAATGATAAATTTCTAACCACATGATTATGGGTGTAATCAAATGATAAATTTCCAAGTATAACTTCCATCCAACTCTCTATTATGGGTGTAATCAATGAATTCCTCTGAATGGAGCCACAAACTCAAGGACAAGGCTCATTCATAGAAACCATGCTTTATATGATTGATATAGGGGTATGAGACTCTCCCTCACCCATATAGAGTTTCACATATATTGAGTTTCTTATCTCTCTCTCCAACATTAGGACCTTCATTAGCAACACTACGAGTTAACTTCATAACAATAGTCACACACTAGGTGACTAAACTCAATTAATGAGAAGGACTCTTTCATGGAATTCATTCTCACATGCTTATTATTCTAGTATTTTGGAGGTTATGTCCTTTAACCTTCTCCCATAACCGGTTTCACCCTATTTGAAGTTTTGGCCCATGACATGTCTCATTCTAGATGTCCTCATTTTTAGACATATTCAATCCCATATATTTGCAAAACATATTAACTTAGATAAACATGAATTCAAGCATACATTAAATCCCACTATCCACATTTATCACAACCATATTCACAAACTGGGCATATGGATCTTATATGGAGCTATACCAGTTAGGGTTGCATGATCAAACTTTATCATTAGAAACATTTTATAACATCATATAGTAAATATGTTTATTCTATGGTACCTACAAGTGTAACCTTCATTGTGTCTCTAGACGGTCTAGGTTCTACATGTATTATCTTGGTATTCTCATCGAGATAGACGTAAATCCATTCTCTCAAGTCATATGGATAACTAATACCTCTTTTGTGCATTATATCGTTCATACTGACATACTTATATATATGTAATCAAAATAGTTTTTCATCATTCTCTATATACCATTTTCATGTTTTATTAAAAACAAATGAAAAAGTGATTTACCAACACAAATTAGCCACCTGAGTACCATTAAACCTAGCCAAATAGTAGGAATATTTTGTGAATTTTTCAGCCACAGTGATATCCTTCCACACTCATATGTTTAGGGTTTTTACTGTCTATGGTACCTTCCATCCATTACTATGTTTAACCTACATCTCATTCCCTTGAACATTAGAAGCATAAGATGATGATTTTAAGAATTTAATATGTCTACACTTAGATTTCAAGCATCTAAGGCTTCTACATAAAAAGTCTATGTCATACTCAAGATACTTAAAGGTAATACATAATCATATTTCAACTTTAGACTTAATTACTATGTCATGAGTAATTTGAAGGTCTAAAATTGTTGTTATTTCTAGCATACAAATAAAGATATCATATTTTTCCATCTCAATGTTAAGGACCAACAGAGAGAAACAAAAAATATTTCTAACAACTAATATCATTGTTATCAAACACAAATATTACTCATTCACGTAAAACAATTATATTACAACAAAAAAAATTATGATTTCACACACAGACTTCTATATAAATATATATATATATATATATATCTTTAAAAGATATAACTACAAAATGTGATTACATTTTAATACCAAAATTTGAATCTAAATGCACTACTACAGAAAATGCTTTTTACAATGGGGAAAACACAACAGTTATGTTGGTTGTGTTGTAGTTAGCATATCTTTTACAACGAGTCTATTGGTGTGTTGTGAATTATATATTTTATACAACACAAGTTATATACAACGAGCTAAACTCGTTGTAGTATATGTGATACTACAACAGTTGCTAAATTGTTGTAATAGACTAAAAATATCACAACATACTTAAACCCGTTGTAAAAGACCATAATTACACAACATGCTCTAACCCGTTGTAATAGTCATGTATGCTAACTTGTTGTAATAGATCATCATTACACAACATACTCTAAACCGTTGTAAAAGATCATAATTACACAACATGCTCTAACCCGTTGTAATAGTCACGTATGTTAACCCGTTGTAATTGACCATCATTACACAACATACTCTAACCCATTGTAAAAGATCATAATTACACAACATGCTCTACCCGTTGTAATAGTTACATATGTTAACCCGTTGTAATGGACCATCATTACACAACATATTATAACTCATTGTAGTATACTATAATTACACAACAGGCTTTCACCTATTGTAATAGTTACCCGTTGTAATAGACCACAATCACACAACAGGTTTGCACGCCATTTGTTGTATATGTACAACAAAGAATGTATGTGTTGCATAAAATAAAACTGGTTCAGCGGTTTGAGATGTGCCTTACTTTAAAGTGGTCTCAAGTTTGAAACCTTGTGTTTCAATGTATTTTTCTTTTGTCTCAACATGTTATATACAACACCCCTATTACAACAGGTGTGTTCAATGAACTACAACTTGTATTAACTGTTGTCTAAAACACATATATTACAACATGTGCAACACCTGTTGTATAAAGAACCCCCCATAAGACCACGCGATCTAATACAACAGTTGACACCCGTTGTAAAAGGAAAAAATGAACTGTAAAAACCATTTTTCGTAGTAGTGATGTGTACAAACATCATACTATCTACAACATCTTTCTACATAGAACTTTTTCACTCTAGAGATGCTCCATTCATCTATCCTTCATATATTTGAACCTAAAAATATCCTACAGTAAATAGGGTCAGCACAACCGTGCTAAATATGTGGCACCCATACGGACATAGCTTTTGAAATATGGAATCATAATTGTGCAATATACAAGTATGGCTTGAAAATTTAAGATCACAAAATAAAGAAGATAAAAGAAAACTACCATCCCAATATATAATGTCATAACTTCCAAACTGAGACTCCAAATGCAAAAAAAAAAGGACTAGTCCTCTACTACCATTTGATAACACTTGTGACTAAATATGAGTCCATGATTACTCTGTTTGATGACAAAAGTTTCAAATCATCATTTCAAAAAAGGCATTTTCTTCAAAATCCTTGTTTATGCCTCATTAAAGAAAATCTCAAGCAACCACCATTACACATCATTTTGGTAGACATCTACTCAAAAAAGGATCTCATGCTTCTATCTAAGGATTTCATTTCCATATTTCATTAAATATTCCTCCTACTTTATTTTGGTGGAAGAATCCTAAGATTCAGGATATTACATTCACCCCTCCTTACAAGATTTTTTTTTAAATTTGAGAAAACTAATTTTGGGTGATAGTCATTTCAAACACTTCACTCTACTAAGTCCACCTTTACAAGGTGCCATATGTAAAATGTGAACAAGATTCATATTAACGTTCAACAATACAAAGGGTTCAAGGAACTGGATAAGGATATACAACTCCCCTTAGAGGATTGTTAGTACTAAGACTTAAACCATTAATTCTTGTATCACTTTTAATAATGATTATAATGATAACAATGGACATCGTCAATATCATACTAAATTCACATTATCTAATATGATTACTTATATGAATTTATTAAGGAAGTCACCAAAAATTATGTCAAATGTCACCAATAATCATCTTGGCTCATTATATTTATTACAACTGACCAAGTTAATCAATATACATTATAATCATGTAACCTATTATATATGTGTGTACATAATTCATAACTCCTATATCAAACTTTTGTCTTATATGTATCATATTGATATATAGATCCTTTAGATCTGAAGTGTGGCTTATGGGACATATTAGTTGCAATTGTAGTTGGTTATACCTTAGACATACATTTGTGCATTCTTATGAACCTTTATGACATATTAATGTGGTATAGTTTGAATATTTGCAATAGAGAAAGAATCTAATATTGGTATACTAGTAGATTTTAGATGATGGAATTCATATATGGTGGGTAGATGTTACAAACTTGAAATTTTAAACATAACTTTGCACCTAGATTTATAACAGTAGTCTAGATATATGTGTAGTAAACCCTAATGTACCTTTAGTCAACTCTGAAGGTACATGAGTGTGACTTCATCTAATATTTAGGTCCATTCAAGTGATTATTGACCTTACTCATAAGTAAACACTACTTCAACTAAAATTAGCAAGGTTTGAACACTAACTAATTCATTTGTAACCCAAAGGTTGTCATCTTTGTAGGAATGCCCTTCACTTAGGGACGACTTGCCCGCCATGGTGTTGCAGTGTTAGCATGCCTTTAAATATGTTTTTATAAAATAGGTGTGCTTGTTGACATCTGCTCTGATGGTCGAGTTTGCCCTATTGAAACTTGACCGATAGGCACCAAGAGTGTTGCCAACAGCTGTCATCGGTCGAGTTGTCCATGCTCAGAACTCGACCGATAACACTGTGCACAGAATACACAATTGGCTTATTGGATGAGAATTTCTCTCTAAACTAGATTTTCTCAACCAATAGCCTTATTCTTTGGCACTCCCTTGGTATCTTTATATATGCATATTGCCATGTTCTAAATTGCCTATCTTGCTTACAACTCTATCTCTCTAATTGCTCTAAATTGGTATATCTATATCTTGCAATTACTTGCTTTGAGTTGTTTTGCAGGTTTTGATGGTGATCTCTTTGGATCTCTTGGTTGTGTCTTAAATTGCTTCCGTTGTGCTCTAACTTGCTACATCTATCTAGGTGTATATCTTGTTTTGATACAACCTTGAGGTTCTTAGGGGTAATCATCTTATGGTAAGGATGCATATATAGTGAGTTATATCCTCCCATGCTTCTAAATTTGCAAATCTCTTTGTTTGGATGTATCTCTAAATCTACTCATAGCTTGCTTTATCTTGCTTATATCTTTTCTATGATCTAGATCCTACTAGTAGTCCTAACTTGTGATATCATCTACTAGTAGCTCACATACATGTAGTTCTAACCCTGTCAATAATTGGTATCTTTACTCATCTATATGCTATGCTTGTATATTGTCTTTTACATGCTCAAGACTGTTCCTTGAATTGCATATCTACTATCTTGAGTTGCTTGCATAACATTGTGATTCAGGGCACATAGAGCTACGTTGTATGTAGAAATTGGAGTATTTTTTTATTTTATGCAGATTTTGCTCCAGTTTCAGCTTTTGGTGCAAGACTAGTGTTTTTCATGCAGAAACGGCCTTCTAAGAAAGACTCATCGCTTCGCCATGAGCTCTGATGGTTTTTGATCAAACTCCGTCATCTTGAGGGTCAAAATTGCAACTTATAGTTTTTCTGCTGCACCTCATCTTGCATTTTTGGGTTGTTCAAGTATATGTTTTAACTTGCTTTTCTTTCTATGCTTGGACAAGCCCCTATTTGTGCTCTTCTACTCTCCTTATATATATTTGTGTTATCTCCTTTATTTTTAACAAAGTGATGTTTCGTATTTTCTTCAAAACCCCACTTTTTGAAATGACAAAGGGGGAGAAAGGTATGTCTTGTTTTAAAAAGAGGAAGAAGGCATGTCTTACATTGAAGAGGAGAAGCATGTTCATGAAAAGGGAGAAGATAAAGGGGAGAAGACATATATGTGTAAAACATATATGAGTAGAAGACATAGTATTCTATAAATGTTATGAAAGATAACCATGCAGGAGAAATAGCATCAATTGAGGGGGAGTATGAAAACTCCACACACATCAATTGAGGGGGAGCATATGAACTCCATTCTATTGAAACCCCTAGGTTTCTCCAAAGGTATGAATTTACTTAAATGCGTTCAATACATTTATGGAATGGTTTGTCATCTTCAAAAAGGGGGAGAATGTTGACTCAAGGTCAACTAGGTCAATGTTGACTCACGTCTAAATTGACTAAACCCGTGTTTTGATGATGACTAACCATTCCACATATTGGTGTCTAATGCTTCTACTTGAGTAATTTCAGATTAGGTATAGACACACTCCAATTGCCCTAAATGCGCATCTCAAATTGGAGAAAAGACAAGTCAAAGTCAATCACGTGCACATTTTTGTAATATGATGTATATCCATTAGAATCATGTTGTAAATCACTTGTAATGATTGTATGACTTGTAATTAAGCTTAGAAAAATACCAGGAGCACTTAGAATGATTATTAGAGCACTTTTAATGCAACTTCAAAAATCAATTACAGGCACTTGGTCGGTCCAGTTTCACACCCTGAAACTCGACCGATCAAACCTTGATCGATTTTCTGAAGATTGCATCGGTCGAGTTTTGCACTCACAGAACTCGACCGATTGGGTAGTGGGCCATTTCCTGATTGAAGTGGTCGGTCGAGTTTCCTCAGGACAAACTCGATCGATCCCTTGAACATCGGTTTTCCTGCTACTTGATCGGTCGAGTTACACATATGGAAACTCGACCGAATGCACTGTACGGAAAAGTGCAGAAAAGTGCTACTAGCCGTTGTGGAGTTGCAACAAGTGAAAATAGATCTGTTGCAAGCCACAAAACGGCTAGTTTTCATTCACAAGTGTTCCCAAAGGCTAAGTGGCATCCCCAGCTATAAATAGGACCCCTTGGGCTTCATTCCAAGGTTGAGCATTCACTATGAAGGTTCCTATTCTATAGTTGAGTGATCCTACAACCTCCTCTCTCTCTCTAAGCTTAATCACTTGCTACATCCATTAGAGTGAGTAGGAAATATATAAGAGAGTTGGTCTTATATGTATATCTTGTGAGGCTCTCACTTCCACCACCTCCTATCTCTTCTTTCAACCATAAAGATGAAGGTTCTCTCTCTTGTCCAAGAGAGGTGAAGAAGAACAAGGGAAGGAGTCCCTTGGTGAAGATCAAGGCTGAAGACTTGGAGCTAGAGTGGGTAAGCCATTGGAGAAGGCAGAAGACTCAAGCTCAAGTGGGTAAGTTCTTGGTGGAAAGCTTCTCCGAGTGAAGGTGAAGTCAAAGGAAGAAGATCCAAGAAGAGTGGGTAATTCCTACAAGGCCGAAGACTTGTGCAAGAGTGGGTAAGTCCTTGGAGAAGGCCGAAGACTCTTGCAAAGTGGGTAAGTCCTTGGTAAGGTTGAAGACTCTTTGTATTGGACAGGTAAGTCCTTTGTGGATCATGTGTTGTATGTCTTATTAATGAATATAAGAGTGCAATTGTTTGAAGTCCTAGAGGTTGACCTCTCTAGGCAAGTGGACTGACACACTTCTAGTTTGAAGTGTGGAACCACTCTAAATAGCTTGTCTAAATTGGTGCATGTTCAATCTCTCATATCCTTGCTATGCATGATTTAATTGCACTCAAATTACCTATTTAGCAACCTTATCGTTTGATATATCTTGAAGGTTTGATGATTTTGTTTAAGTGCTTTCATCTCTATTCACCCCCCCTCTAGAGTATCTAATCACCCATCTAGGATCCAACAAGTGGTATCAGAGCGAGTCTTCTCCAAGCATACTTCCACAAGTAGGAGAATATGGGTGATTATGAAGATGGGAAACCTTCAAAGAGAGCAATAGAAGGAAACAAGAGTGAAAAAGGGATCACAAAGGCTCCATCAACAAATGAAAGCACTAGTGGAAGATCTAGTGAATTTGAAGATGGAAGATGCCATTACGCCCTTATGACAAGATCAACTAAAGATTTAAATGAGGTAAATTCAAGTGTTGAGATTCAAACAAATGCTTATCTTAGTCAACTAAATGCTCTTAAATTTGTGAATTCTAGCTTGCTTGATAAGATTAATATTTTAGAATCTCAACCTTCTATGACTACTTCATATATAGAGCTTGCTATTAATATTGTTTCTCTCTCTATTGTTCCTTATGCTCTTAAATGTGCTTATGAGAGTCAAGAGATTACTTTGCAAGGAATAGAATGTGTAGATAAAGTTTATCCTTCAAAGATTACTTGTCTTGTATATGAACTTGCTTCCTTGCATAGTAGTGTAATTGCTCTTAACCCTCATACTATCTTTTCTTATAGAGAGAAAGTTTTTGATGCTCTATTGTGTGATAAAGATTCTTATATGACTAAAGATGTTTGCTTAGAAATCTATCTTGTGCATGCTAGAGATGATATTAATCTATTGTGTTTTACCTTTACTTCTCTTATGCATGACAATCATAGTTTGAGATCACCTTTGCAAAGATTCTTTGGTGATAAAAATAATCTTAATCAAATCCTAGACCATACTACCAAACAAATGGATAGAGATGGCATTGGACTTGACTGTAGTCAAGGGAACAACAAAGACAAAGGACCTTCATTTTTCAATGAAGAATCCTCCAGTTCCAAGGCTACGGGCACTTGTAATCATTGCAATGATTTTGGTCATTATTCTACTTGTTGTCCTTTTAGGAAAGCACCCAAGAGAAATAGGATTTGGGTTGCTAAGCTAACTCCTCCGGGCCCAAAAACATGATTGGGGACCATTTCACTTTTCTTCTTGTAGGTACTTGCAAATGGATTGACTTGAGCTATTGAATTGCAAATTGACTTCTCAATCCACATGAAAGAAGAAAGGTGAGATGTGCAGAGGGTGACAACAAGTGGAAAAGCAATGGTAAGTGCAAAGGTAATGGTTTTATTGCTTATAACCATTTCTAACTTGTTTTCTCAAGTTAGTGTGCACTATACATATGGTTTTTGAGTCAAAAGTGGCATTTTGTGATTCTCTTCACACTCTTGCTCAAAAATTGTTTCTAATGCTTCCATAGTGCATTACTTACTGGATTAGACATGTTTGGATATGGTTTGTATTTTTATCATACCTTTAAATATGTTTTTATAAAACAGGTGTGCTTGTTGACAGCTGCTCTATTGGTCAAGTTTGCCCTATTGAAACTCGACCGATAGGCACCAAGAGTGTTGCCAACAGCTGTCATTGGTCGAGTTGTCCATGCTCAGAACTCGACCGATAACACTGTGCACAGAATACACAATTGGCTTATTGGATGAGAATTTCTCTCTAAACTAGATTTTCTCAACCAATAGGCTTATTCTTTGGCACTCCCTTGGTATCTTTATATATGCATATTGTCATGTTCTAAATTGCCTATCTTGCTTACAACTCTATCTCTCTAATTGCTCTAAATTGGTATATCTATATCTTGCAATTACTTGCTTTGAGTTGTTTTGCAGGTTTTGATGATGGTCTCTTTGGATCTCTTGGTTGTGTCTTAAATTGCTTCCGTTGTGCTCTAACTTGCTACATCTATCTAGGTGTATATCTTGTTTTGATACAACCTTGAGGTTCTTAGGGGTAATTATCTTATGGTAAGGATGCATATATAGTGAGTTATAACCTCCCATGCTTCTAAATTTGCATATCTCTTTGTTTGGATATATCTCTAAATCTACTCATAGCTTGCTTTATCTTGCTTATCTCTTTGCTATGATCTAGATCCTACTAGTAGTCCTAACTTGTGATATCATCTACTAGTAGCTCACATACATGTAGTTCTAACCCTGTCAATAATTGGTATCTTTACTCATCTATATACTATGCTTGTATATTGTCTTTTACATGCTCAAGACTGTTCCTTGAATTGCATATCTACTATCTTGATTTGCTTGCATAACATTGTGATGTAGGGCACAAAGAGCTACGTTGTATGTAGAAATTGGAGTATTTTTTGATTTTATGCAGATTTTGCTCCAGTTTCAGCTTTTGGTGCAAGACTGGTGTTTTTCATGCAGAAACGGCCTTCTAAGCAAGACTCATCGCTTCGCCATGAGCTCTGATGGTTTTTGATCAAACTCCGTCATCTTGAGGGTCAAAATTGCAACTTATAGTTTTTCTGCTGCACCTCATCTTGCATTTTTGGGTTGTTCAAGTACATGTTTTAACTTGCTTTTCTTTCTATGCTTGGACAAGCCCCTATTTGTGCTCTTCTACTCTCCTTATATATATTTGTGTTATCTCCTTTCTTTTTAACAAAGTGATGTTTCTTATTTTCTTCAAAACCCCACTTTTTGAAATGATAAAGGGCGAGAAAGGTATGTCTTCTTTTAAAAAGAGGAAGAAGGCATGTCTTACATTGAAGAGGAGAAGCATGTTCATGAAAAGGGAGAAGATAAAGGGGAGAAGACATATATGTGTAAAACATATATGAGTAGAAGACATAGTATTCTATAAATGTTATGAAAGCTAACCATGAAAAAGAAATAGCATTAATTGAGGGGGAGTATGAAAACTCCACACACATCAATTGAGGGGGAGCATATGAACTCCATTCTATTGGAACCCCTAGATTTCTCCAAAGGTATGAATTTACTTAAATGCTTTCAATACATTTATGGAATGGTTTTTCATCATCAAAAAGGGGGAGAATGTTGACTCAAGGTCAATTAGGTCAATGTTGACTCACGTCTAAATTGACTAAACCCGTGTTTTGATGATGACTAACCATTCCACATATTGGTGTCTAATGCTTCTACTTGAGTGATTTCAGATTAGGTATAGACACACTCCAATTGCCCTAACTTGTGCATCTCAAATTGGAGAAAAGACAAGTCAAAGTCATACAAGAGCACACTTTTGTAATATGATGTATATCCATTAGAATCATGTTGTAAATCACTTGTAATGATTGTATGACTTGTAATTAAGCTTAGAAAAATACCAGGAGCACTTAGAACGATTATTAGAGCACTTTTAATGCAACTTCAAAAATCAATTACAGGCACTTGGTCGGTCCAGTTTCACACCCTGAAACTCGACCGATCAAACCTTGATCGATTTTCTGAAGATTGCATCGGTCGAGTTTTGCACTTACAGAACTCGACCGATTGGGTAGTGGGCCATTTCCTGATTGAAGTGGCCGGTCGAGTTTCCTCAGGACAAACTCGACCGATCCCTTGCACATCAGTTTGCCAGCTACTTGATCGGTCGAGTTACACATATAGAAACTCGACCGAATGCACTTTACGGAAAAGTGCATAAAAGTGCTGCTAGCCGTTGTGGAGTTGCAACAAGTGAAAATAGATCGGTTGCAAGCCACAAAACGGCTAGTTTTCGTTCACAAGTGTTCCCAAAGGCTAGGAGGCATCCCCAGCTATAAATAGGACCCCTTGGGCTTCATTCCAAGGTTGAGCATTCACTATGAAGGTTCCTATTCTATAGTTGAGTGATCCTACAACCTCCTCTCTCTCTATAAGCTTAATCACTTGCTACATCCATTAGAGTAAGTAGGAAATATGTAAGAGCGCTAGTCTTATATGTATATCTTGTGAGGCTCTCACTTCCACCACCTCCTATCTCTTCTTTCAACCATAAAGATGAAGGTTCTCTCTCTTGTCCAAGAGAGGTGAAGAAGAACAAGGGAAGGAGTCCCTTGGTGAAGATCAAGGCCGAAGACTTGGAGCTAGAGTGGGTAAGCCCTTGGAGAAGGCAGAAGACTCAAGCTCAAGTGGGTAAGTCCTTGGTGGAAAGCTTCTCCGAGTGAAGGTGAAGTCAAAGGCAGAAGATCCAAGAAGAGTGGGTAATTCCTACAAGGCCGAAGACTTGTGCAAGAGTGGGTAAGTCCTTGGAGAAGGCCGAAGACTCTTGCAAAGTGGGTAAGTCCTTGGTAAGGTTAAAGACTCTTTGTATTGGATAGGTAAGTCCTTTATGGGTCATGTGTTGTATGTCTTATTAATGAATATAAGAGTGCAATTGTTTGAAGTCCTAGAGGTTGACCTCTCTAGGCAAGTAGACTGACACACTTCTAGTTTGAAGTGTGGAACCACTCTAAATAGCTTGTCTAAATTGGTGCATGTTCAATCTCTCTTATCCTTGCTATGCATGATTTAGTTGCACTCAAATTACCTATTTAGAAACCTTATCTTTTGATATATCTTGAAGGTTTGATGATTTTTGTTTAAGTGCTTTCAGCTCTATGCACCCCCCTCTAGAGCATCTAATCACCCATCTAGGATCCAACAAGTGGTATCAGAGCGGGTCTTCTCCAAGCATACTTACACAAGTAGGAGAATATGGGTGATTATGAAGATGGGAAACCTTCAAAGAGAGCAATAGAAGGAAACAAGAGTGAAAAAAGGATCACAAAGGCTCCATCAACAAATGAAAGCACTAGTGGAAGATGTAGTGAATTTGAAGATGGAAGATGCCATTGCGCCCTTATGACAAGCTCAACTAAAGATTTAAATGAGGTAAATTCAAGTGTTGAGATTCAAACAAATGCTTATCTTAATCAACTAAATGCTCTTAAATTTGTGAATTCTAGCTTGCTTGATAAGATCAAGTTTTTAGAATCGCAACCTTCTATGACTACTTCATATATAGAGCTTGCTACTACTATTGTTTCTCTCTCTATTGTTCCTTATGCTCTTAAATGTGCTTATGAGAGTCAAGAGATTACTTTGCAAGGAATAGAATGTGTAGATAAAGTTTATCCTTCAAAGATTACTTGTATTGTATATGAACTTGCTTCCTTGCATAGTAGTGTAATTGCTCTTGACCCTCATACTATCTTTTCTTATAGAGAGAAAGTTTTTGATGCTCTATATTGTGATAAAGATTCTTATATGACTAAATATGTTTGCTTAGAAATCTATCTTGTGCATGCTAGAGATGATATGAATCTATTGTGTTTTACCTTTACTTCTCTTATGCATAACAATCATAGTTTGAGATCTTCTTTGCAAAGATTTTTTGGTGATAAAAAGAATCTTAATCAAATCCTATACCATACTACCAAACAAATGGGTAGAGATGGCATTGGACTTGACTGTAGTCAAGGGAACAACAAAGACAAAGGACCTTCATTTTTCAATGAAGAATCCTCCAGTTCCAAGGCTACGGGCACTTGTAATCATTGCAATGATTTTGGTCATTATTCTACTTGTTGTCCTTTTAGGAAATCACCCAAGAGAAATAGGATTTGGGTTGCTAAGCTAACTCCTCCGGACCCAAAAACATGATTGGGGACCATTTCACTTTTCTTCTTGTAGGTACTTGCAAATGGATTGACTTGAGCTATTGAATTGCAAATTGACTTCTCAATCCACATGAAAGAAGAAAGGTGAGATGTGCAGAGGGTGACAACAAGTGGAAAAGCAATGGAAAGGACAAAGGTAATGGTTTAATTGCTTATAACCATTTCTAACTTGTTTTGTCAAGTTAGTGTGCACTATACATATGGTTTTTGAGTCAAAAGTGGCATTTTGTGATTCTCTTCACACTCTTGCTCAAAAACTGTTTCTAATGCTTTCATAGTGCATTACTAACTGGATAAGACATGTTTGGATATGGTTTGTATTTTTAGCATGCCTTTAAATATGTTTTTATAAAATAGGTGTGCTTGTTGACAGCTGCTCTGTCGGTCGAGTTTGCCCTATTGAAACTCGACCGATAGGCACCAAGAGTGTTGCCAACAGCTGTCATCGGTCGAGTTGTCCATGCTCAGAACTCGACCGATAACACTGTGCACAGAATACACAATTGGCTTATTGGATGAGAATTTCTCTCTAAACTAGATTTTCTCAACCAATAGGCTTATTCTTTGGCACTCCCTTGGTGTCTTTATATATGCATATTGCCATGTTCTAAATTGCCTATCTTGCTTACAACTCTATCTCTCTATTTGCTCTAAATTGGTATATCTATATCTTGCAATTACTTGCTTTGAGTTGTTTTGCAGGTTTTGATGATGATCTCTTTGGATCTCTTGGTTGTGTCTTAAATTGCTTATGTTGTGCTCTAACTTGCTACATCTATCTAGGTGTATATCTTGTTTTGATACAACTTTGAGGTTCTTAGGGGTAATCATCTTATGGTAAGGATGCATATATAGTGAGTTATATCCTCCCATGCTTATAAATTTTCATATCTCTTTGTTTGGATATATCTCTAAATCTACTCATAGCTTGCTTTATCTTGCTTATCTCTTTGCTATGATCTAGATCCTACTAGTAGTCCTAACTTGTGATATCATCTACTAGTAGCTCACATACATGTAGTTCTAACCCTGTCAATAATTGGTATCTTTACTCATCTATATGCTATGCTTGTATCTTGTCTTTTACCTGCTCAAGACTGTTCCTTGAATTGCATATCTAATATCTTGAGTTGCTTGCATAAAATTGTGATGCAGGGCACATAGAGCTACGTTGTATGTAGAAATTGGAGTATTTTTTGATTTTATGCAGATTTTGCTCCAGTTTCAGCTTTTGGTGCAAGACTGGTGTTTTTCATGCAGAAACGGCCTTCTAAGCAAGACTCATCGCTTCGCCATGAGCTCTGATGGTTTTTGATCAAACTCCGTCATCTTGAGGGTCAAAATTGCAACTTATAGTTTTTCTACTGCACCTCATCTTGCATTTTTGGGTTGTTCAAGTATGTGTTTTAACTTGCTTTTCTTTCTATGCTTGGACAAGCCCCTATTTGTGCTCTTCTACTCTCCTTATATATATTTGTGTTATCTCCTTTCTTTTTAACAAAGTGATGTTTCTTATTTTCTTCAAAACCCCACTTTTTGAAATGACAAAGAGGGAGAAAGGTATGTCCTCTTTTAAATAGAGGAAGAAGGCATGTCTTACATTGAAGAGGAGAAGCATGTTCATGAAAAGGGAGAAGATAAAGGGGAGAAGACATATATGTGTAAAACATATACGAGTAGAAGACATAGTATTCTAAAAATGTTATGAAAGCTAACCATGCAGGAGAAATAGCATCAATTGAGGGGGAGTATGAAAACTCCACACACATCAATTGAGGGGGAGCATATGAACTCCATTCTATTAAAACCCCTAGGTTTCTCCAAAGGTATGAATTTACTTAAATGCTTTCAATACATTTATGGAATGGTTTGTCATCTTCAAAAAGGGGGAGAATGTTGACTCAAGGTCAATTAGGTCAATGTTGACTCACGTCTAAATTGACTAAACCCGTGTTTTGATGATGACTAACCATTCCACATATTGGTGTCTAATGCTTCTACTTGAGTAATTTCAGATTAGGTATAGACACACTCCAATTGCCCTAACTTGCGCATCTCAAATTGGAGAAAAGACAAGTCAAAGTCATACAAGTGCACACTTTTGTAATATGATGTATATCCATTAGAATCATGTTGTAAATCACTTGTAATGATTGTATGACTTGTAATTAAGCTTAGAAAAATACTAGGAGCACTAAAAACGATTATTAGAGCACTTTTAATGCAACTTCAAAAATCAATTACAGGCACTCGGTCGGTCCAGTTTCACACCCTGAAACTCGACCGATCAAACCTTGATCGATTTTCTGAAGATTGCATCGGTCGAGTTTTGCACTCACAGAACTCGACCGATTGGGTAGTGGGCCATTCCCTGATTGAAGTGGTCGGTCGAGTTTCCTCAGGACAAACTCGACCGATCCCTTGAACATCGGTTTGCCTGCTACTTGATCGGTCGAGTTACACATATAGAAACTCGACCGAATGCACTGTACGGAAAAGTGCAGAAAAGTGCTACTAGCCGTTGTGGAGTTGCAACAAGTGAAAATAGATCTGTTGCAAGCCACAAAACGGCTAGTGTTCGTTCACAAGTGTTCCCAAAGGCTAAGAGGCATCCCCAGCTATAAATAGGACCCCTTGGGCTTCATTCCAAGGTTGAGCATTCACTATGAAGGTTCCTATTCTATAGTTGAGTGATCCTACAGCCTCCTCTCTCTCTCTAAGCTTAATCACTTGCTACATCCATTAGAGTGAGTAGGAAATCTATAAGAGAGCTAGTCTTATATGTATATCTTGTGAGGCTCTCACTTCCACCACCTCCTATCTCTTCTTTCAACCATAAAGATGAAGGTTCTCTCTCTTGTCCAAGAGAGGTGAAGAAGAATAAGGGAAGGAGTCCCTTGGTGAAGATCAAGGCCGAAGACTTGGAGCTAGAGTAGGTAAGCCCTTGGAGAAGGCAGAAGACTCAAGCTCAAGTGGGTAAGTTCTTGGTGGAAAGCTTCTCCGAGTGAAGGTGAAGTCAAAGGCAGAAGATCCAAGAAGAGTGGGTAATTCCTACAAGGCCGAAGACTTGTGCAAGAGTGGGTAAGTCCTTGGAGAAGGCCGAAGACTCTTGCAAAGTGGGTAAGTCCTTGGTAAGGTTGAAGACTCTTTGTATTGGATAGGTAATTCCTTTTTGGGTCATTTGTTGTATGTCTTATTAATGAATATAAGAGTGCAATTGTTTGAAGTCCTAGAGGTTGACCTCTCTAGGCAAGTGGACTGACACACTTCTAGTTTGAAGTGTGGAACCACTCTAAATAGATTGTCTAAATTGGTGCATGTTCAATCTCTCTTATCCTTGCTAGGCATGATTTAATTGCACTCAAATTACCTATTTAGCAACCTTATCTTTTGATATATCTTGAAGGTTTGATGATTTTGTTTAAGTGCTTTCATCTCTATTCACCCCCCCTCTAGAGTATCTAATCACCCATATAGGATCCAACAAGTGGTATCAGAGCGAGTCTTCTCCAAGCATACTTCCACAAGTAGGAGAATATGGGTGATTATGAAGATGGGAAACCTTCAAAGAGAGCAATAGAAGGAAACAAGAGTGAAAAAGGGATCACAAAGGCTCCATCAACAAATGAAAGCACTAGTGGAAGATCTAGTGAATTTGAAGATGGAAGATGCCATTGCACCCTTATGACAAGATCAACTAAAGATTTAAATGAGGTAAATTCAAGTGTTGAGATTCAAACAAATGCTTATCTTAGTCAACTAAATGCTCTTAAATTTGTGAATTCTAGCTTGCTTGATAAGATTAAGATTTTAGAATCTCAACCTTCTATGACTACTTCATATATAGAGCTTGCTATTACTATTGTTTCTCTCTCTATTGTTCCTTATGCTCTTAAATGTCCTTATGAGAGTTAAGAGATTACTTTGCAAGGAATAGAATGTGTAGATAAAGTTTATCCTTCAAAGATTACTTGTCTTGTATATGAACTTGCTTCCTTTCATAGTAGTGTAATTGCTCTTAACCCTCATACTATCTTTTCTTATAGAGAGAAAGTTTTTGATGCTCTATTTTGTGATAAAGATTCTTATATGACTAAAGATGTTTGCTTATAAATCTATGTGCATGCTAGAGATGATATTAATCTATTGTGTTTTACCTTTACTTCTCTTATGCATGACAATCATAGTTTGAGATCTCCTTTGCAAAGATTCTTTGGTGATAAAAATAATCTTAATCAAATCCTAGACCATACTACCAAACAAATGGGTAGAGATGGCATTGGACTTGACTGTAGTCAAGGGAACAACAAAGACAAAGGACCTTCATTTTTCAATGAAGAATCCTCCAGTTCCAAGTCTACGGGCACTTGTAATCATTGCAATGATTTTGGTCATTATTCTACTTGTTGTCCTTTTAGGAAAGCATCCAAGAGAAATAGGATTTGGGTTGCTAAGCTAACTCCTTCGGACCCAAAAACATGATTGGGGACCATTTCACTTTTCTTCTTGTGGGTACTTGCAAATGGATTGACTTGAGCTATTGAATTGCAAATTGACTTCTCAATCCACATGAAAGAAGAAAGGTGAGATGTGTAGAGGGTGACAACAAGTGGAAAAGCAATGGTAAGTACAAAGGTAATGGTTTTATTGCTTATAACCATTTCTAACTTGTTTTATCAAGTTAGTGTGCACTATACATATGGTTTTTGAGTCAAAAGTGGCATTTTGTGATTCTCTTCACACTCTTGCTCAAAAACTGTTTCTATTGCTTCCATAGTGCATTACTAACTGGATTAGACATGTTTGGATATGGTTTGTATTTTTAGCATACCTTTAAATATGTTTTTATAAAATAGGTGTGCTTGTTGACAACTGCTTAGTCGGTCGAGTTTGCCCTATTGAAACTCAACCGATAGGCACCAAGGGTGTTGCCAACAGCTGTCATCGGATGAGTTGTCCATGCTCAGAACTCGACCGATAACACTGTGCACAGAATACACAATTGGCTTATTGGATGAGAATTTCTTTCTAAACTAGATTTTCTAAACCAACAGCCTTATTCTTTGGCACTCCCTTGGTATATTTATATATGCATATTGCCATGTTCTAAATTGCCTATCTCGCTTACAACTCTATCTCTATAATTGCTCTAAATTGGTATATCTATATCTTGCAATTACTTGCTTTGAGTTGTTTTGCAGGTTTTGATGATGATCTCTTTGGATCTCTTGGTTGTGTCTTAAATTGCTTCCGTTGTGCTCTAACTTGCTACATCTATCTAGGTGTATATCTTGTTTTGATACAACCTTGAGGTTCTTAGGGGTAATCATCTTATGGTAAGGATGCATATATAGTGAGTTATATCCTCCCATGCTTCTAAATTTGCATATCTCTTTGTTTGGATATATCTCTAATTCTACTCATAGCTTGCTTTATCTTTCTTATCTCTTTGCTATGATCTAGATCCTACTAGTAGTCCTAACTTGTGATATCATCTACTAGTAGCTCACATACATGTAGTTCTAACCCTGTCAATAATTGGTATCTTTACTCATCTATATGCTATGCTTGTATCTTGTCTTTTACATGCTCAAGACTGTTCCTTGAATTGCATATCTACTATCTTGAGTTGCTTGCATAACATTGTGATGCAGGGCACATAGAGCTACGTTGTATGTAGAAATTGGAGTATTTTTTTATTTTATGCAGATTTTGCTCCAGTTTCAGCTTTTGGTGCAGGACTGGTGTTTTTCATGCAGAAACGACCTTCTAAGCAAGACTCATCGCTTTGCCATGAGCTCTAATGGTTTTTAATCAAACTCCGTCATCTTGAGGGTCAAAATTGCAACTTATAGTTTTTCTGCTGCACCTCATCTTGCATTTTTGGGTTGTTCAAGTATATATTTTAACTTGCTTTTCTTTCTATGCTTGGACACGCCCCTATTTGTGCTCTTCTACTCTCCTTATATATATTTGTGTTATCTCCTTTCTTTTTAACAAAGTGATGTTTCTTATTTTCTTCAAAACCCCACTTTTTGAAATGATAAAGGGGGAGAAAGGTATGTCTTCTTTTAAAAAGAGGAAGAAGGCATGTCTTACATTGAAGAGGAGAAGCATGTTCATGAAAAGGGAGAAGATAAAGGGGAGAAGACATATATGTGTAAAACATATATGAGTAGAAGACATAGTATTCTATAAATGTTATGAAAGCTAACCATGCAGGAGAAATAGCATCAATTGAGGGGGAGTATGAAAACTCCACACACATCAATTGAGGGGGAGCATATGAACTCCATTCTATTGAAACACCTAGGTTTCTCCAAAGGTATGAATTTACTTAAATGCTTTTAATACATTTATGGAATGGTTTGTCATCTTCAAAAAGGGGGAGAAATTTGACTCAAGGTCAATTAGGTCAATGTTGACTCACGTCTAAATTGACTAAACCCGTGTTTTGATGATGACTAACCATTCCACATATTGGTGTCTAATGCTTCTACTTCAGTAATTTCAGATTAGGTATAGACACACTCCAATTGCCCTAACTTGCGCATCTCAAATTGGAGAAAAGACAAGTCAAAGTCATACAAGTGCACACTTTTGTAATATGATGTATATCCATTAGAATCATGTTGTAAAACACTTGTAATGATTGTATGACTTGTAATTAAGCTTAGAAAAATACCATGAGCACTTAGAACGATTATTAGAGCACTTTTAATGCAACTTCAAAAATCAATTACAGGCACTTGGTCGGTCTAGTTTCACACCCTGAAACTCGACCGATCAAACCTTGATCGATTTTCTGAAGATTGCATCGGTCGAGTTTTGCACTCACAGAACTCGACCGATTGGGTAGTGGGCCATTTCCTGATTGAAGTGGTCGGTCGAGTTTCCTCAGGACAAACTCGACCGATCCCTTGAACATCGGTTTGCCTGCTACTTGATCGGTCGAGTTACACATATTGAAACTCGACTGAATGCATTGTACGGAAAAGTGCAGAAAAGTACTACTAGCCGTTGTGGAGTTGCAACAAGTGAAAATAGATCCGTTGCAAGCCACAAAACGGCTAGTTTTTGTTCACAAGTGTTCCCAAAGGCTAAGAGGCATCCCCATCTATAAATAGGACCCCTTGGGCTTCATTCCAAGGTTGAGCATTCACTATGAAGGTTCCTATTCTATAGTTGAGTGATCCTACAGCCTCCTCTCTCTCTCTCTAAGATTAATCACTTGCTACATCCATTAGAGTGAGTAGAAAATCTGTAAGAGAGCTAGTCTTATATGTATATCTTGTGAGGCTCTCACTTCCACCACCTCCTATCTCTTCTTTCAACCATAAAGATGAAGGTTCTCTCTCTTGTCCAAGAGAGGTGAAGAAGAACAAGGGAAGGAGTCCCTTGGTGAAGATCAACATCAAAGACTTGGAGCTAGAGTTGGTAAGTCCTTGGAGAAGGCAGAAGACTCAAGCTCAAGTGGGTAAGTCCTTGGTGGAAAGCTTCTCCGAGTGAAGGTGAAGTCAAAGTCAGAAGATCCAAGAAGAGTGGGCAATTCCAACAAGGCCGAAGACTTGTGCAAGAGTGGGTAAGTCCTTGGAGAAGGCCGAAGACTCTTACAAAGTGGGTAAGTCCTTGGTAAGGTTGAAGACTCTTTGTATTGGATAGGTAAGTCCTTTGTGGGTCATGTGTTGTATGTCTTATTAATGAATATAAGAGTGCAATTGTTTGAAGTTCTAGAGGTTGACCTCTCTAGGCAAGTGGACTGACACACTTCTAGTTTGAAGTGTGGAACCACTCTAAATAGCTTGTCTAAATTGGTGCATGTTCAATCTCTCTTATCCTTGCTATGCATGATTTAGTTGCACTCAAATTACCTATTTAGCAACCTTATCTTTTGATATATCTTGAAGGTTTGACGATTTTTGTTTAAGTGCTTTCAGCTCTATTCACCCCCCCTCTAGAGCATCTAATCACCCATCTAGGATCGAACAAGTAGTATCAGAGCGGGTCTTCTCCAAGCATACTTCCACAAGTAGGAGAATATGGGTGATTATGAAGATGGGAAACCTTCAAAGAGAGCAATAGAAGGAAACAAGAGTGAAAAAGGGATCACAAAGGCCCCATCAACAAATGAAAGCACTAGTGGAAGATCTAGTGAATTTGAAGATGGAAGATGCCATTGCGCCCTTATGACAAGCTCAACTAAAGATTTAAATGAGGTAAATTCAAGTGTTGAGATTCAAACAAATGCTTATCTTAGTCAACTAAATGCTCTTAAATTTGTGAATTCTAGCTTTCTTGATAAGATTAAGTTTTTAGAATCTCAACCTTCTATGACTACTTCATATATAGAGCTTGCTACTACTATTGTTTGTTTCTCTATTGTTCCTTATGCTCTTAAATGTGCTTATGAGAGTCAAGAGATTACTTTGCAAGGAATAGAATGTGTAGATAAAGTTTATCCTTCAAAGATTACTTGTCTTGTATATGAACTTGCTTCCTTGCATAGTAGTGTAATTGCTCTTGACCCTCATACTATCTTTTCTTATAGAGAGAAAGTTTTTGATGCTCTATCATGTGATAAAGATTCTTATATGACTAAAGATGTTTGCTTAGAAATCTATCTTGTGCATGCTAGAGATGATATGAATCTATTGTGTTTTACCTTTACTTCTCTTATGCATGACAATCATAGTTTGAGATCTTCTTTGCAAAGATTCTTTGGTGATAAAAAGAATCTTAATCAAATCCTAGACCATACTACCAAACAAATGGGTAGAGATGGCATTGGACTTGACTGTAGTCAAGGGAACAACAAGGACAAAGGACCTTCATTTTTCAATGAAGAATCCTCCAGTTCCAAGGCTACGGGCACTTGTAATCATTGCAATGATTTTGGTCATTATTCTACTTGTTGTCCTTTTAGGAAAGCACCCAAGAGAAATAGGATTTGGGTTGCTAAGCTAACTCCTCTGGACCTAAAAACATGATTGGGGACCATTTCACTTTTCTTCTTGTAGGTAGTTGCAAATGGATTGACTTGAGCTATTGAATTGCAAATTGACTTCTCAATCCACATGAAAGAAGAAAGGTGAGATGTGCAGAGGGTGACAACAAGTGGAAAAGCAATGGTAAGTACAAAGGTAATGGTTTTATTGCTTATAACCATTTCTAACTTGTTTTCTCAAGTTAGTGTGCACTATACATATGGTTTTTGAGTCAAAAGTGGCATTTTGTGATTCTCTTCACACTCTTGCTCAAAAACAGTTTCTAATACTTCCATAGTGCATTACTAACTGGATAAGACATGTTTGGATATGGTTTGTATTTTTAGCATGCCTTTAAATATATTTTTATAAAATAGGTGTGCTTGTTGACAGCTGCTCTGTCGGTCGAGTTTGCCCTATTGAAACTCGACCGATAGGCACCAAGAGTGTTGCCAACAGCTGTCATCATCGAGTTGTCCATACTCAGAACTCGACCGATAACACAGTGCACATAATACACAATTGGCTTATTGGATGAGAATTTCTCTCTAAACTAGATTTTCTCAACCAATAGCCTTATACTTTGGCACTCCCTTGGTATCTTTATATATGCATATTGCCATGTTCTAAATTGCCTATCTTGCATACAACTCTATCTCTCTAATTGCTCTAAATTGGTATATCTATATCTTGCAATTACTTGCTTTGAGTTGTTTTGCAGGTTTTGATGATGATCTCTTTGTATCTCTTGGTTGTGTCTTAAATTGCTTCCGTTGTGCTCCAACTTGCTACATCTATCTAGGTGTATATCTTGTTTTGATACAACCTTGAGGTTCTTAGGGGTAATCATCTTATGGTAAGGATGCATATATAGTGAGTTATATCCTCCCATGCTTCTAAATTTGCATATCTCTTTGTTTGGATATATCTTTAAATCTACTCATAGCTTGCTTTATCTTGCTTATCTCTTTTCTATGATCTAGATCCTACTAGTAGTCCTAACTTGTGATATCATCTACTAGTAGCTCACATACATGTAGTTCTAACCCTGTCAATAATTGGTATCTTTACTCATCTATATGCTATGCTTGTATCTTGTCTTTTACATGCTCAAGACTTTTCCTTGAATTGCATATCTACTATCTTGAGTTGCTTGCATAACATTGTGATGCAGGGCACATAGAGCTACGTTGTATGTAGAAATTGGAGTATTTTTTGATTTTATGCAGATTTTGCTCCAGTTTCAGCTTTTGGTGCAAGACTGGTGTTTTTCATGCAGAAACGGCCTTCTAAGAAAGACTCATCGCTTCGCCATGAGCTCTGATGGTTTTTGATCAAACTCCGTCATCTTGAGGGTCAAAATTGCAACTTATAGTTTTTCTGCTGCACCTCATCTTGCATTTTTGGGTTGTTCAAGTATATGTTTTAACTTTCTTTTCTTTCTATGCTTGGACAAGCCCCTATTTGTGCTCTTCTACTCTCCTTATATATATTTGTGTTATCTCCTTTCTTTTTAACAAAGTGATGTTTCTTATTTTCTTCAAAACCCCACTTTTTGAAATGACAAAGGGGGAGAAAGGTATGTCTTCTTTTAAAAAGAGGAAGAAGGCATGTCTTACATTGAAGAGGAGAAGCATGTTCATGAAACGGGAGAAGATAAAGGGGAGAATACATATATGTGTAAAACATATATGAGTAGAAGACATAGTATTCTATAAATGTTATGAAAGCTAACCATGCAGGAGAAATAGCATCAATTGAGGGGGAGTATGAAAACTCCACACACATCAATTGAGGGGGAGCATATGAACTCCATTCTATTGAAACCCCTAGGTTTATCCAAAGGTATGAATTTACTTAAATGCTTTCAATACATTTATGGAATGGTTTGTCATCTTCAAAAAGGGGGAGAATGTTGACTGAAGGTCAATTAGGTCAATGTTGACTCACGTCTAAATTGACTAAACCCGTGTTTTGATGATGACTAACCATTCCACATATTGGTGTCTAATGCTTCTACTTGAGTAATTTCAGATTAGGTATAGACACACTCCAATTTCCCTAACTTGCACATCTCAAATTGGAGAAAAGACAAGTCAAAGTCATACAAGTGCACACTTTTGTAATATGATGTATATCCATTAGAATCATGTTGTAAATCACTTGTAATGATTGTATGACTTGTAATTAAGCTTAGAAAAATACCAGGAGCACTTAGAACGATTATTAGAGCACTTTTAATGCAACTTCAAAAATCAATTAAACGCACTTGGTCGGTCCAGTTTCACACCCTGAAACTCGACCGATCAAACCTTGATCGATTTTCTGAAGATTGCATCGGTCGAGTTTTGCACTCACAGAACTCGACCGATTGGGTAGTGGGCCATTTCCTGATTGAAGTGGTCGGTCGAGTTTCCTCATGACAAACTCGATCGATCCCTTGAACATCGGTTTCCCTGCTACTTGATCGGTCGAGTTACACATATAGAAACTCGAATGAATGCACTGTACAGAAAAGTGCAGAAAAGTGCTACTAGCCGTTGTGGAGTTGCAACAAGTGAAAATAGATCTGTTGCAAGCCACAAAACGGCTAGTTTTTGTTCACAAGAGTTCCGAAAGGCTAAGAGGCATCCCCAGCTATAAACAGGACCCCTTGGGCTTCATTCCAAGGTTGAGCATTCACTATGAAGGTTCCTATTCTATAGTTGAGTGATCCTACAACCTCCTCTCTCTCTCTAAGCTTAATCACTTGCTACATCCATTAGAGTGAGTAGGAAATCTATAAGAGAGCTAGTCTTATATGTATATCTTGTGAGGCTCTCACTTCCACCACCTCCTATCTCTTCTTTCAACCATAAAGATGAAGGTTCTCTCTCTTGTCCAAGAGAGGTGAAGAAGAACAAGGGAAGGAGTCCCTTGGTGAAGATCAAGGCCGAAGACTTGGAGCTAGAGTGGGTAAGCCCTTGGAGAAGGCAGAAGACTCAAGCTCAAGTGGGTAAGTCCTTGGTGGAAAGCTTCTCCGAGTGAAGGTGAAGTCAAAGGCAGAAGATCCAAGAAGAGTGGGTAATTCCTACAAGGCCGAAGACTTGTGCAAGAGTGGGTAAGTCCTTGGAGAAGGCCGAAGACTCTTGCAAAGTGGGTAAGTCCTTGGTAAGGTTGAAGACTCTTTGTATTGGATAGGTAAGTCCTTTGTGGGTCATGTGTTGTATGTCTTATTAATGAATATAAGAGTGTAATTGTTTGAAGTCCTAGAGGTTGACCTCTCTAGGCAAGTAGACTGACACACTTCTAGTTTGAAGTGTGGAACCACTCTAAATAGCTTGTCTAAATTGGTGCATGTTCAATATCTCTTATCCTTGCTATGCATTATTTAGTTGCACTCAAATTACCTATTTAGCAACCTTATCTTTTGATATATCTTGAAGGTTTGATGATTTTTGGTTAAGTGCTTTCAGCTCTATTCACCCCCCCCCCTCTAGAGCATCTAATCACCCATCTAGGATCCAAAAAGTGGTATCAGAGCGGGTCTTCTCCAAGCATACTTCCACAAGTAGGAGAATATGGGTGATTATGAAGATGGGAAACCTTCAAAGAGAGCAATAGAAGGAAACAAGAGTGAAAAAGGGATCAGAAAGGCTCCATCAACAAATGAAAGCACTAGTGGAAGATCTAGTGAATTTCAAGATGGAAGATGCCATTGCGCCCTTATGACAAGCTCAACTAAAGATTTAAATGAATTAAATTCAAGTGTTGAGATTCAAACAAATGCTTATCTTAGTCAACTAAATGCTCTTAAATTTGTGAATTCTAGCTTGCTTGATAAGATTAAGTTTTTAGAATCTCAACCTTCTATGACTACTTCATATATAGAGCTTTCTACTACTATTGTTTCTCTCTCTATTGTTCCTTATGCTCTTAAATGTGCTTATGAGAGTCAAGAGATTACTTTGCAAGGAATAGAATGTGTAGATAAAGTTTATCCTTTAAAGATTACTTGTCTTGTATATGAACTTGCTTCCTTGCATAGTAGTGTAATTGCTCTTGACCCTCATACTATCTTTTCTTATAGAGAGAAAGTTTTTGATGCTCTATCTTGTGATAAGATTCTTATATGACTACAGATGTTTGCTTAGAAATCTATCTTGTGCATGCTAGAGATTATATGAATCTATTGTGTTTTACCTTTACTTCTCTTATGCATGACAATCATAGTTTGATATCTTCTTTGCAAAGATTCTTTGGTGATAAAAAGAATCTTAATCAAATCCTAGACCATACTACCAAACAAATGGGTAGAGATGGCATTGGACTTGACTGTTGTCAAGGGAACAACAAAGACAAAGGACCTTCATTTTTCAATGAAGAATCCTCCAGTTCCAAGGCTACGGGCACTTGTAATCATTGCAATGATTTTGGTCATTATTCTACTTGTTGTCCTTTTAGGAAAGCACCCAAGAGAAATAGGATTTGGGTTGCTAAGCTAACTCCTCCGGACCCAAAAACATGATTGGGGACCATTTCACTTTTCTTATTGTAGGTACTTGCAAATGGATTGACTTGAGATATTGAATTGCAAATTGACTTCTCAATCCACATGAAAGAAGAAAGGTGAGATGTGCAGAGGGTGACAACAAGTGCAAAAGTAATGGTAAGCACAAAGGTAATGGTTTTATTGCTTATAACCATTTCTAACTTGTTTTGTCAAGTTAGTGTGCACTATACATATGGTTTTTGAGTCAAAAGTGGCATTTTGTGAATCTCTTCACACTCTTGCTCAAAAACTATTTCGAATGCTTCCATAGTGCATTACTAACTGGATTAGACATGTTTGGATATGGTTTGTATTTTTAGCATGCCTTTAAATATGTTTTTATAAAATAGGTGTGCTTGTTGACAGCTGCTCTGTCGGTCGAGTTTTCCCTATTGAAACTCGACCGATAGGCACCAAGAGTGTTGCCAACAGCTATCATCGGTCGAGTTGTCCATGCTCAGAACCCGACCGATAACACTGTGCACAGAATACACAATTGGCTTATTGGATGAGAATTTCTCTCTAAACTAGATTTTCTCAACCAATAGCCTTATTCTTTGGCACTCCCTTGGTATCTTTATATATGCATATTGCCATGTTCTAAATTGCCTATCTTGCTTACAACTCTATCTCTCTAATTGCTCTAACTTGGTATATCTATATCTTGCAATTACTTGCTTTGAGTTGTTTTGTAGGTTTTGATGATGATCTCTTTGGATCTCTTGGTTGTGTCTTAAATTGCTTCCGTTGTGCTCTAACTTTCTACATCTATCTATGTGTATATATTGTTTTGATACAACCTTGAGGTTCTTAGGGGTAATCATCTTATGGTAAGGATGCATATATAGTGAGTTATATCCTCCCATGCTTCTAAATTTGCATAACTCTTTGTTTGGATATATCTCTAAATCTACTCATAGCTTGCTTTATCTTGCTTATCTCTTTGCTATGATCTAGATCCTACTAGTAGTCCTAACTTGTGATATCATCTACTAGTAGCTCACATACATGTAGTTCTAACCCTGTCAATAATTGGTATCTTTACTCATCTATATGCTATGCTTGTATCTTGTCTTTTACATGCTCAAGACTGTTCCTTGAATTGCATATCTACTATCTTGAGTTGCTTGCATAACATTGTGATGCAGGGCACATAGAGCTACGTGGTATGTAGAAATTGGAGTATTTTTTTTATTTTATGCAGATTTTGCTCCAATTTCAGCTTTTGGTGCAAGACTGGTGTTTTTCATGCAGAAACGACCTTCTAAGCAAGACTCATCGCTTCTCCATGAGCTATGATGGTTTTTGATCAAACTCCGTCATCTTGAGGGTCAAAATTGCAACTTATAGTTTTTCTGCTACACCTCATCTTGCATTTTTGGGTTGTTCAAGTATATGTTTTAACTTGCTTTTCTTTCTATGCTTGTACAAGCCCCTATTTGTGCTCTTCTACTCTCCTTATATATATTTGTGTTATCTCCTTTCTTTTTAACAAAGTGATGTTTCTTATTTTCTTCAAAACCCCACTTTTTGAAATGACAAAGGGGGAGAAAGGTATGTCTTCTTTTAAAAAGAGGAAGAAGGCATGTCTTACATTGAAGAGGAGAAGCATGTTCATGAAAAGGGAGAAGATAAAGGAGAGAAGACATATATGTGTAAAACATATATGAGTAGAAGACATAGTATTCTATAAATGTTATGAAAGCTAACCATGCAGGAGAAATAGCATCAATTGAGGGGGAGTATGAAAACTCCACACACACCAATTGAGGGGGAGCATATGAACTCCATTCTATTGAAACCCCTAGGTTTCTCCAAAGGTATGAATTTACTTAAATGCTTTCAATACATTTATGGAATGGTTTGTCGTCTTCGAAAAGGGGGAGAATGTTGACTCAAGGTCAATTAGGTCAATGTTGACTCACGTCTAAATTGACTAAACCCGTGTTTTGATGATGACTAACCATTCCACATATTGGTGACTAATGCTTCTACTTGAGTAATTTCAGATTAGGTATAGACACACTCCAATTGCCCTAACTTGCGCATCTCAAATTGGAGAAAAGACAAGTCAAAGTCATACAAGTGCACACTTTTGTAATATGATGTATATCCATTAGAATCATGTTGTAAATCACTTGTAATGATTGTATGACTTGTAATTAAGCTTAGAAAAATACCAGGAGCACTTAGAACGATTATTAGAGCACTTTTAATGCAACTTCAAAAATCAATTACAGGCACTTGGTCGGTCCAGTTTCACACCATGAAACTCGACCGATCAAACCTTGATCGATTTTCTGAAGATTGCATCGGTCGAGTTTTGCACTCATAGAACTCGACCGATTGGGTAGTGGGCCATTTCCTGATTGAAGTGGTCGATCGAGTTTCCTCAGGACAAACTCGACCGATCCCTTGAACATCGGTTTGCCTGCTACTTGATCGGTCGAGTTACACATATAGAAACTCGACCGAATGCACTGTACAGAAAAGTGCAGAAAAGTGCTACTAGCCATTGTGGAGTTGCAAAAAGTGAAAATAGATCTGTTGCAAGCCACAAAATGGCTAGTTTTCATTCACAAGTGTTCCCAAAGGCTAACAGGCATCCCCAGCTATAAATAGGACCCCTTGGGCTTCATTCCAAGGTTGAGCATTCACTATGAAGGTTCCTATTCTATAGTTGAGTGATCCTACAACCTCCTCTCTCTCTCTAAGCTTAATCACTTGCTACATCCATTAGAGTGAGTAGGAAATCTATAAGAGAGCTAGTCTTATATGTATATCTTGTGAGGCTCTCACTTCCACCACCTCCTATCTCTTCTTTCAACCATAAAGATGAAGGTTCTCTCTCTTGTCCAAGAGAGGTGAAGAAGAACAAGGGAAGGAGTCCCTTGGTGAAGATCAAGGCCGAAGACTTGGAGCTAGAGTGGGTAAGCCCTTGGAGAAGGCAGAAGACTCAAGCTCAAGTGGGTAAGTCCTTGGTGGAAAGCTTCTCCGAGTGAAGGTGAAGTCAAAGGAAGAAGATCCAAGAAGAGTGGGTAATTCCTACAAGGCCGAAGATTTGTGCAAGAGTGGGTAAGTCCTTGGAGAAGGCCGAAGACTCTTGCAAAGTGGGTAAGTCCTTGGTAAGGTTGAAGACTCTTTGTATTGGATAGGTAAGTCCTTTGTGGGTCATGTGTTGTATGTCTTATTAATGAATATAAGAGTGCAATTGTTTGAAGTCCTAGGGGTTGACCTCTCTAGGCAAGTGGACTGACACACTTCTAGTTTGAAGTGTGGAACCACTCTAAATAGCTTGTCTAAATTGGTGCATGTTCAATCTCTCTTATCCTTGCTATGCATGATTTAGTTGCACTTAAATTACCTATTTAGAAACCTTATCTTTTGATATATCTTGAAGGTTTGATGATTTTTGTTTAAATGCTTTCAACTCTATTCACCCCCCTCTAGAGCATCTAATCACCCATCTAGGATCAAACAGACGGTTCGGAAAGGAGACAGTCGGGGGAGGATACGAGAGGGATCGGGAGAGAAACGGTGTAACGCCTGGTCCCACTACCCAAGGCTCTAGTAGAGTTTTAGGAATGACGACTGGCCCCACAGACCACCACTAGCCTTAACTGCACGCTTTTTGTCTACCCACGCGCATGCCAGGATCAACTTCCCGACAGGTCACCCATCCTAGTACTACTCCAAGCTGAGCACGCTTAACTATGGAGTTCTTTAGTGATGGGCTCCCGGAAAAGGAGGTGCACCTTGGTGATATGGGTAGTCCAATCATTCCTTTTAAGATCATGTTATCCGAGGCCTCAAATCCTGGGATGTTACAATCTCCCCCACTTAGACTCTTGACGTCCTCGTCAAGGCTCAACTATATGGCCTCATAATCTGACCCCATTTTAGTGCAGACCCACAATGGCCCATGGACACCCAGCTCCCGTCCACGGCTACCAGCACAAGGGCGGCTCCATCTCGTCTCTACGGATAGCCCTTTCCAACTTGCCTGGACCGTACGGCTCAAGACTGGCATGCCACATGCCCATGTGGGCCCCACCTACTGGAGAGGTTATGGCTCCGATACCATTTGTAATGCCCGGGCCCACTACCCAAGGCTCTAGTAGAGTTTCAGGAATGACGACTGGCCCCGCAGACCACCACTAGCCTTAACTGTACGCTTTTTGTCCACTCATGTGCATGCCAGGATCAACTTCCCGATAGGTCACCCATCTTAGTACTACTCCAAGCTGAGCACGCTTGACTATGGAGTTCTTTAGTGATGCGCTCCCGGAAAAGGAGGTGCACCTTGGTGATATGGGTAGTCCAATCATTCCTTTTAAGATCATGTTATCCGAGGCCTCAAATCCTGGGATGTTACAAACGGGATCGGGGGAAGAAGCAACGATACCCTCGCTTCGCCTCTGGTATTCCAAATCTCGCCAAAATAGGGGAGATTTGAGAGGGTCGCGGAATGAAAGCGGGTGTAAATACCGTAGTTCGACTGCCGCAATCGGCAAAAAATCACACAAGCAGCCAAACGACATATTTGTAATTGCGGTAGTTGGAATACTGCTGTGAAATACAATACCGCGTCCAAATACCTTACCCAAACGGCCCCTGAGAGTAAATCCAAAAACGGGACAAACATAACCATGTCTTTTCTTCTGCATTATTTTTATTTGGTACAATGAAGTACATGTTCATTGCTTTCGTTCGTTCGGTTTGGTGATTAAAAAAGAGCACAGTACATGCCGACAACTTCGACACCTGAAACCGGCTGTGCGCTCGTGTTTTTTTATTAGTTCACCTCGATACCCTTTAGCTGCTACCGGCTGTGCTTGTACGGATACATGTCATTCGGTAGTCACGATAGCAATGTGTCGGGAGATAAAGAGAACTACATCTGACCACTCGTTATTCTAGCGTGGTACATTTTCTGTGTTTTCACGACAAAGATGAAGTCAGATGTAAATGAAATTCCACCAACTACACTCCACAACACCGTACCAAACAGATTACCAAACTAAAAAATGGACATTCAATTGTAATGAGCTGCAACTACATCCTACCAAATAGGGCCTCAGCTGAATCTCAATCCCACCCAGTCGACGTTAGTATGAGAGTTGAAATAGGAGAGGTCGTGTGATGAATAATATGTGAATAATATGTATTCAACATACCAAAGAAACATGGTCTTAAAAATCTCAAGACCATCATAGCATATATGATTACCATATTTAGCCAAATTCCACAACAATTACAACAACTAGACAATCAATATCTCCTCGAGAAATAATATTATCATGTCAACCCCTATACCAACATGATGGTATGTAAAATATTGATGCGTATAGTATAGGGAACTTGACAATAAAATGTCAACTATAGGAGGCTTTATAAGATCAAAATATTCTTTCGCTGGAAACAACTCTCAAACGAGAGACACAATGATATGCCAGAGTCAAGATGCCTAACAACACACTTTATTGGATGAGACGAATGGCAAGGTCAGGTAAATGGAATAAACTACTATGCTCAAGCTATTTGACTATGAAAACAATTTACACTTCCTCCAGGAGTACATGCACAAACCCTATAACTTGATTTACATGGTAGAGGATGATTGAGAGAGTAATGCCATGAAAACAATGTGCCAATTATGGAACTATTCATTGAGGCACCAATTTGCTTCCGTCGTTTTTGTAGCTTCATCGCAAACTTTTCCTCAATAACCAACAAGATTCAATAACACAGATAGTAGTCCAAGACTTTATTTATAATGAAAATATTGCTTCTGACACCAACTTGCTCAACACTAGCTCGCCATTTGCAGCTTAGGGCGTCAAAAGTGTATGAGTGTCATATTAAAGCCTTAAATAGTGATTTTGGAGAAACTCAAATTTTTTATTTTTTATTTTTGAATAAGTTTACAAAATTCCTAAATCCATTAGGATTTAGAGATACTTAAATTAGAAACATAAAACATAGGTGAACGTTTTCAAGTACTTGATAACATTTTACAAAGAAAAAGTTGAGTGGTAGTCTATTGATTTCCAGGAAACACTAACCATCTTTATATGTAAATATCTTCTATAAATTGTGTCATGTCCATCATATATCAGTAATGTATCTACTGTTACCATTGAACTTTATTTATGTAGTTTCTTGCAAGATGAATTTTTCCTTCATCTATGATCTCCATTATTTCAATAATGAATTTTTTATTAATTTTATATATCTTAAAAATTTGGTTTATCTCCTCATATATTTTATACTGAAGCATGTGTACAATATAATATGTATTCTTTAATGATATCTTATTTTCTTCTATGATTTTTATCATGAAAAGTCATTTATTCATATATTATAGAAGTAATAAATGGACATTGTTCATGAATGGTTATGTAAATAGCATATGAAACAAGTAAATACACATGATATTTAATTCTTATGTATTGGACTCTTGAATAAAGTTATTGAATGTTAATTATTCATGGTGTCCACTAGTTCATATAAATCTACTAATCACAAAAAAATTTACTTTCTTATTTCCATTAACATTTTTGTTTACCATATAAAATGATCAGTAATAGTCATGATATTGTGAAATAGTCTTGTATGTTGAATGTTTAGGTTGCTATCTTATTACATCTTTTGAAATAATCAACATTCTAATGCTTGTTCTAAGTTTTTGTAGAGTTATGAAGTATTATTTACTTCATACGTACAAATCCAAATATAAAAAGTCAAATCATATCCTAATGTACAAGATATTCCAATGAATCAAAGTTGCATCAAACAATAGAGTTAGATATGAAATCATACTTTTGCTAATCATATATGTAGTATGAAATTTAGAGAATGGAGGTTCAAAAAGCATGTTCTTATCTGTCTTACAATTGATTAAAATATTCAACTGAATGTCTTTTATGTATATGAGTATACACATTGTACTAATATTCACCTTTATATACATTAACCCATTTGGATAAAACCTAAAATAATGTATATGCTATTTCTAACTAATAAGCTAATATTGTGAATAAAATAAAATGGACATGTCTAATTACAGAATCTGTCCATTTGGATTCATAATTTGTTAGTATCCATCAATTTCACTCTTTGTTTTTATATCCAAGGTTAAAATATAGATTACAAAAGGCATATTCTGTTAATGTATAGGATTACAAATTTTTTCGATAATTTTACTACATATTTATTTAACTTATTTTGTTTTTTAGTTTAGATATTAATGTATCATGGCCAATATAAAAGGTCTTGCTCCTTATGATTCATTCAATATAGTTATATCATCATGACTAATCATTCGATACCAAATTCCTCAATGTATCCAATTATTTTGTAGCACTAATTGCATTTCACTTCTTCCTTAGTGCTTATTTTATTTTATTTAAGATTCATAAAATGAGGCTATTGTTTTGCTAATTAAAAAACTACTACCCATGACATAGACATCTAATCACAATATATTTTAGTTGAGATATATATTATTAGTTTAATTCTACCCAATATGTATCTTTCTCACGTGCACCACATGTGCCTTTTACTAGTAAATATACTAAATAGATTCTCTCGATGAGACCAACATCATGAACCAACTTTTAGACCCGAAATCTCCTCATAGTTCTCTTGATTTGTTAAAAATGCGAACTTGACCTTGTTTGTCCATGATAAATGCTTGATTATGCTAATATTAAAACTTTGGTACATCTCTACCCTCCTAACCATAAAATCAATAACTTGTGAATGTTTTTGGGCATAATGAAACCCCTAGTCACCTTTCTTGCTCTATATGATCGACTCTAATGCACATCAATGCCTTGTTTATGACTTTTAATGTATGATCATGATAAATGTTGAAATCTTACTCCTATTTGACCTCACATCTCACTCAAATCTCGAATTCAGTTTGTTATACCCCTTTTAAACATAATTATCAGCCCCCTATCCCCTTTTTCTATGGTTGTGCTAGATGGCACTTAATGGATGAATGTGACCCTTTATGATGATGCATAATCATACCATTAATCAAATGATGACTATGACCTCTTTTGCACATCAAAATTTATTAGATCCTTAGAATCAATATTTATATGATTCCTGGTTACTCTAATGGTTAAGGTCATCTCCTCATGACTTATGATGGTGTGTATAATCCTTATTACCCTAACGGTTGCCTTATGTTCCTTATGTTGCTTGCTTGTCCTCCTTGTGCCCCAAATGATGATGTGGACTTTGATATCTTGTCTATCCCTTCTAAATAAGGAAATAACCTTCCTTATAACCACCTTGATTTGTATGTATCACATAATTCATATGTTGGAGTCTATTACATAAGTGAACTATTATGATGACTACATGTATAATTGAATGTTGGTTGTTTGATGCCTAGACCTAGGGGACATCCACCCTACTTTGAATATGATTCTTTGCCCTATCTTGTTGACTTAAACTCATGTCTTTGCACAAACCATGTCTTGATGGATTATGATCAGAGCCTCTCTATTGTGAGTCATATGACCTAGTTATGTACAAGAGTAACTTAAATCATGTAATGTCCATATAAAATGAATGAAAATTCATAATGACATGAAAATTGAACCCAACCTTCATGATAATCTCTAAATCAGTAAAGAACCATGAAACATGTTATTTAGCAACTTTGAATCTAACTTGGAAAAAACCCTAAAATGGAGGTAGTTATGTTTAATGATGAGAAACTAATACATGTATGCAATCTTGTTGTTAATCACTTGTTGGTCTGTGGCTAGATGGTCAAGGATAAGTAAGTTAAGAATCTATGAATCAGGTACGTGCTTTAATAATTTAGTGACTATGACTTTATTGATTTAAATGTGATACATATGTATGCTTGTTACTTGCTCAAATATTGCCATGTAGTATTCTAGTATGTACTCGATGCTTGTCTCGTCTCCTTATTTTATAACTTGCACACATAATATAGAAATCCATTATACAAATGTTGAAACAAGGTTTTGCTCAATAACTTTGGTTATTGAGGTCCCTCACGTATAAAAGGGTTAGCTAATCTTGAGAACCCTTATGGATCCTTCCAATGGGAAGTTGATCAAAGACCTTATGATACATGATTGATGGTATAATTGGAATGAAATGACATAAAAATATGGAATCTCCATTTGCTAAGTACTTAACTTGTTTATTTCTTGTTCGATACATGTGCAAATCTTTTAAATTATACAAAGCTTATGTATATGTATTTTTTAACCCTGTACTCAACACCTCGTGGGCTTGACCCACCTTATTTCATGTATTTTATAGGCTCAAAGATGGCTAGAAGTTGATGGGCTTGGTGAGCTATGCCAGGTATTCTTGTTGTAAGATCCCTAGTACACATGAGCAGACTTGTGTAAATTTGTACCTCAATATGTAATTGAAATATTGTAATAAAAGAATGTTGCTTAATAATATTGTTGGATGTTGAGATTATATTGGTGCCTTTATCTTGTTACATGTTCATGTAATTTATGCTTCCACATTTGTGCTTTGATAATTCTATGCTAGGGACAGACACCTAGGTCCTATCACTATTTACTTTATAGTCATTTGGAGTTGGGATTTGGATAACAAACGATTTTGTGACAGATGGTATCAGAGCATTAACAATAACTATACCAACATTTCTCACAGAAACACAAACTAAATACAATCTTACATCTCAAGAGGCCTATTTTGACTTAGCCTCTAGGTTAGAACCTAGATGTTCTAAAACTAGGTGTAGGCTTGTATAATCTCGAGAACCCTTTCTTTTCTCCTCCTTCCATCCTATTGTATGGGTTGTATGTTCAAGAGGGTGAGAAAAGGGAGATCTTACTATAGCCCTAGACATATGTTCACGACATGTGCTTTGGGTAGCCACTCAGGTGTGCACCATGTTCTTGCTAGTTCTCTAGGTGTCATGGTACTAGACTGCCCAATGAGTGTGGGAATTTGTTTTGGTTTTGGTTTTATTAGAATGGAGTATGGTGGTTTTCATCGCTTGTTTCAACATTGAAGAAAACCTATTTCAAGTACAAGTATATGTATATATGAAAAATGTTAGCACACGCAGAATGGCAGTGAGTGTCCATGTGACCTAAGAGAAAGAGATGTAACATGAAGTCTAGATGAGTGTTTAGACGCTAGATGTAGTCTCTAGAGTTCTCTAGATCCATGATAAAGGTTAGGCTAGTAGTATCCTAGATAACATAAGATGATGACGTTGATGACGACGACCATGACGATGATGATGATGATGATGATGATGATGATGATGATGATGATGATGATGATGATGATGATGATGATGATGATGATGATGATGATGATGATGATGATGATGATGATGATGATGATGATGATGATGATGATGATGATGATGATGATGATGATGATGATGATGATGATGATGATGACGACAACCATGATAATGATGTTGATGTGGTGTTATGAGATGTTTCAAGATGATTCAACTTATGCTTGACGAGATGAGAAGAGTTTGACCATGTTGTTGGTATATGTATGCCCGTAGAGCCATCCCAAGCGATTGCATGGAGTCGGATATTAATTAATCAATTAATGCGATTATTTGGTTAATTAATGAATTCCGAAATATTCTAATTAATCCACGAGCGTTTTAATTAACGCAACGTTTCTGTTTACCGATGGGTTTAGGAAACCCTACTTTTCTTCTTATCCTATTTAAAGGAGGATAGACGACTGATATCTATATAAGATATAGAGAGACGCTTTTAGGTTATTCTCACGTACAAAACCTAGCCGTCGTCATCCTTAGGAGAGATAGGAGAGCAACGCGGCGCTAGCACACCGCCGCAGAGACACGCTCCTTCCCGCCGGCTTGAGAAGCACGACGTGGAGTTCCGTCCATCTGCGTGGACGAAGTAGAGACGCAGACGCCTTGACGCCTGCGTTCGGAGGACGTCGACGACCACCTGTACGTGCTGCGAGCAACGTACATCACTGCCGCAGAGGAGCATTGCTGGATCAACCTGCGACAGCGAACGGGAGAGAAGATCCGTCCGTGTTTGACAAGCAGTGTTGCACCGTCGTGCAGCGGGATATCGCCAGACTTGCTCCGCGATAAGGTATATCCCACAAACCTATTTCCGAATACGCTGTTATCGACGAGATCCTGTTACGGGTTGCGTGGATTTTATCGCTTCCGCCGCGCATGTTTTTCTCCACAAAACCTAACAGTGGTATCAGAGCAACGTCGATCTACGGCATATTTGGATTCATTTCGATATGATCGAATCGCTGTATACTGTTTTATGTTGCATACGATGCGAATTAAACCTGTTAATGTGCAAATCTAAACCTAATTCCACATACGCCGCAGGCTATTGTTTTTGACGTTTTGGACGGGGTCGACTGTGGACAAGCAGTGTTGCCCCTGTGTACCCCGCATTGTCTGCGTGGGAGTCAAAATTCATTTAATGGGGAATGTCCTGCATTAAAAGTACTGCAATTTTAATATGTATATACGTATATGTAGATATACCTATGATAGCATACACGTCGCCTTTAAAATCTGTTTTATGTGGTGAGTGCATGCACGGTTATGGCCTAATATCCCCTTTTATGTATGTTGTGAATGGATGTGGATGTTGATCTTGTGGATATGGTTGTTTGTGAATGTTGTGGATGTATAATCGTTGCATATAGATCCTTTGTATCATGTATTCGGCTTGCATGCCGAGCCTCGTCTCTTATTTCAAAGTGTAATTAATTCTTTCTCTTTATTTTTGTAATCATATGATGTAATAAAGATAGGATTAGTTTTAGTCTTTGTTATCTTGATGTAAGGAGGCCACTTGAAGATCCAACTCCAAGGAGTGTCCATGGAGAAGAACCATGAAGATCTAATTCCAAGAAGCAACCTGAAGATCCCACTCCAAGGAGCGTCCATGGAGAAGCAACAAGAAGATCCCATTCCAAGAAGCAACTTGACATTCTAACCTCACGAAGCATCCATGAAGTTGTTCATTGTAATGTTGATCATTATAGGCTTACAGGTTGTTTTCACAGGTGTTGCATGAGATGCATAAGACCATAGGTGGACCGTAATCCTTTGTTGCTCCAAAGGATTACAATAGTATGGCCATAACCGGTGTATTTGTGATTGCATGTCTATCGTTTGTGGTTGTGGATATAGTAGTATATGATACGTACTATAAGTATGTGGTGTTTGGATATACATATATATATATATGTATTAATAAAATCCCTCAATTAATAATATTAAGTTTTAGTTGCCTTCCATAAAGCAACACACATGAAAAGCTTGATCGACTATGTGTGGGCACGCCTCCGCGTGGTGCACTGTCTATCTCGTGGAAGTGTGATGGTGGGTGTGTGGGTCTGCCTCCGCAGGGTGCACACTCATCGTGTTGTCTTATGGGTTGGACTTAACTAGGGAACCTTGATAGGATCAAGTACCTAGAGGCACACAGATGCATCATGGCAAGGAGTTGTGTATGGTCATCTATCCAAGAGTTGCATATGATGCAATTGGCAAAAGTTGCCTACCTTAGTATTTGGTCTTTGACGTCGGCATTGGCTGGGCATTGATCCAATTATTTTGGGTCTTGGCTCACTAGAAGGTTGTGCGTTGCAATCTTCCGAGTTGATAGTGAGGGCTATCAATTTGAATAAAATAGTGGGAGCGTAATTAATTAAAGGCCTAATTAATCTCGTTTATCAAATCTTTACAAGTCAAAATGTTTTGGACTAAATGCAAATTTTTTTCTTTTGTAGCAATCAAATGGCAAACAACACTCACACGTTCTCGTTGCGATCGGTCCTTGAGAAGGACAAACTTACCGGAACCAACTTTCAAAACTGGTTTAGGACATTGAGAATTGTTCTCACACATGAGCGTAAGCTCTATGTCCTTGAAACACCAGAGCCAGAGGAGCCCGCCGTAAATGCGCCCAAGGCTGAAAAGGATGCTTACAAGAAGCACCTTGATGATGTCGTGGATGTCAAGTGCCTAATGTTGTGCTCAATGAACTATGAGTTGCAAGAGCAACATGAGAACATGAATGTCATGGAGATGGTAACACATCTCAAGAACATGTATCAACATCAAGCAAGACAGGAGAGATATGATGTCTCAAAGGCATTGTTCAAAAGCAAGATGAAAGAGGGAGACTCAGTTGGCACCCATATACTCACCTTGATTGGGTACGTGGAAAGCCTATCCAAGCTGGGATTTCCCCTAGGTCAAGAGTTGGCCACTGATGTGATTCTACAATCATTGCCTGAATCATATAATCATTTTGTCATGAACTACAACATGAACAATTTTGACAAGCCGTTGTCAGAATTGTTGGGCATGTTGAGGACAGCCGAAGCACAGATGAAGAAAGACAAGCCCAAGTCTGTGATGATGATCAGCAAGACAAAGGGAAAGTCAAAAGGCAAAGGCAAGGCTAAGAAAAGTTCTAAAGCCGGGCAGAAGCCAAAGTCATCCGCGCTCAAAGCTAAAGGTGGGATCTCCAAAGAAGGCAGTTGTCACCATTGTCACTAGCCTGGACATTGGAAAAGAAACTGTCCTCTCTACCTGGAGGAACTAAGGAAGAAGAAGCAGGGGATAGAGATCTCCACTTCAGGTATATACGTTATTGAGATAAACTTAAATACTTCTTCATCATGGGTACTGGATACCGGATGTGGATCTCACATATGTTCTAATATGCAGGATCTGATAAGAAGTAAGCCTTTACGAAAGGGCCAAGTCGAGCTGCGGGTCGCTAATGGAGCAAGAGTTGCTGCCACCGCAGTTGGAGTTATTAGTTTATCTTTGCCTACGGGCCTTATAATATAATTAGAGAATTGCTATTATGTACCTGCCATTAATAGAAATATTATTTCTATATCTTGTATGGATAAGAGTGGATTTGAATTTCACATTAAGAATGGAACTATTTCTATTTCTAAAGATGAGATCTTTTATGGCAATGCCCCTATGTCTTATGGCATCTACTTGTTAGAACTTGAGACTAGCATATATAACGTAAATACTAAAAGGCTAAAACTTGACAGCTCAAACAAAACATTCTTATGGCATTGTCGTCTTGGGCACATAAACGAGAAGCGCATATCTAGACTCCATAAGGATGGTTATCTAGACTCTTTTGATTTTGAATCATTAGAGACATGCGAGGCATGTTTATTAGGGAAGATGACCAAGACTCCTTTCACTGGACACAGTGAGAGAGCCAGTGATCTGCTAGGGCTCATACATACTGATGTATGTGGACCTTTTAGATCAAATGCTAGAGGAGGCTATCAATACTTCATTACCTTCACTGATGACCTCAGTAGGTATGGCTATGTATATCTTATGAAACACAAGTCAGAAACTCTTGAAATGTTCAAGACTTTCATGAATGAAGTGGAGAAGCAACTTGGTAAGAGTATTAAAGCACTCCATTCAGATCGAGGTGGTGAATACTTAAGCCAAGAGTTTGAGGACCTTCTGAGAGACCGTGGTATTGTATCACAATGGACTCCACCTGGTACACCACAACATAATGGTGTGTCAGAAAGAAGGAATCGTACATTATTAGACATGGTACGATCAATGATGAGTTCAGCCGAACTTCCAATATCGTTCTGGGGATATGCTCTTGAAACTGCAGCGTTCACACTTAACCGTGTACCTTCCAAATCGGTTCAAAAGACACCATATGAGGTATGGAATGGGAATCGTCCCAATTTGTCTATGTTAAAGATTTGGGGATGTGAAGCTTATGTTAGGAAACAATTTCCTGAAAAGCTTGGACCCAAATCGGAAAAATGCTATTTTGTTGGATACCCCAAGGAAACTCGGGGATACTACTTCTACACACCAACTGACAACAAAGTGTTTGTTGCTAGGACTGCTGTATTTCTTGAAAAGGAATTTATTTCCAAAGGAATTAGTGGGAGGAATGTAGAGTTCGAAGAAGTTCGAGACCAACAAGAAAGCAGAGAACCTGAGGAGATACATAAGGAACATGAGGACTCACAAGTTGTTGTGGAATTTCAAGTTCCAAATGTAACACAGGAACCTCGTAGGTCTAGTAGGACACGAATTGAGCCTAAGAGATTTGGATTTCTCGTAACTCAAGACAGTGACAAATTGGGCATAGCAGATGAGCCAACTTCCTATCTAGAAGCTACTAAGGGACCAGAATCTGAGAAATGGCTCGAAGCCATGAGATCTGAGATGGAATCCATGTACACCAACAAGGTATGGACCTTGGTGGATCCACCCGAAGGGGTAAGACCCATAGGGTGCAAGTGGGTCTTCAAGAAGAAGACTGACATGGATGGAAATGTTCAAACCTATAAAGGTAGATTGGTTGCGAAAGGATTCCGTCAAATTCAAGGTGTTGATTATGATGAGACCTTCTCACCAGTTGCCATGGTTAAATCCATCAGGATCATGCTTGCCATTGCAGCTTATCATGACTATGAGATTTGGCAGATGGATGTTAAAACAGCATTCCTTAATGGGAATTTACTCGAGGATGTGTACATGACACAACCTGAGGGTTTTATCGATCCAAAGGAAGCCAATAAAGTCTATAAGCTACAAAGGTCAATCTATGGATTGAAGCAAGCATCTCGGAGCTGGAATCTATGTTTTGATGAAGTAGTCAAAAAGTTTGGCTTTAGTCAAAATGAAGATGAACCTTGTGTTTAAAAAAAGGTTAGTGGGAGCACAGTCGTATTTCTCATATTGTATGTGGATGACATACTATTGATGGGAAATGACATCCCTACTCTTCAGACAGTAAAAGGTTGGCTAGGGAAGACTTTCTCTATGAAGGATTTAGGTGAAGCATCCTATATACTAGGGATCAAGAACTATAGAGATAGATCTAGAAGGCTTCTAGGCCTAAGCCAGAGCACATACATTGACAAGGTGCTAAAGAGGTTTAGCATGGAGGGTTCTAAGAGAGGTAACTTGCCCATGTCCCATGGGGTTACGATCTCTAAATCCCAATGTCCTAGTTCATGTGATGAACGGGCACGCATGAGTAATATTCCATATGCATCAGCAATTAGATCTATCATGTACGCGATGTTATGTACTCGTCCTGATGTATCGTATGCTTTGAGCATGACGAGTCGGTATCAGTCAGATCTAGGTGAATGTCACTGGACAGCCGTAAAGAACCTCCTAAAGTACTTGAGAAGGACTAAGGATCAATTCTTGGTATACGGTGGTGAGGAAGAGCTCGTAGTAAAGGGTTACACCGATGCTAGCTTCGAAACTGGCAAAGATGACTACAGATCGCAATCTGGATTTGTGTTTTGCCTGAACAACGGAGCTGTGAGCTGGAAGATTTCCAAGCAAGAGACGGTTGCGGATTCTACAACAGAGGCCGAATATATTGCCGCATCTAATGCTGCAAAGGAAGTTGTGTGGATCAAGAAGTTCATTTCTGAACTTGGAGTGGTTCCAAGCGCTGGTGATGCAATTGAGTTGTTTTGCGACAACAATGGAGCAATTGCACAAGCTAAAGAACCAAGATCGCACCAACGTTCCAAACATATTCTACAACGGTTCCATCTCATACGAGAGATCGTACAACGAGGAGATGTGAAGATTTGCAGAGTACCTACAGAAAGCAATGTGGCTGACCCGCTCACAAAAGCACTTTCACAGCAAAAACATGACGGGCATGTTCGATCACTTGGATTGAGATTCATGGGTGATTGGGTATAAGTGCAAGTGGGAATCTGTTGGTATGTATGCCCATAGAGACTATCATTCGATGATTGTAATGGGATACTATGTAAACGATTTGTAATACTATATTGATCATATCAATAAAGGCAAGTTTCCAATCTATATGTTTGTGTTTTATATTGTGAGATGACCATAAAACTTATAGATGTCTATAGAATAATATACTCAATGACATATGTCTTCGGGTTGATGACCTGAACAGTGAGATCATATGTATGCTAAGAGTATGTATTCTTGTTTTGTCCCTAATCGGTTGTTATTGTGGAAATATCCATAGACATCAATAACACATAAGATTAGAATGTATGTTGGTTGATGGAAGAATCTCATTATGCATGATATGGAGATATCAAACCAAATACATAGATACTTGTTAGAGAACAGTGTATTGGATAGACCCACCTTGAGAGTGACACATGGATACCATGATTGGTAGTTAGAGTCACATCTCATAATGATGGTGGTGATTGTGGTTCTTAGACCTGAAGTCACTACACTTATCACATGACGTTCGGTGTACTTTGACATCATCCATCGTGGTCCTGAATAAGGATTGCTATAAAGATGGTGCTTGGGTGCACTGTGACACATGGGGATGACTGTGAGTGATGTAGATGGAATTTGTCCTTCCTACGGGAGTTTGATATTCCGGCCACTTGATAAGCGAGACTGAGAAATGCATGGCCATGCTGATGTGAGTCAATATGTGATATTGAGCTTACATATATCTCAGACAGTCTGCTCTAGTTCAAGGAACATGGATTGAACATTGAAGAGGATAACAATTCCATGACTTGAGTTCAATCCGGATATCAGCGACAAAGGAACTGTACAATCACTGTAACACCAGTCATGTATGATAGGTTAAGTTGTTCTCCAACTTCTCCAATTACTTGGGTAGCAATGAAGTCTTGCTAGATACCAATCATTGCTTGTGAAATCATAATATGATTATGGATATCACTGCCAACGTAATTTGGAGCCTACCGGGTCACACGCACAGGATGTGTTGGAATAGGAGTATAATTGTGGATTTGATTGAAATTGCTTCAAATCACATTGATTACTAAAATGTTTATGTAATCGATTAGAATAATATTGGAGTGACTGGCTCTAAGTGCAAGTGGGAGTCTGTTGGTATATGTATGCCCGTAGAGCCATCCCAAGCGATTGCATGGAGTCGGATATTAATTAATCAATTAATGCGATTATTTGGTTAATTAATGAATTCCGAAATATTCTAATTAATCCACGAGCGTTTTAATTAACGCAACGTTTCTGTTTACCGATGGGTTTAGGAAACCCTACTTTTCTTCTTATCCTATTTAAAGGAGGATAGACGGCTGATATCTATATAAGATATAGAGAGACACTTTTAGGTTATTCTCACGTACAAAACCTAGCCGTCGTCGTCCTTAGGAGAGATAGGAGAGCAACGCGGCGCTAGCACGCCGCCGCAGAGACACGCTCCTTCCCACCGGCTTGAGAAGCGCGACGTGGAGTTCCGTCCATCCGCATGGACGAAGTAGAGACGCAGACGCCTTGACGCCTGCGTTCGGAGGACGTCGACGACCACCTGTACGTGCTGCGAGCAACGTACATCACTGCCGCAGAGGAGCATTGCCGGATCAACCTACGACAGTGAACGGGAGAGAAGATCCGTCCGTGTTTGACAAGCAGTGTTGCACCGTCGTGCAGCGGGATATCGCCGGACTTGCTCCGCGATAAGGTATATCCCACAAACCTATTTCCGAATACGCTGTTATCGACGAGATCCTGTTACGGGTTGCGTGGATTTTATCGCTTCCGCCGCGCATGTTTTTCTCCACAAAACCTAACACATGCAACCCTAGCTAGACCTAGCACCATGTATGGTACATATGACTCATTTGATGTGTTAAACATAGCTAGTGAGTTGGCATTCTAGCTTGTGCCTAGCCTTGTATGTGTTGAGATACGATATGTGATGTATGGTTTGAGACACCAACATGGGCCTCAATCTCTTTACAAAGGAGGACCTCTAGCATGGGACATACAAAAGGGGTGACCTCTTGATATGATTTGACCCACCACGAGAGTAGGTCAGAGTACCTAAACTCCAAAATATGTGAAATGTTGAAAATATGCATGATGAAATACATGATGATGAGTCCCTAGCTAGACTACTTCTAAGTATAAAAGTTGAGTCACCTAGTTTGTGGTTCCCTTGAAAATGTTGAACCTAGATTTCTATGAAAATATGTAACCCTAGAGATGGAGACATTGAATATATGATGCTTTCTATATAGGTGAGGGAGATGTCCTAAGACCCTAATATGATGTACATGACATGTGATCTCCATGACGAGCCTCATACTCGGGTTAGTGATTTGATATAAAGGAATCCAGTGGTTGATCTTGTTTGGTATGTTGGGTAGATGTTTGGTATGGGTAGATGTTGGTGGTTAGCATGTATTTTTTGGACATAGATATGTCTTAGTTTGAGTGGCATGAGCTTATGGAGCTCCTTTGAGATACAAGTGTGGCGATTATGAAACCTCAATATTGATGATAATGTTGCCCCTCATATGATGAATGATTCAGGAAATGCCTCACTTAAGTTGAAAACTTAATGCATGCATGGTAATCACTCTCGTAAGATGAACCTAATATGAAACCACACCATACATGAAAGATGCAGATTTGAGATCACAAACTCAATACGATGATGTCTAGAGATCTTAACTCGAATAATCAGAGATAACATGCCTAATCTCATACCCAATGAAAAATGATGGAATCAATATGACAATGATCTTGGATTCATAACTCAAATAAAAGTGATGAATAAATTGCTTAAATTAATATTTAAAATGAGAAATGATGAACATAATTGGGATAATTGGTAGAATATTGGGGGAAAACTAAAACATGCATGAAATCTAGTATAATTATGAAATATACACACTCAATGATGATCTCTTTTGGAAGGCACAATTGTGAACAAGCTTTCTTGAGAGTTGATAACATAGACTTTGATAATACACCGTGGTCTCCTACGAAGATATGAACAAAAACCCTAAGGTAGGGATACTAAAGAATTGGGAAAACCCTAATGCCATGATAATGCCATAATATGTTGGAAAAATAAATAACTGTGTACATAATCGATATGAGTACACCCTTGATTAGGACAACCTAAATGTGCCCTGGATGTCCTGACACCTAGGTATGTTTCCTAAAACAAGATGAATATGAAACCTTAACATGTGACTATGTTCTTTGATGAATTTCAAGGACAAAATTTCTTTTAAGTAGGGAAGAATGTGATAACCTGACTTTCTCTCTCCCCTCTTTTGTTAACCTTCCCTCTCCTTTTGTGATTCAACTAACTTGATCTGATTTCGGTTACAAGATTTAGGTGTTGTAATGTGTAATTGAGGTCACATTAGCTCCACGGCCTAAAATGTAGCACGATCTTTCATGTTTTACCAAAGTTTCATACATTTACGGGCCATCCTTTGCCATTATTTTTTATCTTCATCTATGAAAACTCTTTCCCTCCAAGTTAATCTATTGTAGAGATTTTAATTATGAATCCAGTGGTGCAAAAATCATGTCACTTGGACCTATAAAAGTCTAGTTACAGCGTTAGAGAGATTGGTATGTTTGACCCCTTTTTGATGCTCTTTTCTCTTTTGTGGGCCGCCGACAAGGGCCCAAATACCAATTGAGGCCCAGCTGCCTAACCCTCTTCTTCTTCTTTGAGAAAGGAGCGCATGGATGGAGGGATTGTCTTCTTCCTCCAGCCAGATCGTGAAAGGAGCGAAGACTCCACTATGGATGAAGTGAACCCAAACCCTAGCCTGGATGCTGCTTTATAAGCCCACTCTTCTCAGCTGTCGTTCCTATTCCTTTTCCCTTCCTCGTCTCGCCCATGATTCTCCTCAGCACCCTCCAGCTGCTGTCCGATCGTCCTTCTATGCGGCCGACGCTACCATGGCAGTACGCCCTCTCGCCCACTCCAGATCATGGAAGAGGACAGGGATGCTTATGGTCGGCCTGCGTGCCCTACGAAACCATCTATTGTTGCCTTTCTCCAGGCCGGCTGCACTCGCTGCATCACCAAGGAACAGGGACGGAGCTCGCATGTTCTTCCCCTGTTCCAACCCTGGAACTGAGGATTGCGTGAAGGGGGAGCCTCCAGGTCGAGCGAGAACCGCGTGATCAAGGGCCCACAAAGGCGGCTGGACAAAGGCGGCTGGACCAGGAACCTAGGAGCGAAAGTCGGCCCAGCAGACCCGCTTCCCTTGGTATGGGAATGAAGGCGTGAGTGAGCCGCCGGGTCTTCCTCCCAGGGCTACAATCCATTGCATCATAATGTGGTAATGTCATATTTTCTCTATAGTTTGAGTCTAACTCTTCAAAAATTGTATCTCCTTCATCCTAAAATCAGATTAGGCAAATAAATATAGTAAATGGATCCTCTCGAGGAGACCTACATCATGAACAAACTTTCAGACTGTAAATATCCTCATAGTTCTCCTAATTTGTTAAAAATGCAAACTTGACCTTGTTTGACCATGATAAATGCTTGGTTATACTAAGATTGGAACTTCGATACATCTCTACCCTCCTAACCATAAAATTAGTAACTTGTGAGTGTTTGTGGACATAATCAAATCCCTAGTTCTTGTTCTACGGTTGACTCTAATGCACATCAATGCCTTGTTTCTGACTTCTAATGTATGATCATGATAAATGTTGAAATCTTACTCCTATTTGACCTCACACCCCACTCAAATCTTGAATTCAGTTGTTTGTGCCCTTTTTAAGCATAATGATTAGCCCCTTATCCCCTTTTTATTGGGTTGTGATATATGCCACTTAGTGGATGAATGTGACCCTTTATGATGATGCATAATCATAACCTTAATCAAATGATGACTGTGACCTCTTTTGCACATCAAAGTATATTAGATCATTCGAATCAGTATTTATAGGATTCCTGGTTACTCTAATGCTTAAGGTCATTCTATCGTGACCTATGATGGTGTGTGTAATCTTTTTTACCCTAGTGGTTGACTTATGTGCCTTATGTTGTTTGTTTGTCCTCCTTGTGACCTAAATGATGACATGGACTTTGATATCTTGTCTATCCCTTCTAAATCAGGAAATAACCTTCTCTATAACATGTTGATGTGGATGTATCACATAATTCTTATGTTGGACTCTATTACGTAAGTAACTATTATGATGACTATATGTATGATTGCATGTTGATACCTCATGTTGGTTGTTTGATGCCTAGACCTAGGGGAAATCAACCCTACTTTGAATATGATTCTTATTCCCAATCTTGTTGATCTAAACTCATATCTTGCCCTAAACCATGTCTTCATGGATTATGATCATGGCTTCTCTATTGTGTCTTATGACCTACTTGTGTACATGAGTGACTTAAATCATGTAATTTCCATATAAAATGAATGGAACTTCGTAATGACATGAAACTTGAACCCAATATTTGTGATGACCTCTAAATTAGTAAAGGACCATGAAACATGTGACTATCTTGGACAAAACCCTAAAATGGAGCTAGTTAGGGTTAATGATGAGAATCTAATATTTATGTAATCTTGTTGTTAATCACGCGTTGTTTGTGGCTAGATGGTCAAGGATAAGTAAGTTAAGAATATCTGAATCAGGTGCAGACTTTAATAATTATATCACTATGTCTTTCTTGCTTGAAATGTGATACACGTGTATTCTTATTTACTTGCTCAAATATTGCCATGTAGTATTCTAGTATGTACTCGATGCTCGTCTCATCTTGTTGTTTTATAACTTGCACACATAATATAGAACTCTAATATACAAATGTTGAAATAGGGTTTTACTCATTGACTTTGGTTATTGAGGTCCTTCACGTATAAAAGGGTTAGCTAATCTTGAGAACCCTTACGAATCCAATGGGAAGTTGATCAAAGGCCTTATGATACATGATATTGATGGTATAATTGGAGTAAAATGACGTAAAATATGGGATCTCACTTTGCTAAGTACTTAACATATTTATTTCTTGTTCGTTACCTCTGTAAATCTTTTCAAATTATGCAAAGCTTATGTATATGTATCTTTTAACCCTGTACTCAGCACCTCATGTGCTTGACCCGCCTTATTTCACATATTTTATAGGTTCAGAGATGGCTAGAAGTTAGTGCACTTGGTGAGCTAAGTCAGGTGTTCTTGTTGTAAGATCCCTAATATACATGAGCAGACTTGAGTAAACTTGTACCTCAATTTGTAATTGAAATCTTGTAATAAAAGAATGTTGCTTAATAATGTTGTTGAATGTTGAGATCATATTGGTGCCTTTATCTTGTTATCTATTCATGTATGATAAACTTTACGCTTCTGCATCCACACTTTGATAATACCATGCTAGGGATGGACGCCTAGGTTCTATCGCCATATACTTTATAGTCATTTGGTGTTGGAATTTGGGTAACAAACGGTTCCGTGATAACATCTTTAGGGAGTTTGTTGATATTCACCTCACTTACTTCCTCACTTGTGCTAGCCATGAGAGCCATGTGGAATTCACCTTCATTTGAGGTAGAATCACTTAAGGAAGACTCTTACCAAGTAGCATGGGTTGCATCTTTGCCTTTTCTTTATTCTTTTCCTTCTTCTTGAATCTACCCTCCTTGTTATACTCCTACTTCTTCCTATTGTTGCTCGTATGGTGAGGCTTCTTAGCTCTTGAGAATTCATTTTGTAGTGCCCTTTTTTTACCATAGTCATAGAATCTAGTGGTAGATGAGGAGGGTTTACCCTTGAAATGCTTTCACTTGAAGTAGTGATCTTCAAGATCACTCGAGGAGCCATATTCATTTGAGGATGGAGAAGCGTGACTAATGACTTGTTGTTGCACAATAGACTCAACTTGGGCTTTAAATACAACCTCCTTCTTTCTCTTGGACTCTTTCTCTTATTTTGTTTCTTATTCCTTTTGTTTGTCAAGTCTCACTTCATAGAATTAAAGGTTTCCTATGATCTTTCATTAGTAATGTTGGAGAGGGTATTTGTTTCTTCTATGGTAGCCACCTTTGTTTGCTACTAACAAGTAAGAGATCTAAGAATCTTTGAGTTGTTCTTTCCTCGATCCATAGTATGACCCAATGAAGCAAGGCCATTGATAATAGTGTTCAGTCTTGAGTACATTTCATCCACAACGTCCTTTTCCATCTTGAAGTTTCAAGGAGACTATTGAGCATACCTTGTTTTTTTTACTTGTTTAGTGCTTACATATGTGATGAAAATCTTGTCCCAAATTCTGATGGGTTGTGTCTCAAGATGAAATTTGATTGAACTTGGTTGGATGAGGAAGAGTAGATAATGCTAATAGTTCTAGAATTTAGTTGGGCTTTCTTCATGCTTGCCTTGTTCCAAGTAGCTACTTCTCCTTCTGGCTTGGTGTAGGGAGATTCAACCACCTTTCACATATCAAAATTTGTGCCTTGAATGTAGAATTGCATCCAACTTTTGCAATAGCGTAAGTTAGTACCATCAAAGATAGGTGGACACATGAAGAAGCCACCCTCTATGTTGAGAGATCCTATTAGATTTTTACCTATCTTCTCTTACTCATGGGAGTAGATTGTTGGAGAAGATCAAGCTCTGATATCACTTGTTGGATATATGGGATCTAGAGGGGGTGAATAGAGATAAAACCACATAAAAAAATTCATTATACCTTCAAGATATTTGCTATATGATATTGCTAGTATGAAAATCAAGTAAGAGACAGATTGATAGAACACCAAATAAGACTAAGATTTATAGTGGTTCCAACCTCCAAACTGGGAGATGTACAACCACTACCTAGAGAGGTCAATTTCTAGGATTTTGAACCTTATCACACTCTTTATATTCCATATGGGGAGTTACTACAATAGACTACCCTTTTCAAGAACAAGGGCTAATATAGCATTCCTTTTTGGATCAAGGAGCCAATAATAATTAAAAAGGTCTTACCTATGTACCTACCAAGAATTTTCTATATTTTTCAAGGACTTACCCATTCTTTTATAAAATGTTCACCCTTTGATTCACCACCTCCTTTTTCAAGGAAGTCACCTTCAAGTCACTAAGTTAAGAGTGAGAGATTGGTAAGGCTAGTGGACAACTTTGACAATAGAATAGTGAAGTAGCTCTCTAACAAAGATCAACTTTCTTAGATTGGATGTAGAGAAGTAATCAAGCTTGAGGGAGATTAGGGGCTCTTGGAGGCACAATCGCTCATCTATAGCAAGGGAGCATAGAAGAGAGACTTGGAATAAAGTCCAAGGACCCTTTTATAGTTGAGGTTGCCTACTAGCTAGTAGAGACTCTAGGATTGAATTATAGCCATTTCTAGGGGTTGCAAGACAGATTTATTTTTGAAATTTGCAATACTCAAAGAAGCTAGACACACTATTTTGTACTTCATCGAACAATGTTGTTGGTTGAGTTACCTTTTGGAAAAATCGGCCAACAAAATAACTATCAAACCAGTTAAGTTGTTGGTCGAGTTTCTAATGATAGGAAAGTTGGTCGACAACTACACTCGAATTCATCCATGCAGACTATCAGTCAATTTATATCAAGACAAGCTCGGCCAACGACAAGTTCTGTCAAAAACCAAAATTGATTGTTGGTCGAGTTACCTTGGGGGAAACTGACCGACATACCTCCCTATGAAGGCTTATGACAAATATCAAAAAAGCGTTTAAACATTCAATGTATATGCTCTAAATTTTCTTTCATCTTAGTTACAAGTCATACTTTCAATAGAAAAATTTACAACATAATTCTGATAGAGATACTATATATTTTTCAATTCTTGTGTTTGTGTTGAATTTAACTTGTTTTTTTGGCAAATGAGGATTTGCTAATGTAACACTCTTCATGTACATATTATCTAAAATTAATCTCAATTAGACATATTTGATACACATGAATGGGATGTCTAAGTCATAATCAAAATATGGACAATGTATAATGGTTAGGTCAACAATCATCACTAAAAGAATGTTTGAGTAGTAGAGAATACCATTACTACAACCATGAGACCCTAAAACTTAGTGTGGAGAAATGTACAAGAAGTTTTGGGTATATACTGCTTAGTTGGTCTACCCTATTATACCTTTTAAATGGTTAGTTATATGAAAGGTCAACCATTTTTAGGGATGGAATCTTATATGTTAGTAGATTAAGAGAGTAATATTAGTATTATCCGAGGTTAATAATGAATGAACTAGGTAACCCTTGAGAAGCTTCTTCAATTTATGTCACACAAACATGACTTCTCTCTAATTAGGATAACTAAACATTACTAAAATAGATACAATGAACACTAAGTGGTTAACCTGAAATAAATCCATATAAAATATGTACTCATCAAAATATTAGGATTCTAGGTATAACAAGCCCAATTGAATGATATCATATAGAGGGTATTTAGGTAGGAAATTAATTGAAAAAAAATGTAATTTTTTTAATCTTAGTCATATTGGTATGCTAGGTTGTGAATAGATGGATTTTGGGGATGAAATCCTCTCTAGGTGATGGACTGTTGTAACATATCTGAATCAAAACATACATATCGACATTCCCTATCCATAAACATATTTTTAATTATATAGGTATTAAATATTTTTTCTTGAAATAGATATAAATTAGGATTAGTTATTTAAAAAAATTAACATTTTAACAACAATCCTTTTGTGAAGTTGTACACTAAATGAATTACTTAAGTATATCATGGATAAAATTATAAAAATCATTAATAAATTATGTTTGACTGGCAATTTCATACTCTAACACCATCCTAGGATTAAAGGAGGAAATAAATGAAATTATTAAAAGTTCTTGAGTGACGATTTATAATTAAGAGAATCAATGCCTTAAGTGAAGACTAAATATATAAGGAACCTAATGAAGCACCAAACTTTCTTAAAAGGTGAAATTAATTTTAAATGTTGACTCTTAATACCCTATTTAGTCAACATGCCTATTTTTAAGTGAATCAAATATCCTTTGAACATTCATTTAATTGGTTAGAGACTTTAGATTTAATCAAAACAAGTTATTGCTACTGAAATCCTTTTTGCCATTGTTCTCCTACAACGCACGCATGTGTTTACCCTCCATCTACGAAGGTCGAGCTAGTGCGTAGGACCAGATATGCAAATGACAATCTTCTGTATCTACCGCTATCGATCTCCCTCTCTTCTTCAACTCTTCTTCCTCCCCTCCTTTTCACAACATGTATATATATACCCTAGTCACCCTAACTGTTCCCAGTGCAGTGGCAGATCTCTAGAAGGGCTAGGGGGCACCCCCCAAAAAAAATCTTTTTTGGATCTTTTTTGTACTATGATATTATGTACTACTTCAAAACAAAATATACTATGTAATTATATGTCCGCCCCCCTAAATATTAGGATGGTAAAAATTATATTCATATTTTTGTGATGAACATTTACTCATATGATAGTCAAAATCTACAATACAATTAGACATGTCTCAATCAACTAAAATATAACACAATAGAAAGTATTGAATGAGATAATGAATCAGTTAAGTGTTGAACTCTTATTTTCTTGGTATTTGACTATTTACCACTAAAATCAGTGGCAATAATTTTACACTAGAAAATTATAATTTAATCATCTAGAATTATAACATAAATACAAAATAATTGAACAATGTAATTGTTAAATGCGGAAAGATAAAAGAAATTGGGTAAATTCAAATATATAAACCAATTAATATGAAGTTGGTCAAGAAGCAAGTAATGTGTAAACTAATGAGTCAAAGTCTAACACATACCATTATTATAAATTGTACTTTTATTCATGTATTTTATCAAAAACAAATTATCTTATTTTTGATATGTGATGATTACAGAGGAAGGAAGGAGAGAAGAGAAGAGATGACTTTCAGAGATGGTAATTTAGCGTGTTTGATTTGTATGAGGAGGAAAGGAAAGGATGCCATTAAAAGATATATATTTTCCACAAGAAATAGTCTACATGTAATTTTTATATTAATTGTTAGATATACGAGTATATTTATTTATATCTCAATATATTTCTCACCAAACTTTTATCCAACATATATTTTCTTTCTAGATTGCAAAATCTCACTCCAAGTTACCTACAATTTTATAACTTTATATATATGACTTTCTCCATTCTTCTAATTAAATTTTTCAATAAGATTCGTACAATTTTATAGTAGATTTAAAGGTTTGTTCGAAAATATTCATTGAAAATATTTCATTATAATTTTTATTTGACTCATGACTTCTCCTTCATGTTTTCCATCAAGTTTTTCATTTTGTTAATGGTATTTGACCATCAATTTCTTCTTCTTCTCATCTTTATACTAATTTGAGTGAGAGGATGTGGCGGAAAATAACCCAAAATCTGTAGCACTGAATAAATTTCATTTCCTCCTCTTCTCCATCACTTTGTCTAACCAATATCAAAAATATGCCCCTCCACCCCCAACATTCCCTTCCTAACAACTTGGTCACTTTCAAATAATTGTATTTTTTAATAAGGTTGATTGATCAGAAATTATTAAATATATGATTAATCATTTTGTATTGCTTAGTTAATAATTTTGAGAAACTTCAAGGAAATATTAACTACATATAGCTATCGCTTCTGATTATATATTTTTGACCTATGGATCTAAGTATGAATCTTTCGAGGTTGTTCAATCTCCATTGATGCTATAATGTTTCTCCTTTCATAACTTAAACATTTTGCATTCATTAATCGTAAAAGCTTATTCAACTAGTTTTCAATATTCTCGTTTGTATTATCACATTTTTGTCACAATGTCAGAAATATATTTATAAATCCAAAACTTCACAACAAAATAGAAAAAAATTCGTGAAATACCTTGTTTGTTAATTTTGAAAGAGATATTGGTAAGTATTTGAAAATGACTTGACTATTGATTACTTCAACATCATAAATAAAAAATTATGTATTTTAGAAATATATCACTATATGCCCATTTTAAAACTATATGATGGTTTATATTTAATTTTTTAAGTTATAACTGGTTTTTTTGGTAATGTATGCCTAATAAATTATAAAAATAAAGAATATTTGTAAAAGTGGAATACGTTCTAATGTCATTCCTTTTTCCAAGATAAGTTGATACTCAAGGTAAGAGATAAGTTGCATTGTATCTAGTCCCAAAAAACTTTAATTATATAAATGGCATATTTTTGCCCCCCTCAAGGAATTGTGTCAAGATCCTCCATTGGCCCAGTGACCTTGCGACCACCACCTTTACTGCACCTAGTGACCTTGCAGCTACCCCCTTTCTTCCCTTCCTATTCCTTCCCTATTCTTCCCTCCTTCTTCCTTATCACCCTAGGTCATTGTCGCTGCTCCTTTTCTTCATTGCACTTGCCACCCTGGCTAAAGGGGCGAAGAAAATACACGTTGATGAGCGATTCCAATAATGGCAAGGAATTTTACCTTTGCATGTTGTAGAAGGCAAAATGATGGATGCAATACCATCAAGCACCACTCAAACTTTCCACCTACCTTCACATTTGGAGCATACTTCCCCTCTTATTTTGCAAAGCTCCCTCTTCCCCCTCAATCACCATGCCCTATGACCACAATATTACACTCAAGGAGATCCATCCAATCATCCATCTTTTCTTTACCAAACTACAGTGATGCAAACACCATCAACACCACATGAGCTGTTGCTTATGACCCTAGAGCTCGAATCTATCAACTGAGATCCATCCATAAGTTTGCAACCACCATGGTAACTGCCTCCATACACCCTACCTACCATCTCCTCACCCTCCGTGATCCACACTTGCCTATTTGGAACCCAACAAAGCCAGGGAGGGTCAAGCATCTCATGGAAGCAACATGAAGTGGTGATCATTACATTATCATCGCCAAAAATCACCACTTAAGAGAAGCCTAGAAACCATAACCATTCCCAACCTCCTTATTCTTCCTCTCACACAACCTACAAACATGTAGACACATACGCCACGCCACCCCACTCTTATCACCATTTGGACTACCTATAGTTAGGTCTGAAGATGTTAACAAACCAAAGGACCTTCTTCAATCTTTTCTAGATGTGATGGAGGGCATGATCTACATCTAGTCAAGGAGATCCACTAATCGTCCATGCATGATGCCCCTTCGCCTAGATCCTATTTACTCAACAACCATGTCAAGGTGAACTACAACTGATTATGGACGTATTGTAGTAGAGGTGTCAGAAATCGATAAAACTCCAAACCTACATATCATTCTAAACTGATCATTCATAGGTCAGTCATCACCTACCTCGTTATGCAGTTTGAAGAGTTAAGCTAATGGATCATTATCAACAAGAAATTAAGTGTTAATCTTGAAACTTGAAGCATATCTATACTTAGGGTTGTCAAATCATGTAAACACAACTAGATCATAATAACATCCAAGTATGGTAACATGCTAATACATAATAAGAAACTTTTCAATTCTATAGTAGCATATATGTCATACTAGCATATTGAAGTACAGTTTGAACTATAATAGAAAACATGGTATAAATGCTTTAGTGGTTAGGAGCGGATTCAATAAACCCTAGTAGTCCTTAGAATCATAATTCATAATGATATTCTAATTACCTTCACGAATTAACCACTAGGTATATATGCATACATATATCTATATATATAAGGCAAGAAAAAAATGCAACTTGGGTCTAAGGGAGTATGTTTATCTAAAATTTTCCAATTAAAATAGATCAATATACGAGAATAAAAATACATATAATAAATATTGATTTTATTAATATAAGTATGTGTAACATTGTAATTTGACAAATTTACTCACATATGAACATATGTGGAATCAAACCATAGGTTCTTCTAATAAGAGTAGTTTTGATAAATATTATATCATGTAACAAATATCTTGGACCTTTTTTAACCAACTTAGAACACATGATAAGATCTCAATTACACAAAATATCTTGTTGCCTATATACATGAATAACTTGATAAGTATAAAGAGAGTATGGATCTTTACTTTTTGACAATGCTCAATGGGGATAGAATAGGTCCAAACATCAATTAGAAATTATGATCATACATAATTGTTGGGTTTTATAGGCCATAGAGTAGGCATCAAAAACAAAACTTTTATTGGCCATTTATCCATAATAGGAGATCGCATCAATGACTATGTAATGGGAAGGATGGGGCTTGCCTAGTGACAATACCTCACAGTCATGTGCGATCTTCGATGCCATATCTTGGATGGTGTCTGTGCATATCTTGGTCTTCGTCATGGACTCTGGCCTCCACCACAGACTGCAGCCGACGTGTCCTCCTAAGTGACAAACATCTGCCGCCTCTACAAATAGTCCACATGGACCACGTAGAACTCATGCCTTTCTAGAAGAACTGGTAGGAAAGAGACGACCCTCCTGTTGGTGTACTAGCACCAACCTGCTCTCCCAACTCAGAAATGCTTTTATGTAGTTGTCTTTCCCTTTCTATGTCTCCCTAGTCAGGTATCACTTGCTCGGGCTCTCTCAGTTACCAGAACCAGAGAGGACAACAACTTTGTAGAGCAACTGATGTTCTGCGTTGTATTAGAGAAGCCCCCAGTACCCCTCTATTTATAGTAGAGGGCAGGGTCAGGGTTCCCAGTCTGTTCAGGAGTAGAAGGATCTGGAAATTCCATAAATAGTTTGTACTACGGCAGGCGAACCATTTAGTTCACAAGTGAACCGTTCGGTTGGGGGTGTGAGCCAATCGGTTCACCCAGTGAACCAATCATTTCACTTCCTAGACTTGCCTACAATTGACTTTCCTTAATCGTTTCCAATTAATTCAAATATTAATCCTTATTCCAATCGAATTGAACAAGTGAAATGTGTAGGTTTTCCTCCAACCAGGCAAATCCCAATTTCCTCAGTTGGCAGGATAGTGAGCCACTTGGTTCACCAAGTGAACCGGTCAGTTGGCTCACACTAGCCGATCGACTCACCTGGGTGGACCGATTGGTTGGTAGTCCTGACATTGCCAATGCAGTCTCCAATCAACCTGACACTCAAACCAGCTAGTTCAAAATTTGAACTTGATAGTTCTGAGTCCAGTCAGTCAATTGTATGTTTAATTGAGCACCTAAACACCTTTAATCTCAATCTGAACATCATTCATGGACAATCTCCTCTTCCAGGGGTATCCTATGTGTGCGACCCTATAGGTTCCAATTTATGTTGGTAGTGAATGTTCATAACAACTTATGACATCACAAGCAATGAGCAGAATCTAGTAACTCATCATTGCTACCCAACTAACTTAGAAAGTTGGAGAATAACTTCAACCTACAATCTGTGATTAGTGTTACCGTGATCATATAGTTCCTTTGTCTCTGACATCCAGATTGAACTCGAGGCATGGAACGTCATCCTCTTCAATATTCAATCCATGTTCCTTGACCTAGGTTAGACTGTCTGAGATGCATGTGAATTCACATATCATATACTGAATTACATGAGTATGGCCATACGATTCTTAGTCTCTCTTATCAAGGGCCCCTAGATATCATACTCCTTGTAGGAGGGACAAATCCCATCTCTATCACTCACAATCTATGCCCATGTGTCAAAGTCACCCAACCATCACCTTTATAACATCCATGTTTTAAGAATGTGTTTGATGATGTCAAAGTGTACCCGATGACATGTGATGAGTGCAGTGATATCAGGTCTAAGAACCACTATCACCACTATCATTATGAGAGATGATTGTGACTACCATTCTATGGTATCCATGTATCACTCTCAAGGTGGGTATGCCTGATATACTATTCTCTCACATATATCTGTGTGCTTGACTTGATATCATATATCATGACTAATGAGACTCTGTTATCATTCAACACACAATCTAGTATTATATATTACTGTTGTCTATTTTGCTTCTACAGTAATATCCGACTAGGGACATAACAAGAATGTATGTACTCTTATCATACATATGGTCTCATTGTTCAGGTGCTCAAACTGAAGACATATGTCATTGAGTCACATCATTCTTTAGACATATATCATGTATGTGTCATGATCTCATGATTGAGACAAACATAATAGACAGAATTACCTTTATCATTATCAAATCAAGTATCATATGCCTCATTGCAATCATCATATGATTGGATCTCTGGGCATACTATACCAACAGACTCCCACTTGCACTTAGAGCCAATCACCCACGAATCATATTCTAGGTGATCTTAACATTTACAAGATGTTTCTTCCACACAAGTGCTTTTGTAGTGGATAAGCAACATTTGCTTCAAGTCGGTATATTACATGTTTCACATCCTCTCGAAGTACGACAACTCATATGAGATGGAAGTGTCGTAGTATACTATCTAAAATTCTTTTCCCTAACCAGTAGCTCCTTTGTTGTCACAATATTACTACTGAGTCACCAATGGTCGTAACCTCCCATAAGTTCATCCATATGAACTTCTAGATGCATACAGTATCCTTTACAGTGTTCGTAACACTAAACTACTCAACTTATTATTATAGAATTAATCAAATTATTTTATGTTGGAACATTTCCATCTATCAATTCTTATTCCAAGGTCAAAACACAATTTTGTCATTTTGGAAGCTTGCATCGGTGTAACTCTTTACACCTAACTCTTCCTTATTACCATAATTAAAGAACTAATCCTTTTAGTACTTCACAAGTACACAAAGATGTTCTTCATGGTATTCCAATAACTCTTACTAGAGTTCGATACATGTCCATTTGTCATGTCCAATACATACGAGAGAACTGGATATTTATATCATCTTGTCATACAAGGTGATGATTTCATATCTTCTTGTCATGTCAATACATATAGTGACGAGTTTGTATATTCTTGTCATGTCCAATACATATATGATAATTAGTTCATTTTCTTGTCATATCCATTACATACAAGATAACGAGATGGCTTCATATGTGATAGATCCAATTGTAAATGCATATGGCATCTATCCATGTGTTCCTTATTCTTCATACGAATTGGGACACTTGGCTCTTGAGAGAGTAACTCCATGGAACATGGACAAGTTTTCTCTCACCATGCTGAACTCATCTAACATCTAGACAAAATATGTTCTCTTTCCTAGGATAAGAAGCCCTCTTGATCTATCTATGTAGATCTTGATTCTTATCACACAGGATGCTTCTATAAAATCCTTTTAGAATGCACTTTGTTGCCATATTTTTTAGCATAAGGATTATAATCCCCATCAATATGTGGAATATATATATGCTCCAACTGAATTCTTGTAATCGCACATTACATCATCAATCTGACTCAAGTCAAACTCTTTGACTATCTTATCAAATTGAAGATCCAATTTTGAGGTGCTTGCTTCAATCCAAAGATTGATCTATGCAACCTTATAGACTTTATTTGCATTATTGGATTTATAAAACCTTTAGGCTGTGTTACATACACGAGATAGGAACTTCATGAAGCATGGGTAGGTTTCCTCTTTTTGAGATCTACATGTTGAACCACTTCAACACTTTGTCAATGTATGTGCTCTAACTTAGTTGAAGAAGCCTTCTATATCTATCTCTATAGATCTTAATCCCCAAGATGTAGGATTGTTCTCCCAAATCTTTCATAGAAAATGTATTTCCCAGCCATGGCTTTACCTTTTGTAAAGTAGGGATGTCATTTCCCATCAACAATATGTCATTTACATACAATATGAGGAATGTTACTATGGTCCCACTAACCTTCTTGTACACACTAGGTTCATCATCATTTTGAACAAAGTCAAACTCTTTGACTATTTGATGAAAATGAAGATTCCAACTTTGATATGCTTGCTTCAATCTAAAATTGACCTTTGTAGCTTACAGACTTTATTTTCATCCTTTGGATTTATAAAATCCTCAGGTTGTATCATGTACACATCCTCAAAAAGATTCTCGTTATGGAATGTGATTTTAACATCCATCTGACAAATCTCATAGTCACAATAAGTTGCAATAGTAAGCATGATTATGATGGATTTAACCATGGCCACTGGAGAAAAGGTTTCATCATAGTCAACACCTTGAACTTGTCTAAAACCCTTTGAAACCAATATGCCCTTATAGGTTTGTACTTTACCATCAATGTTGTCTTCTTCTTGAAAGCCCACTTGCATCCTATGGGTTTTACCCCTTCAGGTTGATCCACCAAGGTCCATACCTTGTTGGTATACATGGATTCCATCTCAGATCTCATGACCTCAAGTCATTTCTCAAACTCGAGTTGCTCAGTAGCTTCTAGATAGGCCATTGGCTTATCGTCTATGACCGAATCACTGCATTCCTGAGTCACAAGTTATCTAAATCTCTTAGGTTCAAGGTGTGTCCTATTAGATCTATGAGGTTCCTATATTACTTGAGGAATTTGATATTCCACAACAATTTGTGATTCTCTTTGTTCCTCCTATACATCTACTGGTTCAATTTTTTCTTGTTGGTCTCAAACCTCTTCGAGTTCCACTTTCCTCTCACTAATTCCTTTGGGAATGAAATCCATTTCTAGGAATTCAACATCTCTGGCAACAAAGACTTTGTTGTCAGATAGGGAATAAAAGTAATATCCTCTCTCCATGTGCCACCATAGTCACTTCACATGACCTTGATACCAGGGTGCATGACATGGATCTAGAAGTGCATGATGTGCATCTATTAGTGTGTGGCATTCTATACATGAATAAGGTGACCCTTACTATGACAATTGATGCATAGTTCTATCAGCAAATTACCTAGGGATGAAATCCCTAGATTTACCCCAGATATGTATGAAAACCCCACTGACAAGTAGAGAGATATTATCCTAGTATTGTTCAAGATCAAACCCAAAGGACAACTTGTTCAATAATATTTTGATCAATGTAAGTAATCAAGGACTAGATCTTAACATAAAAATTGGATTTGGTTTAGTTAAACTAAATTTTCTATTAACAAAATTAAGGTTTTAGTTATCAATAGATGAGAGCACCAACGTGGATGGGTTTGACCATTGTTACCAATCTTTCACTCTCTCACTTCATCATAAATAGAATGAACATACATACATTGACATTGGGTAAACCCCTTTTAGGATTAGGATTAAAATCAAATAGATATTAACTTATCTCATTGTCGTGTTATCTAGGGATCATTTACATACTGCCTTGGTAAACACCTATCCTAGTTCTCATCAAGCGTTAACATGAAACAAACAATATTCTAGATCTTAGGCTCAAAATTGTCAACATTCAAGAACTTACACACATGCAAAATAGTTGGAAAAGCAAGATTCGCAAGCATAGAAGGTTTGCTCCATAACATATCAAGGTTCATAAAACAATATCTACAGTGAAGAGAACAAATTTGGGTTACAGGACTACTGACTACACCCTATAAAGAGGACTACTCACTCATGGATGCAATAATAAGTTTGACAAGGGAAAATGGGAGATATCCATAATCAGAGTAGATGAAGGAGACACAATTGTAGTGTATGCACACGGTTCTTCAAACTTAGACACAAGAGATTCAAAAAAGAAGCAAGAACATCATTTGACATTCATCAGGGGTGAACTCAAAGTCATAAACCTCCTTCTTTGTCACTTGGACTTGTCACACTAATTGCATGGAAGATGGATGGTGATGGTAGAAGGCGTCGTTAGTTGACATAGTTCATGTGTAGTCAACTGATAGAAACTATTGATGAATGTTTAAGCAGGATGCTTGTTATGCAATTTGGTAGCCTCACAATGTAAATATTGATCCTTTTCTTGGTGACATGGGTTGTATTTGTATATGGTGATTAGGTTTTAAAACTCTCCTAGTATATGCAGTTACATTATTGGAATCCATGAATGTGGAGAGGCAACTAAGCGAGGAAGACGAGGGATCTGACAATGTCAAGAGTTGCCATAAATTGGAAAATGTGTAGGGTTTTCATCATTTAATCGAAAATATAGGATTTTCATTATTTAGTGATGTGTAGATGTCCCACTGGTTGGCGTCATCGAGTGGAATTTTTAAAGTTAGGAAGCATCAGTTTTTTTATTGGTTGATGTCTATTGGACGTTCGTCAATTGTCATTGTGTAGAATCTTCATCAATTGGTATCTGTCAGTTGTCATCCATCAACCAATGTCATTTAATTGATGGATTCTCATCAATTAATGAATGTGTAGGGTTTTCATTGCTTTTTGACATGTAGGTGTTTCACCGGTTGAAAGACATTGGAATCTTGTCAGTAGCCGACCAACAATTCTCACTAGTTGGTGGGTGCAAATTTTCATCTGTTGATAGTGAAAGTTCCATTACTTGATGACTGGTGAAGAATTTGAAATGATTATGTTGCAGGCTGATGCACACCTGGTGGACTACTAGCATAGGTCGATAGTCCTACATCAATGAAGTGATTTATTAATGAAATTGTCAGCTGATGAAAGGGAATATCAATTAAAATCTTATTTGATATCAAAAATTTCTTCACTGGTATGTAGGGGTTGATGCTCCAACTTGCCAAAGTGGATTAAAAGTTTAACAAATTACCATAAATTAAGGAAAACTAAATAGAAGTCAATTCTCAACTGAAATGAAGAATATGAATTCAAAACTAAGATAAAATGCAACTTAAAATAGGATGAATATGAATAAAAAACAATGGGCATTGTGAAACAATTTGTGCACTACTCCATGGCATATACAACTCCACCTAATTTTGAACTCCTTCACCTTCCCGTATCCTCCAACACCATGGTGAGGAACAAAGGAAGATGCAAGAGGCACCACAGTGAACCTTCTCACACCTGAGAAAATGACCAATGAATTGAGCCGGAAGAGGTGGTAAGACGTGTATTAGAAGAGGAGCAAGGATCCTATGTAGCTATCCCCTTCACCATCCACTCTGAGGACAAGGTAGAGCATTTTTAGAATCTCACATGACACATAAACCCAACCCGACTACTCTGAGATGAGATGATAGAAACATTTGATTTGATGTATGAGGTCAATCCCCTACTCAAGAACATCTTCATCCCAAAGGAAGTCTTCAAGGGTAACATCAAAACCTATACCACCTTTATCTGATGTTTTTGACAGCTTTGTGACAATGGGACGACTTGAGGACTTGAGTGATATATTTGAGGTTGGCTAATGAGGAATTTTCACTCGGGAAAATGAGTTTCAAGGAGAACAGATTTTAACTATGAAGGTGAGACTAAATGTGACACCCCGGTATTACACAGACGGCGAAATGACACGTGAAAAATGTGTGGAACCACATATTACCAAAAATACGGGTTAATTTAAACTGATTACGGAAGCATATAAAAGAAGGCTTATTACATCCAGAATCTGCAAGGAGACATGTTATAGATATATTACAAGCGTGATATATGTCCACAGTTGTTCAGTAACCAGCTGTCCTACCAACACATGAGTTCTTCACATGTTCATATGTACATAACAAGCCACCTAAGGCCAACAGAAGGATAAACAAGAGTACAACAACTATACATCGTGAAACATCGTCAAAACACCTCATAGGACCTGAGAGTATAGGGATTACTCTAGGACTCTACTACAAAACACCAAAACGGCAGCATGTCCTTCTCTTGCCTTCTACTGCTCCTCTTCTTGTTGCTTAGCCACAACCTCACGACCACCACGTCTAGCGCGATCACCTAAAAAGGTTCTAAACCAACGGGGTGAGATGCCCACTCCCAGTGAGAAACATAACTCCCTGCTGACATTATAAAACTCCACAAAAGCAGGTAAAACAGATAAAGAAGGTAATTAATATAAGTAGATAATGTGAGCAGCATACTGAGCAGAACTTACTGTATTATCCATCTTACAAAGATTACATGAGGCATATAACTTGATTTTCTTTATGGAACATGATTGACAAGATACAATTTGTAAGATATATCAAAAAACATAAGGACATACAAGTAACTGCAAGGTATACCAGATCAACTAGACAAACAAGGCCTCAACCAATGTTCCGTGTTTTGTACTAAACAATAAATACTATTCAGCTGAATTATGTATTATTATGCCCTGAGGAAGTGAGCCGTACCGCTCAAATACAACCATCAGCTGCGAAGCCCAGAACCGGTGCCATACAAGGTCAATGGAAGAGTCAAACTCCACGACCTCTCCACCTCATGGTCAGTGCATGAGAACCAAAGTAGGACCGCAGTCTCATGCTTAAGTGCTCTCAGCCACAGGGTCAGCTCCGCAAGCTACCCATAACCCTAGCCCGCCTTGGTACAGGTCTCAACGCTAGTAAACCTTGAGCCACGAGCCTATTCACTATGCTCTGATCCATGAACGCATTCATGCTCTATCACATATCCTGAGCCATGAGCATGTTCATGAGTCTGCAACCGTAGTTAAACTCAAATCCTCCTATTTTCCATCTAGGAGAAAACCACACATATTCAATAATATGCGCTTCCAGGTTAACCCGTAGGAGAACCTGTTTCACCATCACCAGCTCCTGACGATGATGGATCCATGGCCATGGCATTCTACATGATAATTTCCACTGTAATTAATTAGTATATTTTAAGTGGATTGTTGAGGCAACCAAGTTATAAAACATATAAGCATTGAGTGACATTATTACTGTCATCTCCACTTTGTCCTGGGACCTCAATCCCTCATCACAGGAAGCCACTGCCTCGCAAGGCATCATCACCATCTTACATCATCATCTGGGATAACAATCCCTTATCTCATCATCAAGAAGGTAACACCTCAACTTAGGCACTCAACCTTCATCAGGTTCACAGATCTATCTTCTTATACTGGTGATGCATGTTATCTCATCAATAAGAGTTACCATCATGATACAGTGTTATTCAAACACGTATGCCTCATAGCTCTTACCTGGCTAAGAATTCATCTTATAAACCTACGTGGTTAGTATACACAACAAGAGAGATAGCTTTAAAAATCACCAGACATAGAGCTTTACTGATTATCATGTCATTAGGGTTTACAATTACACATGTCATGATCAAAACTATGTGTGGCATACTGTATCAATTACATTACTACTATCAAAACATGGGCATCCATTTAATCTAATAAACATAAACTAGCATCTTATCATCTTAATAGGAATCATCTTCAGGCATTAAGTATATCATTGGTTTATAAACCATCATCCATAACCCATTATCATAAAAGGTGCAAAAACATGATAAAGAACCACTAACTGGGGTTTCTGGGTTGGTCATGACCCTCACCAAAGGTGCCCACTACCCTCACTAGAAGTGTGACAGGTAGGGTGCCCCTCACCGTAGATGGTATCGGGCAGGGTAACTCCCCTCACCAAAGCCTGTCAGCCAAGCACTTAACCACATATCGGTCGATCCAAGGGCAAGGTATATCGGGCAACCACTTCATGGTGTGTCGTGAACTTAGAGGGCAAAGGTGTTATTGTGCAGCTGGGTCCATGGGGCATATCGCGCACCCAAGGTCAAGGTGTGACAGTCATCTATGTGCATCGGGCAAAGCTCAAATGGCTAGCTAGGGTTAGGGTTTGGGTTGTGTCAGGTATCCATCAGCACCCTATCGACCAAGATTGTGGCGCCCAAGGCCAGCACCATATCACCCATCAAGAGCAAGCACAACATATCGGCCATCACAAAGGCAAGACCAAAGTTCTCCATACAACATTGTATCGGGCAACACCTAGCTTGTGTATCATCCAAGGTCATGAAACAGATATATCCACTAGGCATTGTATCGACCAAGGGGAACGTCACCATCTAGGGCAAAAGATCATCTAGTCAAGGTATATCACCCAAACTCACCATCAAGGTCAAGAGAGCCATATCGGGCACAAAACCAACCAAACTCAACACGACCATATCGGCCAAAGCTACCCCCAAGGTGAGAGGTGTCGGGCAGCATCACCACTAAGGTGTATCATGCAAAGCACAAAGGTTCATCTTGGCCTAGTCACCACTAACCTCAAGATCACCATCATCAAACCCTAAAGGATCAGGAGAATTGGATCACCTCTCACAAATCAAGAGAGAGGGGTTTTGTACAACCTTCATCACTAATCGGGCAACATGTGGAATCATCACCATATCGGCCAAGCTCTCAACTACTACTAGGTCAACACACAAGTGAGAGGGGTGTTGCCTATATCACTAGAGATGAATTCACTTCTCAAGATAAAAGAAGAGAAAGGGGTTTTGCCCAAGAAACTCTCAACATATGTTTCAGACACTAAGATCAAGAACACACCTAAAACATATCTATTACAACAACAAGATCATATATCCAACAAGATCAAGGATACAACTAAACAAGAAGTATATCCAACAAGATACATGGCCGATCAAGATGAAAATAACATGCAGTAAGAAAAGGGAGTAGTATATCTAGGGTTAGGAGTTATGTAACCCACCTTAAGCAAGCTCCAAGCTCCTAGCACCAAGCTCCCAAGCTCAAGCACCACCACAAGAGGAGGAACATGGCACTCTAGGATTTGGCCACCAATAGAGGAAGAAGAAGACTCCAAGGATAAGAAGAAGGATCAGCCACCAAGATTAGCTCCTCTAAGTGTATCAGCCACCAAGGTTGTAAAGGAGAGGTGTCGTTCACCAAGGAAGAGAGAAACTAAGGAACTAAAGGGATCCTTAGCAAGAGAAGGAGGTACATATATAGAAGAGGGTGGAGGAGAAACCAAAGCAATGTGTCACCCATCTAGGGACACTTGTCCATGGGCAATGCTACCTCCTTATCTCACCTCATACACATGTCTAAGGCAATTGCCACATGCAAGCATCATGCACCAAGTGTCCACTAGAGTGGTGACACAAACGAGGCTAAGAGTCAAAGATGGTATATGGCCGATACACACATCTTGGGCGATACACAAGCATTGCTGATACACTCAAGGACGATACAAAACACACAAAGCAATCCTTGACCGATATAGAGCTCAACAAAGCAAGACAAGGCCCAAACAAGGCAAAACAAGGCCCAAAGCAACTCAAGCAACGAGCCTAACCCTTCCTCTCAATCTTTAGAGGAAGCAAGGAGAGAGAGAAACATCTCTCAAGGTGACAAACTTTCTCATCAACCCTAAACTTAGGTTATTTGCAAGTAGCATCTCCAACACAAGCGAACCCTATTCATCACTGAAGGTGATTAGCAAGCAACTAAACACAAGGTTTAGGCAAAGCAAACAGGATAATCCCAAAATGAAGGTCAGGGTCCTTACAAGCCATAAACCTCTACAAAGGGATTTTGCACCCAAAATCCGAAGAGAAAAGTGAGGGATACTTCCTCCTAATCTCTTCCTCAAGCTCCCATGTGGCTTCCTCAACGCCACGATGATGCCAAAGAACCTTCACAGAAACCAGGTCTTTCCTCTTCAGCTTCTTTACACTTATGTCAAGGATCATCACTGGACCTTCTTCATAGGTTACATCCTCATCAAGCTCAACCTCAATCAGCTGTATCACTGTCCTTGTGTCTGGATGACTTTTCTTCAGCATGCTGACATGGAACACTGGACGTAACCTGTGCAACTCTGGCAGCATCTCTAACTCGTAAGCTACCTTGCCAACACGTGCTATTACCGGGTATGGACCCATATACCTGGGTGCAAACTTACCTTTCCGGCTAAACCGTAGCACGCCTTTCCATGGTGAGACCTTGAGATACACTTTGTCTCCCACCTAGAACTCTAAAGGATGTCGGCGATTATCTGCATAAGACTTATGTCTGTCTTGTGCCGCTTTCAACTGTTGTTGTATCACTCTGATCTTCTCTGTTTTCTGCTGCACTAACTCGGGACCCAAAAGCTGATACTCGCCAGACTCATACCAACATAAGGGAGATCTGCACTTCCTTACATATAGAGCCTCATAAGGATCCATGCCAATGCTTCACTGGTAACTGTTGTTGTAGGCAAACTCTATTAAACTGAGATGCACATCCCAACTGCCTAGGAACTGAAAAACAAAAGCTCAGAGAAGATCCTCCAAAGTCTGAATACTCCTTTCAGACTGCCCATCTGTCTGTGGGTGGAAGGTAGTGCTGAACCTCAATTGTGTTCCCAATGATTTTTGTGCAACTGTTCCTAGAGATGACTCATGAACTGGGGTCCTCTGTCTGAGACTATCGTTGTGGGCACGCCGTGCAAACACACTATCTCATCTATATACACCTGAGCAAGCTTCTCTGTTGTATACGTGGTTTTTACCGGTATGAAATGAGCAGACTTGGTCAATCTGTCTACTATCACCTAAATGGAATCATGATTTCTAGCTGTCCTTGGCAGACCAACTATGAAATCCATGGTTATATGATCCCATTTCCACTGCGGTATTGGCAGGGGTTGCAACGTACCTTCCGGCTTTTGATGCTCAACCTTAACTTGCTGGCAGACCGCACACCTAGCCAAAAATTCGGCTACATCTTTCTTCAAGCCAGGCCACTAATACAGATCTTTCAGATTATGATACATCTTGGTGACTCCTGGATGCATAGCAGACATCGATGTGTGCGCTTCCTGGAGCACTAGCTTTCTCAGGTCATCAACATCGAGGACCACCATCCTATTATGATAACAGACTAGCCCATCTTCAGACTCATGGAACCCATCACGCTTTTCATTGTCGAACTCTAATATGATCAACTGAACCGAAACATCTACCTACTGTGTGTCTTTGATCTGCTGTCTCAGCATAGGCTTGACTTGCATATGTGCCAACAATCCTACCAACTGGAGAACTTCTAACTGTACATTCATCTGCCACAAAGAGACAAACATATCCCGCCTATGGCACACTAAGGAACTCAATTGTGACTTCTTCATAGGAAGAGAAGAAGACTTTCTGCTAAGCGCATCTGCTACCATGTTTGCCTTACCAGGATGATACTTAATAGTGCAATCATAGTCATTGATTAGCTCCATCCAACGATGATGTCGCATGTTCATCTCACTCTGTGAGAAGATGTACTTCAAGTTCTTATGGTCTGTGAAGATTTGACACACTTTCCCATAAAGATAGTGTCTCCAAATCTTTAATGCGTGGACCACCACTGCCAACTCCAAATCATGTGTTGGATAATTATGCTCGTGTTTCTTAAGCTGTCACGAAGCAAAATAAACCACATGATCTTCCTGCATCGACACACATCCTAGGCCTTTCTTGGAAGCATCGCAGAAAACAATGTAGCCTTTCCCGGGCTCTGGCAGCACCAACACTGGAGCACTAGTCAGCTTCTCCTTCAAACTTTGGAAAGCTTGTTGACATTGATCATCCCAAACAAAAGGTACATCTTTCCTGGTCAACTTTGTCAACGACAACACGATCACACTAAAGTCCCACATGAACCTCCAGTAGTATCCTGCTAGACCCCGAAAACTAGGAATTTTTTTGGCGTCTTTGGTTGCTCCCAATCTACAACTGACTCCACCTTCTTGGGGTACACACTGACTCCTTCATTAGATATCACATGACCCAAGAAAGTCACTTCCATCAACTAGAACTCGCATTTACTGAACTTGGCATATAGCTGGTGTTGGCGAAGAAGAGTCAACGCTTATCGAAGATGTTGTTCATGCTCTTTACTATCCTGACTATAGATTAAGATGTCATCTATAAAGACTACAACAAACTGATCTAGAAACGGATGGAACACTCCGTTCATCAGGTCCATGAAAGCAGTAGGCGCATTGGTTAACCCAAAAGGCATAACCACAAACTCGAAGTGACCATACCTCATCCTAAACGCTGACTATGGTATGTCATCATCCTTAATTCGCAACTGTTGATATCCAGACCGTAGATTGATTTTTGAGAATACGGTGGCACCACATAACTGATCAAACAAATCGTCTATCCTCGGTAACGAGTACTTGTTCTTGATCGTAACTTTGTTCAACTGCCAGTAATCTATGCACAACTGCATCAACCCATCTTTCTTCTTAATGAACAGGACTAGAGAACCCCAAGGTGATGTGCTCAGTCGGATGAAACCTTTGTCCAACAACTCTTGTAACTGCTTCTTCAGTTCTGCCATCTCAACTGGAGCCATCCTATACGATGTCTGAGCAACTGGTTGTGTTCCTGATACCAGATTGATCTCAAAGTCAATCTCTCGAGGTGGGGGAACATCAGGGAACTCATCGGGAAACACATGTACAAACTCTCAGACAATAGGCACCTTCTCAAGGCTAGGAACTTTTGCCTTGGTATCCACAACGTGAGCTAAGAATGCCTTACAACCTTGCCACATCAACTTCTCTGCTACCATAGCTGACATCAAACATGTCAGAAGAATCTTCCTATCTCCTTAGAAGATCCACTTCTCTCCACCGTCATAAAAAAATGCCTGTTTGGAACCACAATCCATCATAATCTTATACTTTTCTAAGGTATCCATCCCAAGGATCACATCGAATCCATGCATATAAAGTGGTATAAGATCCACTTGTATATTGTGTCCCAAAAAAGATACGACACAAGATGGACACTCCTCTCGAAGCATCGAGGAACCATTAAGAGGGGTTTCTAACAACAAGCTATCTTTCTTACAACTAACAGGTAACAGACAGTTATCACGCATAGAACGTGCGATAAAAGAGTGTGTAGCACCCGGGTCAACCAGAACAGATATAAAGCAAGAAGAAGACAAATCAGAATGGAATAACTCCATCTGACCTTCCACCACTCATGGGTTGACTATCACCTCTGGCTGACTCATAACATAGAATCGAGCCGCTTCTTGCTGTCATCCACGTCCTCTGCTTCCCTGAGCATGCGATCCTGCTTGTGATGCTTGACCACATCCTCGCCCTCTGCTACCACTAGGTTGCTGTCTATCTGACCCTTCCTGATTCTACCTCGACTGTTGTGTCACTTCAACATCCTTCATTGGGCAAACTGCCTTCCAATGTCTGGTCTTTTTGCAAAGATAGCATGCCTTACCATCAAACTGTGGCCTAGATGACCCCGTCACTGCCACTGAAGATGTACTATGTACCTTCGATGGCGAAGAACCATAACCTCTTCCCTTACTCGGGGACCATTGTGATGGTGCACTGGAACCTCTTATCATGGAAGGTGCTGAAAACATTGGCTTCTTGAAGCCACCAGACCTCTGTCCTTAAAACTGAGCAGGTCTCTTCTTGGACATGGATTCTCTTTTCTCCCTAACTGACCGTTCGATCCTCCGGACAGACTCTATGAACGTGGTAACTGTTCTCTATTCTCCAAAGCAGCAGCTGGTGTCGTCAACTCTGTGCTCAGACCCTTCTCAAACCTTCTGATCCGCTCATCATCTGTCACTACCATGTGAGGATAAAACCTCAACAGGTCCATGAACTTGGCTTCATACTCGGTGATGTTCATCCTTCCTCGGTGCAGACACTCAAACTGGTTGATCTTCTCATCCAGATACATCTTTAGAAAGTATCTGCTGATGAACTCTTGCCGGAAAACCTCCCAACTGATCACCTGACCGGGTCACTTCTCCTCCTCGATGGCCCACCAGTGACTAACACTACCTTTCAAAAGGTAGACAACGTGCTTGACTTTATCTACTTTGAGGATGTCGAGGATCCAGAAGGCCTTCTCAAGACCTGTCAGCCATAGATCTACATTCGCTGGATCAGCCATTCTAGCATAATCTGAAGCTCCGACTCGACGAAGCCGCTCAAAGGTCTTCCCAATACTCGATGTTTCACCATGGGGAGCATGTGCTCTTGGCGGAGGCACTGGCAATCTCTCTACCATGTGATTCATCATAGCCATCAACTGCCCCATAAACTATTGATAGACAGGGTTCTCGAGAATGATTGGGTCAAGTTGGGGACCTCAGGCACCCGATTTCATGTTCCTGCATTCTAGCTCCATCAACTTATGCAGCCTCACTGCTCTCGACAACATGTTCTTCATGGTTTCTAGACATATTTAAGCTTTTTCTTCCACTGAGGGCAGAAGATTATTGTAAGAAAATTTGGAAAACTCATAAGAACATACACAAACCTAGTCCTAGATCCTTGTAAACTCAACGAGCCTAGATCTCTGATACCAACCAAACTGTGACACCCCGCTATTACATAGACAATGATATGACACACGAAATACATGCAGAACCACTTATTACCAAAAACACAGGTTAATTTAAACTGATTACAGAGGCATACAAAAGAAGGCTTATTACATCCAGAACCTGCAAGGATACATGTTATAGATATATTACAAGCTTGGTATATGTCCACAGTTGTTCGGTAACTAGTTGTCCTGTCAACACATGAGTTCTTCTCCTATTCATATGTACATAACAAGCCACCTAAGGCCAACATCAAGATAAATAAGAGTACAATAGCTATACATCATGAAACGTCATCAAAACACCTCTGAGGACCCGAGAGTACAGTGATGACTCTAGTACTATACTACAAAACACCAAAACGGCAACATGTCCTTCTCTTGCATTCTACTTCTCCTCTTCTTGATGCATAGACACAACCTCACGACCACCACGTATAGCGTGATCACCTAAAAAGGTTGTAAACTAACGGGGTGAGACACCCAGTCCCAACGAGAAACATAACTCCCAGCCGAAACTATAAACTCTAGAAATGTAGGTAAAATAGATAAAGCAGGTAATTGATATAAGCAGATAATGTGAGTAGCATACTGAGCAGAACTTACTATATTATCCATCTTAAAAAGATTACGAGAGGCATATAACTTGGTTTTCTTTATGGAACATGATTGACAAGATAAGATTTGTAAGATCTTATCACAAAACATAAGGACGTACAAGTAACTGCAAGGTATACTAGATCAACTACACAAACAAGGCCTCAACAGATGTTCCGTGTTTTGCACTAAACAAAAAATACTATTCGGCTGAATTATGTATTATTATGCCCTGAGGAAGTGAGCCATACCGCTCAAATCCAACCATCGGCTGTGAAGCCCAGAACCGGTGCCATAAAAGGTCAATGGAAGAGCCAGACTCCACAACCTCTCCACCTCGTGGTCAGTGCTTGAGAACCAAAGCAGGACTGTAGTCTCATGCTTAAGTGGTCTCAACCACAGGGTCAGCTCTGAAAGCTACCCATAACCCTAGTCCGCCTTGGTACAGGTCTCAACGCTAGTAAACCTTGAGCCACATGCCTATTCACCGTGCTCTGAGCCATGAACACATTCATTCTCTATCACATATACTGAGCCATGGGCCTGTTCACCATGCTCCATGTATCTTGAGTATGCAACCGTAGTTGCACTCAAATCCTCCTATTTTCCAGCTAGGAGAAACCCACACATATTCAATAATATGCGCTTCCAGGTTAACCCGCACGAGAACCCGTTTCACTATCACCAGCTCGTGACGATGATGGATCTATGGCCAGGGCATTCTACATGATAATTTCCACTGTAATTATTTAGTATATTTTAAGTGGATTGTTGAGGCAACCAAGTTGTAAAACATACAAGCATTGAGTTACATTATTACTGTCATCACCACTTTGTCCTGGGACCTCAATCCCTCATCACAGGAAGCCACTGCCTCTCAAGGAATCATCACCATCTTACATCATCATCTGGGATAACAATCCCTTATCTCATCATCAAGAGGGTAACACCTCAACTTAGGCACTCAATCTTCATCAGGTTCACAGATCTATCTTCTTATAATGGTGATGCATGTTATCTCATCAACAAGAGTTACCATCATGATACAATGTTATTCAAACACATATGCCTCATATCTCTTACCTGGATAAGAATTCATCTTATAAACCTACGTGGTTAGTATACACAACAAGAGAGATAGATTTAAAAATTGCCAAACATAGAGATTTACTGATTATCATGTCATTAGGGTTTACAATTACACATGTCATGATCAAAACTATGTGTGGCATACTGTATCAATTACATTACTTCTATCAAAACATGGGCATCCATTTAAGCTTATAATCATAAATTAGCATCTTATCATCTTAATAGGCATCATCTTCAAGCATTAAGCATAGAATTGGTTTATAAACCATCATCCATAGCCCATTATCATCAAAGGTGCGAAAACATGATATAGAACCTCTAACTAGGGTTTCCGGGTTGGTCATGACCCTCACCAAAGGTTCCCACTACCCTTACTAGAAGTGTGACGGGTAGGGCGCCCCTCACCACAGATGGTATCGGGCAGGGTAACTCCCTCACCAAAGCCTATCGGCCAAGCACTCAGCCACATATTGGGTGATCCAAGGGCAAGGTATATCAGGCAACCACTTCATGGTGTGTCGTGCACTTAGAGAGCAAAGGTGTTATCGTGTAGCTGGGTCCATGGGGCATATCATGCACCCAAGGTCAAGGTGTGATGGTCAACTATGTCCATAGGGCAAAGCTCAAACGGCTAGCTAGGGTTAGGGTTTGGGTTGTGTCGGGTAACCATCACCACCCTATTGGCCAAGATTGTAGTGCCCAAGGCCAGCACCATATCGCCCATCAAGAGCAAGCACCATCTATCGACCATCACAAAGGCAAGACCACAGTTCTCCATACAACACTATATCGGGCAGCACCTAGCTTGTGTATCGTCCAAGGTCATCAAACCAAGATACCCACTAGGTATTGTATCGGCCAAGGGGAATGCCACCATCTTGGGAAAAATATCATCTAGTCAAGGTATATCACCCAAACTCACCATCAAGGTCAAGTGAGCCATATCGACACAAAACCAACCAAACTCAACACGACCATATCGGCCAAAGCTACCCCCAAGGTGAGAGGTGTCAGGCAGCATCACCACCAAGGTGTATCGTGCAAAGCACAAAGGTTCATCTCAGCCTAGTCACCACTAACCTCAAGATCACCATCATCAAACCCTAAAGGATCAGGAGAATTGGCTCACCTCTCATAAATCAAGAGAGAGGGGTTTTGCACAACCTCCATCACTAATCAGGCAACATGTGGAATCATCACCATATCACCCAAGCTCTCAACTACTACTAGGTCAACACACAACCAAGGCTCACCTCTCAAATCCATGGTGAGAGAAGAATGTTCCCCAAGCAACTATAGTACAAACTCACCTCTCAACAACCAAGTGAGAGGGGTGTTGCCTATATCACTAGAGCCTAACTCACTTCTCAAGACCAAAGAAGAGAAAGGGGGTTTTCCCAAGAAACTCTCAACATATGTTTCGACCACTAAGATCAAGAACACACCTAAAACATATCTATTATAGCAACAAGATCATATATCCAACAAGATCAAGGATACAACTAAACAAGAAGTATATCCAACAAGATACATGGCCAATCAAGATGAACATAACATGCAGTAAGAAAAGGGAGTAGTATAGCTAGGGTTAGGAGTTATGCAACCGGCCTTAAGCAAGCTCCAAGCTCCTAGAACCAAGCTCCCAAGCTCAAGAACCACCACAAGGGGAGGAACAAGGCACTCTAGGGTTCGACCACCACTAGAGGAAGAAGAGGACTCCAAGGAGAAGAAGAAGGATCAACCACCAAGCTTATCTCCTCCAAGTGTATCGGCCACCAAGGTTGCAAAGGAGAGGTGTCGTTCACCAAGGAAGAGAGAAACTAAGAAACTATAGGGATCCTTAGCAAGAGAAAGGTGATACATTTATAGAAGAGGGTGGAGGAGAAACCAAAGCAATGTGTCACCCATCTAGGGACAGTTGTCCATGGGCAATGCCACCTCCTTATCTCACCTCATACACATGTCCAAGGCAATTGCCACATGCAAGCATCATGCACCATGTGTCCACTAGAGTGGTGACAGAAATGAGGCTAAGAGTCAAATATGGTCTATGGCCGATACACCCATCTTAGGCGATACATCCTTGGCCGACACAAGCATGGAGATACACTCAAGGCCGATACAAAACACTCAAAGAAGTCCTTGCCCGATACAGAGCTCAACAAAGCAAGACAAGGCCCAAACAAGGTAAAACAAGGCCCAAAGAAACTCAAGCAACGAGGCCAACCCTTCCTCTCAATCTTTAGAGGAAGCAAGGAGAGAGAGAAACATCTCTCAAGGTGACAAACTTTCTCATCAACCCTAAACTTAGGTTATTTGCAAGTAGCACCTCCAACACAAGAAAACCCTAACCATCACTAAAGGTGATTAGCAAGCAACTAAACACAAGGTTTAGGCAAAGCAAATAGGATAAGCCCAAAATGAAGGTCAGGGTCCTTACACTAAACTTCACCCAAATTTTAACTATGAAACCTTTAATGTTGAGATCACTAATGGCAAAGCCTACAAGCCAAGTTTCCTATGGCAACTCACATCCATAGTGTTCTTATCCATATCCTCCACCACATTCAGTTGAACATGCTTTTTCGGAGGAAAGTTACATGGGATGTGGTTTCATATGATGACTTTTATTTTCTATTGTTCATGTTACACAGGAAGATGACAAAAATGTGATAGTTTCCAATGGATAATCTATTGAGGGTGATTTTTTTGCAAGAAGTTTGATGGTGACATTGTCATTGGAGGTTAATATGTAATCTATTCAAGAAGTTAAAGGTAGTCCCTAAACCACCTGCCCTTATGGGAAATGACTTGATAGACACCCACCTCATGGTGGCATCAACTATCTTTAGGGACAATGTAGGGAACAACAAGTACTATGTTGATATACATAGGCACCTTGAGGCCTGAACAACTTAATTCTACATGTAATATTCAAGTGTACACATTAAAGTAGTAAGGGACTCAAAGAGGCCCAGGTTGTCGATCTCAAGGAATGGGGACTGATACTAACTAAAATATATCAAATAAACATAAGTAAACGATTGGTTGGTATGTTTTAACTGAGAACTAAAAACAATGAACAAAGAATTAAATTGGTTTTAAAGATTAAAAGAATGAGATCTCCAGGATTCCAGATTCACCATGATGTAATTTGTACATGATTTCTCCTCGTTTAACATAAAATTTTGCATATAAAGATGACACTACTTCTTAACTTAATCACTAACACGCTTTCATAGTGTCAATATAAGAAATTAAATAATAAGTCATCCATGTGGACAATTAATCTCATAATGGTTATCCCACTTTTGTAGTATGTTGTTAATTATATGGATAATGGATTTTCTAATTATAATCATGATTCTAAGGCATAGCCGTGTTGATAAACAACAAAAAATGAATAATTGGATATATTTTCATTATCAAAATATAAAGCAAAGAAATATATATATGAAAACAAAAAATTATCAAGCCAAAAGCCAACACTAGACTATTCTCGGTCCCTAAAGGATGGGGGGACTAGCCCATCATGTTGAACAAGAGATGAATAAAGGCTCATAGAAGAATAATATCATAATGACTAGAAAAATCCCTCAAGATAGACATGAGAATGATCCCCTATAATGATTCTGGCAACCAAACAATATTTTGTCCGTCAAACTACTCATAGGTGCCTAGATGATCATTTCTCCACATCTCCAAATCTCTCTCTCCTCCATCTCTAGTCTCTTGTAAATAGTTGATGCCCTCCTTCCAACTTTTCTCCTAGGTTTAAACCAAATAGGTAAAAATGTCACTTATCCAAAAAAATAGGCAGATGCTACTTTCTTTAATCCTAGTTGTCAGGGAAATATCGATGTTACTTACTTGACCTTTGCTTGACTCGAATAGGATTATCTTAGGGTCATTGAGTTGAGTACCAGTGCTATAGAGATTCTACTAGAGGTACTCTGATCTTCTTGTGGGCACCATTGATTAGTTGTTGGTGGCACCAACTTTACGTCTCAGTGGTATCAAGGCCGATCTCAGTAGTATCGAGATGTCTCTTTGAAATAGCCTCCTTCTCATTTAGTGTCGATGGTACTGAAATCCTTTAATTTATGCTTGTTTAGCCTACAATAACACAAGGAATGCATAAGGATATAACAAAATACAATAACTTTGAACCAAATTAATTAAAACATGTAAAACTGATGCACAAGAGCTTCATAGGATATTTAGGCAAAAGAAACATGAATCGTGCAAAAGTTAGAGACCTTTCTATGAAAACAAGCCTAAAACAGTCTACAAAATAGAGATATAAATGTGTGCATTAAGGCCTCCTTCTCCCTACCTTGAACATGCCTAGTCAAGTTTTCCTAGTCATACAATCTCAAATGGAAGCAGAATCATCAATGTGCAGATGGTGTTCGTCCTTCTTAAGCTTCTTGCCTTACCAACATTGCCCTCCATCGGGACTTGAACAAAGTATACCTAGTCCATCCCATAATAGTAGTATATGTACAACTTCATTTTATCTTCTTTCCAACAACATCTAGTGAGGTTGGACGAATAGGACACAATAATCCATGCTTATCATAAGGGATTCTAACAACTGCTTCAAATATAGTATCAGGAAGTACAGCTTGCGGAACTTCAATATCCATGAGCTTATTAGCTAAATGACAATTGTGCACAGCAAGACATGTATGCCATACTCAATAACAAGGGTGCTTAGAACATCATCCTACACCACTTGCCCGACCTATATGCTCCTTCAACCTACATTAACGATGAGACTCCATACTAGTGGCCCTTGTGGACATCACAATAGCATGTGTCTTTTGACATGAATGCCCCCACAATGGTAATCCATTTGTGTCTTGCACAGGTATATTCTCATAAGATTGGAGTGAGATGGAAATGCTATTTTCCTTTCTATCGTCAGTTGTTTATTTTGTTGTCTTTTCTTTTTGTACATATCTATTATCACATGCATTCACGTCTGCCTATTATGTTGTATTGCATCATCTCTCCTATTTGTAGCTTGCATTATGTATGAATTATTTTTTTTTAAATTTTTTTGTTATGCAATTTTTGCATCCACAGTAAGCATGTTTATTTCTTATTGTGTGATTAGGAAATTGCAAGTTAATCATATCCAAAATGCGTGGAACTCAATAAATTTTTGAAACTATATTATAAAATGAGTCATATGATTCTATTATTGAACTAGTTAATAAGGCATTACATTGCCTAAAATATAGATTTGTCCTCAAAATTATTGTAATAGTGATAAGATACACATGACACCATTAAAAATAAATTAAATTGAACTTATCAAACTGAAATCGTTGTATTGATGCAATTGATTCAAAGACATGAATGATGAAATTACATTGCTTCTAAAATGAACTTAATATATATATTTCTATATATTCTCTCGAGATATGAGTCAACCGTCCCCACTATAATATTGAATGAACATATCTTGAGTGCATCATTAAAGAACATGAGGGACCGCTTAGAGAACCTCATCTTTAGCATCAACCCCTAATTGTTTTCATTAAAGTAGTAAAGAGACTATAAATTCTCCCTTATATAACCTTTCTTAAGACAATATTTAGGTTCTTTGTCAAAACACTTGAAAAGAAATGTAACTGCTTAAAATACGGAAAAGAGGCAATAACAACCCACTTGTTTTATCAACCTAGTTTAAATTTATGATGTGATCTCGATAGTTGGATACCTTGAGCTTAAATAAAAAAGGGCATCGATGTGCCCCATATGTGTCATTCTAAAATTATTCCATATCAAACCAAGAATATGAAGCCGAGATAAGATGAAGAGAGCCTAGGTGAGAATCTTATGGTTGTTTTTGGGGTAAACCTTATTAAAAGGTGGATTCTTGAGGACAGGGGCAGATCTTGGTTGTTGTCTCACTTAAAGAAAAAAATCACACATTCAATAATAAGAGTTCTTGTTCATGTCAGCAATATATTGGGAATTACAATAATTCCTATTGATTTTATCATATACATATTGTGAATACATGAAAATTGTTTTTAATCTCATTTTCATATTTTATTGCTTGAGGACAAGCAATGGTTTGAGCTTGGGATAGTTTGATGGACATAGCTTTTACCAATTGGTCTACCCTGGTTTCATGCAATAAATGTGTAAAGGGTGGGACCGATAAGGGGTCCACTCAAATGGTATGATACAAAGTTCCATGTAAAGATAAAGCAACAAAAAAATGACTATTATAAAGTTATAAAGTATATCACTACATAAAAGTTCCTCATTCATAAAGGTTGTATTATGAAAAAAACTTGAATTGTCTACAAACTAGGACAGTAGCAAAGGGCAACACATCCATTCCAAGCTATCCTCACACTCACAAGCATGTACATGATCTACCTAAGTCTAGATCCTCCAACCTACATACACATGAGTGGATTGGAAACAACCCCAAGAATTAAATGGGACAAATGGGTATGAGTCAGTATGCATCAAGTATGTGCCTAACAAACAAATTTAGTTATTTTAGAATAAAAGAAATATGAAAATAGGTTCCCATTCCAAAGAGGCATATTAACAAGTAGGTAAGTTCAAAAGAGCTAAACAAGAGATTGAATTTCAAAAGAACGAGGCATATGAACAAGTGAACCATAAAGGATATAAACCATCTTTCCATTTCACAATCCATGATATCACAAAAACTAACCATTTCATATAAATAATTTATATTAAATCTAGCTATGGTAGGACCAAAGCACCATTGAACCATGGACCTAACCAAAATAGAGGGATACAATTTGGATAGAAAGACATGTGCTTGTATATATAAGAGGTGGAGTGATGCTCCCTAAGTGAAAAGATGCACCCTAATGGTTATAGATAAGCATCTAAGTTATCTTATTCTAATATCACATGTAATAACATAAGGCAAGACTTATCTCTGTCAATCACTTCAATAAGATTAAATATCATGGTAGGATATGAGATGAATAAACAAAGCATCATAATAATTCAAAACACTTGTCATTGGAAGGGCATGGAATTTCAATTAAGGGGTAAGGATATCAAGATGTGCCTCATTGTGGGAAAATGCATATTGAAGTCAAAGAAATGCCTAAATATCAAATAGAGTCTGCATATACCTGGTCTTCACGAGTAGTGGTTTATTCAATAGTTACACTCAGTCCTAAAGTTGAGTATTCATCCTAAGAACATATTAGATATGTTAGTCAAGCTCGGGAGAATGTGTATACACAACCCATTATAGATTTATATGTATCTCTAACTGTTATTTCTGACACCTAAAGGAATGTTAGGGTGTTTAGTCTTATTAAGTGTATATATGATCAACTGAATATCTATTTTAGTTCTAAGATCCAAATATAGTCATAAAAATTAATTATGTTTAGATTACCTATATGTTTGTGGGTATTAATATAAATTTTATATTAGTATTCAAGTTATTGTTGGTATAGTATGCCCAGAGCGCCAATCAGAGATTACAATGAGGCATATGATACTTGATCTGATAATGATTAAGGTAATTTTGTCTATTATGTTTGTCTCACTCATGATATGATGAAACATACATGATAGATGTCTAAATAATGATGTGACCTGATGACATATGTCTTCAGGTTGAGTACCTGAACAATGAGACCATATGTATGATAAGAGTACATACATTCTTATAATGTCCCTAGTCAGATCTTACTGTGAAAGCAAAATATACAACTATAATACATAAGACTAGAGTGTGTGTTGACTGATGACATAGTCTCATTAGTCATGATATATGATATCAAGTCAAGAACACATATATATGTTAGAGAATAGTGTATCAGACCGACCCACCTTGAGATTGATACATGGATACCATGGAATGGTAGCCACAATCATCTCTTATAATGATAGTGGTGATAGTGGTTCTTAGACCTAATATCACTTCACTCGTCACATGTCATTGGGTAAACTTTGACATCATCAAATGCATTCCTGAAACACAGGTGTCATAAAGGTGATGCCTGGGTGACTTTGACACATGGGGATAGACTGTAAGTGATAGAGACGGGATTTGTCCCTCCTACAAGGAGTATGATATCCAGGGCCCCTTGATAAGAGAGACTGAGAATCGTATGGCCATACTCATGTGATTCAATATATGATATGTGAATTCACATGCATCTCAGACAGTCTGCCCTAGGTCAAGGAACATGGATTGAATGTTGAAGAGGATGATGTTCCATACCTTGAGTTCAATCTAGATGTCAGAGACAAAGGAACTATACGATCACGATAACACTAATCACATATTGTAGGTTGAAGTTGTTCTCCAACTTTCTGAGTTACTTGGGTAGCAATGATGAGTTACTAGATTTTGTTCATTGCTTGTGATGTCATAAGTTGTTATGAACATTCACTACCAAGGTAAATTGGAACTTGTAGGGTCACTCACATATGATACCCCTGGAAGAGGAGATTGTCCATGAATGATGTTTATATTGAGACTAAAGGTTTTTAGGTACTCAATTAAACATACAATTGACTAAATGGACTCGAAACTATCAAGTTCAAATGTTGAACTAGCTAGTTTAAGTGCCAAGTTGATTAGAGATTGCATTGGCTATGTTAGGATTGCCAACTGACCAGTTCACCCAAGTGAGCAGATCAGCTGGTGTGAGTCAATCGACCGGTTCACTTGGTGAACCAGGTGGCTCATAGTCCTGCCAACTGAGGAAATTGGGATTTCCCAGTTGGAGGAAAACGTTCACATTTCACTTGTTCAATTCGATTGGAATAAGGATTAATCTTTGAATTAATTGGAAACAATTGAGTAAAGTCAATTGTAGGCAAGTCTGGGAAGTGAAATGACCAACTTATTGGTTGAACTGATTGGATCACACTCCCAGCTGACCTGTTCACTTGTGAACCGACCAGTTCACCTGCCACAATACAAACTATTCATGGAATTTCTAGATCCTTCTACTCCTGAATAGACTAGAAACCCTGACCTTGTCCTCTACTATAAATAGAGGGGTATTGGAGGCTTCTCAAAACACAACTCAGAACATCAGTTGCTCTGCAAAGTTATTGTCCTCTCTTATTCTGGTAATTGAGAGAGCCCGAGCAAGTGCTACCCAACTAGAGAGGCATACTAAGGGAAAAACAACTGTCGAAAAGATGTCTAAGTTCAAGAGAGCAGGTTGGTGCTAGTACACCAACATGAGGGTGTCTCCTACTTGCCAGTTCTTCTAGAATGGTAGGAGTTCCAGGTGGTCCATGTGGACTATCTGTAGAGGCGAGAGATGTTTGCCGCTTAGGAGGACACATCAACCGCATGTCCGTAGTGGAGGCCAGAGTCCATGGTGAAGACTAGGAGATGCATAGACATCATCCAAGACATGGCATCAAAGACGGCGCATGGCTGCGAGGTATTGTTACTGGGCAAGTCCCAAGACCATCTTTCCCATTACATGGTCATTGAATCAATCTCCTGTTATGGGTTAATGGCCAGTAAAAATTTTGTTTCCTCTACTCTATGGCCTATAAAACCCAATAGTGGTATCAAAGGCACATCAATGTACTGTGTTTTGGGAGAAATCAATATGATCATATTTTGGTTTTATCATCATTTACTTATTGCATACTATGCGAATATTTAAAATGACTAATGTTTTCCATATGTGTCATGCTAAAATTCTTCCATATGAAACTGAGAATATGAAGTTGAGATAAGATGAAGAGAACCTAGGTGAGAATCTTATGGTGGGTAAACCTTATTGAATTGTTGCTTATGAGGACATGGGGATATCTTGGTTGTTGTCTAACTTGAAAAAAAGTCATGCACTAAATAATACGACTTCTTATTCATGTCAGCAACATATTGGGAATTACAATAATTCCTATTGATTTTATCATATACATATTGTGAATACATGCAAATTGCTTTGAATCTCATTTTCATATTTTATTTCGTGGGGACAAGCAATGTTTTGAGCTTGGGATGGTTTGATGGACGTAGCTTTTACCAATTGGTCTACCCTGGTTTATGCAATAAATGTGTACAGAGTGGGACCAATAGGGGATCCACTCAAATGGTATGATACAAAATGCCATGTAAAGATAAAGCATCAGAAAAATGACTATTATAAAGTTACAAAGCATATCATTGTATAAAATTTCCTCATTGGAAAAGGTTATATTATGAAAAAAACTTGAATTGTCTACAAACTATGTTAGTAGCATAGGGTAACACATCCATTCCAAGATATCCTCACACTCACAAGCATGTACATGATCTAACTAAGTCTAGATCCTCCAACCTACATACACTTGAGTGGATTGTGAACAATCCCAAGAATGAGATGAGACAAACGGGTATGAGTCAGTATACATCGAGTATTTGCATAACAAACATATTTAGATATTTTAGAATAAAAGAAATATGACAAGAGGTTCCCATTCCAAAGAGGCATATTAACAAGTAGGTAAGTTCAAAAGAGATAAATAAGAGATTGAACTTCAAAAGAATGAGGCATCTGAACAAGTGAACCATAAAGGATATAAATAGTCTTTCCATTTCACAATCCATGATATCACAAAATTAACCATATCATATAAATAATTTAGATTAAATCTAGCTATGGTAGGACCAAAGCACCATTATACCATGGACCTAAGGAAAATGAGGGGATACAATTTGGTCAGAAAGACACATGCTTGTATATCTAAGAGGTGGAATGATGCTCCCTGAGTGAAAAGATCCACCCTATTGGTTATAGATAAGAATCTGAGTTATCTTATTCTAATATCACATGCAATAACATAAGGCAAGACTTATCTCTGTCAATCACTTCAACAAGATTAAATATCATGGTAGGATAGGAGATGAATAAACAGAGTATCATAATAATTCAAAACACTTGCCATTGGAAGGGCATGGAATTTCAATTAAGGAGTAAGGATATCAAGATGTGCCTCATTGTGGGAAAATGCATATCAAATTCAAAGAAATTTCTAAATATCAAATAGAGTCTGCATATACCTAGTCTTCACGAGTAGTGGTTTATTCAATAGTTACACTCGGTCCTAAAGTCGAGTATTCATCCTAAGAACATATCAGATATGTTAGTCAAGATCGAGAGAATGTGTATGCAACCCATCATAGATTTATATGTATTTCTTACCCTTATTTCGAATACCTAAAGGAATGTTCGGGTGTTTAGTCTTATTAAGTTTATATATGGTCAACTAAATATTTATTTTAGTTCTAAGATCCAAATGTAGTCACAAAAATTAATTATGTTTAGATACCTATATGTGTGTGGGCTTTAATATAAACTTTATATTAGTATTCAAGTTATTGTTGGTATGGTATGACCAGAGAGTCAATCATATGATGATTATTGCAATGAGTCATATGATACTTGATTTGATAATGATAAAGGTAATTATGTCTATTATGTTTGTCTTACTCATGATATGATGACACATACATGATGGATGTCTAAAGAATGATGTGACTCGATGATATATGTCTTCAGGTTGAGGACCTAAAAAATGAGACCATATACATGATAAGAGTACATACATTCTTGTTATGTCCCTAGTCGGATATTACTATGGAAGTAACATAGACAATAGTAATGCATAAGACTAGAGTGTGTGTTGACTAATGACAGAGTCTCATTGGTCATGATATATGATATCAAGTCAAGCAGATAGACATATGCTAGAGAACAGTGTATGAGACAGACCCACCTTGAGAGTGACACATGGATACCATGGAATGGTGGTCACAATCATATCTCATAGTGATAGTGGCAATAGTGGTTCTTCGACCTAATATCACTACACTTGTCACATGTCATTGGGTACACTTTGACATCATCAAATGCATTCCTAAAATACGAGTGTTATAAAGGTGATGGTTGGGTGACTTAGACACATGGGGATATAATGTGAGTGATAGAGATGAGATTTATCCCTCCTACAAGGAGTATGATATCCAAGGCCCCTTGATAAGAAAGATTGAGAATCATATGGCCATACTCATGTGATTCAATATATGATATGTAAATTCACATGCATCTCAGACAGTCCGCCCTAGGTCAAGGAACATGGATTGAATGTTGAAGAGGATGACGTTCCATGCCTCGAGTTCAATCTGGATGCCAGAGACAAAGGAACTATACGATCACGTTAACACTAATCATAGATTGTAGGTTGAAGTTGTTCTCCAACTTTCTGAGTTACTTGGGTAGCAATGATGAGTTACTAGATTCTGCTCATTGCTTGTAATGTCATAAGTTGTTATGAACATTCACTGCCAATGTAAATTGGAACCTACAGGGCCACACATAGGACACCCCTGGAAGAGGAGATTATCCATGAATGATGCTTAGATTGAGAATAAATGTGTTTAGGAACTTATTTAAACATAAAATTGAGTGACTAGACTGGGAACTATCAAGTTCAAATGTTGAACTAGTTGGTTAGAGTGACATGTTGGTTGGAGACTGCATTGGCAACATCAGGACTGCCAACTGACCGGTTCACCGAGGTGAGACGATCGGCTGGTGTGAGACAACCAGTTGGTTCACTTGGTGAACCGGGCGGCTCACAGTCCTACCAAATGAGGAAAATGGGATTTTCCCAGTTGGAGGAAAACTTTCACATTTTACTTCATCAATTTGATTGGAATAAGGATTAATCCTTTAATTAATTGGAAATGATTGAGTAAAGTCAATTTCAAGAAAGTATGGGAAGTGAAATGATCAGTTTACTGGTTGAACCGATCGGCTCACACTCCCAACCGACCGGTTCACTTGTGAACTGATCGATTCGCTTGCCGCAGTACAAACTATTCATGGCATTTTTGGATCCTTCTACTCTCGAACAGACTGGGAACCCTGACCCTGCCCTCTACTACAAATAGAGGGGTATTGCGGTTTCTCAGAACATCTGTTGCTCTACATAGTTGTTGTCCTCTCTTATTATGGTAACCGAGAGAGCTCCAACAAGTGCTACCCAACTAGGGAGGCATAGAAAGGGAAAGACAACTGCAGAAAAGTAGTCTGAGTTTGGTAGAGTAGGTTGGTGCTAGTACATGAATAGGAGGGTCGTCTCCTTCCTGCCAGTTCTTCTAGAACGGCAAGAGTTCCAGGTAGTCCGTGTGGACTATTTGCAGAGGTGGGAGATGTTTGTCTCTTAGGAGTACACGTCAACCGTAGTCCTTGGTAGAGGCCAGAGTCCATGGAAAAGACCAAGAGCTATATAGACACCATCCATAACATGGCGTAGAAGACCACACATGGCTGCGAGGAATTGTCATTGGGAAAGCCCCAAGACTAAGTATATCTAGATAAAACCATCCTTCCCATTACATAGTTGTTGATGCGATCTCCTGTTATGGGTTAATGGCCAGTAAATTTTTGTTTCCGCTGCCTACTCTACGGCCTATAAAACCCAGTATTGGTATCAAAGCCACGTCAACGTACTGTGTTTTGGGATAAATTGATATGATTGGATTTTGGTTTTATCATCATTTATTTATTGCATACGATGCAAATATTTAAAATGACTAATGTGCATATCCGATTAAATACCACATGTGACCACAAACTAATATACATATATGACATGGTATAAATGCAATTGATATGCGTCGCCCTAAAATAGTTTTGATGGTGGATGTGTAGCATGGTTATAGCCTATAAACCCTATGTGTGCTTGGTTGGTTATGGTTGTTTGCATCTCAGTTTTCATACTGAATCTCTACCTTCTATTCCACATGTAACTCAAGATCCTTTATCTTCTACCTTTTCTCCCCTCAAATGTAACTCGAGGTTTCCCAAAGATTATGTAAAAGTAGAATAGTTTATTTTTTGTTACATTGAAGAATAAAACGCTCAGCACCAGACGAACCGACCACTTGGAGGATCGAGGAGGACTGCAAAGGAGCTGGATCGACTCGTTGATGGCCCCGCCACATGTTGGAGGTGCCCAGACATCACAGTCTAGACTGACCAACCAACCGACCAGGAGGCGAGCTGATTGTGTCATAGGATGAGCCCATCAACCCAGAATGGTTCAAGAACAAAGATCTTCATCAACAAAAGGTTGTATATGATGTAGACCTTAGATGACCATAATTCCTTCTGGCTCAAAGGAATTACAATAGGATGTCAATAATCATCGCTTTTATCTATATTGCGTGTTTTCTCATTGTGGTTAAAGCATGTATATGATACATATTATAAATATGTGGTGACTGGATATGTATATGTACTTATATAAAATCCTTCAAATACAATATTAAATTCTTAGATGCCTTCCATTAGCGTCACACATAAAAATCTTGATCGACCAAGCGTAGGTTATGCCAAGTGAGGTGCACGGTCCATCTCGTGGAAGTATGATGGTAGACATGTAGGTTCTGCCAAAGCAGGGTGCATGTTTGTCGTGTCAGCTTTTGGGTCAGACTTAACTGGTGATTCTTAAAGAGTCTAAGCTCCAAAGGCATGCAGACGATCATGGCAAAGAGTTGTGCATGCCATTTATCCAAGAGTTGCATATGATGCAATTGGAATGATGGCCTACCTAAATAGTCAAGTTGTGGGCGATCATCCCAAGCTAACTCATAATTTGATTAAATATGGATCTTGTCCACTAGAAGATTGTACGTTGCAATATTCTGAATTGATACACGAGAGTTATCAATTTGAACAAAATAGTGGGAATGATAATTAATTAAAGGCCTAATTAATATTGTCAAAATTATAAAAACAAACAAATCAAAAATTGTTTTGAAAAGTTGTAAAATTCTTTTGTAGAATCTAAATGATAAACACAAATACATTATCGTTGTGATTAGTTCATAAATGGGATAAACTTGGTTTTGGACCTTTGAGAAGTGCTCTCAATAGTGAGTGTAAACACTAAAGTCCTTGAAAAACCAGAGCCAGTGGAGCCCCACCAAATGCGCCTAAGGCTAAAATTGGATGGTTACTTGAAGTATGTCAATGATGCCTAAGACGTCAAGAACCTTATGCTGAGTTATATGAACTATGAGTTGCATAAAGAGCTTGAAGAATGGGCATTCTCGAGATGGTTATACATCTTAAAAATCATGTAAAGTATGATAGGTATAATGTCTTCAAAGCAATGTTTGAGTATAATTAGACAAATGGAGATCAAGTATAATCTCATTGCTCAACATCATTGTGCATATAGATTAATTGTGATTTCTTATAGGTCAAGAGTTGACCAAACATATGATTCTACAAATAGTTGTGTGAATCATATATCCAATTTATCAAATGTTGAGAAACTTGGGCAAACCACTGTCTGAAGTGCTTGGCATGTTGATGCCAAAGCATGAATGAAAAAGGACAAAACCTATGATAATGATCACAAGAGTGAATTCCATAGACTAAAGAATGGTCAACAGGTCTTCTGAAACCAAGCTTAGGTCCAAGTCTTCATCACTCAAGAAATGGAGAGGGGTAAGTTGGAAAGGGAAATAACCCCTTTATAGAGGATCTCAGAAAGATGAAAGAGATAGAGATCTCTACTTCAAGACCTAAGAAGAAGTAAGCTAGAAATTGTATTGAGCAAGAGTTGCTACCATTACAATTACAATATGACATTCATGGGTATATAATAGAATTTGTGAATTGCTATTATACATCTTCCATCAATGAAATCATCATACATCTTGTATGGACAACAATGTAATGGACTGATGTTTCATTTCAAAGAAATGATCTTTGGTGGAAATGCCTATGTCTCATCAACTACACTTGATAGTTAAAGTGACAAACGTGTAATGGATGACATGATAACTCAAACTTGAATGCCTACAACATAGTCATATGTAGTGCATAAACGAGAATTGAATTTCTAGAAATACAAATGATGGTTATCTAGATTCATTTTGGTTATTGAATCAATAGAGACATGCAAATCTCATTCATTGAGAAATAAGTTTCTTCACTAGATGTAGTGGGAGAATGATTATTCTATTAAGGATTATACATATTGATGTATATAGACCTTTTAGAATAAATGCTAAAGGTAATCAATAGTACTTATATATATATATATATATATATATATATATATATATATTGATGACCTCAGTAGATATGGTAGTTTGTATTTAATAAAATACAAACATGAATCTCTTGAAGTGTTCAAGGAGATCATAAATGAAGTACATAGAAAACTTGGTATAAGTATTAACTTTTGATATGATTGATATGGAAATACTTTGAAACAAGAGTTTGAGAACCTTCTGGAAGAACATGATAATGTATCATGATGGACTCCATCTAAAACATTGTGATAGTGTATCATTAGAAGTGTATCAGAAAGAAGGAATAACACCTTGATAAGTCAGAGTGTGATTACTAGCTAAAACTTCAAATTTCCTTTTGGGCACATGCTTTACACTAGGAATAATGAGAATCACAAAATGTTGTGGAATCTCAAAGTTCCTTAAGTAACACACAGAACTCATGGTTCTGGTAGAACACACCTAGAGCTTGAATGATATATGATATCTTATGGACAAGAAGGTGGTGAGTTGATCATATGATGAGTCAGCAGTCTACCTAGAAGCTAATGAGAGCCAGAAATTGATATATGGCTTGAAGCCATGAAATCCAAGATGGACTCCATATACATCAACAAAGTATGACTTTGGTTGATCCACCTAAAGGGATAAAACCCATAGGGTACTTTTGGGTCTTCCAGAAGAAGACTGACATGGAGGCTAAGTTGGTTGAAAAGAGTTTCTAACAAGTTCAAGGTGTTGAACATGGTGAAATCTTTTCAGTAGTTACCATGGGTAAATCCATATGGATAATGCTTTCCACTGTAGCTTAATATGACTATGAGATTTGGCATATGGATTTTAAAACCACATTCCTTAAATGGAATATTGTGGACTCTTTTCTTGTTATGTCATAATTGATCATGGACATTCACTGCCAACATAAAATGAGACCTATAGGGTCACACACATGAGGTGACCTTGAAGATGAGTTTTGATCTTGAATGATAATTGGATAGATTACTAAAGTGTTTAAGTAATTAAATTCAAGCAACAAATCAACCAATGAAACGACCAACTGGAGTTTCAGGTCAATTGGATATTGAATTGACTAAGTTTTGCCAAAACATGGGAGTGAATCAATTGGTTTAGTTAGTGAACCAATCAGCTCGGCTCACCAATTGACCGACTGGGGTCATGAAACGACCGACTCATAGGGTGAGACATCCATTTCGTGGAGCATCAACGATTAGTGATGACGTGATGTTGTTCATTAACTAGATTGGAATTTGCTAATTCATATGTGATTGGGAAACATGTCCAAATGACCTATTTACTGAGAGAATTGAGAGGCTCGCATGTGAATTGAGTGGTTTACTTTCTAACTGACCGGTTTGGCACTCATAGGTTGCAAAATTCATGATCTTCCGATCCCTTTTACTCCTACACAATCTGGGAAACCAGACCCTGATCCTCCTATAAATATAGGAGTATTGGGGGATTCTCAGATACATTGATTGGATCTGACAGTTGTTTGTCTTCTCTAGTTGTGGTAACTAAGAGAACTTGAGCAAGTCCTACCTAATAAAGGGAGTGATAGCAAGGGAGAACAACTGTGAGAGAGAAAGTTGGTGACTAGTACTCCAACGGGAGGGACAACTCCTTCCTTCCCATTCAAGTAGGATGACATGAGTTCTAGGTAGTCTATGTAGACTTCTATAGAGGTGTGGAGGACCTTGTCTGCTGCTAGAGGACGACGTCAACCTGCTGTCTATGGTGAGACTAGGAGGCGTGATAGGTGATTCTTAATGCAACTAGAAGACACTATCTCATATACAATGATGAGGAGATGTTAGTGGACTTTCTCTAGGACCAGGTACATCCTCGGAATTATCCTTTCCATATATAGTTGTTGATGCAATTTGCTAGTTTATGGGTATTATGGCAATACATTTTTTATTTTCGCTGCATATTCTATTGCCATATTTCCCTACAGTGGTATTAGATCCATGTCAATCTACTATATTTTAGGATAATCAATATGATCAGATTTTTAGTTTTATCTTTATTCATTGCATGTGATGTGAATAAATTCTATCCAATCAAATAGCACGCATAAAACCAAACACACACACACACACACACACACACATATATATATATATATATAAATTTATATATATATATATAGAGAGAGAGAGAGAGTCAGGCTAGAATACACTCGAGTGTACGGATCACACGAATACACTCAAGTGTATTTGCATATCAAGACTATTTTTTGCAAAATGTAAACCATTGATATTCACTGTTATACTATAACTAGGCTACATACAAAATTTGAGCCCATTTGGATGAGTGTAAGTCACTCATCCAAGGGCAACAAAAGCGACGCACGAAACTAATTTGAATTGCATAATTTTTGCAGTCTTCATAACATGAGCTATACATATCCAAATGTGCTCAAATTTTGTGTATGAGTTGTTGACGAGATGTTTAAGAAGATCAATGGATTATATTTTCAAAAAAAAAAAAGATTGCATCATGAAATCTACTTGAGTGTATTCCGCTCTGGATACACTCGAGTGTATTCCAGCCTGACTATATATATATATATATATATATATATATATATATATATATATATATATATATATATATATATATATATATATATATATATATATACATATATATAATGCATCACCCTAAAAGTGAGTTTTGATGGAGGATGTGTAGCATGGTTATGGCTAGTAACCCTAATTGTCTTTGCATGGTTGTGTGGTTGGTTAATCTTGTTTTATTTGGGTTTGCATACTGAGCCTCTATCTTATCTTCCAATTGTAAACGTTTACTTCTCTCCTACCTTTATTCCCCTCGAATGTAACTCGAGTTTTCTCTATAATCATGTAAAAGTAATTTAGTTTACTTTCTTGTTACAACGAAGAAGAAGATGCTCAGAGCAAGACAATCGACCATCTCAGAGGCGAGCTAATCGGCTAGAGGACTAAGGAGGACAGGAGTATGAGCCAAACTGATTAGCAGGCAGACCTAACCGATCGACTAGAGGACCTAGCAGATGGTGGACCACAAGCCAGAGACCTGTGCGACAACCAACCGACCAGATATGAGGTGATTCTATTAGTTCAAGGGTTGACCCTATTAAACTAGATTGGCAATCACAAATCTTCATCAAAAACAAGTTTATGCATGTATTGTATACCCTAGGTTGTGGTAGGTCCTTGTGTCTCCAAGTAATTACATTAGGATGGCCACAAACATCAATTTTTATTGCATGTTTTCATTGTGGGTATAGCATGTATATGATATGTACTATATATGTGGTGATTGGATAAAATATATGCATTCATAAATACAAACTCCCCCAGTTAAATATTAAGTCTTAGATGCTTTACAAAAGCACCACACATGAAAAGCTTGATCGACTAAGCACATGTTATGTAGAAACATGGTTCTCTATCCATCTCGTGGAAGTGTGATGGTATATATGTAGGTTCTACCCAAGTAGGATGCATATCTTTCATGTTGGCTTCTGGGTCGAGCTTAACTATGTGTCCTTAAAGGGATTAAGCACCAGAAGCATGCAAATGATTATGGCAAGGAGCTGCATATATCATCTATCTAAGAGTTGCATATATCATATATCTAAGAGTAGCATATAATGCAATGATCAAAAGTTTCCTACCTTAATAATTGAATATGTGTTGATCGGGTAATAGTTGAATTATTTTGGATCTTGTACCACTAGAAGATTAATGCCAGCATCTTTTAAATTGATGTGAGGGATATCAATGAATAAAGTAGTGAGTGGGATAGTTAATTAAAGACCTAATTAATATTGTCAATTTTGAAATCAAATAAAATCAAAAAGGGTTTTTGAAAAAATACAAATGTTCTCTTGTAGAATCAAATGATGAATGCATTCAGTCCTTAGGAAGAACAAACTTGATGGGAAAAATTTCCACGACTAGTTTTGAACTTTGAGAAGGGTTCTCAATAAAGAGTGTAAGCTCTATGTCCTCAATAAACTAGTTCCAGAAATACCTGCTCTTGATGCACCTAGGGTTGAGGTGGATGCTTACTGGAAGCATGACAATGTTGCCTTGGAAATAAAGAACCTTATGCTATGATTCATGAACTATGATTTGCATGAGCAATGCAAGGATATGGGGATTCTTGATACATATCCAAATGTGCTCAAATTTTGCGTATGAGTTGCTGACGAGATGTTTAAGAAGATCAATGGATTATATTTTCAAAAAAAAAATATTGCATCGTGAAAATCTACTTGAGTGTATTCCGCTCTGGATACACTCGAGTGTATTCTAGCCTGACTATATATATATATATATATATATATATATATATATATATATATATATATATATATATATATATATATATATATATAATGCATCACCCTAAAAGTCAGTTTTGATGGAGGATGTGTAGCATGGTTATGGCTAGTAACCCTAATTGTCTTTGCATGGTTGTGTGGTTGGTTAATCTTGTTTTATTTGGGTTTGCATACTGAGCCTCTATCTTATCTTCCATTTGTAAAAGTTTACTTCTCTCCTACCTTTATTCCTCTCGAATGTAACTCGAGTTTTCTCTATAGTCATGTAAATGTAATTTAGTTTACTTTCTTGTTACAACGAAGAAGAAGATGCTCAGAGAAAGACAATCGACCATCTCAAAGGTGAGCTAATCGGCTGGAGGACTAAGGAGGACAAAGGAGTATGAGCCAAACCGATTAGGTGGCAGACCTAACCGGTCGACTAGAGGACCTAGCAGATGGTGGACTACAAGCCAGAGACATGTGCGACGACCAACCGACCAGATATGAGGTGATTCTATTAGTTCAAGGGTTGACCCTATTAATCTAGATTGGCAATCACAAATCTTCATCAAAAACAAGTTTATGCATGTATTGTTTACCCTAGGTTGTGGTAGGTCCTTGTGTCTCCAAGTAATTACATTAGGATGGCCACAAACATCACTTTTTTATTGCATGTTTTCATTGTGGGTATAGCATGTATATGATATGTACTATATATGTGGTGATTGGATAAAATATATGCATTCATAAATACAAACTCCCCCAGTTAAATATTAAGTCTTAGATGCTTTACAAAAGCACCACACATGAAAAGCTTGATCGACTAAGCACATGTTATGTACAAACATGGTTCTCTATCCATCTCGTGGAAGTGTGATGGTATATATGTAGGTTCTACCCAAGTAGGGTGCATATCTTTCATGCTGGCTTTTGGGTCAAGCTTAACTATGTGTCCTTAAAGGGATTAAGCATCAGAAGCATGCAAATGATTATGGCAAGGAGTTGCATATATCATCTATCTAAGAGTTGCATATATCATCTATCTAAGAGTTGCATATAATGCAATGAGAAAAAGTTTCCTACCTTAATAATTGAATATGGACGTTGGTGTTGGTCGGGTAATAGTTGAATTATTTTGGATCTTGTACCACTAGAAGATTAATGCCAGAATCTTTTGAATTGATGTGAGGGATGTCAATGAATTAAGTAGTGAGTGGGATAGTTAAATAAAGACCTAATTAATATTGTCAATTTTGAAATCAAATAAAATCAAAAAGGGTTTTTGAAAAAATAGAAATGTTCTCTTGTAGAATCAAATGATGAATATATCAATATTGCAGTCAGTCCTTAGGAAGAACAAACTTGATGGGAAAAAATTCCACGACTAGTTTTGAACTTTGAGAAGGGTTCTTAATAAAGAGTGTAAGCTCTATGTCCTCAATAAACTAGTTCCAGAAATACCTGCTCTTGATGCACCTAGGGTTGAGGTGGATGCTTACTGGAAGCATGACAATGTTACCTTGGAAATAAAGAACCTTATGCTATGATTCATGAACTATGATTTGCATGACCAATGCAAGGATATCGGAATTCTTGAAATGGTACCACATTTCAGAAAAGCAAACCATGATCTCATGAAGCAATAAAGGAACGTCATAAAGGTGCTCTTTGAGTGTAAACTGACAAAAGGAAACTCAATAGAAGACCATGTGCTCAATATGATTGAACATGTGTATCATCTTGAAGAACTGGGATTCTCTTTGAGCTAAGAGTTGGCCACATATATGATTCTAAAATCATTGCACTCTATGATGTGAATAATATGGCCAGATCAATGTCAGATTTTCTTAGTATGTTGATTCATGTCGAAGGAAGAATGGAGAAGGACAAATCCATGATGGTAATCAATGAAGTTGAGTCCAAGGATGAAAGAAATGTCATGAAAAGTTCTGAGGACAAGCTTAAATCTAGATCTCAAACACTAAATATGAGGAGAAAGAAAAGTACAAGAGGAACTCATCCTTTGTACTTGAAGGCATTTAGGAGGAATAAGATGGGGATACAAATCTTCATTTCAAGTATATATGTTATTGAGAATTTCATATTAAGAATGGTTGATGCATTATTTCAAAAGATAGGATCTTTTATGGCATGCCCCAATGTCTTATGGTCTTCATTTTCTAGATCTAAAGACAAATGTTTATAAGGTAAATACTAAAAGAGTAAAACTCAACAACTCAAACAAAACATAATTTTGGCATTTTCGTCTAGGATGCATAAATGATAATCACATATGTAGACTCCATAAAGATGGTTATCTGAACTCTTTTGATATTGAATCAATAGAGACATGTGAATCTTGTTTATTGGGCAAGATGACTAAGACCCCTTTCACTGGTAGCAATGAGAGGGATGATGATCTATTAGGATTCATACATACTGATGCATGTAGGACTTTTAGGACTACCGCTAGAGGTGGGTATCAATACTTCATTACCTTCACTGATGACTTTAGTAGGTATAATAATGTTTTCCTGATGAAACATAAGTCAGAAACTCTTGATAGGTTCAAGGAGTTTATGATTGAAGTACAGAAGAAACTTGGCAAAAACATTAAGGCACTTCATTTTGATCAAGGTGGAGAATACTTAAGCCAAGAGTTTGAGGACCTTCTATGAGCCCATGGTATTGTATCACATGGACTCTGTCTGGAACACCTCAAAATAATGGTGTATCAGAAAGAAGGAATTGCACATTGTTGGATATGGTGCGATAAATGATGAGTTTAGATGAGCTTCTGAATACATTCTGGGGTTATGCTCTAAAAACTGCCACGTTTACACTAAATTGAGTACCATCTAAATTGGTTTAAAAGACACCATATGAAATATAGACTGGGAAGCGTCCCAAAATGTCTTTTATGAATATTTGGGGATGTGAAGCTTATGTGACAAAATGTTTCCTAAAAAGCTTGGCCCTAAAGATAAATGTTATTTTGTTGGATATCCTAAAGAGATAAGAGGATATTACTTTTATTCCCTATCTGAAAACATAGTGTTTGTTTCCAGATATGTTGCATTCCTAGAGATGGATTTAATTTCCAAAGGAATCAATGGGAGGAAAGTGGAACTCAAAGAGGTTTTAGACCAACAAGAAAGCTTTGAACCAGTAGAAGAACAAAGAGAATTAAAAAGTGTTGTGGAATCTCAAATTCCTCAAGTAACACAAGAACCTGATAGATGTAATAGGACACACCTTAAACCTGAGAGATTTGGATATCTTGTGACTCGTGAAGGTGGTGAGTTGGTCATAGATGATGAGCTAACAACCTATCTAGAAGCCACTGAGGGACCATAGTCTAAGAAATGACATGAGGCCATGAGATCTGATATGGAATCCATGTATACCAACAAGGTATGGACCTTGGTGGATCCACTTGAAGGGGTAAAGCCCATAGGGTGCAAGTGGGTATTCAAGAAGAAGACCAGTATGGATGGTAAAGTACAAAACTATAAGGGTAGATTGCTTGTAAAGGATTTCATACAAGTTCAAGGTGTTGACTATGACGAAACCTTTTCTCCAGTGGACATGGTTAAGTCCATTAGGATCATGCTTTCTATTGCAACTTATCACGACTACGAGATTTGGCAGATGGATGGTAAAACCACATTCCTTAACATGAATCTTATTAAGTTTGTGTACATGATAGAGCATGTGGGTTTTACAAATCCAAAGGATGCAGATAAAGTTTGTAAGATACAAAGATCAATCCATAGATTGCAGCAAGCATCTCAGAGCTGGAATCTTCATTTTGATGAGACAGTCAAATGGTTTGGCTTTGTTTAAAATGAATAAGAACCTTGTGTCTAAAAGAAGGTTAGTGGGAGCATAGTAACATTCCTCATATTGTATGTAGATGGCATACTGTTGACGGGGAGTTACATCCCTACTTTACAATAGGTAAATACATGACTGGGAAATACATTTTCTATGAAAGACTTGGGAAAAGCATGCTACACCTTGGGGATTAAAATCTATAGAGATAGGTATAGAAGCCTTCTTGGACTAATTAGAACACATTCATTGACAAAGTGTTGAAGTGGTTTAGCATGGAGAGCTCAGAGAGAGGAAACCTTCCCATGTTTTATGGAGTTCCTATCTCTAAATCTCAATGTCCCAATTCTTGTGAAGAAAGGGAACACATGAGTTTGACTTCATATGCATCAATAGTTGGATCAATCATGTATGCAATGTTGTGTACCCATCCCGATGTCTCATATGACTTTAGCATGACACATGGATATCAGTCAGATCTAGGTGATGCTCACTGGAAAACCGTGAATAACATCCTTACGTACTTTAGAAGGACAATGAATCTACTGTACAAGCTAAGGAGCCCATATCATATCAGCATTCTAAGAATATACAAAGACAGTTATGTCTCATTTGAAAGGTCATACAATGAGAACATGTGAAGATTTGTGGAGTACCGACTGAGAGAAATATTGTTGACCCCTTGACAACGACACTTTCACAGTAGAAGCATGATGGACATGTTAGATCACTTGGAATAAAATTCGTGGGTGATTGTCCCTAAGTGCAAATAGGATTCTATTGGTATGTATGCCTAGACAGCCAATCATATGACGACTGTAATGACATATTATGTAAATGATTTTATTATTAACAAAAGGCAAGCTTCCAATTTATTATGTTTTATTCAGTTATGGGATAATGTGTAACATAATAAATGTCTATGGATTGATATTACCCAATGAAGTATTTCTTCAAGTATTTGACTTTAACAATGAGATAATACAGATGTTAAGAGTGTATGCATTCTCATTATGTTCCTATTTAGATGTTATTATGGAAGGCAGATAGACAACAATAACACATAATACTATAATGTGCGTTGATTGATGATAGAATCTCACTAGTCATGATATTTGATATCAAACCAAGCACACATATACATGTTAGAGAATAATGTATCGGGAAGACCTACCATGACACTGACTCATGGAAGACATTATAATGGTAGTCATAGTCAACTCTCATAGTGTTGGTGGTGATTGCAGTTCTTAAACCTGAAGTCACTACACTCATCACATGTCGTTCGATATTTTTTGACATCAGGGTTTCCATAAAGGTGATAATTGGGTGACTGCGACACATGGGGACAGGCTGTGAGTGATGTAGATGGGATTTGTCCCTCCTATAGGAGTATGATATCCTAGGCCTCTTGATTAGCGAGACTGAAAAATGCATGGCCATGCACATGTGAGTCAATATGTGATATTGACCTTACATATATCTCAGACAATCTGCTCTGGTTCAAGGAATAAGATTGAATGTTGAAGAGGATGACTACTCAATGCCTCTAGTTCAATTTGGATATCAGTGACAAAGTTACTATATAAACACTATAACACCATACATAGATTGTAGATTGAAGTTGTCCTTCAACTTCCCATTTAATTGGGTAGCAATGATGCGTAACTAGGCACCACTCTTTGGTTGTGATGTCATAATAGGTTATGGACATTCACCGCCAACATAATATGAGACCTATAGGCTCACACACATAGGAACTAACTTGGAAGAGGAATTTTTATCCTTAATGATAATTGTATTGATTACTAAAGTGTTGGGTAATTCAACTCAAGCAACAAATCAACTGATGAAATGACCAGTTGGAGTATTAGGTTGATTGAATATTGAATTGGCTGAGTTTTGTTAGAACTGGGGAGTGAAGTGACTGGTTCACTTAGTGAACCAATCGACTCGACTGACCAACCGAATGATTGGTGACATGAGACGACTGGCTCATAGGGTGAGATATCCAATTTGTGAAGAAATTTGATTACATTAAGGATTAATGCTGATGTCATGTTATGTATTAATTGAATTCAAATTTTCTAATTCATATACAATTGGAAAACATGTCAAAATGACCAGTTTGAAGAGCGAACTGATTGCATCGGTTGCCAACTGACTGGTTTGATTTCCAACCGACCCATTTGCTGCTCACATGTTGCAAAAATTCATGATCTTCTGATTCCTTCCAGTTCCACACAGATTGGAAACCAAAACCCTAAACCCTCCTATAAATATAGGGGTACTAGGGGATTCTCAAACACATCAATTGTCACCCTCATATAAATATAGGGGTACTAGGGGCTTCTCAGACACATCAATTGTCTCTGACAATTGTTTGTCTTCTCTGATTGTGGTAACTGAGAGAATCCACACAAGTCCTACTTGATAAAGGGTGGGATAGCAAGGGAGAACAATTGTGGAGAGCAAGTTGGTGACTAGTACACCAATAGGAGGGACAACTCCTTCCTGTCCATTCTAATAGGATGACATGAGCTCTAGGTGGTCTGTGTAAACTTCCCTAGAGGCATGGAGGCCCTTGTCTTCTGCTAGGAGGATGACATCAACATGTTGTCCATGGTGAGACCAGTCAGCACAACAGACGAGTCATGATGCAACTAGAAGATAGTTGTGCATCTACAACGATGAGTAGATGTTGTTGGAATTTCTTCAAAACTAGGTATATCCTCAAAACCATCATTTACATTATATAAATGTTGGTAGGATATGCTGGTTTATGGGAAATATGGTAGATTTTTTTCTACTGCCTATTCTATAGCCATATTTCCCCACAATAATGAAGGTAACAACATAACTAAAAAATGAACAAAAATAAAGCAGTTGAGAAATAGATAATGGAAAAAGGAATTCAATGGACTATAATATGATGTCTACCAAGAATATTATTTTCAACCTATAAATGTGTAGGATCTATGTTCTAGTAGTTTTTCACCCCTCCCATACTACTAGTATATATTATTATGGATTATGTATATGAATATACATGTGTAACATATATTAATGTAGTACACAATTTAGACACTATAGTGTAACATCTAGTACATGATTTATATATAGAAAGACATAATATGAATTAAAATATGACCATGGAGTACTTTTAGGACCAACATCATGAATGCATATAGTAAACTTGAACCTTGGTGAAATGATAATAAATGATTCCAAGACAATAATCACATAGTGTCTTTCTTGATAGATATTGAAAATTTGGAGCCGATTGAGCCTTGAATTGTGGAATACCCTGGAATATCACTTTAAAAATAAAGGTACTAGATTCTTGGTTTCATTATTGAGATATTTTTTCCTTTTATTCATTTCATGTATTATATGTTTATTTTTGGTGAACCTAAAACATTTTTTGAAAACCTTCTTGCCTCTTGAAGGTCACCATCACTATTTGTTAAATAGTTGAGCATTATTGATAATTAATTGGAGTTTGACTACCTTGGTGGATTTGTACCCTTATAGATATTTTTCTCACTTGTTTGGGCCAAGCCACAACCCTACACAATGATTAAGGATTATTTGCCCACAATTTAATTGGTAGAATATATTAATTCACTAATGATAATCGCTTCTATAGTGTGAGAAAATAAGGCACTTAACCCTAGAATATATATGATATGAAAGTTCTAAACTTTATAATTTGAATAACTGAATATATATCTTTCCCTTGAAAAATATTTCAAAATGATCTTGCATAGTTGATACCTTGAATGGTGATTTTTTTTAAGTTTATAATTGTACTTTATTGTGAAATTTCCATTTTGAAACTTGAACATTTGAAATCCTTACTTTGTTGATCTAAGTCCACCAAATAATTCTGCCATAAAATAAACATGCATTTGAAAGATATGCATTCGTCAAAGATATATTAATAATAAAAAGTATCATACCAAAATTGGCTCACTTATTTTTTCCTATTTGATCCATGTCGTGGATGTACTTATCCCTATGGGATATTGCATGTATAACATGATCTTTTAACTTTGACACTTCTAATGTTGGTTACTAAGGGAAAGCTAGGATGATGGACATGTGCCCTTTATGTGTGCATCTCGTATTTGTATTTACCTTTTATATCATGTTGATGTAGTCTCTTATGTGGACATGACTCTTTTATCTTATGTTTTAAGTTGAGAAGAGAAACACTATATTTTCGTTTTTTTATTATCTAAAGTACTTCAAATGATATTATGTTGCACATGGTTTGGAATTGTCACAAGCAATGGTATTAGAGCCATCAACTATCATAATCCTCCTTGATCCAATCTAGAATGACTTCCTAAGAACCTATATTGATATATAGTCTTTTTTCACTATCATCATATAGGAAGGCCCATTTGTAATTTGAGGATCCCAAGTCATAGAGACACAAAAGAATAATGGATCCTGTCCCACAAGAAGTCCAATACCCCTTCTCCTATCCATCCTGAAGGACCACCCAAACCTAGGGGTGATGATCTGTCCACCCATCTCACTCAACTACAAGGCATATATGAACTGCCATGGAGGGCATCATCAATAAGAACATTGGCAGGGAACCCACCTTTGCTAACTTCATCAAATTGAAACCTTCAGAGTTTCTAGGAGAAAGTAGGACATAAATTGTTGAGAAAGTTGAGAATCAGATCTTGGATACCCAAGACATGCTGAAGAGCATGAACTGCCCCAAACATTTGTGGGTAAAATATTCAACCTTTGTACCGAGTTATTCCCCCAAGGTGTGGTGGAAAAACCTAAATCATAACCAACTAGATGAATATGCCTTGATGACTTGATAGAAGTGTTTGAAGTTTTTCGATGAACGTTACACCCTATACTCGGTGATGACCAAGACGAAGATGGAGTTCAACTTGATGCGTCAAGGTTCCAACTTAGTGACCAAGTTTTTGTGTTGCTTCACCCTTTTAGAGAGATATACAAATTTGTCATATTAAATAGGAATATACATGTGCTCATAGAAGTACTCTTTATAGACCTGAGTGATAACATGCCTCACGATTTCCACTTACTTTTGAACGGTTGGTGGCCAAGGTGCAATTCACTAAGATGTACCAACAAGAGATGATGATTTATACACACACATCCCAAGTAACAACAACAATCATAATTATGGAGGTCATCATCACTTCTTTAATAGTATCCAACACTGCCACAACATTCATCATCACCACACCAATAAAATCATCAACTATAATAGGCCTCCTCCAGATCCCATCTCTATCCATGCGACTTACCCTTTCTATCACACTTGTAGTAAATATCACATTGGGGAATTTTGTCACCCAAATCCCCTATTCGTTAACTGTGACAAAATGAGACATCGCAAGTTGACTTCTTTGATACTTGAACAATGAAAAACCATCACTCCCATCTTAAAATTTCTCAGTTAAATTTAGTCTAGAGGGGAACATTCAAAAGAACAAACCCAAGCTGACAGAGCAATGTTCTGTAAGATTGTTTGCTATGAATAGTAAATAAGTTGCGAACAACAATGATGTCATTAAAGTAATGATTACTATAGTTAACCAACATATGAGGGCCCTATTTGTTTCTAGACCAACTACCAATTTCACCTCTAAAGCCGTAGTAGAAACCTTGCAATTAGAAATAATTTATATGGACTTTATCTTGAATGTCAATACACTTAGTAGTCATGTAAAGTTCATTTATTATAGGTTCCTCCTAATATACATCTCTATTGATGGGAAATATTTCCCATTAACCTACTTCTTGACATGGTTGACCTTGACATCATCCTAGGAGTGTATTGGTTGTTATTTTGTGTGAGGATGCAAATTTTTTTCTTGCATCCTGACACCAAAGAAGTAATGATCTTAGGATGTAAAAAATATGACAAGATCCTAATCTCAACAATGAAGGGACAAATGTTGATGGAATCTGAATACATAGCATTTCTGACCACAATGGTGGTGGAGAAGAAACCACTAAAGGTTGAATAAATAGATATAATTAAGGAGTAACCTAAAGTCTTCCCTAATGAACTTCCCATTATCCCTCTATAGAGATAAGTAGAGTTCAACATCAAACGTATCCCTAGGGAAACCCCCATCTTAAAGGCTCTATATCATATGGCCCTAATAGTAGCAACAAAGCTAAACAAGAAGTTCTAGAAACACATCAATCTGGTCTTCGTTAGGCCCACTGTGTCACCATGAGTTGCACCTATCCTCTTCATAAAAAGAAGGATGAGTCATGTGAATGTGCAACAATGATCTCATGTTGTACCAGGTCACACTCAAGAATATTTAGCCCCTTTTGAAGAATGGTGACCTTTTCAATCAACTAAGGTCTTCTATAATTTTATCAAATATTTAACTTCATAGAGACTACCACCAGATGAAAAAAAAGCACTTGATATCATAAAGATTATTTTTCACACCCTCTATGAGGACTATGAATACCTTTTCACATATCCAGACTAACAAATGCCCTTGCCTCTTTCATGGAACTTATGAATAGAGTCTTCAAGCCTCACCTTCATTTTTTGTCATGGTCTTCATCAACAATGTACTCATCTATTCTAAGTCAAATGATCAACTACATGAGAACTTGAGGATTATGATGAACACTCCCAAGGAGCATCAATTATATACTAAACTCTCAAAGTGTGAGTTTAAGATCTCTATGGTGATGTATTTAGGGCATGTTATTTCAACATGTCATATAACTGTGGACCCTAGTAAAGTTGTGGTTGTTTAGCAATGGTAGACACCTCAAATCCTTCTTATATGCAAAGTTGCCAAGGACAAGCAAGATATTATCAATGCTTCATCTTGAACTTTTCAAATACACCTCTTCTATTTACCAAGCTGACCAAGAATGATGCAAATTTGTGGACTCCCCACTATGACCTAAATTTTATAAACTGAAGGAGTATTTTACCTCTATTGTGGTCTTGTCCTTACATGTTGAAGACAATGGCTATGAGGTATGTAGTATTAACTCTCATCCTCATGTGATATAAAAAGTCAGAGCATATGGCTCGTGTCAGTTGAATTCGAACAAGAAAAAGTACCCACAGACGACCTGGAGCTCACATAATTATTTGCACTTTAAATATATGTAGGCTTTATCTCAATGGGGGGTGGTTCATAGTTTTCTCTAATTAGTAAAGACTCAAGTATCTAGTTACAAAGAAAGATTTGAATCGTTGATAATGCCAATCACTACTACAGAAATAGCATTCAGTGACCCTTTTCCGGGCATCGGTTATTAAGTAAAACCGACGCCTATCAGATAACCACATCGGTTTCTTAAGAAATCCGACGTCTATAACCGAAGACCAGCCAGAAACGGGTACCGCTTTGTATTAAGCGTCGGTTGTTTATAACAAAACGGACGCTTAAAGTCGCCCGCGAAATCCAAATTTCGATCAAGAAAAATAGTGTCACTTTCAGCGTCGGTGAAGTAGATAAAAAATTGATGCCTATTTGCGATGAAAATTGCGCGAAAAGTGTCACTTTCAGCGGCGGTTATCACTTTATAACTGACGCCGAACGTGGTTCCCGCCAAACAATTTCGTGAAAATATCATCCACTTAAGCGTCGGTTGTATTAAACAACCGATGCTGAAGTGATTTAGGCATCGGTTTTGACAAACAACCGACGCTATAGGTGAACTTAATATCCTGCGATCACCCGACTCTTCCCCTTTCTTCTGTTTTCATCGCCTAAACCCTTTGCTCCTGCCGCAACCACCTGCTGTCGCCCGACCCTCCACTCCGCCGCACCCCTCCACGACAGTGCCGCCGCGCCTCCTTCTCCGGCGCCGCCTTCTCCTCTAGTGCCTCCTTCTCCGCCACGCCTTCTCCTCCGGTGCTTCCCCGCCGGCGCCTGCCTCCACGCCGGCCGCCGCTGCCAGGCCGACAGAAGCTGCTCTCCACCGCCGGCGACCGTCGCCGCGCCGCCACCAGTTCTCCGCCGCTGCTTCTCCGCCGCGCTGCCGGTTCGACCACAGCTGCAGTTGTGACAAAGTGGTTTTTGCTTTAATTTCGGGGACGAAATATCTTTTAAGGTGTGTAGGATGTGATGGAGTGGACTTTTAGAATCCTAAATGTCCAATGACATAAGTGAATTTATGCATGTGGAGTATTTTGAGAGTTCCAAGCTTTTTAGTAAAATTTGAAATTTGATTGAGGTCAATATCATGATTAAGATCCCTAGTTCATGCCTTTTTGAGAATATTATTATATGGAAATGTAGTTTGATGGTGACAAAGCAATGGTCAAAATATCATAGTACATCGATGTTGCTATAAGGTATACCATGTTGTTGAATATGATTAAATTAATCAAGGTTTCCTTAATATCGTGAATAAGATTTAGTATGTGTTAACTTAGGTGTAGAAATCAGTTGCATGCCACAAATCAAATGGAAGTGGGCGATGTTGTCTTACATAACATATCCTTTAGACATGGGTACTAGTAGTACTAGCCACGGATTGCATTGGAGATCCATGTTTTGGACCCTCGGATAATCAGAATTGATGGTGGATTCTCCATCTTTAACTCTGTCAGTTACAAAACGTGAGGGGTCGGTCAGCGCGCGAGTGGTTGCTACACATAGAAGTAAGGGAAGATCGTGGGGTTGTGGAGCAGCTCTGAGCAGATTTACATGTGCAAGTAGGCCTGAACGAGGGAATTTCACTCCTCGTCCGGTTCCTCTCCATCCCATACTGCAGGCACAACACTTCTTATTCAGAGATCACACGGAATCACAAAGCAAATATATGGCATCGGGTCGGTGACTGGGGACCTGTAGTTGGACGACAACTGCGTCGACCTGGAAGGGACCGAGGAGGAGGCGTCGAGGGTGGATTTCGTTGCTGGAGCAGACACCGCAACGGCGGCGGCTCAAGCCCTGGAGGTCAGCAGCGGCTGGGAGAGTCCTGCTACAGACTTGACGTGGATGAGAGTAGCTGCTGCGGATGCATGCCGGAGAGGAGAACCGGCGGCGGCGAATAGAGGGGAGCGCAACGACACCCTCGCGTAGAAGGGACTTCATGCCGGCGCCTGCTTGGAGTTAAAGCAGTGGCGGCGCTAGAGCAAGTAGACGCACGCACGGGATCATGGTGGATCAGTCGTGTAGGTCGGCATCCAGGAGGAGACGTGTAGCCAAAGTAGAGGAAGGCCTAAGGAGATGCCAACGAGCACGCATGAATGATGGATTGGCCACCGGTATCTTGGACCACGGCGGCGACTGTTATCCAGGAGATGACGCACGTTGGTGTCGAGCTTCAAGCGGAGAAAGGAGATCACAAGAGAACGAGGAGCCAACTGTGGCGAGCCTGAGAGGCTGGAGGTCTCGAAGTTGTTGTCGAATTTGATGCTAAGCTTAGGAGACCGTGAATCTGTTGATGGTGTGCCGTAGAGGAAGCTAACAGCGGCAGCACCTGTTTACAGGATAGCAGGGATTCGCAAAGGAAGAGAGAAACAAAGCGGATGGTCCAACAATCCAGATCAGACCTGGCACAATCGCCAAACCAACCGGCCCACAGCCAAGCAAAGAAGATCAACACCTAGGCCACGTGTCAGCACATTATTGGCCCAAAAAGGTACTTATCTAATAAACGTGCAGATCTTAGAAAATTCATAGTAATTAGTACGACGATCGGAAAATTACAAATAATATATCGAATTTCTTAGGAAAATGAGTAGAACACAATAGAATAATAATATCAGGCTTTTGATGCTTAAAACTCTACGATATCATGTAAGATGCTTTTATACTTGATTCATGGATAATAATTATCAAATAGTGACCTAAAATTATGAGAATGCATCAGTAACTCTTAAATGTGTTCTAGAATATATATGATATTAGTGATTGTAATATTGATGTACGAAATCATGTAATTTGCTTAATATGGTTAATTAGGGCTTTTAACCCTAAATAAAATGCAATAAGTGCATACATGTTCAATAAATGATGAAATTCACAGAGTAAGCTCATATCAGTATATGAAACCTCAATTTTAATTATGAGATCATAATGATGAACATAATTCATGCTATATGAATATGAACCTTAATACATGTTGTAAAACCCTAATCTCGGTTAATGATGTAACCTAGGGTTAAGTAATGTGCCCAAAAATGCTATGGAAGATAATATTCAGATAATGGACCATAATCTGGAATATGACATCAGTAAGATAAATCTAAGATAAGAATACAAGTAATTATGAGAATACCCTAAGGAATTAAGCTAAACCCTAATGGACATAACTAGGGTTAAGATGATATGCAAGATGATGTGAATCTGATGATAATACATGGTCTTGTCTTAACCAGGGTTTGAACAAGGTTAGAGTTGACCTGAGGAATACATATGTGATTAAGTTATCTCTTTGGAAGGTACGCTATTACCTCTTACTTGGCTTATTATACAATATGCTTGTGTTATATGTGTAGTAAAATACTTGGCATATGGTATTGATTGAAATGATTGTTCTTGTATGTTATGTTGCTTGATTCTCCATACTTATTGATATGAACACATGAAACATAATATATCTGTTCCATTATATCTAAGCACTTCAACTCTTTGGTAGTAAAGTGCTGGAAATAAGTACTTCAACTCTTTGGTAGTAAAGTACTTGGAAGTGATCCAACTATTTGGTAGTAGATCACATTGTGAAATGATCCAACTCTTTGGTAGTAGATCATAAATGCCTTAATGCATTCAACTCTGAGGTAGTAAATGCATCGATGATATAATGGAAAATGAGATTAAAATATGTGTTCTCTTTTGTTAATGAACATCTTTGTGCAAGTATATGCTTTTCTTATATTCTTCTGTTACTGCCAAGTATATTAGTTTTATCTTATTGCCAAGATATGATGAGAGGTAAATAAAAGACACGTAGGCGTACTCAGTACAATATTCATGAAATATTGTGCTGACGTGTACCGCATGTAATCTTTTTGTATAGGTTATGGTTTTGCTGTTGAAGATCCAGGATAGATGAGAGTTGTGTGGCGAGCTGATGTACAGGTGGACCTGTTGTCTTAATATCCTGTAGTTTAGTGGTAGTACATGTATATGTATAGTTTGCTGTTCAATATGTAATATCAAATGTTGTAAAAATTCATTATGTAATTATATGTTGAATGGTGAACATGTGTTGTGGTTTGTTTATTGTTCATGTGCATGTGCTACTGATTGTTTCCTTATGACTTCCTCTTATTTTCTTCTTCTTAGCCTAGTGTGGGATGTTTAAATTGGGATTCTCACTGAGGTGAGGGTTTCAATTTGGACGTCACACATCAGATTAAGTTTTAGAAAATCTGGGGACGTCACAGGTGGTATCAGAGCATGAACAATAGCAAAGCCTGACATTTGCTCATTATGCAACTCAAAACAAAAGAACCTTGAACCTAATAATATATTAGGGTTAGATTAGTCGTCTTTTAGAGACTAGATCTGACCTAGCCTCTAGGTTAGCACCTAAATGTCTGAGAACTAGGTCTAGACTGGTGCTTGTTGTATAGCAAGTCCTTAGATGTCGTACTTTCCTTGTAGTGCAGCGGTATGGGACGTTGCACTATTTGGAAATGACGTACATAAAAGGAAGAGAAACCCTAGACATATGGCGCTCGTTGTCTAGAGTAGCTACACTAGTCTACACCATGTTCTCACCCTTTACACTAGTTTTCATGGCACTGTACTCTCTACAATGTGTGGGACACTCGTTTTCTGGATTTGGTTTTTGATTCCAAACGAATCGAACCTTGGTAGTTTTCTCTGACGCTTGTTTTATCGGAGAAAAACTATATAATATTTTAATATGTATATGTATTACAAAAATGTGTCCCCACACATGTACGAGTAGGAGGTGGTCATGCAACCTAAGTGAAAGTGAATGACATCAGTCTAGAAGAGAGTGTAGTTCTAGATTAGATGTCTAGAGCCTTGTTTGGTATATGTGATAGATGGAATAGACGAAATAAGTTTTGATGATATGATGTAAGTCTTATATAGATGACATAAGATAATATAGGACGATCTATGTTTGTCTTTGAGGATGTAAGTTTAGTTTTGAGGTTTTGAGATAAGTTTTGATGATGCAAGTAACTAGGCTTTTATGAGATAAGATAAGCTAAGCTGAGACAAGGATGTGAATCAACAAGAGCCTCAATCTCTTTTACGAAGGAGGACCTCTAGTGTTAGGACCAGTTTTAGGGTTAACTCCAGAGAGAGTGAGACCCATTGGGAGAAGGTTAGAGAACCTAAACTCCAAGATACGAGAAATATGAGATATGTGATATGATATGTCCTAAACTAGACTACTCCTGAGTGATTGAGCTGAGTTGCTTTCTGTATGATTCCTATAGTTTTGTTGAACCCTAGATGTCCTTGGGAGGGCCAAACCCTAGAGTCAGAGAGAGGCTGGTTATATGTGCACATGTGAATATGGATATAAGTACCTACCGTCCGGGTGAGGGAGAGAGCCCAAGACCCTGGAGGAGGTGGCTATGTTAGTTTCGGTGAAGCCTCATGCTCGGGTTGGTGGTTTCCCACATAGGAATCTAGTGGTGTATATAAGAAAGTTTTGGGTAAGATGTTTCATGGGTAGAGACCTATGATGAGTATGTCATAGCATGTTCTGGTTTGTGCTTTTGTGGCTAGATCTTGTGAAGTTAATCAACTAGTGCCAATGAGGTAATCCGAGGACCCTAGACTAAGAGAGAGAGAAGATAAAGTTTGTATATGAGATACTCATAGAGTTGAGTTAGCTCAGAGAGACTGGGCAAGACACTACCCTCATGATACGGGTTAGGAGAACCTCAATTAGACTGGATGAAGCTTTGATATATGTTTAACAAGCCACTCACATAAGTTTGTGTAGTACAACCATGATATAATATATGTAAATCAACTTATCATAATATGTGATCTAATCTTGAGATTTGACACTTAGACATGATATGATGGAAACCTAGAGATGGTTTAATTGATATCAATACATAAATGGTTAACCATACACATGAATAATTATGATAATGTGATATCGTTGGTTAATCATGTAATGAAATCACCAGTAAATGTATCAATTTAGTATGAATAATGAAATAAGACCATATGAATGAACATGTTCCATGAGGTGTTAATCTTAGTCCTTAACAAAGATGGAAAATATTGTTTGACAACTAGCACAACATAATGATTATGACACCTTTATGTGATAAAGATCGATAAAGTGGGTTGACTTTAGTTAACTCCCTCCTAAAAGGAATATGTTAATGTTGAACATGTTCTAAGAACAAGTAGCTCAATAAAATGTTGATGACACCTTGATGTATGAGTTAATTCTAGTTAACTCCTATAGAGCATGGAATATGATGTGAAAACCCTAATGCATGGCTAAAGGTCAGGAAGCAAATCTAACATATGAGATATGTAATGACATAACCTAAGCTTCTAAACCTTTGTTTGAGCCTTCTATGGAGTGTTTTTGTACCAAGATGGTGGTAAACCCCCCTAATAATGATTTGGATACATGGTTCTAGGTTACCTTTGTGGATATGCTACACCTAGAATAGTTCCTATATGAAGATGAAGGAAAGATAAGGTTTTCCCTGGAAGTATGAGTATGCTTTACTTTCGAGGACGAAAGTTCTTTTATGATGTATATGATGTGACAAAGTGGTTTTTGCTTTAATTTCGGGGACGAAATATCTTTTAAGGTGTGTAGGATGTGATGGAGTGGACTTTTAGAATCCTAAATGTCCAATGACATAAGTGAATTTATGCATGTGGAGTATTTTGAGAGTTCCAAGCTTTTTAGTAAAATTTGAAATTTGATTGAGGTCAATATCATGATTAAGATCCCTAGTTCATGCCTTTTTGAGAATATTATTATATGGAAATGTAGTTTGATGGTGACAAAGCAACGGTCAAAATCTCATAGTACATCGATGTTGCTATAAGGTATACCATGTTGTTGAATATGATTAAATTAATCAAGGTTTCCTTAATATCGTGAATAAGATTTAGTATGCGTTAACTTAGGTGTAGAAATCAGTTGCATGCCACAAATCAAATGGAAGTGGGCGATGTTGTCTTACATAACATATCCTTTAGACATGGGTACTAGTAGTACTAGCCACGGATTGCATTGGAGAGCCATGTTTTGGACCCTCGGATAATCAGAATTGATGGTGGATTCTCCATCTTTAACTCTGTCAGTTACAAAACGTGAGGGGTCGGTCAGCGCGCGAGTGGTTGCTACACATAGAAGTAAGGGAAGATCGTGGGGTTGTGGAGCAGCTCTGAGCAGATTTACATGTGCAAGTAGGCCTGAACGAGGGAATTTCACTCCTCGTCCGGTTCCTCTCCATCCCATACTGTAGGCACAACACTTCTTATTCAGAGATCACACGGAATCACAAAGCAAATATATGGCATCGGGTCGGTGACTGGGGACCTGTAGTTGGACGACAACTGCGTCGACCTGGAAGGGACCGAGGAGGAGGCGCCGAGGGTGGATTTCGTTGCTGGAGCAGACACCGCAACGGCGGCGGCTCAAGCCCTGGAGGTCAGCAGCGGCTGGGAGAGTCCTACTGCAGACTTGACGTGGATGAGAGTAGCTGCTGCGGATGCATGCCGGAGAGGAGAACCGGCGGCGGCGAATAGAGGGGAGCGCAACGACACCCTCGCGTAGAAGGGACTTCATGCCGGCGCCTGCTTGGAGTTAAAGCAGTGGCGGCGCTAGAGCAAGTAGACGCACGCACAGGATCATGGTGGATCAGTCGTGTAGGTCGGCATCCAGGAGGAGACGTGTAGCCGAAGTAGAGGAAGGCCTAAGGAGATGCCAACGAGCACGCATGAATGATGGATTGGCCACCGGTATCTTGGACCACGGCGGCGACTGTTATCCAGGAGATGACGCACGTTGGTGTCGAGCTTCAAGCGGAGAAAGGAGATCACGAGAGAACGAGGAGCCAACTGTGGCGAGCCTGAGAGGCTGGAGGTCTCGAAGTTGTTGTCGAATCTGATGCTAAGCTTAGGAGACCGTGAATCTGTTGATGGTGTGCCGTAGAGGAAGCTAACAGCGGCAGCACCTGTTTACAGGATAGCAGGGATTCGCAAAGGAAGAGAGAAACAAAGCGGATGGTCCAACAATCCAGATCAGACCTGGCACAATCGCCAAACCAACCGGCCCACAGCCAAGCAAAGAAGATCAACACCTAGGCCACGTGTCAGCACATTATTGGCCCAAAAAGGTACTTATCTAATAAACGTGCAGATCTTAGAAAATTCATAGTAATTAGTACGACGATCGGAAAATTACAAATAATATATCGAATTTCTTAGGAAAATGAGTAGAACACAATAGAATAATAATATCAGGCTTTTGATGCTTAAAACTCTACGATATCATGTAAGATGCTTTTATACTTGATTCATGGATAATAATTATCAAATAGTGACCTAAAATTATGAGAATGCATCAGTAACTCTTAAATGTGTTCTAGAATATATATGATATTAGTGATTGTAATATTGATGTACGAAATCATGTAATTTGCTTAATATGGTTAATTAGGGCTTTTAACCCTAAATAAAATGCAATAAGTGCATACATGTTCAATAAATGATGAAATTCACAGAGTAAGCTCATATCAGTATATGAAACCTCAATTTAAATTATGAGATCATAATGATGAACATAATTCATGCTATATGAATATGAACCTTAATACATGTTGTAAAACCCTAATCTCGGATAATGATGTAACCTAGGGTTAAGTAATGTGCCCAAAAATGCTATGGAAGATAATATTCAGATAATGGACCATAATCTGGAATATGACATCAGTAAGATAAATCTAAGATAAGAATACAAGTAATTATGAGAATACCCTAAGGAATTAAGCTAAACCCTAATGGACATAACTAGGGTTAAGATGATATGCAAGATGATGTGAATCTGATGATAATACATGGTCTTGTCTTAAACAGGGTTTGAACAAGGTTAGAGTTGACCTGAGGAATACATATGTGATTAAGTTATCTCTTTGGAAGGTACGCTATTACCTCTTACTTGGCTTATTATACAATATGCTTGTGTTATATGTGTAGTAAAATACTTGGCATATGGTATTGATTGAAATGATTGTTCTTGTATGTTATGTTGCTTGATTCTCCATACTTATTGATATGAACACATGAAACATAATATATCTGTTCCATTATATCTAAGCACTTCAACTCTTTGGTAGTAAAGTGCTGGAAATAAGTACTTCAACTCTTTGGTAGTAAAGTACTTGGAAGTGATCCAACTATTTGGTAGTAGATCACATTGTGAAATGATCCAACTCTTTGGTAGTAGATCATAAATGCCTTAATGCATTCAACTCTGAGGTAGTAAATGCATCGATGATATAATGGAAAATGAGCTTAAAATATGTGTTCTCTTTTGTTAATGAACATCTTTGTGCAAGTATATGCTTTTCTTATATTCTTCTGTTACTGCCAAGTATATTAGTTTTATCTTATTGCCAAGATATGATGAGAGGTAAATAAAAGACACGTAGGCGTACTCAGTACAATATTCATGAAATATTGTGCTGACGTGTACCGCATGTAATCTTTTTGTATAGGTTATGGTTTTGCTGTTGAAGATCCAGGATAGATGAGAGTTGTGTGGCGAGCTGATGTACAGGTGGACCTGTTGTCTTAATATCCTGTAGTTTAGTGGTAGTACATGTATATGTATAGTTTGCTGTTCAATATGTAATATCAAATGTTGTAAAAATTCATTATGTAATTATATGTTGAATGGTGAACATGTGTTGTGGTTTGTTTATTGTTCATGTGCATGTGCTACTGATTGTTTCCTTATGACTTCCTCTGATTTTCTTCTTCTTAGCCTAGTGTGGGATGTTTAAATTGGGATTCTCACTGAGGTGAGGGTTTCAATTTGGACGTCACACATCAGATTAAGTTTTAGAAAATTCGGGGACGTCACAGGTGGTATCAGAGCATGAACAATAGCAAAGCCTGACATTTGCTCATTATGCAACTCAAAACAAAAGAACCTTGAACCTAATAATATATTAGGGTTAGATTAGTCGTCTTTTAGAGACTAGATCTGACCTAGCCTCTAGGTTAGCACCTAAATGTCTGAGAATTAGGTCTAGACTGGTGCTTGTTGTATAGCAAGTCCTTAGATGTCGTACTTTCCTTGTAGTGCAGCGGTATGGGACGTTGCACTATTTGGAAATGACGTACATAAAAGGAAGAGAAACCCTAGACATATGGCACTCGTTGTCTAGAGTAGCTACACTAGTCTACACCATGTTCTCACCCTTTACACTAGTTTTCATGGCACTGTACTCTCTACAATGTGTGGGACACTCGTTTTCTGGATTTGGTTTTTGATTCCAAACGAATCGAACCTTGGTAGTTTTCTCTGACGCTTGTTTTATCGGAGAAAAACTATATAATATTTTAATATGTATATGTATTACAAAAATGTGTCCCCACACATGTACGAGTAGGAGGTGTTCATGCAACCTAAGTGAAAGTGAATGACATCAGTCTAGAAGAGAGTGTAGTTCTAGATTAGATGTCTAGAGCCTTGTTTGGTATATGTGATAGATGGAATAGACGAAATAAGTTTTGATGATATGATGTAAGTCTTATATAGATGACATAAGATAATATAGGACGATCTATGTTTGTCTTTGAGGATGTAAGTTTAGTTTTGAGGTTTTGAGATAAGTTTTGATGATGCAAGTAACTAGGCTTTTATGAGATAAGATAAGCTAAGCTGAGACAAGGATGTGAATCAACAAGAGCCTCAATCTCTTTTACGAAGGAGGACCTCTAGTGTTAGGACCAGTTTTAGGGTTAACTCCAGAGAGAGTGAGACCCATTGGGAGAAGGTTAGAGAACCTAAACTCCAAGATACGAGAAATATGAGATATGTGATATGATATGTCCTAAACTAGACTACTCCTGAGTGATTGATCTGAGTTGCTTTCTGTATGATTCCTATAGTTTTGTTGAACCCTAGATGTCCTTGGGAGGGCCAAACCCTAGAGTCAGAGAGAGGCTGGTTATATGTGCACATGTGAATATGGATATAAGTACCTACCGTCCGGGTGAGGGAGAGAGCCCAAGACCCTGGAGGAGGTGGCTATGTTAGTTTCGGTGAAGCCTCATGCTCGGGTTGGTGGTTTCCCACATAGGAATCTAGTGGTGTATATAAGAAAGTTTTGGGTAAGATGTTTCATGGGTAGAGACCTATGATGAGTATGTCATAGCATGTTCTGGTTTGTGCTTTTGTGGCTAGATCTTGTGAAGTTAATCAACTAGTGCCAATGAGGTAATCCGAGGACCCTAGACTAAGAGAGAGAGAAGATAAAGTTTGTATATGAGATACTCATAGAGTTGAGTTAGCTCAGAGAGACTGGGCAAGACACTACCCTCATGATACGGGTTAGGAGAACCTCAATTAGACTGGATGAAGCTTTGATATATGTTTAACAAGCCACTCACATAAGTTTGTGTAGTACAACCATGATATAATATATGTAAATCAGCTTATCATAATATGTGATCTAATCTTGAGATTTGACACTTAGACATGATATGATGGAAACCTAGAGATGGTTTAATTGATATCAATACATAAATGGTTAACCATACACATGAATAATTATGATAATGTGATATCGTTGGTTAATCATGTAATGAAATCACCAGTAAATGTATCAATTTAGTATGAATAATGAAATAAGACCATATGAATGAACATGTTCCATGAGGTGTTAATCTTAGTCCTTAACAAAGATGGAAAATATTGTTTGACAGCTAGCACAACATAATGATTATGACACCTTTATGTGATAAAGATCGATAAAGTGGGTTGACTTTAGTTAACTCCCTCCTAAAAGGAATATGTTAATGTTGAACATGTTCTAAGAACAAGTAGCTCAATAAAATGTTGATGACACCTTGATGTATGAGTTAATTCTAGTTAACTCCTATAGAGCATGGAATATGATGTGAAAACCCTAATGCATGGCTAAAGGTCAGGAAGCAAATCTAACATATGAGATATGTAATGACATAACCTAAGCTTCTAAACCTTTGTTTGAGCCTTCTATGGAGTGTTTTTGTACCAAGATGGTGGTAAACCCCCCTAATAATGATTTGGATACATGGTTCTAGGTTACCTTTGTGGATATGCTACACCTAGAATAGTTCCTATATGAAGATGAAGGAAAGATAAGGTTTTCCCTGGAAGTATGAGTATGCTTTACTTTCGAGGACGAAAGTTCTTTTATGATGTATATGATGTGACAAAGTGGTTTTTGCTTTAATTTCGGGGACGAAATATCTTTTAAGGTGTGTAGGATGTGATGGAGTGGACTTTTAGAATCCTAAATGTCCAATGACATAAGTGAATTTATGCATGTGGAGTATTTTGAGAGTTCCAAGCTTTTTAGTAAAATTTGAAATTTGATTGAGGTCAATATCATGATTAAGATCCCTAGTTCATGCCTTTTTGAGAATATTATTATATGGAAATGTAGTTTGATGGTGACAAAGCAACGGTCAAAATCTCATAGTACATCGATGTTGCTATAAGGTATACCATGTTGTTGAATATGATTAAATTAATCAAGGTTTCCTTAATATCGTGAATAAGATTTAGTATGCGTTAACTTAGGTGTAGAAATCAGTTGCATGCCACAAATCAAATGGAAGTGGGCGATGTTGTCTTACATAACATATCCTTTAGACATGGGTACTAGTAGTACTAGCCACGGATTGCATTGGAGAGCCATGTTTTGGACCCTCGGATAATCAGAATTGATGGTGGATTCTCCATCTTTAACTCTGTCAGTTACAAAACGTGAGGGGTCGGTCAGCGCGCGAGTGGTTGCTACACATAGAAGTAAGGGAAGATCATGGGGTTGTGGAGCAGCTCTGAGCAGATTTACATGTGCAAGTAGGCCTGAACGAGGGAATTTCACTTCCTCGTCCGGTTCCTCTCCATCCCATACTGCAGGCACATCGCTTCTTATTCAGAGATCACACGGAATCACAAAGCAAATATATGGCATCGGGTCGGTGACTGGGGACCTGTAGTTGGACGACAACTGCGTTGAACTGGAAGGGACTGAGGAGGAGGCGCCGAGGGTGGATTTCGTTGCTGGAGCAGACACCGCAACGGCGGCGGCTCAAGCCCTGGAGGTCGGTGGCTGGGAGAGTCCTGCTGCAGACTTGACGTGGATGAGAGTAGCTGCTGCGGATGCATGCCGGAGAGGAGAACCGGCGGCGGCGAATAGAGGGGAGCGCAATGACACCCTCGCATAGAAGGGACTTCATGCCGGCGCCTGCTTGGAGTTAAAGCAGTGGCGGCGCTAGAGCAAGTAGACGCACGCACGGGATCATGGTGGATCAGTCGTGTAGGTCGGCATCCAGGAGGAGACGTGTAGCCGAAGTAGAGGAAGGCCTAAGGAGATGCCAACGAGCACGCATGAATGATGGATTGGCCACCGATATCTTGGACCACGGCGGCGACTGTTATCCAGGAGATGACGCACGTTGGTGTCGAGCTTCAAGCGGAGAAAGGAGATCGCGAGAGAACGAGGAGCCAATTGTGGCGAGCCTGAGAGGCTGGAGGTCTCGAAGTTGTTGTTGAATCTGATGCTAAGCTTAGGAGACCGTGACTCTATTGATGGTGTGCCGTAGAGGAAGCTAACAGCGGCGGCACCTGTTTACAGGATAGCAGGGATTCGCAAAGGAAGAGAGAAACAAAGCAGACGGTCCAACAATCCAGACCAGACCTGGCCCAATCGCCAAACCAACCGGCCCACAGCCAAGCAAAGAAGATCAGCACCTAGGCCACGTGTCAGCACATTATTGGCCCAAAAAGGTACTTATCTAATAAACGTGCAGATCTTAGAAAATTCATAGTAATTAGTACGACGATCGGAAAATTACAAATAATATATCGAATTTCTTAGGAAAATGAGTAGAACACAATAGAATAATAATATCAGGCTTTTGATGCTTAAAACTCTACGATATCATGTAAGATGCTTTTATACTTGATTCATGGATAATAATTATCAAATAGTGACCTAAAATTATGAGAATGCATCGGTAACTCTTAATTGTGTTCTAGAATATATATGATATTAGTGATTGTAATATTGATGTACAAAATCATGTAATTTGCTTAATATGGTTAATTAGGGCTTTTAACCCTAAATAAAATGCAATAAGTGCATACATGCTCAATAAATGATGAAATTCACAGAGTAAGCTCATATCAGTATATGAAACCTCAGTTTTAATTATGAGATCATAATGATGAACATAATTCATGCTATATGAATATGAACCTTAATACATGTTGTAAAACCCTAATCTCGGTTAATGATGTAATCTAGGGTTAAGTAATGTGCAAAAAAATGCTATGGAAGATAATATTCAGATAATGGACCATAATCTGGAATATGACATCAGTAAGATAAATCTAAGATAAGAATACAAGTAATTATGAGAATACCCTAAGGAATTAAGCTAAACCCTAATGGACATAACTAGGGTTAAGATGATATGCAAGATGATGTGAATCTGATGATAATACATGATCTTGTCTTAACCAGGGTTTGAACAAGGTTAGAGTTGACCTGAGGAATACATATGTGATTAAGTTATCTCTTTGGAAGGTACGCTATTACCTCTTACTTGGCTTATTATACAATATGCTTGTGTTATATGTGTAGTAAAATACTTGGCATATGGTATTGATTGAAATGATTGTTCTTGTATGTTATGTTGCTTGATTCTCCATACTTATTGATATGAACACATGAAACATAATATATCTGTTCCATTATATCTAAGCACTTCAACTCTTTGGTAGTAAAGTGTTGGAAATAAGTACTTCAACTCTTTGGTAGTAAAGTACTTGGAAATGATCCAACTATTTGGTAGTAGATCACATTGTGAAATGATCCAACTCTTTGGTAGTAGATCATAAAGGCCTTAATGCATTCAACTCTGAGGTAGTAAATGCATCGATGATATAATGGAAAATGAGCTTAAAATATGTGTTCTCTTTTGTTAATGAACATCTTTGTGCAAGTATATGCTTTTCTTATATTCTTCTGTTACTGCCAAGTATATTAGTTTTATCTTATTGCCAAGATATGATGAGAGGTAAATAAAAGACACGTAGGCGTACTCAGTACAATATTCATGAAATATTGTGCTGACGTGTACCGCATGTAATCTTTTTGTATAGGTTATGGTTTTGCTGTTGAAGATCCAGGATAGATGAGAGTTGTGTGGCGAGCTGATGTACAGGTGGACCTGTTGTCTTAATATCCTGTAGTTTAGTGGTAGTACATGTATATGTATAGTTTGCTGTTCAATATGTAATATCAAATGTTGTAAAAATTCATTATGTAATTATATGTTGAATGGTGAACATGTGTTGTGGTTTGTTTATTGTTCATGTGCATGTGCTACTGATTGTTTCCTTATGACTTCCTCTTATTTTCTTCTTCTTAGCCTAGTGTGGGATGTTTAAATTGGGATTCTCACTGAGGTGAGGGTTTCAATTTGGACGTCACACATCAGATTAAGTTTTAGAAAATCCGGGGACGTCACAGGTGGTATCAGAGCATGAACAATAGCAAAGCCTGACATTTGCTCATTATGCAACTCAAAACAAAAGAACCTTGAACCTAATAATATATTAGGGTTAGATTAGTCGTCTTTTAGAGACTAGATCTGACCTAGCCTCTAGGTTAGCACCTAAATGTCTGAGAACTAGGTCTAGACTGGTGCTTGTTGTATAGCAAGTCCTTAGATGTCGTACTTTCCTTGTAGTGCAGCGGTATGGGACGTTGCACTATTTGGAAATGACGTACATAAAAGGAAGAGAAACCCTAGACATATGGCGCTCGTTGTCTAGAGTAGCTACACTAGTCTACACCATGTTCTCACCCTTTACACTAGTTTTCATGGCACTGTACTCTCTACAATGTGTGGGACACTCGTTTTCTGGATTTGGTTTTTGATTCCAAACGAATCGAACCTTGGTAGTTTTCTCTGACGCTTGTTTTATCGGAGAAAAACTATATAATATTTTAATATGTATATGTATTACAAAAATGTGTCCCCACACATGTACGAGTAGGAGGTGGTCATGCAACCTAAGTGAAAGTGAATGACATCAGTCTAGAAGAGAGTGTAGTTCTAGATTAGATGTCTAGAGCCTTGTTTGGTATATGTGATAGATGGAATCGACGAAATAAGTTTTGATGATATGATGTAAGTCTTATATAGATGACATAAGATAATATAGGACGATCTATGTTTGTCTTTGAGGATGTAAGTTTAGTTTTGAGGTTTTGAGATAAGTTTTGATGATGCAAGTAACTAGGCTTTTATGAGATAAGATAAGCTAAGCTGAGACAAGGATGTGAATCAACAAGAGCCTCAATCTCTTTTACGAAGGAGGACCTCTAGTGTTAGGACCAGTTTTAGGGTTAACTCCAGAGAGAGTGAGACCCATTGGGAGAAGGTTAGAGAACCTAAACTCCAAGATACGAGAAATATGAGATATGTGATATGATATGTCCTAAACTAGACTACTCCTGAGTGATTGAGCTGAGTTGCTTTCTGTATGATTCCTATAGTTTTGTTGAACCCTAGATGTCCTTGGGAGGGCCAAACCCTAGAGTCAGAGAGAGGCTGGTTATATGTGCACATGTGAATATGGATATAAGTACCTACCGTCCGGGTGAGGGAGAGAGCCCAAGACCCTGGAGGAGGTGGCTATGTTAGTTTCGGTGAAGCCTCATGCTCGGGTTGGTGGTTTCCCACATAGGAATCTAGTGGTGTATATAAGAAAGTTTTGGGTAAGATGTTTCATGGGTAGAGACCTATGATGAGTATGTCATAGCATGTTCTGGTTTGTGCTTTTGTGGCTAGATCTTGTGAAGTTAATCAACTAGTGCCAATGAGGTAATCCTAGGACCCTAGACTAAGAGAGAGAGAAGATAAAGTTTGTATATGAGATACTCATAGAGTTGAGTTAGCTCAGAGAGACTGGGCAAGACACTACCCTCATGATACGGGTTAGGAGAACCTCAATTAGACTGGATGAAGCTTTGATATATGTTTAACAAGCCACTCACATAAGTTTGTGTAGTACAACCATGATATAATATATGTAAATCAGCTTATCATAATATGTGATCTAATCTTGAGATTTGACACTTAGACATGATATGATGGAAACCTAGAGATGGTTTAATTGATATCAATACATAAATGGTTAACCATACACATGAATAATTATGATAATGTGATATCGTTGGTTAATCATGTAATGAAATCACCAGTAAATGTATCAATTTAGTATGAATAATGAAATAAGACCATATGAATGAACATGTTCCATGAGGTGTTAATCTTAGTCCTTAACAAAGATGGAAAATATTGTTTGACAACTAGCACAACATAATGATTATGACACCTTTATGTGATAAAGATCGATAAAGTGGGTTGACTTTAGTTAACTCCCTCCTAAAAGGAATATGTTAATGTTGAACATGTTCTAAGAACAAGTAGCTCAATAAAATGTTGATGACACCTTGATGTATGAGTTAATTCTAGTTAACTCCTATAGAGCATGGAATATGATGTGAAAACCCTAATGCATGGCTAAAGGTCAGGAAGCAAATCTAACATATGAGATATGTAATGACATAACCTAAGCTTCTAAACCTTTGTTTGAGCCTTCTATGGAGTGTTTTTGTACCAAGATGGTGGTAAACCCCCCTAATAATGATTTGGATACATGGTTCTAGGTTACCTTTGTGGATATGCTACACCTAGAATAGTTCCTATATGAAGATGAAGGAAAGATAAGGTTTTCCCTGGAAGTATGAGTATGCTTTACTTTCGAGGACGAAAGTTCTTTTATGATGTATATGATGTGACAAAGTGGTTTTTGCTTTAATTTCGGGGACGAAATATCTTTTAAGGTGTGTAGGATGTGATGGAGTGGACTTTTAGAATCCTAAATGTCCAATGACATAAGTGAATTTATGCATGTGGAGTATTTTGAGAGTTCCAAGCTTTTTAGTAAAATTTGAAATTTGATTGAGGTCAATATCATGATTAAGATCCCTAGTTCATGCCTTTTTTAGAATATTATTATATGGAAATGTAGTTTGATGGTGACAAAGCAACGGTCAAAATCTCATAGTACATCGATGTTGCTATAAGGTATACCATGTTGTTGAATATGATTAAATTAATCAAGGTTTCCTTAATATCGTGAATAAGATTTAGTATGCGTTAACTTAGGTGTAGAAATCAGTTGCATGCCACAAATCAAATGGAAGTGGGCGATGTTGTCTTACATAACATATCCTTTAGACATGGGTACTAGTAGTACTAGCCACGGATTGCATTGGAGAGCCATGTTTTGGACCCTCGGATAATCAGAATTGATGGTGGATTCTCCATCTTTAACTCTGTCAGTTACAAAACGTGAGGGGTCGGTCAGCGCGCGAGTGGTTGCTACACATAGAAGTAAGGGAAGATCGTGGGGTTGTGGAGCAGCTCTGAGTAGATTTACATGTGCAAGTAGGCCTGAACGAGGGAATTTCACTTCCTCGTCCGGTTCCTCTCCATCCCATACTGCAGGCACATCGCTTCTTATTCAGAGATCACACGGAATCACAAAGCAAATATATGGCATCGGGTCGGTGACTGGGGACCTGTAGTTGGATGACAACTGCGTTGAACTGGAAGGGACCGAGGAGGAGGCGCCGAGGGTGGATTTCGTTGCTGGAGCAGACACCGCAACGGCGGCGGCTCAAGCCCTGGAGGTCAGCGGTGGCTGGGAGAGTCCTGCTGCAGACTTGACGTGGATGAGAGTAGCTGCTGCGGATGCATGCCGGAGAGGAGAACCGGCGGCGGAGAATAGAGGGGAGCGCAACGACACCCTCGCATAGAAGGGACTTCATGTCGGTGCCTGCTTGGAGTTAAAGCAGTGGCGGCGCTAGAGCAAGTAGACGCACGCACGGGATCATGGTGGATCAGTCGTGTAGGTCGGCATCCAGGAGGAGACGTGTAGCCGAAGTAGAGGAAGGCCTAAGGAGATGCCAACGAGCACGCATGAATGATGGATTGGCCACCGATATCTTGGACCACGGCGGCGACTGTTATCCAGGAGATGACGCACGTTGGTGTCGAGCTTCAAGCGGAGAAAGGAGATCGCGAGAGAACGAGGAGCCAACTGTGGCGAGCCTGAGAGGCTGGAGGTCTCGAAGTTGTTGTTGAATCTGATGCTAAGCTTAGGAGACCGTGACTCTATTGATGGTGTGCCGTAGAGGAAGCTAACAGCGGTGGCACCTGTTTACAGGATAGCAGGGATTCGCAAAGGAAGAGAGAAACAAAGCAGACGGTCCAACAATCCAGATCAGACCTGGCCCAATCGCCAAACCAACCGGCCCACAGCCAAGCAAAGAAGATCAGCACCTAGGCCACGTGTCAGCACATTCTTGGCCCAAAAAGGTACTTATCTAATAAACGTGCAGATCTTAGAAAATTCATAGTAATTAGTACGACGATCGGAAAATTACAAATAATATATCGAATTTCTTAGGAAAATGAGTAGAACACAATAGAATAATAATATCAGGCTTTTGATGCTTAAAACTCTACGATATCATGTAAGATGCTTTTATACTTGATTCATGGATAATAATTATCAAATAGTGACCTAAAATTATGAGAATGCATCGGTAACTCTTAAATGTGTTCTAGAATATATATGATATTAGTGATTGTAATATTGATGTACAAAATCATGTAATTTGCTTAATATGGTTAATTAGGGCTTTTAACCCTAAATAAAATGCAATAAGTGCATACATGCTCAATAAATGATGAAATTCACAGAGTAAGCTCATATCAGTATATGAAACCTCAGTTTTAATTATGAGATCATAATGATGAACATAATTCATGCTATATGAATATGAACCTTAATACATGTTGTAAAACCCTAATCTCGGTTAATGATGTAACCTAGGGTTAAGTAATGTGCAAAAAAATGCTATGGAAGATAATATTCAGATAATGGACCATAATCTGGAATATGACATCAGTAAGATAAATCTAAGATAAGAATACAAGTAATTATGAGAATACCCTAAGGAATTAAGCTAAACCCTAATGGACATAACTAGGGTTAAGATGATATGCAAGATGATGTGAATCTGATGATAATACATGATCTTGTCTTAACCAGGGTTTGAACAAGGTTAGAGTTGACCTGAGGAATACATATGTGATTAAGTTATCTCTTTGGAAGGTACGCTATTACCTCTTACTTGGCTTATTATACAATATGCTTGTGTTATATGTGTAGTAAAATACTTGGCATATGGTATTGATTGAAATGATTGTTCTTGTATGTTATGTTGCTTGATTCTCCATACTTATTGATATGAACACATGAAACATAATATATCTATTCCATTATATCTAAGCACTTCAACTCTTTGGTAGTAAAGTGCTGGAAATAAGTACTTCAACTCTTTGGTAGTAAAGTACTTGGAAATGATCCAACTATTTGGTAGTAGATCACATTGTGAAATGATCCAACTCTTTGGTAGTAGATCATAAAGGCCTTAATGCATTCAACTCTGAGGTAGTAAATGCATCGATGATATAATGGAAAATGAGCTTAAAATATGTGTTCTCTTTTGTTAATGAACATCTTTGTGCAAGTATATGCTTTTCTTATATTCTTCTGTTACTGCCAAGTATATTAGTTTTATCTTATTGCCAAGATATGATGAGAGGTAAATAAAAGACACGTAGGCGTACTCAGTACAATATTCATGAAATATTGTGCTGACGTGTACCGCATGTAATCTTTTTGTATAGGTTATGGTTTTGCTGTTGAAGATCCAGGATAGATGAGAGTTGTGTGGCGAGCTGATGTACAGGTGGACCTGTTGTCTTAAGATCCTGTAGTTTAGTGGTAGTACATGTATATGTATAGTTTGCTGTTCAATATGTAATATCAAATGTTGTAAAAATTCATTATGTAATTATATGTTGAATGGTGAACATGTGTTGTGGTTTGTTTATTGTTCATGTGCATGTGCTACTGATTGTTTCCTTATGACTTCCTCTTATTTTCTTCTTCTTAGCCTAGTGTGGGATGTTTAAATTGGGATTCTCACTGAGGTGAGGGTTTTAATTTGGACGTCACACATCAGATTAAGTTTTAGAAAATCCGGGGACGTCACAGGTGGTATCAGAGCATGAACAATAGCAAAGCCTGACATTTGCTCATTATGCAACTCAAAACAAAAGAACCTTGAACCTAATAATATATTAGGGTTAGATTAGTCGTCTTTTAGAGACTAGATCTGACCTAGCCTCTAGGTTAGCACCTAAATGTCTGAGAACTAGGTCTAGACTGGTGCTTGTTGTATAGCAAGTCCTTAGATGTCGTACTTTCCTTGTAGTGCAGCGGTATGGGACGTTGCACTATTTGGAAATGACGTACATAAAAGGAAGAGAAACCCTAGACATATGGCGCTCGTTGTCTAGAGTAGCTACACTAGTCTACACCATGTTCTCACCCTTTACACTAGTTTTCATGGCACTGTACTCTCTACAATGTGTGGGACACTCGTTTTCTGGATTTGGTTTTTGATTCCAAACGAATCGAACCTTGGTAGTTTTCTCTGACGCTTGTTTTATCGGAGAAAAACTATATAATATTTTAATATGTATATGTATTACAAAAATGTGTCCCCACACATGTACGAGTAGGAGGTGGTCATGCAACCTAAGTGAAAGTGAATGACATCAGTCTAGAAGAGAGTGTAGTTCTAGATTAGATGTCTAGAGCCTTGTTTGGTATATGTGATAGATGGAATAGACGAAATAAGTTTTGATGATATGATGTAAGTCTTATATAGATGACATAAGATAATATAGGACGATCTATGTTTGTCTTTGAGGATGTAAGTTTAGTTTTGAGGTTTTGAGATAAGTTTTGATGATGCAAGTAACTAGGCTTTTATGAGATAAGATAAGCTAAGCTGAGACAAGGATGTGAATCAACAAGAGCCTCAATCTCTTTTACGAAGGAGGACCTCTAGTGTTAGGACCAGTTTTAGGGTTAACTCCAGAGAGAGTGAGACCCATTGGGAGAAGGTTAGAGAACCTAAACTCCAAGATACGAGAAATATGAGATATGTGATATGATATGTCCTAAACTAGACTACTCCTGAGTGATTGAGCTGAGTTGCTTTCTGTATGATTCCTATAGTTTTGTTGAACCCTAGATGTCCTTGGGAGGGCCAAACCCTAGAGTCAGAGAGAGGCTGGTTATATGTGCACATGTGAATATGGATATAAGTACCTACCGTCCGGGTGAGGGAGAGAGCCCAAGACCCTGGAGGAGGTGGCTATGTTAGTTTCGGTGAAGCCTCATGCTCGGGTTGGTGGTTTCCCACATAGGAATCTAGTGGTGTATATAAGAAAGTTTTGGGTAAGATGTTTCATGGGTAGAGACCTATGATGAGTATGTCATAGCATGTTCTGGTTTGTGCTTTTGTGGCTAGATCTTGTGAAGTTAATCAACTAGTGCCAATGAGGTAATCCTAGGACCCTAGACTAAGAGAGAGAGAAGATAAAGTTTGTATATGAGATACTCATAGAGTTGAGTTAGCTCAGAGAGACTGGGCAAGACACTACCCTCATGATACGGGTTAGGAGAACCTCAATTAGACTGGATGAAGCTTTGATATATGTTTAACAAGCCACTCACATAAGTTTGTGTAGTACAACCATGATATAATATATGTAAATCAGCTTATCATAATATGTGATCTAATCTTGAGATTTGACACTTAGACATGATATGATGGAAACCTAGAGATGGTTTAATTGATATCAATACATAAATGGTTAACCATACACATGAATAATTATGATAATGTGATATCGTTGGTTAATCATGTAATGAAATCACCAGTAAATGTATCAATTTAGTATGAATAATGAAATAAGACCATATGAATGAACATGTTCCATGAGGTGTTAATCTTAGTCCTTAACAAAGATGGAAAATATTGTTTGACAACTAGCACAACATAATGATTATGACACCTTTATGTGATAAAGATCGATAAAGTGGGTTGACTTTAGTTAACTCCCTCCTAAAAGGAATATGTTAATGTTGAACATGTTCTAAGAACAAGTAGCTCAATAAAATGTTGATGACACCTTGATGTATGAGTTAATTCTAGTTAACTCCTATAGAGCATGGAATATGATGTGAAAACCCTAATGCATGGCTAAAGGTCAGGAAGCAAATCTAACATATGAGATATGTAATGACATAACCTAAGCTTCTAAACCTTTGTTTGAGCCTTCTATGGAGTGTTTTTGTACCAAGATGGTGGTAAACCCCCCTAATAATGATTTGGATACATGGTTCTAGGTTACCTTTGTGGATATGCTACACCTAGAATAGTTCCTATATGAAGATGAAGGAAAGATAAGGTTTTCCCTGGAAGTATGAGTATGCTTTACTTTCGAGGACGAAAGTTCTTTTATGATGTATATGATGTGACAAAGTGGTTTTTGCTTTAATTTCGGGGACGAAATATCTTTTAAGGTGTGTAGGATGTGATGGAGTGGACTTTTAGAATCCTAAATGTCCAATGACATAAGTGAATTTATGCATGTGGAGTATTTTGAGAGTTCCAAGCTTTTTAGTAAAATTTGAAATTTGATTGAGGTCAATATCATGATTAAGATCCCTAGTTCATGCCTTTTTTAGAATATTATTATATGGAAATGTAGTTTGATGGTGACAAAGCAACGGTCAAAATCTCATAGTACATCGATGTTGCTATAAGGTATACCATGTTGTTGAATATGATTAAATTAATCAAGGTTTCCTTAATATCGTGAATAAGATTTAGTATGCGTTAACTTAGGTGTAGAAATCAGTTGCATGCCACAAATCAAATGGAAGTGGGCGATGTTGTCTTACATAACATATCCTTTAGACATGAGTACTAGTAGTACTAGCCACGGATTGCATTGGAGAGCCATGTTTTGGACCCTCGGATAATCAGAATTGATGGTGGATTCTCCATCTTTAACTCTGTCAGTTACAAAACGTGAGGGGTCGGTCAGCGCGCAAGTGGTTGCTACACATAGAAGTAAGGGAAGATCGTGGGGTTGTGGAGCAGCTCTGAGTAGATTTACATGTGCAAGTAGGCCTGAACGAGGGAATTTCACTTCCTCGTCCGGTTCCTCTCCATCCCATACTGCAGGCACATCGCTTCTTATTCAGAGATCACACGGAATCACAAAGCAAATATATGGCATCGGGTCGGTGACTGGGGACCTGTAGTTGGATGACAACTGCGTTGAACTAGAAGGGACCGAGGAGGAGGCGCCGAGGGTGGATTTCGTTGCTGGAGCAGACACCGCAACGGCGGCGGCTCAAGCCCTGGAGGTCAGCGGTGGCTGGGAGAGTCCTGCTGCAGACTTGACGTGGATGAGAGTAGCTGTTGCGGATGCATGCCGGAGAGGAGAACCGGCGGCGGCGAATAGAGGGGAGCGCAACGACACCCTCGCATAGAAGGGACTTCATGTCGGCGCCTGCTTGGAGTTAAAGCAGTGGCGGCGCTAGAGCAAGTAGACGCACGCACGGGATCATGGTGGATCAGTCGTGTAGGTCGGCATCCAGGAGGAGACATGTAGCCGAAGTAGAGGAAGGCCTAAGGAGATGCCAACGAGCACGCATGAATGATGGATTGGCCACCGATATCTTGGACCACGGCGGCGACTGTTATCCAGGAGATGACGCACGTTGGTGTCGAGCTTCAAGCGGAGAAAGGAGATCGCGAGAGAACGAGGAGCCAACTGTGGCGAGCCTGAGAGGCTGGAGGTCTCGAAGTTGTTGTTGAATCTGATGCTAAGCTTAGGAGACCGTGACTCTATTGATGGTGTGCCGTAGAGGAAGCTAACAGCGGCGGCACCTGTTTACAGGATAGCAGGGATTCACAAAGGAAGAGAGAAACAAAGCAGACGGTCCAACAATCCAGATCAGACCTGGCCCAATCGCCAAACCAACCGGCCCACAGCCAAGCAAAGAAGATCAGCACCTAGGCCACGTGTCAGCACATTATTGGCCCAAAAAGGTACTTATCTAATAAACGTGCAGATCTTAGAAAATTCATAGTAATTAGTACGACGATCGGAAAATTACAAATAATATATCGAATTTCTTAGGAAAATGAGTAGAACACAATAGAATAATAATATCAGGCTTTTGATGCTTAAAACTCTACGATATCATGTAAGATGATTTTATACTTGATTCATGGATAATAATTATCAAATAGTGACCTAAAATTATGAGAATGCATCGGTAACTCTTAAATGTGTTCTAGAATATATATGATATTAGTGATTGTAATATTGATGTACGAAATCATGTAATTTGCTTAATATGGTTAATTAGGGCTTTTAACCCTAAATAAAATGCAATAAGTGCATACATGCTCAATAAATGATGAAATTCACAGAGTAAGCTCATATCAGTATATGAAACCTCAGTTTTAATTATGAGATCATAATGATGAACATAATTCATGCTATATGAATATGAACCTTAATACATGTTGTAAAACCCTAATCTCGGTTAATGATGTAACCTAGGGTTAAGTAATGTGCAAAAAAATGCTATGGAAGATAATATTCAGATAATGGACCATAATCTGGAATATGACATCAGTAAGATAAATCTAAGATAAGAATACAAGTAATTATGAGAATACCCTAAGGAATTAAGCTAAACCCTAATGGACATAACTAGGGTTAAGATGATATGCAAGATGATGTGAATCTGATGATAATACATGGTCTTGTCTTAACCAGGGTTTGAACAAGGTTAGAGTTGACCTGAGGAATACATATGTGATTAAGTTATCTCTTTGGAAGGTACGCTATTACCTCTTACTTGGCTTATTATACAATATGCTTGTGTTATATGTGTAGTAAAATACTTGGCATATGGTATTGATTGAAATGATTGTTCTTGTATGTTATGTTGCTTGATTCTCCATACTTATTGATATGAACACATGAAACATAATATATCTGTTCCATTATATCTAAGCACTTCAACTCTTTGGTAGTAAAGTGCTGGAAATAAGTACTTCAACTCTTTGGTAGTAAAGTACTTGGAAGTGATCCAACTCTTTGGTAGTAGATCACATTGTGAAATGATCCAACTCTTTGGTAGTAGATCATAAAGGCCTTAATGCATTCAACTCTGAGGTAGTAAATGCATTGATGATATAATGGAAAATGAGCTTAAAATATGTGTTCTCTTTTGTTAATGAACATCTTTGTGCAAGTATATGCTTTTCTTATATTCTTCTGTTACTGCCAAGTATATTAGTTTTATCTTATTGCCAAGATACGATGAGAGGTAAATAAAAGACATGTAGGCGTACTCAGTACAATATTCATGAAATATTGTGCTGACGTGTACCGCATGTAATCTTTTTGTATAGGTTATGGTTTTGCTGTTGAAGATCCAGGATAGATGAGAGTTGTGTGGCGAGCTGATGTACAGGTGGACCTGTTGTCTTAAGATCCTGTAGTTTAGCGGTAGTACATGTATATGTATAGTTTGCTGTTCAATATGTAATATCAAATGTTGTAAAAATTCATTATGTAATTATATGTTCAATGGTGAACATGTGTTGTGGTTTGTTTATTGTTCATGTGCATGTGCTACTGATTGTTTCCTTATGACTTCCTCTGATTTTCTTCTTCTTAGCCTAGTGTGGGATGTTTAAATTGGGATTCTCACTGAGGTGAGGGTTTCAATTTGGACGTCACACATCAGATTAAGTTTTAGAAAATTCGGGGACGTCACAGCAGTACACCACTGTTGCCCACTCTGTGTCGCCGTCTGCAGACCACAGCTCCTATCCAGACCAGTATGCCCTCTTCTTTGTCCATTATTGAGTTCTATCACTCCCGCTTGCCTTATACTGTAATAAGCTTCAACTAGTAGAAACCTTATAGTGGTTTTATTTTTTATCAAATAACAACAGAATTTTTAAATCAGAGTTTCACCTTTTTATTAATGCATGACTATATCAAGTAAACAATGCCATCCACCTTTTTATTAATGTCTAGTACACAAATATTAGATGATATTCAAGAAAACCCTAATTTGATGAGCATGTTGTTAATCATGTTAATTATGTTTCTTCTATATATTCTGATGTCATTATATAATTATGTGATCCCAACATATTAAATTGAATTAGAATGATTTCATGAATTATAGGGTTTTAAAGTTGATAAACATATACATGCAGAAATAGGGTTATTAAACCAATGGTTATAACGTATAATGTCTAGTAAAGATTCCTAGACCTTTTGTTTGAAACTATTGATTTCTTGATTTATTATTTAATAATGCTTTGTTGATTAGGATTAAGAATGACATCAAATGTGTTTGTTGGCCTAGAAACCCATCCAAGATTGACTCATTAGGAGTAAATCTTGGATAGTCCCCAGTTTGGGACTGTTCTTGAACACCTAATCTCACTTAGGATGTAAGTGTATAATGTGTATTGGGTTTTCGAGAAAATTTCGGCAGCATTTCCCCGTTTGTTCTCTAAGTACATATGTACTTAGAGAACATCGGGGAAATGCTGCCGAAATTTTCTTGAAAACCCAATACACATTATAAACTTACTAGTGATATTAGGTGTTCCAGGATGGGATAGGTGGTACACATTTATTATATATAGGAATGACATCACATTATACACTTAGGATGTAAGTGTATACCCTAATCTTTTCCTAATATATACTTGTTTCCTAATATATATTTGTTTTCTCTGATCATAGAATGGATAGATCATGGATGTCCATTCGTAATCGTTGCACCCAGAGTTTATATCTGGTCTTGATCAGTTTATTAGATTTTCCGAGGAACATAGGAAAAAACCTACAGATAGGTTCTACTGTCCATGTAGGCATTGCGGTAACAACTTGAAAGTCAACACTGGTGAGGAAATCAAAAGTCATGTCATGTGCAACGGGATTGTACAAAGCTATACAAAATGGCACTGGCATGGAGAGATTTCAAAATCGAAACCAGTAGATGTCGATAGCAGTGCTTGGGTGGAAGAATAAATTGCCTCCGATGACGTATATGTGAACGAACCAGTTCCAGCTGACATCGTTGATGCGATGCTGGATAGTTGTACGGTAGAGCACACTAATCCACCTCCTATCTTTAGAAACATTGTTCATGATGCTGAGATACCGTTATACACAGGCTGTGCTAAGTTTACGAAGCTTAGCGCTGTGCTGAGATTGTATAAGTTGAAAGCTAACAATAGATGGAGCGACAAAAGCTTCACTGAATTGTTGACTTTGTTGAAAGAAATGCTTCCTGAAGGAAACGAGCTGCCAATCTCAACATACCAGGTAAAGAAAATGTTGTGCCCAATGAGAATGGAGGCCAAAAAGATACACGCATGCCCGAATGATTGTGTATTATTTCAAAAGGACTATGTAGATTTGAAAGATTGTCCAAAATGTGGTGCGTCACGATATAAATTGACGACTTCGGGGGAGTCCAAAGCTGGAACTCCTGCTAAGGTGTTGTGGTATGTACCTATAATATCACGATTTCAACGCTTGTTTGCAAATCCGAAAGATGCGAAGAATTTGAGGTGGCATGCAGATGTTAAGAAAAATAATGATGGGATCCTACGACATGCGTCTGATTCCCCACAGTGGAAGAAGATTGATGGATTGTACCCTGAATTTGGTGAAGAAGTCAGGAATCTAAGACTTGGGCTTTGTATAGATGGGATGAATCCGTACGGGACATTGAGCAGCCAACATAGCACTTGGCCAGTCATGCTTGTTATATACAATCTTCCTCCCTGGCTGTGTATGAAAAATAAGTACGTTATATTGTCATTGTTGATATTGGGCCCTAAACAACCCGGAAATGATATCGATGTTTATCTTGAACCTTTGATTGATGACTTAAAGAAACTTTGGGCTGAAGGTGTGATGACCTATGATGCTTCAGCAAGAGAGACATTTCGTTTGCACGCTATGTTGTTTTGCACTATTAATGACTTTCCGGCATATGGGAATTTGTCTGGATATAGTGTCAAAGGAGCTAAAGCGTGTCCTATATGTGAAGAAAACACTGATTCAATAAGACTAAAACATGGCGGCAAGACTGTATATCTTGGTCATCGAAGGTTTCTTTCAAAATTCCATCCGTATCGTAGGAAGCGCAAAGCATTCAATGGATGGAATGATGAACGGAGTGCACCTAAACCTATACCAGGGGATGTTGTTTATGAAAGAGTAAAAGACATTGTCAATGAATTTGGTAAGAAATCACAATGTAGTAAGGCCACACGGAGTGACAATTCTTCATTCAAGAAGAAGTCAATCTTTTGGGATCTTCCTTATTGGAGTTCTTTGACAGTCAGGCATTGTATCGATTTAATGCACGTTGAGAAAAATGTCTCTGATAGCATCATTGGTACTCTGTTAAATATACCAGGTAAGACTAAAGATGGGATAAAATCCAGACTGGACCTACGTGAAATGGGAATAAGGTCAGAATTAACAGAATTACGTGAAATGGGTAATAAAAGAACATACTTACCTCCCGCTTGTTACACGTTGTCTAGAAAGGAGAAGAAAGCTTTTTGTGAATGCTTGGTAAATGTTAAGGTGCCACATGGTTACTCATCCAACATCTGTAGATTGGTATCAATGAAAGATCTGAAGTTGATAGGTCTTAAATCTCATGATTGTCACACTCTAATGCAAAAAATATTGCCTGTGGCAATTTGATCTATATTGCCGAAGCATGTAAGGTTTGCAATTACCAGACTTTGTTTCTTCTTCAACAGTCTATGCAGCAAAGTTATTGACCCTGATACTCTCAATAATTTGCAAAGAGAAGTGGTTGTTACCCTATGTCAGCTTGAGATGTATTTCCCTCCTTCGTTCTTTGATATCATGGTACATCTTGTTGTCCACTTGACTAGGGAAGTGAAACTGTTGGGACCAGTTTTCTTGCATTGGATGTATCCCTTTGAACGATACATGAGCGTTTTTAAAAGTGATGTTCGAAACCGTTATCATCCTGAAGGGAGTATTATTGAAGGTTATGTGGCGAGAGAGGTTATGGATTTCTGCAATGACTTTCTCAGTGATAATGACACTCCTGATAATGACAAGAATATTGAGGAGGGCAAAGGATTTTGGGATCACGGGTGAAAGTAATCAGCCGTGAGCAGTGGGAACAAGCTCACTTGTATATTTTACAGAATATGGACGAAGTGAGAGTGTATATCGAGGAACATACCAATTTCATAAAGAGACAACATCCTCGAGCAAGTTCAATTTGGCTTGCTAGAGAGCATAATAAGACTTTTACTAAGTGGTTTGAAGATAAAGTCTTACATCAACTATCTCAAACACCAAATTATATTACAGAAACTATCAAATGCCTCGCCTTTAAACCAAAACCGAATGTTATGTCTTATGAAGGGTTTGACATTAATGAATTCACATATTACACAAAGCGCCAAGATGATAAGAGTGTCGTCCAAAATAGTGGGGTCACTCTTCAAGCGTCGACTATGTACTTTGCAAGTGCAAAAGATAAGAGTCCACGTGAAGCTAAAATGTCATATTACGGTGTCACTGGAGACATTTGGGAGTTTGACTACATAGATTTCAAAATTCTGCTCTTTAAATGTAATTGGGTTGATAACACCAAAGGAGTTATAGTGGGTGAATTGGGTTTCACTTTGGTGAACTTCGAAAAGATTGGCGAGAAGGTTGAACCATTCATATTGGCATCACATGCAAAACAAATATTCTATATCGATGATCCTGCAAATGATAAATGGTCGGTTGTTCTTCATGGTAAAAGACAGTTCATTGAAGATCCTATAGATGAAGAAGAGTACTATGATAAGTATGATGACTCCAGTCCATTCTCAGTTGGGTTGCCAACTCCACAAAATATTGAAGCTAATGATGACTTATATGTGCGCGGAGATCACAATGAAGGATTGTTAATTGATAAAAGATCACAATTTTAGAGACATGTATGTTTATACAAATGGTAAATGTTTTCCTTTTTCTAGTTTATACAAATGCTAAATGTTTTCCTTTCTCTAGTTAATACAAATGCTAAATGTTTGCCTTTTTAATGACATTTTCAGATGTCTGACCATGATGAGAATGATGTCCATGATGAGCAATTGAGCAACTTGATGCGTGGAGGCGGCTGCAAAAATGGTAAAATACAAACGTTTAGAGTAATGTTTGCTTTTTTAATACAAATGCTAATTCAGTGTGTTTATTTTTGTCAAATTTTAGGTTGATGATGCACATGTACCCACTGAAGCACTGGAGCAACTTGATGCGCGGAGAGGGACATTCCAACTCGAGATATCGTCTACCGTTTCCTCCTCCTCCGCAGTAATATCCTCATCTCTAAACGTTTCTCGTAGGATTCTGAACCCCTTCCTTCCCTCTACTGCATCGAAGCCATGCTGCAGTTGAACCCTTTCGCCGAGCCCTACCCGGCCAAGCAGGCGTCGCCTGAAGCACCACCGTCGTCGTCGTCTCCACCTCCATCGCAACTTGTTGTGCTAGTCCTGGCAGTTTATCACCCCACATGCCTTCCTCCCCAGTTCCTGTCGCTAGACGACCACACAATGGATCCAAGAGGATATGCAGGCGTTCGCCAAAGACTATAGGCTGAGTATACTCATCCTATAGTCTGTGGCGAACGCCTGCATATCCTCTTGGATTCCATTGTGTGGTCGTCTAGCGGTAGGAACTGGGGAGGAAAGCATGTGGGGTGATAAACTGCCAGGACTAGCACAGCAAGTTGCAATAGAGGTGGAGACGACGACGACGGTGGTACTTCAGGCGACGCCTGTTTGGCCGGGTAGGGCTCGGCGAAAGGGTTCAACTGCGGCATGGCTTCGATGTAGTAGAGGGAAGGAGGGGTTCAGAATCCTACGAGAAACGTTCAGAGATAAGGATATTTCTGCGGAGGAGGCAACAGAAGACGATATCTCGAGTTGGAATGTCCCTCTCCGCACAGGAGTCTGTGAGGGAATGGTAGTAGGCAGGTGAGGAACAACTGAGTTCATGCCAGGACATATATACTAAAGTAACATGATACACCGCCAGTCTGTGGAGGGACCGAGGGAGATACTGGAGGAGAGTTCTATACCATACACAGGCGAAGAAAGACATCGATACCATACATGAGGTATTATATATAGTCTCATTAGTTAGTATGAAATATATCAATCTTATTTTTATATTATTACTTATATACATCATTCTCTTTGTAGGTGTTTAAAACTGACCACACTATAGGCAAACGCTTAAAAAATGTACATGCTCCATATACGAGGGAAGCATTAAATGAAGTAAGAGAAGAATGGGCAATAGCCATACAAACAGTGGCAATTGTAAGATATAATTGGGATGTTGATAGTGATGTTGAATGATACTTTGTAAATGAATGTTTCTGAATGTTAAAACATGTATTTGAATGATTCTATATGTGTGAACGTGAGAATTGAATTGATGTCTGAATGTATCTACTTGTGTGAATCTTTTTTTGTTAATTTTGCAGGTTTGTGGCCTGTTTGTAGGCTGATATCAATGGATGTCGTAAACCTGCAGTTCAGAAAACTGAACTGCAGGTTCTCATCCTACTGACCAGCCACAGCAGGCCTGCAAACTGATATGAAAAAAAAAATATAGGTGTCGGTTATTTACAGATAACCGTCAGCATAGACATACAGCGTCGGGTTTTTGTAAAGGAACGACGCCTGATGTGACCAAAGCACATGTAGGCGTCGGTCTTTTAGTAGACCCCGACGCCAAAGGGCTTTCCTAGATGTCGCCATTTTCTGTGGCGCGAACGCTTTTGGCGTCGAGTGTTTATAAACAACCGACGCTGTTAGTTTTGATTAGGCGTCAGTTATAAACCGACGTTGAAGTGTTCGACCTTTAGCGGCGCCCACATAGGCGTCGGCCGGAAACCGACGCCAAAAGGGGTTAAACAACCGACGCCAAAGGCGGTTTTTGTAGTAGTGAATGGGTATAGTACTTGAAATACTATGACTTCACAATCACTCTCCGTCATGGAAAGGCCAACATAGCCACTAATGCTTTAAGCAAAAGAAGAGCCACAATGTGTGTTGTCATGAGGCTCATTCATGGAGAATCTAGATGCACCAACTAAGTGACATCTTGAGAGGACATATAAATTAAAAATCAAGATGGTTAGTTTATCAATTACCCATAGTTAAATTATTGAGATCATACAAGCTCAAAATACTAGTTTCAAGCTAGCATAATTCATGAAACATGTGTATATGACTTACATGGAAATATAAATGTGCTTAATTGAAGAGATATTTGCTTTCATCAAAGACTATGGGTCCCTAATGTTGGTGATTTGAGCAAGAAAGTTTTGAATGAATCACATTATTATAGATACACATTTCATCTGGGGACAACTAAGATGTATAAGAACCCAATGCTAATTATGTTGGAATAACATGAAGAATAACATCCTCAAGTTTGTGTCTTAGGGGTTTTAACAAGTCAAGATCAAGGAACAAATGCTTGGGGGCCTTATGCACCCTCTTGAGTCCTTAAGTGGAACTGGGACAAGATTATTATGGACTTCTTCATGGAGTTTCTAAATACAAAGAAGGGTTATGATGTAATAGGGTTCATCATCGTTTGACTCATAAAATCAACTCATTTCTAGCCCTTCAAAACTACAATGAATGTAGCTACCATGACTAAGATATATATTATAGATAGTCCTCTTTCACGAGACCCCTAATATGGTTGCTTATTATTAGGATATAAAGTTCTCATCCATCCTATGGAAATAGATTCATGAAGAGTAGGGTACTCATTTGTCTTTCAACACTGGTTATCATCCTTGAATGGATGGACAACTTGAGCATATAGTATAAATCCTAAAAGACTTACTGCATTCATGTTATAGGGATGGAGTGGTTCTAGGGATAAGTACCTACTACTAGACAAGTTTTCATATAGACTAACACTGGGATTCTACCATACAAGACTTTGTCTATTAAATCTTGCATATCACCCTTATATTGGGATGATGTGGGTGAAAGGTCCTTGTGAAAATGCGTGGAGATGAAATTCTATGTCTAGAAAGTTGACATGATCAAGAAGAGAATGTAGGAAACACAAGATAGGTAGATGTATGAGTCCTTACTACTTAGAACCTTTTGGATTCTTCACTGAGTTGGGGAGTGTAAATACATGATAGTCTTGCCTCTATGCAAATAAGCATAATGTATTTTGTGTTTTTGTTGTGAATAAGTACGTCAGAAACCCATCTTGATGCAACCCAAACCCACTAACCATGGTTTGAGCCCGCCAAGGAAGAATTACTACTAACCATTCACTATTGATTTTAACTGAAAACTAGCTGTATCTTTTTCTTTTCCTAGATATATAGTAGAATCATTTAACAAGTCAGTCACATCTTGATGAAGCATAACTTGAAAGGATACAAAAAAGTTTGAATTTTACATAGAAGAAAGAGTTCACATTTAATATACATCAAAAACAACTCATTACAGTCTTGATAGAAACTAGCTTTTGTCTCATACGATAGGGTTGGTCCTTTACCTAAAAATTGTTCAGTAGGTTGGTAAGCTACTAGCTCAGTGTGTAGAAAATCAACAAGTAACCATGATAATTTAGATGTATGTAATTGACAGAATTATATAGAAAAGCACATAGACATGGAAGTTTTCAAAAGGTATAATCAAACAACATGGAAGATGATCAAATATTGACTACAGTAAAAAGATAAACTAAATTCATTTATATAATTTTTCGTTCAGTTATAATGCCACTGACCCACATGAGGTGTGCCACAACATGTGAAAGCATCACAAAAAGTTACAATCTCACTATACGAGACTTAGAATCATGCTCATGATCCCAAATGTATAGTCTCAATACCACATTTGCAGCTATCATCACCACATATGGATCTTAGTGGTTAATGGGAGCTTCCAGATGTCTCAAATCCTCCTCTCAACCTGGGTATTCAGGTGGGGAGTTAGAGCCCTCAGCCTTGTTGTGCACCAATGGACCTACCGAAGATGTTTGGATCTCCACAACTCTATATCAAGGGACCTAATAACCACTGATCGGTAACACATGTATCACCAGCATCCCTGGTTGGTGTTATATACCAATCATTTAAGGAGTATGTCCTACTAGTCCTAGACCCCCACACCCACTAGTGCGTTCTGGCTTACCATGATCTAGACTACCTTCAATCGAGAAGCATGTTTTCTCCCCAAGACTTCCTGTGAGGATTCTATAGAATACAATGCATCTATTTTCCAATGATGTTTACTAAATTTAACAAGATTCATTGTCGTTACTAGTCATTACCCTAATTTCATCATTTAAACATATCACATTGAACATAAAAATCATCAAAGTATACATAGTAACTAGTACAATTCTCATGAATCACATCTTGATCCTTTAGATCAGCATTAAGGCAAACTAATCTCTCTGGTGCCTTCAATTTCAACATTCTATTACTTACCATATACAAAAATTCTCAATTCTATGCATTAGTATAGTACCACGTCACCTATCATAGCTGATGAATCTCTAATCAACATGATTTTCAGTCACCTTTTTTGAATTAATTCGATTCAATTATCTCACTTTCATCCACTTAATATTACAAAATGCATGACTTCTCAATTGATCCAATTATTTAGAATATTTACCAAATTTATATTGATTTTGTGCAGGTCTTGATAAGGCTCAACCATCATATGGAATTCACTCAAAGATCCTCTCAACTTTGGTCTTGACCATTCGGTCTTGACCAAACAGTTTTCCCTAACGGTCTGCCCATGCGGTTCTGACCTCTTAGTTTTAGATATTCACTACTCTACCTAAACAGTCCCAAAACCGTCTGGACGCCTAATGGTTTCAAGACCATTTGGAACCCAAGACCGTTTGGAGCTGAAGACCAATTGGATCCCACCAGTCCTCAAGACCGTTTGGACAACGAAGACCGGTTGGTTCCGAGACCGTTTGGATCCAAGACCATTTGAAGCTCAAGCAAAGACCGGTTGAATCCAAGACCGTTCAGAAGCTCAAGATCGATTGGCCTGCGGACATACTCAAGACTGTTTGGATGTCAAACGGTCTCCAAAACTGGTTGGAATAGAAAACCATTTGAAGTGAAGACCGATTTCTCGGGACCGCGGAACTCAAGACTGCTTGGACTCGAGACCGTGTGGATAATCAAGATCGACCAAAGCAAAACCAGTTGGGTCCCGAAACCATTCGTAAGCCAAGACCGTTTGGCCATCAAACGGTCTTCAAGACCATTTGGATAGAGACTCAAGACTGATCAAGCCAGAACCATATAAAGTTTAAAGCAAGACCGTTTGGTCATCAAACGGTCTCCAAGACCGTTTGCTCCAAACCTTTTGATCAAACCGTTTGATCCAAACCATTTGGAGCAAATTCACAACAAAAATGTGAGCACCCCATACAAGACTATAAATAGGACCACAAGGGTCCTCATTTAGGAATCGGATCTGCGACACCGCCAGGTTGCTACTTTTGAGCTCGACCCCTGCACCCTCTGATCAACTACCACAAATCCATCACCAGGTTGTGCTTGAGAAGTACTTGACCCCTGGGCAATTCCTCCATTCATGTTATTTTCTCATCTTCCACTCCACCACCAAGATGTGCCTAAGAAGCACTCGTCCCCTGGTGAAGGATGATCTCCAAGGCCAAGCTTTGCGGTAGGCTTGCACACCCCCCCCGTCATCCACTTCATCCACATTCATCCATTCCATCCCCTTCATCCATGCCATCGCCACTTCACCTGCTCCTCCTGCTGTGAGAAAGGAGGCCAAGTCAAGAAGGAAGGTACAGAATAAGATCTGCCCAGTCTGCCTTGGTGGTTCTTCCTCCTCGTATAGATCTTCCCCGACACGATATAGAAGACCGCATCATCTTCACCGAGCTGTAACTACCTTCTGCATCATGCTCATGGAAGAATCTTCCCTCTCTCTTCTTCTTCTTGTTTCTCGCACCATGAATGAGTAGTCCACTTTCACTGGGGTGCAGGGACTAGCCCCGCTGCCCATGCTTTCATGTCTTTTCATTTAACATTCCATGGCAATGTATATAACCTTTCATTTCGTTGTTAATTGATAAGTTTGTAGCTTGATTACCTGTTTGCTTTCATCTTGTTCTTCCTTATGTTGTGAAAACTTCTATATGTAGGGTAGAATATTGATTAATGAGGTAGACTCCCGGACTAGAAATGGAATGGGATTCCTTGAGTTATCAAGTGTGTGATCCATGAGGGGACAAGCCATCTAGCCCACAGTGACACTTCTGTGTTCCCACCCGCAAGGGGGGCCCGCAACCTTAGTTGGATGTTGTATCTTCTTTGTTAATCGTCGATGTTTGCTTGCAGATTAATTGCCTACTTCCTTATTAGTTAGCACAGTTGACTCCTTGATAAGAGATCTAATAGGGTTCCTTGAGGTCATAAGTGTGTGATCCGTGAGGGGACGAGCCATCTAGCCCACGGTGATGCTTCTGTGTGCCTACCCGCAAGGGCGCCCCGCAACCTTAGTTGGATGTTATATCTTCGGAGCCGTAAGTGAGTGATCCAAAGGTTGATGAGAAATCTGATACCTAAGGTGATGCTTCCGTGAGTCTATCCTCGTGGAGGGTTCACAACAGCTCCATTTAGATAGTTGTATCTTGCCTAGATGTTATGCGTTTGGATGTGTTTGCATGCATAGTGGTAGTGAAACTCGAGACCATCCAAGTGATTCCATATCATTAATCTAGAAAAAACTTTAATTCTACACTTTTTCTTTCTTGCAATTAGTTTAATTAACCTCAAATCAACCAATCGTTCTAAATATTAGTCTTACTCGAGCTATATTCGACTGATAAGGATTCTTAAAATGTTGTCCTTTGGGTTCGATCCTTAACTATACTGCGATAAGACTCGTCCGCTTGTGGGTGGTATTATTGCACATTGGTTTTGGTAAAAGCTCAGGGATTTCAACCCCGAGTGAGTTTGTTAGTGCGATAATATAACCACGTCAAATTCTGGCACCGTTGTTGGGGACAATAGAATCAGTTAGTCAAATCTAGTTCTTTTAAGGCTAATCTAGGATTTTATTTTTATTTTGATACAATCGATCATCTACTTGAATTTAAATCCATTCCATCATTCTTACTTCAAATCTTTCTATTTTAGGACTAGTGCATGCACCGTTCAAATAGTCCTGGACTCACTGCCAGCTTTGATCCGAAGATTGACAGAAACTTTCGCCATCAAAACAGAGAGAATCAAGAAAGAATGGCTCAAGAGGAGGAAATAGCTCAAAGGGTATCTCAAGCCCTTGTTGTACAAGGAGAACGGCTCATGCAAGAAGCCAGAGTTGTGGTCTAAGAAGAAATCCTAGCAGCACAAGCAGCAACGCAAGCATCAGAACTACAAAAGGATCTTAGAGAGTTCTCAATTCCTAAAGCTGCTGACGTTCATCACCCAGTACAACCTCCTCCTATCCATGCTCCCAACTTTGAGACACGAGCACATTGGATTACCTTGCTTCAAAACAACCCATTCTACGGTAAACAAGGAGAAGATAGTCAGGAACATCTTTTGAGGTTTATCGATCTATGTGCTATGACAAAGCAAAATGGAGTCTCAGATGATGCTATTCGACTACGTCTCTTCAACTATTCCCTTGCTGGTAGAGCTATAAGTTGGTACAATTCTTTGCGATGTGAACCCATCACTACATAGGAACAACTTCAAAATGTCTTTCTGGAAAAAAATTACCCTCCTTGTCTTACTTATGAAATCAGGGGACGAATATCAAATTTCACTCAAGTCCCTAGAGAAACCCTTGCTGAGGCATGGGATAGGTATAAAGATCTTTTGCGAAAGTGTTCACACCATGGCATTCCTAAGAATCAACTCATCGAGATCTTCTATAGGGGTGTGGACAATGATATCAAGAGGTTTTTAGATTCCTCATCTAGAGGAAACTTCATGCGTCAAAGTTATGATAGCGCATGGAAGGTTGTCGACCATGGAGATAAAAATCAAGCTAATTGGGGTAGGTATGTGGGTAAAGGAGTATTGAAGGTATCCATGGCCGAAGCTACTCCTGAGTTCAAGTCCATGACTGAAACCCTTAAGATCATAGTTGCCAAGCAAGATCATATAGAATCATCTCTTGCTGCTTATGTTAATGGACAAAGAGATAATGGCCGGATGGAAAGTCTGAATGTTGCCAACACTATCCCTGGTCAAAGATACTATAACCCAAATTAGAATTGGAACCATCTCAGTTTTCAGTATGGAAATCCTTCGGGAGCGGTAAACTCACATCCATTTGGTTCAAACAACCAACAACAAAATTTCAGGAATCAAGGTAAATTTAGAAGTAATTTCCAGAACAGGAACCAGTTCCAAGATCCAAACCAAGGATATCAAGGCAATACCATCTCTTCCAATGACAAACTTTCAGCCATTGAGAAGATGTTACAATCACAACAAACTATGATAGCTAACTAGCAAGCCCATCAAAAGGCTATTGAATCTCAACTAGCTCAACTTGTAGCTAGTATGAAGCCACCTACTGGAGTTTTAGTTGGGCAACCAGAAGATAATCTGAGGAACATGGAACAACTTAAGGCTGTGACAACTACTAGATTCAACAAATTCAAGGAAATCATGAGGAAGTTGCATGTCAACATTCCACTCTTAGATACCATAGCTGAAATGACTCAATGGTCAAAGTACTTCAAACTACTGCTTAGTCAGAAACCAAAAACTGAGGACCATTAGACAGTGAAACTGGGAAGAACATCATCTAATTTAGTGACAGATAAGATGCCTCCAAAACATAAGGACCCAGGAACTTTCTGAATTAACTGCTCTATAAGAGATGCTATCAACCGACCAAGTCTAGCAGATCTCAGAGCTAGCATTTCTATCAGTCCTCTTAGCCTATGCAACAAATTGGGCCTCACCAACTTCTCACCCACAAGAATGTCCATTGAGCTTGCTGACTCCTCATTGGTCAAACCATCCGGCATCTTAGAAGATATCCCTATAAGGCTTGGAGATCTATATGTCCCATGAGATTTTGTAGTAATGGATATCAAGGAAAATCCATGATACCCCCTCCTTTTTGGAAGGTCTTTCCTCTCAACCGCTAGAGCTCTTATAGATATTGAAGCTGGGATTTTGACCCTAAGAGTTGGAAACCAATCTTTTGATTGTTATGCAATCAAAAGTGCTAAGGGGCGCACTCAAGAAGAAGAAGCATATTTTGTCGACTGTGTTAATCAATTCACTCAGATGCAGTGGCAATACCTTTCTTTAAAAGTTGATGCTCCTTCAGAAAAAGAACATGAGGAAGAGAAAGCTGACAGTGAACTAGTATTTGTAGAAACGAAAGAAATGCCACCAATTGTGGAGGAGTCACCTCCCAACCCCATGGTTACACATTCTAGTAATTCTTTAACTATCAATGAGTCCCCTCAAACAACTATCCTCTAGGATGCACCGGTAACTTTCATTTTTCCACCAGAACAAGATCTGGACTGTAGTTTCTACCCAAACCACCCCCAGATCAATATTCGATGGACATTTGTAACCAAAATTCCTACGAAGAAGGGACAAGGCATCAACAAATGAACTTTCCTTACGAGCCCCAACAACACTACTTCATCAATGATGCCTTTCAAAGCAACTACAATTTTTGTTCTAACGTCACTCACACTGTTGAGGGAAGAATACAAGAGGCTCTGACCGAAGTAAGGGTAAAGGAATGGTTAAAGAATGAACCACTAACTGAATATGACAACTCAATTGTTCAAAGAAGATATGTAAATCTAGCTCAAGCTCCACTCAGAGAATCACCATGGTGACAGTATCCATGTCGAGCCATCGACATAAAACAAAGACGCTTGTCGGGAGGCAACCCGATAAATAAATTCATATTTAGTTTCAATTTTAAATTAGAAATTTTTCTTATTTTTGTTTCTTCTTTTTAGATAATTTTGCAATAAAAATCGCATCGTGAGATGCCATCTTTGGTTCTGATGAATCTTTATTTTTGAGATTTTTAGATGGAGGATGCACGCTGATTGGAATGCAACCACATTTTTGTGGTCCGACTAGCATGAATTTTCCCCTCCATCTCAGATTTAGAGTTTGCTCAGGACAAGCAAATTTCTAAGTTTGGGGTGGAGGGTGGGTGGTACGTATCTTACTTTCCACCTTCATCCATCTATTTCAGATTTAAGATTTCATCGTTGCATTTTTGACCCAAAATTTCAAAATTTTAATTTTAAAAAAAATAATTCTTGATGAAGTTTTGACGCTTTTGAATCATTACACCCTCCTTATTCGAAGAAAATCCTCAAAAGGACCTTTTCTGAAAACTAGCCTTTTGATTGAAATCATCATGTAAAGCTTATGAATCCTAACATCATGATACTTATGCAAAAATGACAAGTATTTGTCGAACGGATAGGGATCAAACACGTCGTGCTTCCTAATTGACTAGTGGAACAATAACATGGAATCCCCACTAGATCCTCATCAAGTCACTATTTTAGCAGAGTACGATAAAGAGAACGACCTGGTGCACTGAATTGTAAATCAAGTTGCATTCTGATCTGACCTCTCTTCTACACTTCTTCTATCATCTTTGTACCCCTCCATCCATAAAAAAGAAACAAAAATAGCCAAAATAGTGCCAAACCCTAAGTTCGGGGTGGCACACCACCTTTTTCTATATCCGCTTCTTCCATACCCCACTCTAATAAATAGGGGCATACCACCAAGAAAAGATGCCAAAGCGCACACAAAAAGAAATGCAATCTCGAGTCGAATAGAGGAGAGATTAGCACAAAAAATGCAATCAATGAAATTAGAAATAATATAATAAAAATCTTGAGTTGAATAGAGGAGAGATTTAATTCTTCCTTCCATACCTCCCTTCACTCCCTTTTCTATCTAATGGCACAAATAATGCCTCCACTACCCTAAAATACACCAGTGCCAGATCAGATGCACACTTGTTGCTCTGCGGGTATCTCTGGACTCTTATGAAACTCTTTGACATGCTTGTTGTTGGAAAAGGTGAGGAGGAAGTGAAGTTGGAAAGCAAACTCAGGAACGAAGATATGGTAATATGTGTTTAGTGGTCTCAGGAAGTTAAGATGCTTAGTCATACTGAGAAGAAAGGAAAACAATCGTGATGTGAAGAGGAGGCAATCACATGATCAGAAAGTATTCATTTGGTGACTATTTCAAATTTTGTGTTACTCGAGGACGAGTAACGTTTAAGTTCGGGGTATTCTAATGAATCTCTATTCATCATGATTTTCAGTCACCTTTTTGGGATTAATTCGATTCAATTCTCTCACTTTCATCCACTTAATATTACAAAATGCATGACTTCTCAATTGATCCAATGATTTAGAATATTTACCAAATTTATATTGATTTTGTGTAGGACTTGATAAGGCTCAACCTTGGAATTCACTCAAATATCCTCTCAACTTTGGTCTTGACTAATCGGTCTTGACCAAACGGTTTGCCCTAACGGTCTTCCCTAACGGTCTGCCCATGCGATTTTGACCTCTCAGTTTTGGACATTCACTACTCTACCTAAACGGTCCCAAGAACGTGTGGGCGCCTAATGCTTTCAAGACCGTTTGGAACCCAAGACCGCTTGCACTAAGACCGTTTGGAGCTAAAGATCGATTGGATCCCACCGGTCCTCAAGACCGTTTGGACAACAAAGACTGGTTGGTTCTGAGACTATTTGGATCCAAGACCGTTTGAAGCTCAAGCAAAGACCAGTTGAAGCCAAGACCGTTCAGAAGCTCAAGACCGTTTGGCCTGCAGACATACTCAAGACCATCTGGATGTAAAATGGTCTCTGAAACTAGTTGGAATAGATAACTGTTTGAAGTGAAGACTGATTGCTCGGGACCTGGAACTCAAGACCGTTTGTACTCAAGACCATTTGGACTCGAGATCATATGGACAATCAAGATCGATCAAACTAAAACCGGTTGGGTCCCGAAACCATTCAGAAGCTAAGACCGTTTGGCCATCAAACGGTCTTCAAGACCATTTGGACAAACACTCAAGACCGATCAAGCAAGAACCGTATAAAGTTTAAAGCAAGACTGTTTGGTCGTCAAACGGTCTCCAAGACCGTTTGCTCCAAACTGTTTGGAGCAAATTCACAGCAAAAACGTGAGCACCCCATCCAAGCCTATAAATAGGACCACAAGGGTCCTCATTTAGGCATCGGATCTAGGACACCGCTAGGATTCTACTTGTGAGCTTGACCCCTACTCCCTCCAATCAACTACCACAAATCCATCACCAAGCTGTGCTTGAGAAGTACTTGACCCATTGGGAAACTCCTCCATTCACATTATCTTCTCATCTTACACTCTACCACCAGGATGTGCCTAAGAAGCACTCATCCCCTAGTGAAGGACGATCTCTAAGGCCAAGCTTTGCGGCAGGCTTGTACACCCGCCTGTCATCCACTTCATCCAAATTCATCCATTCCATCCACTTCATCCACGCCATCGCCACTTCACCTGCTCCTCCTGCTGTGAGCAAGGAGGCCAAATCAAGAAGGAAGGTGGAGAAGAAGATCTGCCCGGTCTACCTTGGTGGTTCTTCCTCCTCGTCCAGATATTCCCCGACATGACGTAGAAGACCGCATCATTTCATCGAGTTGTGACTACCTTCTGCATCACGCTCATGGTGGAATCTTCCCTCTCTCTTCTTCTTCTTATTTCTCACACCATGAGCGAGTAGTCCACTTTTGCTGGGGTGCGAGGACTAGCCCAGCTACCCATGCTTTCATGTCTTTTCATTTAACATTCCATGGCAATGTATATAACCCTTCATTTTGTTTTTAATTGATCAGTTTGTAGCTTGATGACATGTTTGCTTTCATCTTGTTCTTCCTTATGTTGTGAAAACTTCTATATGTAGGTAGAATGTCGATTAATGAGGTAGACTCCCTGACTAGAAATGGAATGGGATTCCTTGAGGTAGCAAGTGTGTGATCTGTGAGGGGACGAGCCATCTAGCCCACAATGACGCTTCTGTGTTCCCACCCGCAAGGGGGCCCACAACCTTAGTTGTATGTTGTATCTTCTTTGTTAATCGTCGATGTTTGCTTGCAGATTAATTGCCTACTTACTTGTTGGTTAGAATGGTTGACTCCTTACCGAGAGATCTGATAGGGTTCCTTGAGGTCGTAAGTGTGTGATCTGTGAGGGGACGAGCCATCTAGCCCACAGTGATGGTTCTGTGTGCCTACCCGCAAGGGGGCCCCACAACCTTAGTTGGATTTTGTATCTTCGGAGTTGTAAGTGAGTGATCTAGAGGTTGACAAGAAATATGATACCTAAGGTGATGCTTACGTGAGTCCCTCGCAGAGGGTTCACATCAACTCCATTTGTATAGTTGTATCTTGCCTAGATGTTATGCGTTTGGATGTGTTTGCATGCACAGTGGTGATGAAACCCGAGACCATCTCAGTGATTCCAAATCATTAATCTAGAACAAACTTTAATTCTGCTCTTTTACTTTCTTACAATTAGTTTAATTAACCTCAAATCAACCAATCGTTCTAAATATTAGTCTTACTCGAGCTAGATTCGACTGACAAGGATTCTTAAAAACATCGTCCTTTGGGTTCGATCCTTAACTATACTATGATAAGACCCGTCCGCTTGCGGGTGGTGTTATTGCACATTGGTTTTGGTAAAATCTCGTGGATTTCAACCCCTAGTGAGTTTGTTAGTGCAATAATATAACCACGTCAATAACAATGTAAGCATCTCTATTGATATAGAATGTTGTATGATTTAACTAACATGACACAAATATCACAAAGCAAGATTAGATTGTATAACATAATCACTTTGGATTTATGTAGTGTAAATCAAGGTTAAGAGGTGATTTTCCACTCATAGATCTCATCACAAATCAAGTATTAGAGTTAGTTCTTCAACTGATCTTAGATCTCACTCACGTGAAATGGAAACTTGCCTCGATCCTCGATATCTCATCAAAATAGATTGTCCACAAGAATACAAGCTCAAGAACATCAGCTGGAGGTAAAAGATGAAGAATTTGATGGTTAAAACCATCAGTTCTTGGGTTAGAAAAGGCCTTTATATTAAGAAAATGCGGAAAGAGAAGAGATCAGTTCTTAGAACGACTTACCAACTCAAAAACCACCAAATATATTCTTTTCTCAGTGACCAACACCTCCTGTACCACCTTCGTCCTTCAAATCACCCCCACGATTGCCTCCTACATCTACTCTCTTCATCTTATAATGGAAAGAAGGTGGAAATGAGACTAATATTCTCGTTCCTTTGGCATTCATCAACTATTTATAGAGAACTACATCTTACACGATTTGTCAAGCTGGGTGGAACACAGAGAGACCATTGGTTCTTAAAGCCCCTATTCAGTGCAACCATTGGTTGTCAGTTCCCTCTGCCAAACCATCAGTTCCTGGCTACCAATATAGCCATTGGTTTTGTTCCCTCTCAAAAAACCATCACTTGATGTGTCTATCAAACCATTGGTTCTTGGATACCGGTGTATCCATCAATTCTGCTCCTCTCAACAAACCATTGTTGCCAAATGATCGGTAGACACCACTAAGTCATGTCTTCGGCTAAAAATAGTCAAGACATTAGAAGGCACTCACTTGTAAGACCATTGTTTCTTGGTCTCTAAGCAAAAACCATTGGTTCTTATATACTAATAAAAACCACTAGTTCTCATCTACCAAGAAAAACCATCGGTCTCATCTACCTAGCAAAAATAGTAGGTTCTTATTCACCAAGAAAAACCATTGGTTATCATCTACCAAGAGAAAATCATGGATTCTCATCTACCAAGCAAAAACCACATGTTTGAAAACTTTGTGGAATCAAATCAAAACCATCATTCTATTATTTAAGGGAAAACATCGCTTGTTAACCATTAGTTTTCCTATGGACCCATCATTGTACAACTCCTCTTCTTGATCCATATGTTGTCAGACCTGATCATTACTTGGTACGCAACCATCAGCTCAGACCCATCAGTTATATCCATTGATGGTAAATCTGTAGGATACTTACAAAGGTTATAACTTGTCCATTACAACTCATATTCAATTCATTATTGTTTCTATACTTTCATATATGAATTTTCTTTAGATTAATATCAAAACATAATTACTCCAAGTTAATTTAATCACAATATGTTAAGCATTAACAAACATCATTATCACTAGGTCATACTTAACTCTTGATTACCTACTAAGCTTGGTATGGGTTGTAACAATCTCCCCCTATAATAAAGTTTTATCTTGAAATTTCTAGAAGAAAAAAGGATACTTGTTAAACATCTTGATTTCTAACTCTGTTGTATTTTCTTCAATACCATGGTTCTTCCAAAAAACTTTCACTAATGGGATCTCCCTCTTTTTAAGATTTCAAATCCCGCAATCTAGAATCTGGATAGGTCCTTCAACATAGGAGATATCTTTTCTCAATTGTATAGGATCTAAATCTAGGGTCTTCTATGTACCTGGGTGACACATATTTAACATAAATACATGAAATACATCATGTAGATTATCTAAGGAGGTAACTAAATCTTGTATACTACATGGCCAATCCTTTGAATAATTGGATAAGGACCCATGTATCTAGGAGTTAGTTTGCCTTGTTTCTTGAATCTCAGCACACATTTCCATGGTGAGATTTTAAAATAAACTTTATCCCCAACTTCAAACTGAATTGTTCCACAGCTTTTCTTTGCATAACTTTTCTATCTATCATGTGAACCTTTTAGCTATTGTCTGATCACATATATCTTTTTTGTTGTCTCTTCCACCAATTTTGGTCCTATAATTGATCTCTTCCCAACTTCTTACCAACATATAGGTGATCTATACTTTCTCCCATATGGAGCTTCATAAGGATCCATGCCTAGGCTGGAATGATAACTATTATTATAGGAAAACTCCATAATACTAAGGTGATCATCCCAACTATCACTAAATTGTAAAACACATGCCCTTAACATGCTTTCTAAGGTTTGAATGGTCCATTCTGATTGTCCATCGATTTGAGGTTGAATGATGTTCTAAACTTCAACTTTTTTCCCAAGGCACATTGTATCTAATTATAGAATCTAGATGTGAACTTGGGATCTCTATTAGATATTATAGAAATTGGTATTCCATGCAATATGACTATCTCATCTACATAGAATTTGGTTGACTTTGGTGTATGCCATGTTGTCTTATTTGGAATAAAATGAGACGACTTAGCTAACCAATCTACTATTATCCATACAAAATCAAATCCACATGGTGTATCCAACCACAAAATCCATAGTTATATGCTCCCATTTCCATTCAGGAATAGGAAGAAATTGTAGAATACCTATAGGTTTCTAATTTTCAGCCTTGACATGCTGACATATACCACACTTAGCTACATACTCAACCACATCTTTCTTCATACTTGACCACCAATAGAGTCAATTATGCCACACCTTTAAGGGATGTACCATTATTTCCAATTCAACATCATGTGTAGCATAATTTTCTTCATTCTTCTTAAGATGCCTAGAAGAATAAGCCACTACCTTCCCTTTCTACATAAGTACACATTGCGTACCTCTTCTGGATGCATCACAGAAAACTATGTAACCCTTGTCTGATTTTGGCAATATCAAGACCATTATATGATTAACTTCTTCTTTAAAGTTTAGAAAGCCGTCTCACATGATTCATACCAAAATAAAGGCACATCCTTCCTTTCTAAGTGTGTAAGAGGTGTTGATAAAGAAATATAGTTTCTTGAAACCTTCTACAATAACCAACCAACCCTAGAAAACTTCTGATCTCAGTTGGAGTTGTAGGTTGCTCCCACTGTAGAACAAATTCCACTTTCTTGGGGTCCACACTGACCCTTTCTCTTGATGTAATGTCCAAGGAAAGAAACTTTATCCATCAAGAACTCACATTCTCTAAACTTAGCATACAACTGATGTTGTCTCAATAACCACAAATCCATTCTTCACTGTTTCTCATGTTGTTCTGCATCTCTGGAATATATAAGAATGTCATCTACGAACAATACTATGAATTGATCTAGGTAAGGTTTAAAGATTCTATTCATCATATTCATAAAGGATGCTAGGGCATTTGTCAATGCAAAAGACATGACTACGGACTCATAATGCTCATATCTGGTTCAGAATGCTGACTTTGGTACATTAGATGTCCTTATCATTAACTAGTGATAACCTAACCTTAGGTCTATCTTTGAAAAGATTGTTGCTCCAAGTAACTAATCAAACGGATCATCAATCTTAGGTAAATGGTGTTTGTTTTTCATGGTTATCTTGTTTAACTGTCGATAATCTATGCACAACCATATTGTCCCATCTTTCTTTTTTACAAATAGTATTAGAGATCCCAACACGATGTACTCGGTTGGATAAATCCCTTATCTAGCAACTCTTGTAATTGAATCTTTAATTCCCTTAACTTTGCAGGTGCCATTATATAGATTGGTAATTCAATTGGGTGACTACTTGGTAAGGTTTGTATCTCAAAATTTGTATCTATTTCAGGTGGTAAACTGGGAAACTCATATGGAAAAACATGTAGGAATTCACACACTACCGAAACATCTTCTATACTGACTATTCTTTTCTCGGCCCTAGCATATACAAAATGTGATAGAAAGACCTAACACCCCTTTATCATCATCTTAATGACTACGACAACTGATAGTATGCATGTATGTAAGACTTTCCTATCTCTAATAAAGATACATGAAAAGCCTCCTTGATGAAAGATATCTTCTTGCTTCCAACAGTCTAAGTGGACATGATATGTCTCAAGGCAATACATACCCAGAATAACTTGGATGAGTTAGTATCCAAGGGTATGGTATTAATTTCTATGGTGTACCCACTGAAACTTAGCAAATATCCAGGACAAACTTCTATTAACACTGATGGTTCATATAATTGAACTCTTAACAACAACTCACAAGACAAATCTTGGGTTAACATATTTTATCCACTAACTAATGACTTAGGATAAAAGATTGAGTTGCACTGAGATCTACCAAATTTGTATCTGGAATGTTATTAAAGAGAAGCATCTAACCTATTACAACTCAGAAAAATTACACCTTCAGATGGTGTCATTGAGAAGAAACATCTTGTAGCTCTCCATCTGACACGTTGTCCATTGTTGGTAGTAGGCACTCCCCCTTTAGGGTCTAAATCCATAAAAAAGTTTTCCCCTCTAATTGTAGCTTGTCTCTAAGGAGTCTGAAAAGTGTGATTATGAACTTTGTTTTGGGTATAAAATAAAGCTTTAGTCAATCCCTTTTTATATGTCCATCTATCCACAGTAAAAACATACTAGTGATTAGCTTCCCAACACTATCAGGAATGTATTCTACCACATTTATCGCACACGAATACATATTGGCATTGTAGACCTATTACTAACATTGATGATCCTGAAGACCTAGTTGGAGGTTCCCACCTAGGTGATGTATTCCATCTACTAGAATTAGATCTTCCTCCACTCTTTGAGGAACTAGATCCTGGTCTTCCAAAACAACCCAATCCTTAATCAATTTTGGAAAAGAAACCACTACATCCTCTATATCCACCACTGCTCTTTCCTATACTAAAATATCTATATATTTTCTTGTTTTCTATATGCTTATCAACATTAAATAACTCTTCTACTTATCTTGCTACTTGTAGGGACTCTCTAAAGTTTTCTCTGTCCCTTCGACCAATAGATGATACAATGTGCCTAATTTCTGATTTTAACCCTTATTTAAGTCTTTTATTTTTCTTTATATCATTTGGTATAAGCTTTTGTCAGAAATTTGCTAATCTTGTCAAATGTACCTCGTATTTACCAATTACATACTGCCTTGCCTAATATTTTCTAGTTGTTTGATCTTATCGCTTAGGAATGTAGGCGGAAAATAATTAAGATGAAATTCATCCACAAAATCTCTCCATATCATCACTATATTTCTCTTCTTATTTTCCACTCCATGCCACCATAACTCAACATCTCTTTTAAATAGATAGACAATATGGTTAATCTTCTTATCTTTTAGTAACTCCATAAGGCAAAAAACCTTTTCCAATTATCAAAGCCACACCTCGGCCACTGCTCGATCTGTTGTTCCTGAAAATTCAATCCCACCAAGCTTCTATACCAACTCATAGGATCTCATTAGATCCTTGCTGGAAGATGAAGATCTCTTGTCCATCTTTGTAACACCTGGGCCCACTGCCCAAGGCTCTAGTAAGTTTCAGGAATGACGACTGGCCCCACAGACCACCACTAGCCTTAACTGCGCACTTTCTCCACACTGACGCGCAAGCCAGGATCAACTTCCCGACTGGTCACCCATCCTAGTACTACTCCAAGTAGAGCACGCTTAACTATGGAGTTCTTTAGAGATGGGATCCCTGAAAAGGAGGTGCACTTTGGTGATATGGGTAGTCCAATCATTCCTTTTAAGATCAACTTATCCAAGGCCTCAAATCCTAGGACGTTACAATCTCCCCCACTTAGACTCTTGACGTCCCTGTCAAGTCTCAACTATATGGCCTCATAATATGACCCCATTTCAGTGCAGACCCACAATGGCCCATGGACACCCAGCTCCCGATCACGGAATACCAGTGCAAGGGCGGCTCCATCTCATCTCTGTGGATAGCCCTTTCCAACTTGCCTGGACCGCACGACTCAAGACTGGCATGCCACATGCCCATGTGGGCCCCACCTACTGGAGGGGAACTGGCTCTGATACCATTTGTAACGCCTGGGCCCACTGCCCAAGGCTCTAGTAGAGTTTCAAGAATAACGACTGGCCCCACAGACAACCACTAGCCTTAACTGCGCACTTTGTCCACAATGACGCGCAAGCCAAGATCAACTTCCCGACTGGTCACCCATCCTAGTACTACTCCAAGCTGAGCACGCTTAACTATGGAGTTCTTTAGAGATGGGCTCCCTGAAAAGGAAGTGCACCTTGGTGATATGGGTAGTCCAATCATTCCTTTTAAGATCAACTTATCCAAGGCCTCAAATCCTAGGACGTTACAATCTTATACTTCTCTTTTGTCTTTAGGAAGATGTGGTGCATATTTGTTGCCTCATCTCTATAATATCCTCCTTGTTTCACTACTTGGGGATCTTGGCCATAATAGTTCTCAGCTTGTTCCTCGCATTGTCCATGTCCTCTTCGTACCCTCTACATATTTGTAATAGAGCACATATGTTAGAAAACTACAGTTTAAAGAGGAAACATCCTATTATTCTATTCTTGCCCTTGTCCTAAATCTATCTCAATTTAGGTTAACCTATGATCTGATACCAAAAATTTGACATGACCTGAACCCACTAACCAGGGTTAGAGCCCACAAAAGAGGGGTTATTACTAACCATTCTCTATTAATTCTAACTTAAAACCAACCTTAACTTTTTGTTTACCTAAACAAATAGTAGCATCATTTAACAAGTTGATAACATCTCGATAAATCATAACTTGAAAGGATATAACAAAGTTCGACTTTTACATAGAAGAAAGAGTTGACATTTAATATACATAAAGTACAACTCATTAAAAATATGTTATGCCACTAGACCCACACGAGGTGTACTACAACATGTGAAAGCATCATAGCAAGCTACAATCTCAGTGTACAAGATTGAGAAGCATGTCTGAGATCTAAGTCTGCAGTCTCAATACCACGTCTGTAGCTAGTATCGTCACGTTTGGATCTTGGCGGCTAATGGATCATCTGTATATCTTAACTTCTCCTCTCAACCTGGGTACTCAGATGGGGAGTCAGAGACCTCACGCTTGTTCACCAATGGACCTACCAAGATGTTCACAAATCACCCCAACTCTACATCTGTGGACCTAATGATCACTGACTAGTTACATGGGTATCATTGACATCCCCAATTGGTGTTGGATACTAAACATTTTAGGAGTTTGTCCTACTGGTCTAGACCCCCACAGCCAGTGTGTTTTCACTTACCATGATTTGGACTACCTCCAGTCATTACTAGTGATAACCTTAATTTCAACATTTAACCATTTCACATTAAACACATAAATCATCATAAAATACATAGTAACTAGTACAATTCTCATGAATCACATCTCGATTATTTAGATCAGCATTCATGAATATCGATATTTTAGTTGCCTTCAATTTCACCACTATGAAACTTATCATACAAAAAATTCTTAGTATTATGCATCAATGTAGTACCACATCACCTCTCATATCATGATGTAAGCATATCTACATGTATTTATTGATATTAGAACTTAACTAACACACCACAAATATGGGTATAACACCATCATGCCAGATTCATACAGTGTAAATAAGGGTTAAGAGGTTCTTTTTTACTCATAGATCTTGTCATAGATCACTTATCTGAGTCCGTTCTTCAATCAGGCTTGGATCTATGCTCACACAAACTAGAAATTCACCTCAAACCTTAAGATCTCATCACAAATAGATTATCCACAAGAAAACAAGCTCAAGAATGTCAGCTGGAGGTATAAGATGAAGAACTTGATGGTTAGAACCATTGGCTCTGGGGTGAATGAAGGTCTTCAGATTGAAAAAATGTGAAAACAGAAGATATCAATGATTAAAATATCTTACTAACTTGAAAACCTTTGAAGATCCTTTGTTTCCGAAGGCCAACACCTCTTTCCCTGTCATCCTTTAAACCACCCTGCAATCACTTCCTGCATTGCTTCTCTTCATATTCTGACTACAGAAGGTAGAAATGAGACTAAGCTTCTCTTTCCATCAATATTCGTCAACTATTTATAGAGAACTAAGTCTCACACGACTCACCAATCTGAGTGGCACATAGGGAAACCATCAATTCTTAAAGCCCCCAATCAGTGCAACCATAAGTTGTCACTTCCCTCTGATGAACCATTGGTTCCTGGCTTCCAATGTAGCCAACAGTTCAACTCCCTCTCGATAAACCATTGATTGATGTGTCTACCAAACCATCGGTTCCTGGATACACATGTAGCCATCAGTTATGCTCCTTCTCAACAAACCATTGCTTGATGCATCTTAACCATCGAGTCTTGTCTTCATCTGACAATCAGTCAAGCCTTCATAAGTCACTCACTTGGTAGATCATCGGTTGTTGGTCTCTTAGGAAAACCATCAATTCTTATCCACCAAGAAAAACCATCAGTTCTCATCTACCAACCAAAAAACCATCAGTTCTCATCTACCAAGTGAAAGCCATCATCTCTTATCCACCAAGAAAAACCATATGTTCTCATCTTCCAAGTGGAAACCACCAGTTCTCATGTACCAAGAAAAAACAATCGGTATGCAAACTCTGTTAAATTGAATCAAACCATCATTTTATTACGTAATGTAAAACCATCAATTTAGGATCTGATGGACACATTATTTTCCCAACTCCTCTTCTTGATCCGTCGATTGTCAAACCTGATGATTACTTGATCTGCAACCATTGGCTCAAACCCATCGGTTAAGCCCACCAATGCTAAGTCTTCATCAGACTTACAAATGTTATAGCTTGTGCATTACAAATAAAATTTTATTCATTCTTGTTTCTATGATTTCATAATTGAATTTTCTTCAGATTTATATCAAAACATAATTTCTCTCATTTAATTTGATTCACAAGAGTTAATCATTAACAAACATCTTTATCACTAGGTCATACTTAACTCTTGATACCTACTAAGCTTGGTATGGGTAGTAGCACATCTCATGTATTAACCATTGAACCCCTAGAGATTTGAGAAGACTTCACTTATGAGGAGTATCTAATGAAGAGCATTGTCACTAGAGTGAAGCAACTAAAGTAAGGAGATCCAGTTAGCAAAGGTGCTTTGAAAGCACCATGGACTCAAGGAGAAAACATGGGAAATGCAACATGAGATGATGAATACTTACCGTGATTGTTTTCCTAGTCATGTAATTCTAGAAAAAATTCCATTTTTTATGTGGTAAGTTGTAACATACATATATTTGGTAGTAAAATTTTATTTTGATCTATAATGCACAATTCTACCAATGTGAAATCCCTATTGTAAAATTTCCATTAGTATTTGCAATTTATTGAATTACCTTAGAATCTGAACACCAAAATGATATTGTTCTCCATTTGATCAACTCATATAACTCAAACCCTACAATTGAATAGTTAAACCTACTTATGGATTATTGGCATTAAATCACAATAATATACAATTTTTAATTTTAGATGTTAATATTTGAACTAATTAGGAGAGTAATTTATTTGTATATTCTAGAATCATAAATAAATGATTTCATATATTTATGATTTAGGTTAATAAAATATAATGCATGGTTAACATTTCAAGACAAACATACTTATGACTTAGGAGATGTGTATTTTCAAAATCTATGATAATAATAGGCAAAAGTGAAGCAAATGGTTATTTAATCAAATTGGATCAACAAAGAGTTGACCTACACTAGCCCAACACTCCACACTATGGTTGTTGATTACATAGGGTGACAAAATATAGGTTTTCCTTCCTCTCCACTATTATCCTTAATTAAATTTGAGTTAGATCCATTTTCTAGCCCTGTAACCTGACGATAAGATCTTGATAAGCTTTAAATGCCAGAATTGAAGTGCAATTAAAGCCACCCTAGTTGTCTAGAAACGAACTAAAATATTACTCTCCTAAACCTGACCATGTTTAAAAAAATTAACACATCTGTTACTATCCTCATATTTCCCCATACGATGTGGAACCCATTCTTAGGCCTAGAATTACCCCTTGGTAGACCAATAAAAGCACCACCTCTACCAACAAGCCAAACAGACTCATCCTAACCTACCTCTCCCACCACCAACACAAGGTCCCAAAACACTCCTTGGTATCACTTAGGTACTCACAATCCACCACACAAGCCTGAATCCCTCCCATAAACCTATATACAATATCCCCTCTGCAGTCGTCAATGCCTTGCAGATTGGGCAACACCAGCCATATGAAGATCTACTTTTTGCTTTCAAAAGTCTAAAGACCCTCACTATAAGAGTGATAATTGACAAAATAACGCTGAGATCTTCCTTCCCACAATATGCACCTTCCCTACATATCCCTTTAGTTGCACTTCTGTCCACCTATTTGACGTGAATGACTAGATAGGTGTGACATCCCCAGATTTTCTGAATTTAATCTGATGTGTGACGTCCAAATTGAAACCCTCACCTCAGCAAGAATCCCAATTTGAACACCCCACACTAGGCTAAGAAAAAGAAAATCAGAGGAAGTCAGAAGGAAACACAATAGCACATGCACATGAACAATAATAAAATCATACAACACATGTTCACCATTCAACATATAATTACTACATGAATTGTTACAACATTTGATATTACATATTGAACAACAAACTTATACATATACATGTACTACATCTAAACAACATGATCTTAATACAATAGGTCCACATGTACATCAGCGCACCACACAACTCTCAACTACACTAGATCTTCAAGCATAACCACAACCTAAATAAAAGATTACATGTGGTACACGTCAACACAATATTCAAGAATATTGTACTAAGTGCACCTACATGTCTTTTATATACCTCTCATCATATCTTGGCAATAAGATAAAACTAGTACTTGGTAGTATTAGAAGAGTATAAGAAAAGTGTATACTTGCACAAAGATATTCATTAACAAGAGAGAACACAGATTTTAAGATTATTTTCTATTATATATCTCATACATCTGCCCCCAAGGGCTTTGATATTTTCAGGCCTTATGATCTACCCCCGAGGAGTTTGTGTTCATTATACATGTGATCTACCCCCTAGGAGTTTGTGATCACTTTCCGACCACCGTGTGCTTTCATATAATGGAACATATATATTATGTTTGATGTGTTCATAGCAATAAGTATAGAAAAGCTCAAGCAACACAACATACATGAACAATCATTTCAACCAATATCATATGCCAAGTATTTTACTACACATATAACACAAGCATATTATATAATAAGCCAAGTAAGAGGTAATAAAGTATCTTGATCAAGAGATAAACTTAACCATCACATATATCCAGGAGTCAACTATGTATCAAAGGTCAAACCCTGATTAAGAAAAGATCAGATATATCACCATCAAGTTCATATCATCTTACATCTCATCTTAACCCTAATCGTATCCATTTTAGGGTTTACTTAACTCACTAGGATATGTACTTTATTACTTGTCTTATCATGTTGTTGTTATGTTCCTAACTTAGAAATTATCTTACTGATCTCATATTCTAGATTGGGATACATAATTTGAATATTAATTTCCATATCATTTCATGTACATATTAACCCTAGGTGACGTCATTAACCTAAATTAGGGTTTTAAACCATGTATTAAGGGTCAACTTCGTATAACATGGATTTTGTGTATAAAATTGATATCATATTTACATATTATCTTCCAGTTACTGAAATAAGAGTGTTCTGTAAATTTCATAATTTATTGAGCTCGTATGCATTAATTGCATTTTATATATAGGGTTATTAGCCCTAGATGAACATTCTAAGCAAAATACATGATTGTGTGTCATAACATTATCATATCTAATGTTACACGGGTTCTAAAACACATTTAGGAGTTACCAAAACATTCTCATAATTTTAGGCCAACATTTATTATTTATTAGACATGAAAAGACTATTTTACATCTTACATGATAACTCTAATATTTAAGCATCAAAAGCCTAATATCATGGCCCCATGTTGTTCTACTTAATTTTCTGAACATTATGGTATATTATTTGTAATTTTCTGATAAGCATGTATTAATTTCTATGGATTATTGAAGTTCTAAGCATTTTTGGGATTTTACCTTGTTCTAGCCAATCAGAATCCACCGCGTGGGCCCTGAGGGTGCGCTTCACTCCCAGATTGCCTGGATGAGCCAGCCGGTTCTCAGCGGTTCATTGCGTCTGGACCGCCCGCTCTTCCCCCTAGCGATCTGAGAATCCAACGCCAGCTTATGCGATGTGTGTCTCCTTTGGTTTGCATTCGAGAACTGCCGCCACAGCCAAGAGCTCTAGGGATCTCGACACCACCGCGTGGCCCAGCTCCAGAAATGGATTGCAGTGACAAACCCTTCCTATTCTTCTTCTTCCTCAGCACTCAGCATCCCACTCTCCTGTGCGTGAGCCGCTGATCACACCCGATAGTTTTGGGCGTATGACGGCCGCCGCCACACGGGACTCTCTGTCCCACGACGCTGCTGTCGATCTCTCCTTCGGAAGGCAACAATCCCCAAACTCCTCGTGTACTCGCATGCGATGCAGCGCTGAAGCCTAATACTCCCTCCTGTCTCGACACCTCCAAATCTCCGTCTTGCACAGCGCGTCGCCAGCCTGTCTGAAGCCCGAATGTTTCCTCCTTCGACGATGTGGAGTCAGCCACCTTCCCCAGTTGTCGAGTCATCCATCTTGTTCGCAAATCAGGGCTCTTCCCAAAGATTCGCCTATCTCCCTTTGTTCATGAGGCCTTGAGGCCACCTCCATTGTGGCGGCTCCCTGCGGCTGGAGAAACTCGCTGCTGCCAGCATGGACTGCTACATCGAGGAGATGAGGAAATGTCTTCAGCTCCTCCTAGCCCGAAGCCTTGTCCACATTGTAGGAGCAGTGGATCATTAGTAACAGGAAGAATCTTTTTCTCCCTTGAAAGCTTCCTCTTACGGTCATCTTCTATCTCAGCCTTGTACTGCAAACCCTACTGGGTGGTTACAGATGTGCAGGCTTATTCTCTGGGCTCTCGCCTTCAAAACACTTGAGTGAGGGGTCAACCACTTCCACTCGTCATGGTGAGACTGATCAATCTTCAGTTGGTTTTCCCCTCTTTGCCATATCCTCCATATCACCACGTCATGGACAGTCATTACGGATGCAACTGCTATGAAGAAACCGATCCTCAAATCATTTGATCTAGAAGATCCAAGGGCAGAAAAAGACCCACACAGTCAATCTGTGGTTCACTCAAGTCTGGTTTGCATGGCAATGTATATCTGGATTTGAGATAAAATCAAACATGTACCTTGGTCCATTATTCTCAAAACTACACATGATTTAATTATATTCAAACCTAAATAAATTCATCTAGGAACTTCCAAACCTCATGAAACTTTGACCATAGCTTTATTATCATCCAAGCTACCTCCCATCCAACATTGATGCCAAAACTCAATTATATGACCAATCAATTAAATTCCTCAAACAGACAGAAACTTATAGATCTTAATAATGATATCAATGTCAAACAACACTCAACTTTATCAAATACTTGGAACTCCCAAAAATAACTCAAACCCACATGAATTGACCTATGCCATTGAATATTTAAAGATTTCAAAAGTCCACTCCACCACATCTAGACCTGTCAAATGGGTGGGTGGGTTGAGTTTGGGTTGGATCGTTGCGGGTTTGGGTCTCGCGGGTGTGGGTCAAAAAGACCCAATGTTAAATGGGTGGGAAAGTAGGACACCCAAACCTGACCCAACGGGTTGCAGGTCACCCGCGGGTGCTCATATAATATGTGCATAGTGAAAAGATTGTTTGTTTCTGCACTACGACAAAGAGTAGAATGATTCGTTAATAATTTTCAGTGTAAACATAACAAAATGAGGGCAAGCTTACACTACTTTTTGTGTCCAACACAATGTAATATCTATTATGATGTTTAGAAATAAAATGTAAGAGACAAAATAAAAAATAACCATTTCTGCAATGTATAATAAAAAAACTAAATGATATAGATGTTACAAATAGCATAACATATTACCATAACAATACTATATTTTGTCATCTTATGCTAAAAGTTCTTGATGTTTCATGTTCTTATGATTGTCCAATACATAAAGTGAACAGAAAGATAATATAATTGTTATAATTGAATATAAAACATGCATTATACTATATATTCATTAGCATATAAATAATGTAGACGTTAACAAATTTGTTTCCAAAAGTGTAAACAATTAACAAAGGATATCAATAAAGAAAGTTAGAGTTTAACTATTTATATTGTATACATTACATGTTACGACCCCACCTCCCGATAACCCCCAATTAAGGGAGACCGAGAGTTCGAAGCCGCAACCATGACTTCCGGATCAAAGGTTCGACAATTAACCAAGAATAATTATCAAATTTTAACAACTATACTGAAATATGGTAAAAATAAAAACTCTTACATACATTTTTAAAGTGGGATTTCAAAACTTTTATCCACATAGATACTAATCTATCTAATCCTCCTTTGCACTTTAATTCTCATTTAATACCATATATGCCACTTTACTGTTGGTTCTTTTCATTGTACCTAAAATGCCGACAAACAAAACGTCGGTCAGGCGAAGCTGGTATGTGGGGAAAGACAATAATCATGTAAATAAGTTAACAACATAATCATTCAATTAATCATTTAACAACTAAGATTACGTTTTAATCCATACTACTCAATCCATACCTATCCACAACTCTGTGTTGTCCCTGTAAGGACTTATATAATACCTCTATAAGGTAGAGTCGCATGGCACTACTCGAGGTAGCCCAATATCTAACTCAATGTGACTTGATGGTCCTACCTCAATGGTAGCCATGTACTAAGTCATCCCTAGACCTGATGGACCTACCCAATAGGTAGCCATGTACTAGGTCTTCCATAGACCTGATGGACCTACCCAATAGGTAGCCATGTACTAGGTCTTCCTCTGACCTGATGGACCTACCCAATAGGTAGCCATGTACTAGGTCAGCCATTAAGACACAGAGGGGACTAGGATCTGAGCTAGTAGGCTCATATATTATGTGATAGTCATATTCACATTATAGTTTGCATGAACTCAATTCATCCATCAGTTTATTTAAAGCAGCCGATAAGACATTTGGGAATTGTCGTGAAACTAGAATGGTTATTCATAAGCGTAACCACATACCTGATTTGATGATTTCAGAAGCATTAAGAAAATCCAACCAAGCATGCAATCCAAGTAATTCAACAATCACATAATTCCTGAAAAGAATATGTACTCTATTTATTACACACTTTATCAAGAACTTACTTTATTAACTTGGATTCACTTTCTAGGGTTTCTGTATCCATTTTAGGGTTTCGTTTTGCAACTAGGGTTTCCCTTCATATTTCACCGCATTAAACCCTAATTTTATGCCATTACTCAAAAACCCTAGTTATCTTATCTATTCTTCAATATTAAGGTTATCTCAACAACATATAACCCTATTTCCATATTTAAAGGCACATTAATCATCAATTAATTTCATTAAACTTCTTTTACATTAAAGCTACTATTTTTATCCGTTTTAATTCATGACAAGATCATTATGTGCATCTATCATTAATTCAAAGTTCATTAGGTTCTACTTAACATATGAACTCATTTTCCCATCAATTCCACCTTTTATTCATGAAAAGACCTTAATTACTACTTTTAGGGTATTTATCCAGAATTAAGGACTTTCATATACAAATAACTTAGAACTATCATTTAACAATCATATTTTCACATTTTTCAATCTAAATATGATCTTATCTTCTTTTACCCTAAATTAGGGTTTCTAAATTATTTAATCATTCTCATATGAGGTATAACCCTAAATCATGCAATTCTACATCTAGATTAGGTTCAAATCTAACATTATCATTCAACAGGTTATTAATACTTCAATTAACCCATTAAGCATTCTAGATTCAACCTTTAATCACAAAAAAGCTTTTTAACTTAACTTTAATGCACTTTTCATCAACTTATAGTACTTTTGCAATTAAGAACGGAATCAATCTTTAATATCATTTTTATTGAATTGCTCTCGTGCTCATGATCAAAATTCATATATTATTTGCATTGATCCAAGCTACGGTTTATTAGATATGATTTTTGTAAGGATTTACTTACCAGAGCCAATCGGGTTGCGCCATGTCACTTCATTCCCATGCAAGACGCTTTGCTCGGCTGAGTTTGAGAATATTTTGAAATGATAAAACTGCCCCTCCTTAAGTGGTCGGCTCTTCAATACCCGGAAGGGTAGAACGGTCCAACGCGCCTGGTTCTCCTTCAACCTCGCGATGGCAGCCTGTTGCTGCCCTAGCCCGCCGTTTTCAGCTGTGCGTGGCTGCCCCCCTCTCCTCCAAGGGCCGGTGACCCTCCGGGACTACACCATCACCTCCGGTGCTCCCCCACGCATCCAGGGTTGGCATTAACCTGCAGCCAAAGCAGCCAGTTCGTGTTGGTCGGGCCTGCACCTCCCGGCGGCCCTGCAGCCATGCTGCTGCGGCCACATGCGATCCCGGGTGTGAATCTTGACGGAAAACCTCCCCCTGATATCGTGGGAGTAAGCCGCATCAAACAAGGTCGTCCCCTGGTCCCTCACCACCCCATAGGTGTGTTGCTTTATATGGTTAGGGTTTTTACGTGCAAGAAACTAGAAGAGGGGAGAGAGAGGTGTGTAAGATCTTTCCAAAACCGGCCAAGAGCTCTACCCCTTATACAGGGGAGAGTTCCCACGCCCTTCATTGCTCATCTAGGGATTAGCAACGCCCCTTTCCCATTAGGAATGTAATTCCTATATTAAAAGGCTAGTTTCTCTCTCTTGTTTCTTTTATGTTCCTTTTCTTTTGCTATTAGGATTTTGAATATTACCACTTTTATCTTCCTTGTACTTGCCTTTTATGTATTGGCACGAAATTTCTATCTTCTTTAAATAGAAATAACTTCCTTTTTCATAATTCCACCAAAATCATTAATAAAGTATCATATTATCTTTTATTTTGCAAATTCTGGTATTTTCTCTTTCCTCTTCCTTCATTGGGGCTCCTTGTACCCCAAGAAACTCTATTATTTCGAAATTACTTTTATTGAATACTTATTATCCTTCTAGATGCATCTATATGCATTATTTCACATTATCTTGTTTATTTCTTATTAAAATAATTCTTTTTGAGGATTTCTCTTTATTTCTCTTTTATTTTTCTCATTAGCCTTTCTTTTAATGTTAGCAACCTCATGGACACGAAACTTCCCCAAGAAGTCTCATTTATGCCTCTTTCCACTCATTTTCCATATTTTATCATTATTATCAATTTATTTCTTAATAAAGAAATACTTAATTAATCTTTTCTTTTCTTATTGTTTTCCTTTTGCAACCTTGGACTCCTTGGTATCCAAGGAACCCAAGAGGCACGAAATCCTCTTTAGATTTTCCTTCTAGAGGTTTCTACATATTTCTTTTCTTAAAAATTCATTTATCCATTTACTAATTGAATTTCCTTATTATTTCCTTGTTATTGGGCCCAATAGCCAATAAAGCCCACAACACAAACATCAAGGCTATTGTAAACGAAATCCATGTCTTCAAAACAAATTATATCATTATTTGTTCAATTACCTTTAATATGAGAAATTATATTTCTCACCAGTTGAACCCAAAAATTGGGGTTGTAACATCCTTCCCCTCTTATAGGAATTTTGTCCTCAAAATTCTATCAAGCAAACAAACAATTCAGGATAAGACTTTTCCATGTCCATCATTGGCCCCTATGTGGCTTTACTGTACTCATGGCGCTTCCACAGAACCTTTATCATCACATATTCTTTTCTCTGAGTTCTTTCATCCCAGCGTCTATAAACTGCACAGATGACTCAGGCCATGTCAGCCTCCCTTGGGGCTCACTAGGTTCATTGCTCAGCACATGGTCGGGGTACCTCACATAGTGCTCTAAATAGGACACATGGAACTCGTCACATATTACTTTATCCTGAGGGATAAGGTCAAACTTAACCTTCTCCACCCATCCATCTGTAATGGACCCATGTATCGGGGACTCATCTTTCTCAACTGCATCTCAGAGGGGTCGGATTCTCACATATTTTTCCACAGTAACTTGTAAGTCAGTCTACTTTGCATCTGCTCACAACTCTCATCGTCTCTAGGCTCCTTTCAGCCCTTGCACAATCAAAGTGACTTCATCTACACGCACTGTGGTCCCTTTTCTAACCACCATGTGGCCCTTTCACCAACATCACCTTACTGAAGTGGTGACCGACACAACCTCCCTTACATAGCTTCTTATAAAACCTGATATTGGCTATGGTGGTCATCTCTGCATCTTTCATAGGACAAAAATAATCTCTAAGTATCACCCTAAAACAAGCACATACGCCCTCATCAGACCCCCTTTAGTCTGGATCATACTAACCATTAAATGGGGTGATAAATTGTACCTACATTGAGTTCTTCATGTACCTACTTCCACCTTTTGGATGGGAACCTTTAGGTCAACCTCAAAAACCTTTGAACTCGCTTCATGGTGTAGTTGAACCATCTCTCTCATGGTTAGTTCAACCATATCTGTCCTTGACAGAACTCTTCCTTTCTCATGTCATCTAGGTAAAGCGAACTACCATAACCCAAATTGCATCTCGACCTTCCCTGATCCAGGGGAGACCTATAACAACATCCATAGTGATGAACTCCCATTCCCTCTCAGGGACTCTTTTGTCCTCTTTATCGATACACTGGGTTACTGGAGTTCGTCCTTTACCTCCTGGCTTGCATGGCCATACGCAACTTCATCTTAAGCATCCAAAGTGCTATTGCCATTTACTACCTTGGTAGAACCACAGTGTATGGTGATCTTCAATCATGATTTTCTATATGTCATGATTCCTCAAGGTCGATGCCTCAGAAACTTTAAACCACTCTAGTCGGGGTTTCATCACCTTCCTTTCCAAATAAGTTCATTTGGGGTTCTACCACCATCCTTTCATTGCATCAAGGACTCGACTGGCTAACCAAACAATCATCAGCTGATCTCGTTACATCAGAGTGTTAGCCAAACATATCTTCTTTTCCAAACTTAGGGTTAGTTTAACAACCTCTTCTAGCCAAACTAGGCAGATATATCTCAACCAGGGCATCCATTACTACTTCACCTTCTTATGTATTAGGTAACATTGAAGACATACACTTACATGTATTTCACTTATCATATTAACTCTTAACTCTAAGTCTATCTTCATTGAGAACACTTTTGAGCTCATTTTCTTGGTAATCAAACTCGACCTTGTATATCTCATGATAACATCATCCTCATAAGGTGACTACCTCATTCCTCTTTAGTGTTGGTAAACCATCCCTGTATCATTCACTTTACCAGGGTATGTTATATTCTCTGTCCCCATATCTAGTGGCAACATTCCAACCCACATCATTTTTATCCTTGGTGTATGGTATGTGTATTGTCCTATCTCTCACTCCCATAACAAGAGGAAATAAGCATTTGGTTGCAGTCCAAATATAGAGTTCTTCCTGTTCCAAGAGTAGAGATGGTACATCCCACCTTACCAATACACCTTTAAATCCAAGTTGGGACGTGCCAGCTATGTCTCTACATCACAATAATCTCGATATCATGGTTACTTCCATGGAAAACTAGTCTTGAACCTACTAAGGTTTACACACATCCCTTGGTTATCTCCTCTAGGTCTATAGGGTGCCGACACTTTTGGGGTCATCCCTCTTCCCTCATGCATCAAGAGAGTGCCCTACTCATCTGCCCTTTGGGTCCCATGAGTTCATGAAGGTGATCAATCTCCTAACCCATAGCCCTCATACAATGATAGTTGTTACCTCCAGACCCAATGGTCATGTGCATCTTAGGGAATTAGGTAACTCCTAATTCCATCGGTCTTATCCCTACCTGACCCTAGGATAGACTTAGGATTCTCCATTATAGTACATGTTCACTTAGAACCTTACCCAAGTCTTCATCATCTCTCTTTCTGCATTCATGGGCTGGCTTTCATCCTTTCATCGGGATCATGGAAACCTGCCTACCTTGGTCAAGCCCCATACCGGTTACCTCCATGGTAACACATCTGCATGCACTTAGAGATGGATATCCATGGGTCTACAGGTTCATTCTCATACCATGTACTTTTCACTTAGCTTCTCAAAATCCTGTGAGACCTCTTCTGTTTACCTTAAACCAACAAAACTGATATACACCCTACCAAAGGGGTCCCTCTCCCAGGATGGGAGGAAAACTATCTCTTGACAACAAGGTCACAAAAGCTCTTAGGTCTAGGGTTTACATCCACACAAGCCTACTTAACCCTAGAAAGTTATTAAGGCACAGCAGATCACCTACTGTACCATGCTAGGTCATACTTATCCTCTTTCCTCGATGTTGGATCAAGATCATACTTTCCTTTATCATCAACCTAGTTGTGAGGGGTTCATCAAATATACCTTAAACTTAAGGGGCTTCCCTTTTCCTTTATACATGAGGTGTACCATGCTCGAAACTATAGCAACTTAATTCTCGTCATGAGCATTAGGTATACCACTTCCCCTCTTAGGCCTAGGAACCCTAGGTTCACGTTTAGGTGTCCAACTGCATGCTCTATCTCTTAACCATGAATCAAGCTTGAAAAAGGCATAACGTGCACTTCTTATCATCTTTCAACTCGAGCAACACTTTGAGTTGGATCCTCCTCAAGAACAAACCATAAAGTACAAGGCCTCATAACCTATTACAAATCCACTTCAGGGTATACAGAACATCTTCTTCCTACCTCAGAAGGTAAAAACCTATACCATAGGCACATAGGTACCAGAATCTTCATCGTCTCTCTCCAAGTTTTGGTCCCAAGGAATCATCAACTTCCAGGGATCGGTCATGAGGCAACCCCTATCATCCATTGTTCCTCATATCCTGGGGTTTTAGGTTTCCAACCTTCTTACTGGGTTTCCTTCTCTCTCTAGATCTAACCCTACATCCAACCTCACCATTGGAGGCCCTCTCTTCATGAAGGGTCAACCTCAAGAGCATGCCCCTAGCTAGATGAAGCCTATGGTCAACTGATGTTCGCTCAAGGTTATCCATAACCCCTTATACTTATCACATAAGCTATCCATCGAACTCTCTCAGCCAGGGTTTCAACCTATTGCTTGCATAACTGATACATACAGGGTGCCTATTATGCCATGCTCATATCAGCTCATGGGGTTCCGTAGGTTCTTCTCTAACCTCAATAATGAAGGAGCTATCCTTCACTCTAACATGCATGACCCTTCCTAGGGTTGGGTTGCCAGAGGTACTCGGTCATCCAACCTCATATGGCTCATATGACATCCCAAGCATGTCCATCCAAACACCTGGTCTACCAAGACATCTAGCTCTCCCTCTCTAACCTTCACCTAGGGTTAGGGTTAACATCATCCTCAGAGGATGTGCCAAGTCTCTACTTGCAATGGAAATTTCTATCTCTAAGACTAACTTATCCTCCTGACAAGAAGGTCTCTTCTGAGGACATGACAACTTATGCCATACGACCTATGCATGTATCTATTCTTTAATTTGCGCTTAATCTATTAAGCTTATGTCCATGACATCTTATTTACATGCTTTTCATTAATTTGGTGGAGGATTCCTTAAACCTTATTAACCTTACCCATACCTCAGGAGGGTGAGGAGAAGAAAGAAAACCCTAATCCTTTAGGTCCTTATCAGAATTTTGTGGTGAGAAGGGATGAATAAGATGAGAAGGTCCTAATGGTATCTTATTTCGATTCATACCCTAAGACTTTGGCCAGGCAGTCACACGGATCCGTGAGTCCTCGTATTCCGACTAGCGGTGCGGAGGAAAATATTTCCAGCCCCCGGTCGTGATCCTTTTCTAGACACCTCCATCTTTCGGATAATCCTCTAATAACTCCCTTGGGTTCTATGGAGTTTGTAAAATTTAATAATTATTAATGGTTAAATGAGGAACCTAAGCTCTGATACCAATTGTTACGACCCCGCCTCCCGATAACCCCCAATTAAGGGAGACCGAGAGGTCGAAGCCGCACCCATGACTTCCGGATCAAAGGTTCGACAATTAACCAAGAATAATTATCAAATTTTAACAACTATACTAAAATATGGTAAAAATAAAAACTTTTACATACCTTTTTAAACTGGGATTTCAAAACATTTATCCACACAGATACTAATCTATCTAATCCTCCTTTGCACTTTAATTATCATTTAATACCACATATGCCACTTTACTGTTGGTTCTTTTCATTGTACCTAAAATGCCGACAAACAAAACTCCGGTCAGCCGAAGCTGGTATGTGGGGGAAGACAATAATCATGTAAATATGTTAACAGCGTAATCATTCAATTAATCATTTAACAACCAAGATTACGTTTTAAGCCATACTACTCAATCCATACCTATCCACAACTCTGTGTTGTCCCTGTAAGGACTTATATAATACCTCTATAAAGGTAGAGTCACATGGCACTACTCGAGGTAGCCCAATATCTAACTCAATGTGACTTCATGGTCCTGATGAGTGCATACTCATCATGATTTTCAAATACTTTTTTTGACCAATTTAATATCCATTCCACATCTTTTCACCATAATATAAATCATAATGCACAAAATTACTCAGTGATTAAATAATCAAAGTTTTAACTAAATGACTTTCATTTTATGCAGGTGCAGCAGGCAACTCCATGCAAACGGTCTCAAGACCGTTTGGATCCATGCGGTCTCAAGACTGTTTGCTGGAACACACAAAGAACAAGACGAAACAAGTTGCCCAAGAAGCCCATGCGGCCTCAAGACCGTTTGGTCCCATGCGGTCCCAAGACCGTTTGGTCCCATGCGGTCCCAAGACCGTTTGGTCCCATGCGGTCCCAAGACCGTTTGGTCCCATGCGGTCCCAAGACCGTTTGGTCCCATGCGGTCCCAAGACCGTTTGGTCCCATGCGGTCTCAAGACCGTTTGGTCCCATGCGGTCCCAAGACCGTTTGGTCCCATGCGGTCCCAAGACCGTTTGGTCCCATGCGGTCCCAAGACCGTTTGGTCCCATGCGGTCCCAAGACCGTTTGGTCCCATACGGTCCCAAGACCGTTTGGTCCCATGCGGTCCCAAGACCGTTTGGTCCCATGCGGTCCCAAGACCGTTTGGACCCATGCGGTCCCAAGACCGTTTGGTCCCATGCGGTCCCAAGACCGTTTGGTCCCATGCGGTCCCAAGAACGTTTGGTCCCACGCGGTCCCAAGACCGTTCGATGCAAGCGCAAGGATCGATTTAAGAACTAAAGCCGCGCAACCACGCCAAGACAAAGAGCGATCAAAGCAAGACCGTTTGACGCCGAAACGGTCTCCAAACCGTTCGGTGCCCAAGCGGTCCCAAGACCGTTTGGCATCCAAACGGTCCCAAGACAGTTTGGCGTCCAAACGGTCTCCAAACCGTTTGGCGTCCAAACGGTCTCTAGACCGTTTGGGGTCAGATCTGAAAACTATAAATAGACCCCCAGGGTCCCCATTTGAAGGATCGGTTCCGGACGCCGAAAGGCTGCCAGAGCACCATCTCGATCAAGTTCCACTCCATCTACCACTGGTGTTGCGTCCAAGGAGGCTAAGAAGAAGAAGAAGACGGAGCAAGGAGCGCATCTTCTTCACCGGGTTGCGTCCACCCTCTGCACCGAGCTCATGGCGGATCTATCCTCTTCTTCTATCTTTCTTGTATCTCGCATCATGAGCGAGTAGTCCTCTTTCGCTGAGGTGCGGGGACTAGCCCCGCTGCCCATGCAAACCATGTTCCCTTGTTAAACTTTCCATGGCAATGTATATAACTCTTCATTTTGTCGTTTATCGTTAAGCTTGTAGGTTGGTTATGTGCGTGTTTTCATCTTTGTGCTCCCTTTGTTGCGATAACTTCAATGCACGGGTTCCTATGTTGCGATAACTTCAAGACATGGGTTGGAATGTCGTTTAGCATGTTAGACCCTTGACGATAACTTCCGATGGGTTCCTTGAGGTCGTAAGTGTATGATCCGCGAGGGGACGATCCGTCTAACCTTCGGTGACACTTCTGTGCGCCTGACACCCGTATGGGGGGTTCACAGCCTTAGTTGGATTTTGTATCTTCGTGCTTTTCGTCGATGTTTACACGTACAATAGTCGCTTGTTTGCTTTACGGTTTGCGCAGTTGACTCCCTGATTAGAAATAGGATGGGATTTCATCGAGGTCGTAAGTGTATGATCCGCGAGGGGACGATCCGTCTAACCTTCGGTGACACTTCTGTGCGCCTGACGCCCGTATGGGGGGTTCACAGCTTCCGTGGATTTCTATATCTTCAGAGTCGTAAGACGTATGATCCGGATGGCGATGAGAAATCGGCTGCCTATGGTGACGCTTACGCGGACCTGACGCCCGTATGGGGGGTTCTGCAGCAGCTCTACTTGGAGTGTTATTTCGTGCCTGGATTGTTCGCCAGAGAGTATGTTTGTGTGTGTAGCGGTGGTCAAACCCGGTACCATCCCAGCGATTTCATATCATTGATCTAAATCCATCTTTTATTCCGCATTTACTTTCTTGCAATTAGTTTAATCAAACCAAAATCAACCAACTGTTCTAAATATTAGTTTTACTTGGGCTAGATCTAACTAACAAAGATTCTTAAAAACGTTGTCCTTTGGGTTCGATCCTCAACTATACTGCGATAAGATCCGTCCGCTTGCGGGTGGTATTGTTGCACTTGGTTTTGGTAAAAGCTCAGGGATATAAACCCCGAGTGAATTTGTTAGTGCATTCAAAAAGCCACATCAAATTCTGGCGCCGTTGCCGGGGACAACGGAATCAGTCAGTCAAATCTAGTTCTTTTAAGACTAATCTAGGATTTTGTTTTCTTTTTGAAACAATCGCTCATCTATATGATCTTTACTTCTATTTCAAGGATCTCACTTTCAAACCTTTTCAAATTTCAGGTGCTCTTTGACGATTAGTGTATGCACCGTTCGGATAGTCTCGGACTGACTGCGAGCTTTGATCCCGAGATCGATAGAACCTTCCATCGTCAGATCTGAGAGAATCAAGCCAGAATGGCGCAAGAAGAAGAAGTAGCCCGTAGGGTGGCTCAAGCCATCAATGCGTAGAGAGAAAGGTTCATGCAAGAAGCTAGAGCTGCAGTTCAACAGGAGATCTTAGCAGCACAAGCAGCAGCGCAGGCAGCGGAACTTCAGAAGGATCTTAGAGAGTTCTCTATCCCAAAGGCCGCGAATGTCTATCATCCGGTGCAGCCTCCTCCCATCGAAGCTGCCAACTTTGAGATTAGAGCACATTGGATTACCTTGCTTCAAAACAACCCTTTCTACGGTAAACAAGCTGAAGACAGCCAAGGTCATCTTCTCAGATTCATCGACCTGTGTGCTATGACGAAGCAAAATGGAGTCTCTGATGATGCTATTCGACTCCGTCTCTTCAAGTACTCTCTGGCTGATAGAGCCATTAGTTGGTATAACTCACTACAGAGTGATGTACCCATCACCACCTGGGAGCAGCTTCAAAACGCCTTTCTGGAAAAGTTCTACCCCCCATCTCTTACATACGAAATCAGGGGACGAATCACAAATTTCACTCAAGTCCCAGGAGAAACTCTTTCCGAAGCTTGGGATAGGTACAAGGAGCTCCTACGTAAATGCCCACACCATGGAATTCCTAAGAACCAGCTGATCGAGATATTCTACAGGGGTGTGGAAGATGATGTCAAGATGTTCCTTGATTCCTCGTCCGGAGGGAACTTCATGCGGCAAAGTTACGACAGCGCATGGAGAGTAGTCACCCTGGGAGCAGAAAATCAAGCCAACTGGGGCCGATCTGTTGTTAAAGGAGTCCTAAAGGTAGCTATGGCTGACGCTATCCCAGAATACAGATCTATAGCTGAAACTTTAAAGGTCTTGGTTGCAAAGCAAGATCACACAGAATCATCCCTTGCTGCGATTGGACGAGGACATTCTCCAACTAGGCAACCAGAACAAGTCAAGACCACTTCTTTGTTTTGTGAAGCATGCAAAGGCACTGACCATTCCACACTATCATGCAATGTTCTCTATGATGTTGTTTTAAGCAATGCCTGTGGACAAGGAGATAATTGCCAGATGGAAAATCTTAATGCTATTAACACCAACCCTGGGCAGAACTATTACAATCCTAATCAAAATAGGAATCACCCAGGTTTCCAGTACGGAAATCCGTCAGGAGCTATGAACTCGCATCAATTTGTTCCGTATTGTCAACCAAGAGGCCCATCTGGGTATCAGTTTAACCAGCAACAGAACTTTGGGAATCAAGGAAACTTCAAGGGAAACTTTCAGAACAGAAACTATCAGAATAACTCTCAGTATCAAAGCTTGAACCAACAACAAGGTCAAACAGGATCCATCCCTTCTGATGACAAGCTATCCACCATTGAAAAGCTATTGCAAACACAACAAACGATGATAGTCAATCAACAAGCCCAGCAGAAGGCTATTGAAACTCAACTAGCTCAACTTGCTGCTAGTATTAAGCCACAAGCTGGAGTTTTCGCCGGACAACCTGAGAACAATCCGAAACATCTGGAGCAGCTGAAAGTTATCACCACAAGATCAGGGAAGAGTTATCCGGATCCACCAGCGAAAACAACTATGGATATCCCTGGGGAGAATGAACCTTTGACTAACCAAAACTCGACAACACCAGAATCGCAACCGAAGGAAAGAAGTACTGATAAAGGAAGTTCTGAGAAAACTACCAATGAAGAAGTAGAGATACCAGAGTCGGATATTCCTGTATATAAGCCTCGTGTTCCTTTCCCATCCCGTCTGCGGCAAACCAAGCTCGATACTAGATTCATCAAATTTAAAGAGGCTATGAAGAAACTCCATGTTGATATACCATTCCTAGATGCTCTTAATGAGATACCAGCCTGGACCAAGTATCTAAAGTCGCTCCTCACCAAGAAGTACATCACTGAAGAATATGAAACTGTAAAATTGGCTGCTACCACATCAGATATCATACTAAGCAAGATGCCAAAGAAACAAAAAGATCCAGGATCCTTCAGAATCTCATGTCACATTGGTGATTCATCATGCAAGAAAGGATTGGCAGATCTTGGCGCAAGTATTTCTATTATGCCGTTGAGTCTATGCAAGAGATTAGGATTCGAAGAATTGCTTCCGACTGCTATGACAATTCAACTTGCAGACAATTCAGTAAAAAGACCGTTAGGAATTCTTGAAGACATCCCAGTCAAGGTAGGCAAGGACGCATATGTTCCATGTGATTTTGTCATCATGGACATAAATGAGGACACTAAATACCCTCTTATCTTCGGCCGTCCTTTCCTGGCCACTGCTAGAGCCCTTATTGATGTTGAAGAAGGAACCTTACTTCTAAGGTTAGGAAAAGAGACTCTCGAATTTAAGGTTTTTGAAAGCATGAGAAGACCGAGTATACAGGAGGAAGTCTATCTGATAGATTGTGTTGAGCAGATGTCACAACTTACTCAAGAATATCACGAGTCATGCGATCCCTTGGAAATTTCTCTATATGACCTTTTTAATGATGAACCTACTGACCAACAAGATAAGGATTGCACCGAACCTCCCGATCCTGCTAAGGGAAATCCTGAAGCTACCTATGAGCAATTAAAGGTTACCGAAACCCCAGAAGAAATCAGTGAAAAACCAGAACCTCCTGAAATGAAGCCCCTACCTGAAGGACTGAAGTATATGTTTTTAGACGATCTCAAAGTTTGTCCTGTCATTATAAACTCTGGCTTAACAACCAAGCAAGAAGAGCAACTTCTGGAAGTTTTAAAGGAGAGCAAGAAAGCCATAGGCTATAAAATGAGTGACCTCACAGGGGTCAGTCAAGCCTTGTGCATGCACAAAATCCCCATGATGGAAGACCATAAGCCAACAATCGAGCATCAACGAAAGTTGAACCCGAATATGAAGGAAGTGGTTTGTCGTGAGATCATCAAACTTCTTACAGCTGGAATAATATACCCAATATCAGACTCACCATGGGTGAGCCCAGTTCATGTTGTACCCAAGAAGGGAGGTACTACCGTTATAAGAAATGAAAACAATGAGCTCATCCCCACCCGAACAGTAACTGGGTGGCGGATGTGTATTGATTATAGAAAGTTAAACAAGGCCACTCGAAAGGATCATTTTCCTATGCCCTTTCTCGATCAAGTCTTAGAAAGATTGGCCCATCAAGAATATTTCTGTTACTTGGATGGTTACTCTGGATTCTATCAAATTCCCATACATCCAGATGATCAAGAAAAAACAACTTTCACATGTCCCTTCGGGACATATGCTTTTAAAAGGATGCCATTTGGCTTGTGTAATGCCCCTGCAACTTTTCAACGCTGCATGACTGCCATATTTGCCGGGCTTACTGAAACTGTTATGGAGGTTTTTATGGACGATTTTTCTGTATATGGGGACTCCTTTGATTCCTGTCTTAAGCATCTCTCCATGGTCCTTAAATGCTGTGAAGAAGCACATCTGGTGCTAAATTGGGAGAAATGCCACTTTATGGTAAAGGAAGGCATTGTCTTGGGCCACAAGGTTAGCAACAAAGGAATCGAAGTTGATAAGGCCAAGATAGAAGTCATCTCTAAACTGGCAATCCCCACAAATGTAAAAGAAGTTCGCGCATTCCTTGGTCACGCTGGATTTTATAGAAGGTTTATACGTGATTTTTCCAAGATAACAAAGCCGATGACTAATCTTCTTCTAAAAGACGCTGATTTCAATTTCAATAAAGAATGTGTCAAAAGTTTTGATATGCTGAAGAGAGCCCTTACAACCACCCCCATTATTAGAGCTCCCGATTGGGACCACCCTTTTGAAATCATGTGTGATGCCAGTGATTACGCAGTGGGTGCGGTCTTAGGACAATGCATTGAGAAGAAACATTATGTTATCTATTATGCGTCAAAAACCCTCGACGAAGCTCAAAGGAACTATGCTACTACTGAAAAGGAACTTTTGGCAGTCATCTATGCGTTTGATAAATTTAGATCCTACCTTACTGGTTCGAAGGTAATCGTTTACACTGACCCTGCTGCTATCCGTTATCTTATGACAAAGAAGGATGCTAAGCCAAGGCTGATCAGATGGATACTCCTTCTACAAGAATTTGACCTTGAAATAAGAGATAAGAAAGGGACGGAGAATGTCGTGGCAGATCACCTGAGTCGCATCCACACTCTGGATGCTGAAGGAATTCTGATAAACGACTCTCTACCAGATGATCAGCTTATGAGAGTCTCAGAATTTGAACCATGGTATTCTGACCTAGTAAACTACCTTGCCGCCGGAGTCATCCATCCTCAATACACCGGGAACGCTCTGAAGAAATTTATGCATGATGTTAAGCATTACTATTGGGATGAACCATATCTTTTCAAACTCTGTGCAGATGGATTGTATAGACGTTGTGTCGCCAAAGAAGAAACTCATTCTATTTTGGAACAATGCCACTCAGGACCCGTAGGTGGGCATATGAGCTCTAAAAAGACTGCCTTAAAAGTTTTGCAATGTGGATTTTTCTGGCCAACTTTATCCAAGGACTGTTATGATTTTGTCATATCATGTGATAAGTGTCAAAGAGCTGGTAATATAACCAAGAGAGATGAAATGCCACTGAATCTATGGCAAGAAGTCGAGATATTTGACGTCTGGGGAGTGGACTATATGGGGCCATTCCCATCTTCTAATGGATTCTCTTACATCCTTGTGGCGGTGGACTACGTCTCCAAATGGGTTGAAGCTATACCAACCGTCACTTGTGACTCAAAACCTGTCATCAAACTTTTCAGAGATATTATCTTCCCACGGTTCGGAGTTCCGAGAACCGTAATATCTGACGGAGGATCCCACTTCATTGAAAGAAGCTTTGAAGCTCTTCTACGAAAACATGGCGTCTCACACAAGATAGCTTCGCCTTATCATCCACAAACCAGTGGACAGGTAGAGGTCTCCAACTGACAACTTAAGGCTATACTTGAGAAAACCGTTGGACATCATCAAAAAGATTGGGCGACAAAAATCAACGACGCTTTATGGGCTTATCGCACTGCTTATAAAACTCCCCTTGGGACTACCCCGTTTCGATTGATATATGGAAAGAGTTGCCACCTGCCAGTCGAACTTGAACATAAGGCATGGTGGGCAATTAAACAAATAAACTTCGATATGAAACAAGCGGGTCAAGCCAGAATTCTGCAACTCCATGAGCTGGATGAACTCAGAATGACAGCCTATGAGAATGCACGAATCTACAAAGAACGTACAAAACTCTGGCATGATGGAAATCTGAAACAAAAAGACATACGAGTAGGAGACCAAGTTTTAGTTTTCAACTCCAGATTAAAATTGTTTCCCGGAAAACTCCGCTCACGTTGGTGTGGACCTTACATCGTCAAAAGCATCTCTCCTTATGGTGCTTTCTCTTTATGGAGCGAAGGGTCTGGAGAATTTATAGCAAATGGCCATCGCTTGAAAAGATACTTCACTTCCACTGACATTGGCACTGACACAATGATCGAACTGGCAAATCCAAAAGACCCACCATGAAGCCAAAGGACTCTGTCGAGCCATCGACATAAAACAAAGGCGCTTGTCGGGAGGCAACCCGACCAATAAATCTGTTTTACTTTTCCCTTCCCAATTTTGTTTTATAGTTAATTTTCCTTAAATAAAATTTGCCTTATGAGAGAGTTTTTCTTTCAGGACACGAGATCGGATTGGTGCTGATCAGAATGAATTCATTCTCGGTAGTTATACCTGGTGTTTCCTTTCCCCTCCATCTTGAATTTAGGGTTTGCTCGAGGACGAGCAAATCTCTAAGTTCGGGGTGGAGGGTGGGTGGTACGTATTCCACTTCCACAATACACACACCCTCTTTTCATATTCAATATGTCTCTATCATAAAATTTTTCAAAATTTTGAACAGATACCTGATGAAATCTTATCTTTTGTTGATAAAAATGTAACTAACTTTTTGCTATGCATCTTCTATCATAACATCCTCCTTATTCGAAGCAAATCCTCAAGAGGACTGACTTTTGAAACTTGCCTGAAATCATCCTGTGAAACTTATGATTCCTAACATCATAATTCTTTTTACATAATGATAAGTGTCTGTCAAACTAATAGGGATCAAACACGTCGCGCTTCCTAACTGACTAGTGGAACAATGGCTCGGAAACCCCACCGGATCCGCATCAAGTCATTATTTGAGCAGAGTATGACAAAGAGAATAACCCGGTTTTGAATTGTAAATCAAGTTGCATCCTGATCTGAACTCTCTTCTACACTTCTTCTATCATCTTCGTATCCCTCCATCCATAAATACCACCAAAATAGCCAAACTTGTGCCAAACCCTAAGTTCGGGGTGGCACGCCACTTTCCCCATATCCGCTTCTTCCATACCCCTTCCAATAAATAGGGGCGTACCACCAAAAATGCAATCTCGAGTCGAATAGAGGAGAGATCTGCAATAAAAAGATGCCAAAGTGCACACAAAATAAATGCAATCTCGAGTCGAATAGAGGAGAGATTTGCAACAAAAGATGCCATAGCGCACACAAAAAATATGCAATAAATGAAATTGCAAAACAAATAAAAATCGCGAGTCGAATAGAGGAGAGATTTACTTCTTCTTTCCATACCTCCTTTCACTCCTTTTTCTACCTACGGGCACAATACATTCCCCACCATACTAAACTACACCAGTGTCAGATCGGATGCATCCTTGTTGATTCTGCGGGTATCTCAGAACTCCTACAAAACTCTTAGACATGCTTGGAGTTGGAAAAGGCGGGGAGGAAGCGTTGTTGGGAAACGAACTCAGGAACGAAGCTATGGAAAGACGTGTTTAGTGGTCCCAGGAAGTTATGGTACTCATTCATACTGAACAGAAAGAAAACATTTATGATGTGAAGATGAAGAAATCACACGGATCGAAAGTATTTCATCAGGCAACAGTTTCAAATTTTATGTTACTCGAGGACGAGCAACGATTTAAGTTCGGGGTGTTTGATGAGTGCATACTCATCATGATTTTCAAATACTTTTTTTTGACCAATTTAATATCCATTCCACATCTTTTCACCATAATATAAATCATAATGCACAAAATTACTCAGTGATTAAATAATCAAAGTTTTAACTAAATGACTTTCATTTTATGCAGGTGCAGCAGGCAACTCCATGCAAACGGTCTCAAGACCGTTTGGATCCATGCGGTCTCAAGACCGTTTGCTGGAACACACAAAGAACAAGACGAAACAAGTTGCCCAAGAAGCCCATGCAGTCTCAAGACCGTTTGGTCCCATGCGGTCCCAAGACCGTTTGGTCCCATGCGGTCCCAAGACCGTTTGGTCCCATGCGGTCCCAAGACCGTTTGGTCCCATGCGGTCCCAAGACCGTTTGGTCCCATGCGGTCCCAAGACCGTTTGGTCCCATGCGGTCCCAAGACCGTTTGGTCCCATACGGTCCCAAGACCGTTTGGTCCCATGCGGTCCCAAGACCGTTTGGACCCATGCGGTCCCAAGACCGTTTGGTCCCATGCGGTCCCAAGACCGTTTGGTCCCATGCGGTCCCAAGACCGTTTGGTCCCATGCGGTCCCAAGACCGTTCGATGCAAGCGCAAGGATCGATTTAAGAACTAAAGCTGTGAAACCACGCCAAGACAAAGAGCGATCAAAGCAAGACCGTTTGACGCCGAAACGGTCTCCAAACCGTTCGGTGCCCAAGCGGTCCCAAGACCGTTTGGCATCCAAACGGTCCCAAGACCGTTTGGCATCCAAACGGTCTCCAAACCGTTTGGCGTCCAAACGGTCTCTAGACCGTTTGGGGTCAGATCTGAAAACTATAAATAGACCCCCAGGGTCCCCATTTGAAGGATCGGTTCCGGACGCCGAAAGGCTGCCAGAGCACCATCCCGATCAAGTTCCACTCCATCTACTACTGGTGTTGCGTCCAAGGAGGCTAAGAAGAAGAAGAAGACGGAGCAAGGAGCGCATCTTCTTCACCGGGTTGCGTCCACCCTCTGCACCGAGCTCATGGCGGATATATCCTCTTCTTCTATCTTTCTTGTATCTCGCATCATGAGCGAGTAGTCCTCTTTCACTGGGGTGCGGGGACTAGCCCCGCTGCCCATGCAAACCATGTTCCCTTGTTAAACTTTCCATGGCAATGTATATAACTCTTCATTTTGTCGTTTATCGTTAAGCTTGTAGGTTGGTTATGTGCGTGTTTTCATCTTTGTGCTCCCTTTGTTGTGATAACTTCAATGCACGGGTTCCTATGTTGCGATAACTTCAAGACATGGGTTGGAATGTCGTTTAGCATGTTAGACCCTTGACGATAACTTCCGATGGGTTCCTTGAGGTCGTAAGTGTATGATCCGCGAGGGGACGATCCGTCTAACCTTCGGTGACACTTCTGTGCGCCTGACGCCCGTATGGGGGGTTCACAGCCTTAGTTGGATTTTGTATCTTCGTGCTTTTCGTCGATGTTTACACGTACAATAGTCGCTTGTTTGCTTTACGGTTTGCGCGGTTGACTCCCTGATTAGAAATAGGATGGGATTTCATCGAGGTCGTAAGTGTATGATCCGCGAGGGGATGATCCGTGTAACCTTCGGTGACACTTCTGTGCGCCTGACGCCCGTATGGGGGGTTCACAGCTTCCGTGGATTTTCTGTATCTTCAGAGCCGTAAGACGTATGATCCGGATGGCGATGAGAAATCGGCTGCCTATGGTGACGCTTACGCGGACCTGACGCCCGTATGGGGGGTTCTGCAGCAGCTCTACTTGGAGTGTTATTTCGTGCCTGGATTGTTCGCCAGAGAGTATGTTTGTGTGTGTAGCGGTGGTCAAACCCGGTACCATCCCAGCGATTTCATATCATTGATCTAAATCCATCTTTTATTCCGCATTTACTTTCTTGCAATTAGTTTAATCAAACCAAAATCAACCAACTGTTCTAAATATTAGTTTTACTTGGGCTAGATCTAACTAACAAAGATTCTTAAAAACATTGTCCTTTGGGTTCGATCCTCAACTATACTGCGATAAGATCCGTCCGCTTGCGGGTGGTATTGTTGCACTTGGTTTTGGTAAAAGCTCGGGGATATAAACCCCGAGTGAATTTGTTAGTGCATTCAAAAAGCCACATCAGGTCCTACCTCAATGGTAGCCATGTACTAAGTCATCCATAGACCTGATGGACCTACCCAATAGGTAGCCATGTACTAGGTCTTCCATAGACCTGATGGACCTACCCAATAGGTAGCCATGTACTAGGTCTTCCTCTGACCTGATGGACCTACCCAATAGGTAGCCATGTACTAGGTCAGCCATTAAGATACAGAGGGGACCAGGATCTGAGCTAGTAGGCTCATATATTATGTGATAGTCATATTCACATTATAGTTTGCATGAACTAAATTCATCCATCAGTTTATTTAAAGCAACCGATAAGACATTCAGGAATCGCCGTGAAACTAGAATGGTTATTCATAAGCGTAACCACATACCTGATTTGATGATTTCAGAAGCATTAAGAAAATCCAACCAAGCATGCAATCCAAGTGATTCAAAAATCACATAATTCCTGAAAAGAATATGTACTCTATTTATTACACATTTTATCAAGAACTTACTTTATTAAAATGGATTCACTTTCTAGGGTTTCTGTATCCATTTTAGGGTTTCGTTTTGCAATTAGGGTTTCCCTTCATCTTTCACCGCATTAAACCCTAATTTTATGTCATTACTCAAAAACCCTAGTTATCTTATATATTCTTCAATATTAAGGTTATCTCAACAACATATAACCCAGTTTCCATATTTAAAGGCACATTAATCATCAATTAATTTCATTAAACTTCTTTTACATTAAAGCTACTATTTTTATCCCTTTTAATTCATGACAAGATCATTATGTGCATCTATCATTAATTAAAAGTTCATTAGGGTCTACTTAACATATGAACTCATTTTGCCATCAATTCCACCCTTTATTCATGAAAAGACCTTAATTACTACTTTTAGGGTATTTATCCAGAATTAAGGACTTTCATATACAAATAACTTAGAACTATAATTTAACAATCATATTTTCACATTTTTCAATCTAAATATGATCTTATCTTCTTTTACCCTAAATTAGGGTTTCAAAATTATTTAATCATTCTCATATGAGGTATAACCCTAAATCATGCAATTCTACATCTAGATTAGGTTCGAATCTAACATTATCATTCAACAGGTTATTAATACTTCAATTAACCCATTAAGCATTCTAGATTCAACCTTTAATCACAAAAAGGGGTTTTAACTTAACTTTAATGCACTTTTCATCAACTTATAGTACTTTTTCAATTAAGAATGGAATCAATCTTTAATATCATTTTTATTGAATTCCTCTCGTTCTCCTGATCAAAATTCATATAGTATTTGTATTGATCCGAGCTACGATTTATTAGATATGACTTTTTGTAAGGATTTACTTACCAGAGCCAATCGGGTTGTGCCACGTCACTTCATTCCCATGCAAGATGCTTTGCTCGGCTGAGTTTGAGAATATTTCGAAATGAAAAAACTGCCCCTCCTTAAGTGGTCGGCTCTTCAATACCTGAAAGGGTAGAACGGTCCAATGCGCCTGGTTCTCCTTCAACCTCGCGATGGCATCATGCTGCTGCCCTAGCCCGTCGTTCTTCAGCTGTGCGTGGCTTCCCCCCTCTCCTCCAAGGGCCGGTGACCCTCCGGGACTACACCATCACCTCTGGCGCTCCCCCACGCATCCAGGGTTGGCATTAACCTGCGGCCAAAGCAGCCGGTTCGTGTTGGTCGGGCCTGCACCTCCCGGCGGCCCTGCAGCCATGCTGCTGCGGCCACACGCGATCCCAGGCGCGAAGCTTGACGGTAAACCTCCCCTGATGTCGTGGGAGTAAGCCGCATCAAAAAAGGTCATCCCCTGGTCCCTCACCACCCCATAGGTGTGCTGCTTTACATGGTTAGGGTTTTTACGTGCAAGAAACTAGAAGAGGGGAGAGAGAGGTGTGTAAGATCTTTCCAAAACCGACCAAGAGCTCTACCCCTTATATAGGGGAGAGTTCCCACGCCCTTCATTGCTCATCTAGGGATTAGCAACGCCCCTTTCCCATTAGGAATGTAATTCCTATATTAAAAGGCTAGTTTCTCTCTCTTATTTCTTGTATGTTCCTTTTCTTTTGCTATTAGGATTTTGAATATTACCACTTTCATCTTCCTCGTACTTGCCTTTTATGTATTGGCATGAAATTTCTATCTTCTTTAAATAGAAATAACTTCCTTTTTCATAATTCCATCAAAATCATTAATAAAGTATCATATTATCTTTTATTTTGCAAATTTTGGTATTTTCTCTTTCCTCTTCCTTCATTGGGGCTCCTTGTACCCCAAGAAACTCTATTATTTCGAAATTACTTTTTATTGAATACTTATTATCCTTCTAGATGCATCTATATGCATTATTTCACATTACCTTGTTTATTTCTTATTAAAATAATTCTTTTTGAGGATTTCTCTTTATTTCTCTTTTATTTTCCTCATTAGTCTTTCTTTTAATGTTAGCAACCTCATGGATATGAAACTTCCCCAAGAAGTCTCATTTATGCCTCTTTCCACTCATTTTCCATATTTTGACATTATTATCAATTTATTTCTTAATAAAGAAATACTTAATTAATCTTTTCTTTTCTTATTGTTTTCCTTTTGCAACCTTGGACTCCTTGGTACCCAACGAACCCAAGAGGCACGGAATCCTCTTTGGATTTTCCTTCTAGAGGTTTCTACATATTTCTTTTCTTAAAAATTCAGTTATCCATTTACTAATTGAATTTCCTTGTTATTTCCTTGTTATTGGGCCCAATAGCCAATAAAGCCCACAACACAAACATCAAGGCTATTGTAAACGAAATCCATGTCTTCAAAACAAATTATATCATTATTTGTTCAATTATCTTTAATATGAGAAATTATATTTCTCACCAATTGAACCCAAAAATTGGGGTTGTAACATTACACGTCATCAATTTAGTTGATTGATAAATGTACATGTGTTGCATGTCTTAAGTGTCATATATATAATATATTTATATTAATATATTACTTAGTTAAATGGGCACCCGCGGATGCCCGCGGATCACCCATGAAACCCACTAAATAAATGGGTGAGTATGCATTTGGGTGATTTCTAGCGGGTGGCAAATTTCGCCACCCAAACCCAACTTAAACAGGTTGACCCATGGGCGCCCGCGGATTTTGACCCAGTTTGACATGTCTAATCACATCCTACACATTTTAAAAGAAATTCCATCCTAGGAATTAAGCCATAAACCACTTTATCACATCATATACATCTTAAAAGAAAATTTCGTCCTTGAAATTAAGCATCATCTTACTTCAAGGAACAACCAGAAGTTCTTCATCCATATGTAGGACACTACTCTATGTGCAACATATCTAAAAGCAAAGCTCCATAAACATCATGTCCAAAACATATATGTACCACTCTTAGGAGGCTATTAACAGTTTAGGGTAAACTACCCCATCAAAAGGGTTTAGAGACTCATGTTATGTCATGACATATCTCATATGTTAGGGTTGCATCCTAATTTTACCCAAGTATTAACGTGCAACGATACATCATGTTATCATGTTCTAAAGGAGTTAACTAAAGTTAGCCCATTATATCAAGGTGTCATCACCATTTTATTGAGGTAATTGCTAGAACATGTTCAACACTAACATATGCCTTTTAGGAGGTAGTTAACTAAAGTTAACCCACATTATCCATCTAGATCATATCAAGGTGTTATAATCATTCTGGCTGTCAAACTATTTTTTTAAGCACTAACACCTTGTGTAACATGTTTCATGTTTTATATGATCTTATTTCATTTTTCCAAATAAATTGCAACATTTACTAGTGAAATCATCACAAGCACTACTACAGAAATGGCTTATAAAGTCGGTTTGCAGAGTGTCGGTTGTAAACAAAAACTGACACATAAACACTAATGTGTCGGTTTTTAACAGAAACCGACATCCAACCCATGAAGGTCGACCAGACAAAGGTACCACTTTTATTAAGTGTCAGTTAATTAATAAACAACCGACACATAAACTCAACCGCCAAACCCAAAATTCCAGCAAAAAAATTGGCTCCAAAATTTGACATATGTTGTCGGTTCTTTAATAAATAACCGACGACTAAAGGGTATGCGCGAGACAGGAATAGTTGTCGGTTGTCTTTTATTTATACACCGACGACTATAATCTAGTATAGGTGTCGGTTTGTAGCAAAAAACCGACATTGTTAGATTAGTTGTCGGTTTTTTAAAATAACCGACACATATTGTTAACTTAATAGCTCACCCTGCCCGAACGATTCTTCCCATTTCCCTATTTCGTTCCCGATTTCCCTAGCTCCGGCGATTTCCTACTCCCTAACGCCGCCGCCGCCGCTCGCTGCCGTTCGTGCTCCGCCGTCGTGCTCTGTCGCCTTCGTGCTCCCTGCCGTTCGTGCTCGCCGCCGCCGTCGTGCTCCCTGCCATCGTGCTCCCTACGTCGAGCGAGAAGCAGTCCCGCCCGCCGGCCTCCCTCTCCGCCCGCCGGCCTGCCTCTCCGCCCGCCGGCCTCCTTCTCCGCCGTCGCCGGTAGAAGCTAGCCTCGCCGCCCTCTCCACCAGGTATGCCCGCCCGCCCTCCCTGCCTTCTGCTAGCCCCCCCCCCCCCCCCCGCCGCCCTCTCCTCTGCTCCGGTGGCTGCTTGGGCGGTGCCAAGGCACGCCCAAGCAGCTGCTGGGCATTTTTTTTAAAGTTATTTACTTATTTGTGTTTAGGGTTTAGGTACTGATTTTGTGCTTCTACTTACTTGAATACATGTACTGCAATATATGCATCTAATGCCTTAAATGGAAGACTCGAATGTTATAAAATCCCATCAAAGTAGGTAGAAACAACTTATATATATTCAGATCTTAATAATTCCATGAAGTGCACATTATCTTACTCAGGAAAAGTATGTGTATAATGTAGGATTAGTTCCATATAATGGTTCTATTTTAGTTCCATATAATGGTTCTATTTTAGTAAGCACCTAGACAAGCAATAAAAGGTTAACTAATGTTAGACAACTTTTTCTGAAAATATATAACATCGTTATATGTACTTACACTTTGTTAATACTAATATTGTGCAGTCTTTGTCTTCCCATAACAGTCACTATGAACTGGGCCTCTATGTCAATGTTAACGTTCCCTATTGAAGAACAATTGGACATCATCCTAGATGATCGTTCCTTAAACCAATTGGTCATACCCAAACATTGGCGTTTTCTAAAAGGAAGACACTACATGCCTGGTAAAGTGACCCTAACTTTTGGCAATTATTCACATGTTATCGAGGTTGAGTATGATTTGGCGGGAAATCTTGTATCAAAATCCGGTTGGTGTGATTGGATTGGAGAGATGTATCTGGTCCGTTGGAACAAGCTTTTTCTCCGTCCAGTTGGCGATAATTCCATCAAAGTTTGGATAACCAACAGCAACTGCGAGACCCCCGATCATCTTCTGCGGTATGAGCGCACGGCGTCGCATATCAGCTCGGACAAATCTGAATCTGAGGCCCCTGTCAGTTCAGATTCATCTAAATACAGTGAGGAGCTTCGTGACACAGCTTCATCATCAAAAAGAAGTTACTGATGCATGCGGGACCATGTTGGTGTAGTATTTAGTTGTCTATCTATCTAGACTTGTCTGTATTAATAGTTTTTTTAATTATGCGCATGTTTAGGGGTACACCAACCCCTTTGTTTAGTTATTGTTATAACTAAAGTGTGTGTTCCCATGAATGGAACTGAAAGTTGTTACATGAATGCTTATAACTGAAGTGTGTGTTCCCATGAATGTTCCCATTTGCATGATTACACTACTATTGTCTCATATTGTCTTGCCTCAAAAAAAAATTTCTCATATTGTTTAGTCTATTTTAATATGACATACTTGCTTATATCTTGCTTAATGATGAACTGTAATGCACACATGTGACATGCTTGGAATGTAAATGATGAACTTTTCCCTAAATTGCCAATCATGCTTTTAAAGACATCAATAATCACCCTAACTTGAAAAACTAGGATTCTAGGTATAAGAATGACAATACATTATTTGTTGGCCTAGAAACCCATCCAAGATTTACTCATTAGGAGTAAATCTTGGATAGTCCCCGGTTTGGGACTATTCTTGAACACATAATCTCACTTAGGATGTAAGTGTATAATGTGTATTGGGTTTTCAAGAAAATTTTGGCAGCATTTCCCCGTTTGTTCTCTAAGTACATATGTACTTGGAGAACAACGGGGAAATGTTGCCGAAATTTTCTTGAAAACCCAATACACATTATACACTTACTAGTGAGATTAGGTGTTCAAGAATGGATAGGTGGTACACATTTATTATATATAATAATGACATAACATGTATTTGTTAACCCTAGACCCTAATCTTGTCCTAATATATACTTGTTTTCTCTTTGATCATAGAATGGATAGATCATGGATGTCCATTCGCAATCGTTGCAGCCCAGATTTTATTTCTGGTCTTCACCAATTCATTAAATTTGCCGAGGAACATAGGAAACAACCTGGAGATAGGTTCTACTGTCCATGTAGACATTGCGGTAACAACTTGAAAGTCAACACTGGTGACAAAATCATGACTCATGTCATGTGCAACTGGATTATACAAGGCTATACAGAATGGCACTGGCATGGAGAGATTTCAAACCCGAAACCAATGGATGTCGATAACAGTGCTTGTGTGGAAGAAGAAATTGCCTACGATGACATAGATGTGAATGAACCAGTTCCAGTAGACATCGTTGATGCGATGCTGGATAGTTGTGGGTAGAGCACACCGATCCACCTCCCATTTTTAGAAACATTGTGCATGATGCTGAGATGTCGTTATACACAGGTTGTACTAATTTTACGAAGCTTAACGCTGTGTTGAGATTGTATAAGTTGAAAGCTAACAATAGATGGAGCGACAAAAGCTTCACGTCATTGTTGTCTTTGTTGAAAGAAATGCTTCCTGAAGGAAACGAGCTGCCAATCTCAACATACCAGGTAAAGAAATTGTTGTGCCCAATGGGAATGGATGCCAAGAAGATACACGCATGCCCTAATGATTGTGTATTATTTCAAAAGGACTATGCAGATTTGAAAGATTGTCCAAAATGTGGTGCGTCACGGTATAAATTGACGACTTCAGGGGAGTCCAAAACTGGTTCTCCTGCCAAGGTGATGTGGTATCTACCTATAATATCACAGTTTCAACGCTTGTTTGCCAATCTGATAGATGCAAAGAATTTGAGGTGGCATGCAGAGAAAAATAATGATGGGATCCTACGACATGCGTCTGATTCCCCACAGTGGAAGAAGATTGATGTATTGTACCCTGAATTTGGTGAAGAAGACAGGAATCTAAGACTTGGGCTTTGTACAGACGGGATGAATCCGTACGGGACATTGAGCAGCCAACATAGCACTTGTCCAGTCATGCTTGTTATATATAATCTTCCTCCCTGGCTGTGTATGAAAAAATAAGTACGTAATGTTGTCGTTGTTGATATCGGGCCCTAAACAACCTGGAAATGACATCGATGTTTATCTTGAACCTCTGATTGATGACTTAAAGAAACTCTAGGGTGAAGGTGTGATGACCTATGATGCTTCACGAAAAGAGACATTTCGTTTGCATGCTATGTTGTTTTGCACTATTAATGACTTTCCAGCATATGGGAATTTGTCTAGATATAGTGTCAAAGGAGCTAAAGTGTGTCCTATATGTGAAGAGAACACTGATTCAATAAGACTAAAACATGGCGGTAAGAATGTTTATCTCGGTCATCGAAGGTTTCTTCCAAGATTCCATCTGTATCGTAGGAAGCGCAAAGCATTCAATGGATTGAATGAGGAACGCACTGCACCTAAACCTATACCAGGGGAGGTTGTTTATGAAAGAATAAAAGACTTTGTCAATGAATTTGGTAAGAGATCACAAGGTACTACACGGAGTGACAATTCTTCATTCAAGAAGAAGTCAATATTTTGGGATCTTCCTTATTGGAGTTCTTTGACAGTCAGACATTGTATCGATGTAATGCACGTTGAGAAAAATGTCTGTGATAGCATCATTGGTAGTCTGTTAAATATACCAGGTAAGACTAAAGATGGGATAAAATCCAGACTAGATCTACGTGAAATGGGAATAAGGTCAGAATTAATAGAATTACGTGAAATGGGTAGTAAAAGAACATACTTACCTCCTGCATGTTACACGTTGTCTAGAAAAGAGAAGAAAGCTTTTTGTGAATGCTTGATAAATGTTAAGGTGCCAAATGGTTACTCATCCAACATCCGTAGATTGGTATCAATGAAAGATCTGAAGTTGATAGGACTTAAATCTCATGATTGTCACACTCTAATGCAACAAATATTGCCTGTGGCAATTCGATCTATATTGCCGAAGCATGTAAGGTTTGCAATCACCAGACTTTGTTTCTTTTTCAACAGTCTCTGCAGCAAAGTTATTGACCCTGAGACTCTCGATAATTTGCAAAGAGAAGTGGTTGTTACCCTATGTCAGCTTGAGATGTATTTCCCTCCTTCGTTCTTTGATATCATGGTACATCTTGTTGTCCACTTGACTAGGGAAGTGAAAATCTTGGGCCCAGTTTTCTTGCATTGGATGTATCCCTTTGAACGATACATGAGCGTTTTTAAAGGTGATGTTCGAAACCGTTATCGACCTGAAGGGAGTATTATTGAAGGTTATGTGGCGAGAGAGGTTATGGATTTTTGCAATGACTTTCTCAGTGGTAATGACACTCCTGATAATGACAAGAATATTGACGAGCTATTTGGCAAAGGAATTTTGGGATCACGTGTGAAAGTAATCAGCCGTGAGCAGTTGGAACAAGCTCACTTGTATATTTTACACAACATGGACGAAGTGAACGTTTATATCGAGGAACATACCAATTTCATCAAAAGACAATATCCTCGAGCCAATACAATGTGGCTTGCTAGAGAGCATAACAAGATTTTTATTAAGTGGTTTGAAGATAAAGTCTTACATCAACTATCTGAAACACCAGATGATATTACTGAAACTATCAAATGCCTCGCCTTTAAACCAAAGTTGACTGTTATGTCTTATGAAGGGTATGACATTAATGGATTCACATATTACACAAAGTGCCAAGATGATAAGAGTGTCGTCCAAAACAGTGGGGTCACCCTTCAAGCATCAACTATGTTTTTTGCAAGTGCAAAGGATAAGAGTCCACGTGAAGCTAAAATGTCATATTACGGTGTCATTGAAGATATATGGGAATTTGACTACATAGATTTCAGAATTCCACTCTTCAAATGTAATTGGGTTGATAACACCAAAGGAGTTATAGTGGATGAATTGGGTTTCACTTTAGTGAACTTTGAAAAGATTGGCGAGAAGGCTGAACCATTCATATTGGCATCGCAGGTGAAACAAGTATTTTATATCGATGATCCTGCAAATGATAAATGGTCGGTTGTTCTTCATGGTAAACGACAGTTCATTTAAGATCCTATAGATGAAGAAGAGTACTATGATAAATATGATGACTCCAGTCCATTCTCAGTTGAGTTTCCAACTCCAGAAAATATTGAAGCTAATGATGACTTATATGTGCGCGGAGATCACAATGAAGGATTGTTAATTGATAAAAGATCACAATTTTAGAGGCATGCATGTTTATATTTTTTTATTGAAGCTAAATGTTTACTTTTTTAATATCAATATCATTTTCTGATTTGATGTTTCATTATTTTCTAGTTAATACAAATGCTAAACATTGTGGGAGGGTGCTAAAGAACTATAGGACCAATCTCACCCGAGATTACATACGCGATGCTGAGAGTAGGTTCTTGATCTATTCCAATTCTAGACAATATTGATCAGTATTTCACTAACTCTACACTAATAATTTTTGTAGAGAAGCAGGATACTGATACAATACATAAAGTGCAGCACACACAAGTGGTTCAGATTCATATAACAACATGACAGACTAACACACATATATATAGTGCATAACAACAGCAGCTCCGAATTTACATACAACACTAACTTAGTACATATATAGTGGACTAAGGTGACGATACCACCTGCTAAAATAGGTTACCGACTACATGTTACGACTGGGAGGTCGTGATTCTACAACGTATGCATTAGCAGAAGGACAAACATATCACCATATGAGGACAAACATATGGTGATCTATTTGTCCTCCTGCTAATGCATACTGTTTTGGAATCACGACCTCCCAGTCGTAACATGTAGTTGTCGGTAACCTGTTTTACCAGGTGGGATTGTCACCTTATAAGTCCCACTATATATGTACTAAGCTAGTGTTGTATGTAAATTCGACGCTGCTGTTGTTATATACTATATATGTGTTAGTCTGTCATATTGTATGGACATCGATTGTATTGCTCAGGTATTATATAGTCTCATTAGATAATATGAAATATATCAATCTTAATTATAGCTCATTAGTTATATATATACATCATTCTCTTTACAGGTGTTTAGAGCTGACCCCACTACAGGAATAGACTTACCAGATGTACATGCTCCCTATATGATGGGAGAATGAAATGAAGTAAGAGAAGAATGGGCAACAACCATACAAATAGTGGGGATTTTGTAAATGAATTTCTGAATTATAATATGTGTGAATGTTTCTACATGTCTAGATGTTTCTACATGTGTCTGAGTGAAAATGAATGAAAGTTAGGTTACTATATGAATGTTTCTACATGTGAGAATGTGAATGAATGGAACTACAGATTGCTAGCTACATGAATGTTTCTAAATGTGTGAAAATAAAATGGAACTGCAGGTTGTATTGCTAAATGCATGTGTGAATATTTTTGTTGTTAAATTTGCAGGTTTGTGGCATGTTGTTGGCTGATATCAATGGATGTCGTAAAACCTGCAGTTCAGTTAACTAAACTGCAGGTTTCTCATCCTGCGACCAGCCACAGCAGGTCTGCAGGTCTGTAAAAAAAAGACAATAGGCGTCGGTTATTTGTAAAAAACCGACACACATTGATGTAATGTCAGGTTTTTAGATATAACCGGCGCCTATTTCCTGTGGCGCGAACATATATGGTGTCGGTTTCTTACTACAAACTGACACTGATAGTGCCCAAGCTGGCGCCAATAACAGGCGTCGGTATTTGTAAACAACCGACACATAACGTTACAGTGTCGGTTATTTATATGTAACCGACACATATTCTTTTGGCGCGAAGACATATTTCGTCAGTTTTTGGCTTATAACTGACACTGACAGCGCCCAAGATGGCGCCCTTTCTGTGGCGCGAAGGTTTTGGGTGTCGGTTTCTTAACTAATAACTGACGCCTATAGTCCCCTGATGGCGCGTTTTCGGTCGCGCGCGAAGAGTTTGGGTGTCGATTCTGGAACTGACGTGTAATGGGTGACCTTTTAGTGTCGCCCACATAGGCGTCGCTCAGAAACCGACACTAAAGGCCTTAAATAACCGACACTAAAGGTAGGTTCTGTAGTAGTGAAGATTAAACTACAGTTTCACATTAATCATCATTATTCATGTACATGGTTAACCATTTATACATTGACATTTATTAAGACATTTTTGGATTTCCATCACATCATGTATATATCACATCTCAAAATTAGGTCACAACCTTACATATATTATAACATGGCGGTGCTAATCCAACATATATCAAAAACTTTATCTAGTTTAATTGAGGTTCTCCCAACCCATATCATGAGGGTAATGTCACTCTTAGTCTCTCTGAGCTAACTCAAATATATGAGTATCTCATATGCACAAACTATATCTTCCCTCTCGGTCTAGGGTTCTCAGGTATACCTCATTGGCACTAGAGATAGACTTACAAGCTCTAGCCACATAATCCCAATCCCAAACATAATATGACATTCTCATCATAGATCTCTAACCATGGCATATTATATATCATCTCTCTCTTACATGTACACAACTAGATTCCTAGATGGGAACCACCAACCTGAGCATGAGGCTTCATACAAACCAACCCAGCTACCTCCTCCAGGGTCTTGGGCTGTCTCCCTCACCCAGATGGTAGGCACTCGTATTCATATTCACATGCACATATATATTGAGCCTCTATCTATCTCTAGGGTTTGGCCCTCCCAAGGACATCTAGGGTTCAACAAGACTATAGGAATCATGCATAAAGCAAATCAACGCAATCACTTAGGAGTATTCTCGTTTAGGACATATCATATCACATATCTCTCATATCATGGAGTTTAGGTTTTGTAACCTTCTCCTTGTGGGTCTCACTCTCTCTGGAGTTAACCCTAAAATTGGTCCTAACACTATAGGTCCTCCTTTGTAAAAGAGATTGAGGCTCTTGCTGATTCATAATCTTATCTTAGCTTATCTTATCTCATATTACAAGAACATACATCCTTTCATCATCAAAGCCTCTCTCAATCCTCAAAACTGAAACTTAAGTCCTCAAAGACAAACATATATCAACATAATCTATCTTATATTATCTATATAAGACCTACATCATATCATAAAAACTTATTTCATCTATTCCATCTATCACATATTCCAACAAGGCTCTAGACATCTTATCTAGAACTACTCTCTCTTCTAGACCGATGTCATTCACTTTCACTTAGGTTACATGACCACTTCCTACTCATACTTGTGTGGGGACACATTTTTGTAATACATATATATAATAAAATATTATATAGTTTTTCTCTGATAAAACAAGCGTCAGAGAAAACTATCAAGGTTCGATCTGATTGGAATCAAAAACCAAATCCTAAAAATGAGTGTCCCACACATAGTAGAGAGTACAGTGCCATGAAAACTAGTGAAAAGGGTGAGAACATGGTGTAGACTACTGTAGCTACTCTAGACAACGAGCGCCATATGTCTAGGGTTTCTCTTCCCTTGATATACGTCATTTCCAAATAATGCAACATCCCATACAGCTGCACTATTAGGAAAGAATGACATATAAGGAATTTCTATACAACAAGCACCAGTCCAGACCTAGTTCTCAGACATCTAGGTACTAACCTAGAGGATAGGTCAGATCTAGTCTCTAAAAGATGACTAATCTAACCCTAAAGATTATTAAGTTCAAGGTTCTTTAGTTTTGAGTTACATAATGAGCAAATGTCAGGCTTTGCTATTATTCATGCTCTGATACCACCTATGATGTCCCCAGATTTCTTAAAACTTAATCTGTTGTGTGACGTCCAAACTAAAACCCTCACCTCAGTGAGAATTCCAATTTGAACACCCCATACTAGGGTAAGAAGAAGAAAACCAGAGGAAGTCAGAAGGAAACACAATAGCACATGCACATGAACAATAATAAAACCATACAACACATGTTCACCATTCAACATATAATTACAACATGATTTGTTACAACATTTGATATTACATATTGAACAACAAACTTATACATATACATGTACTACATCTTAACAACAGGATCTTAAGACAACAGGTCCACATGTACATCAGCTCGCCACACAACTCTCAACTATACTGGATCTTCAAGTATAACCACAACCTAAACAAAAGATTACATGTGGTACACGTTAGCATAATATTGAAGAATATTGTACTGAGTATGCCTATGTGTCTTTTATATACCTCTCATCATATCATGGCAATAAGATAAAACTAATACTTGGCAGTAACAGAAGAATATAAGAAAAGCATATACTTGCACAAAAATATTCATTAACAAGAGAGAATACATATTTTAAGCTTATTTTCCATTATATATCTCGTACATCTGCCCCAAGGGCTTTGATATTTTAAGGCATTATGATCTACCCCCGAGGAGTTTGTGATCATTATACATGTGATCTACCCCCTAGGAGTTTGTGATCACTTTCCGACCACCGTGTTCTTTCATATAATGGAACAAATATATTATGTTTGATGTGTTCCTAGCAATAAGTATAGAAAAGCTCAAGCAACATAACATACAGGAACAATCATTTCAACCAATATCATATGCCAAGTATTTTACTACACATATATCACATGCATATTGTATAATAAGCCAAGTAAGAGGTAATGGCGTACCTTGATCAAGAGATAAACTTAATCATCACATATATACAAGAGTCAACTATGTATCCCAGGTTAAACCCTGATTAAGACAAGATCACATATATCACCATCAGGTTCTTATCATCTTACATCTCATCTTAACCCGAATTGTATCCATTTTAGGGTTTACTTAAATCACTAGGATATGTACTTTATTACTTCTCTTATCATCTTGTTGTTATGTTCCTGACTTAGAAATTAGCTTACTGATCTCATATTCTAGATTAGGATACATAATCTGAATATTATCTTCCATAGCATTTCATGCACATATTAACCCTAGGTTACATCATTAACCTAAATTAGGGTTTTAAATCATGTATTAAGGGTCAACTTCATATAACATGGATTTTGTGTATAAACTGATCTCATATTTACATATTATCTTCCAATTTCTGAAATAAGAGTGTTCTGTACATTTCATCATTTATTGAGCTCGTATGCATTAATTGCATTTTATATATAGGGTTATTAGTCCTAGATGGACATTCTAAGTGAAATACATTATTATGTGTCATAACATGATTATATATGATGTCACACGTGTTCTAAAACACATTTAGGAGTTACCAGAACATTCTCATAATTTTAGGCCAACATTTATTATTTATTAGACATGAAAGACCATTTTACATCCAACATGATAACTCTAATATTTAAGAATCAAAATACTGATATCATTGCCCCATATTGTTCTAATTAATTTTATGAAAATTTCGGTATATTATTTGTAATTTTCTGACAAGCATACTAATTTCTACATATTATTGAAATTCTAAGCATTTTTTGGATTTTACCTTGTTCTAGCCAATCAGCATCCGCCGCGTGGGCCCTGAGGGTGCGCTTCACTCCCAGCTTACCTTGCTGAGCCAGACGGTTCTCAGTGGTTCATTGCCTCTGGACCGCCCGCTCTTCCCCCTCACGATCCAAGAGTCCAACACCAGCATATGCGATGTGCGTCTCCTCTAGTTTGCGTTCGAGAACTGCCGCCGCCGCCAAGAGCTCTAGGGATCTCGACGTCGCCGCTTGGCCCAGCTCTAGAAATGGCTTGCAGTGATAGACCCTTCCTATTCTTCTTCTTCCTCGGTGTTCAGCGTCCCGCTCTCCTGTGCGTGAGCTGCCGATCACACCTGATAGTTTTGGGCGTATGACGGCCGCCGCCGCACGGGACTCTATGTTCCACGCCGCTGCCGCCGATCTCTCCTTTGGAAGGCAACAATCCCCAAACTCCTCGTGTACTCGCACGCGATGCAGCGCTGAAGCCCAATACCCTCCTGTCTCGGCGCCTCTAGATCTCCGTCTTGCACAGCACGTCGCCAGCCCATCCGTAGCCCGCATGTTTCCTCCTTCGATGACGTGGAGTCAGCCACCTTCCCCAGCTGTCGAGTCGTACATCTTATTCGCAAATCGGGGCTCTTCCCAAAGCTTCGCCTATCTCCCTTTGTTCCCGAGGCCCTGAGGCCACCTCCATTGTGGCGGCTCCTCGCGGCTGGAGAAACTCGCCGCCGCCAGCAGGGACTGCAGACTCTTTCTCCCTTGAAAACTTCCTCTTACGGTCATCTTCTATCTCAGCCTTCTACTGCAAACCCTACTGGGTGGTTACAGATGTGCGGGCTTATTCTCTGGGCTCTCGCCTTCAAAACACTTGAGTGAGGGGTCAACCGGCCGCTTCCATTCGTCATGGTGAGACTGATCAATCTTCAGCTGATTTTCCCCTCTTTCCCATGTTATCCATACCACCACGTCATGGACGGTAATTACGGATGCAACTGCTATGAAGAAGACCGATCCTCTAACGATTTGATCTAGAAGATCCAAGGGTAGAAAAAGACCCACACAGTCAATCCGTGGTTCACTCAAGTCTAGTTTGCATGACACTGTATATCCGGATCTGAGCTAAAAGCAAACATGTACCTTGGTCCATTATGCTCAAAACTACACATGATTTAATTATATTCAAACCTCAATAAATTCATCTAGGAACTTCCAAACCTCATGAAACTTTGATCATAGATTTATTATCATCCAAGCTACCTCCCATCCAATGTTGGTGCCAAAACTCAATTATATGACCAATCAATTAAATTCCTCAAATAGGCATAAACTTATAGATCTTAATATCAAACAACACTTAACTTTATCAAATACTTGGAACTCCCAAAGATAACTAAAACCCACATGAGTTGACATATGTCATTGAACATTTAAATATTTCAAATTTCCACTCCATCACAATAGGCTAATCGGGCCATGTTTGGACAAGCCACAAGAAGACTGATTGCATCAATTGCCACATGGCTCAATGATGAATGCATATTCATCATAGTTTTTGGTTATTTTTACCATAGTTTCATTAGAAATGGCTTTGTTTTGATCTTCTTAGGCTTCATGCGAATTTGAAGGAATTGATCTTTTCTTGACTCCTATTGCGGGTTTTGAGTCTTATCACTCTGTATCAAGAAGACCTATGTATTTTGAGAAGTTTTAGAAGCAATTTTGTGCCCAAGGTCAAATTGACCTACTAATTGGCCTACCTATCGACCTTCAAATATCATCAATGATCGAGCTAAGGTTATCAACCATTAGTCCATTAACCTCAATGCTCGAGCATCCCATCGACCTTCAAGGTCGATTACCAAAGATAAAGCTCCATGATCGACCAAAATATGCATCTACAATTGGTCGATAGATACTGGTCAATAGGCAGTGGTCGATAGCCACTAGATGATAGATACTAATCTACAAGCAATGCTCAATAGTTGTGACATCAGTAGACATGACTCACATCCATTAACCCTAATGCTTTCCACATGTACTATACATAGACCCTACAACCGTCACCAACAAAGTAGAAGATTTTCCATGAAACTATCCATATTCGCTTGGTCCTTTCTCCCTTAACCTCTGTGGTAAGTAAGGAATATCAACAAAGAGAGAAAACATGTAGCCAAGCTATCTTCCATCATTGTGATCCACCCTTTGGTATTCCCTTGGTCCTTCCTACCTCTATGGCAAGGAAAGACGATCAACCAACACTACTACAGAAATGGCTTATAAAGTCACTTTTCAAGGTGTCGGTTGTATACATAAACCGACACCTAAACTCTACAGTGTCGGTTGATAACATAAACTGACATCCAATCTATGAAGGTCGACCAGACACGGGTACCACTTTTATTAAGTGTCAGTTAATTAATAAAAAACTGACACCTAAAATCAACCGCCAAAACCAAAATTCCAGCAAAAAAATTACTTTCAAAATTTGACATATGGCGTCGGTTCATAAATAAATAACTGACGACAAAAGGTTATTCGTGAGACAGGAATAGTTGTCAGTTGTCTTTTAGTTAAAAACCGACGACTATAATCTAGTAGAGGTGTCGGTTTTTGGAAAAGAACCGACACTGTTAGTTTAGTTGTCAGTTTTTTTGAATAACCGACGCTTATTGTCAACTTAATAGCTCACCAGCGCGAGCGACTCTTCCCCTTTCCCTGTTTCATTCCCGATTTCAAATGTTAGGTCCAGCGATTTCTTGCTCGCCCCCGTCGGTCGTTGCTCTGTGCTCGCGCCCGCCGCTGCTCCGTGCTCCACCGCCGCTGTCGTGCTCCTGCTCCTGCCCTCACCGCTGCTCCGTGCTCACCGGCGGCCGTGCTCCTGCTCATGCTCCTTCTCCCGCCCTCTGTGCTCACCGGCGGCCGTGCTCCTACTCCGTGCCCTCGTCGTTGCTTCGTGCCCTCGCCGCTGCTCCTGCTGCTCTCCCTTCCGTCGCCGCTCCTCGCCGCCGCTTCTCCCCCCGCTGGTGGCTGCTGTGCTCCGGCCGCTGCTCTCCTCTACCCTCAAGGTATGCCCGCCCTACCTTCTTCCTTCTTCCTCTGCTCCGGCGGCTGCTTGGGCGGTGCCAAGGCACGCCCAAGCAGCTGCTAGGCATTTTTTATTTTTATTTTTAAGTTATTTACTTATTTGTGTTTAGGGTTTAGGTACTGATTTTGTGCTTCTACTGAGATGAATCCTCTATTGTCCTTATCATGATTAAAAGTGTTGGTAAATGTAGATGAATGAATAGGAAGCAGGACTTGTAACCACATATGCTGATAGGAAATATGAAGTTATTTTATATTAATATACACCGGTTGTATCTCTGTCTGATAGGAACTGAAAACAATGAATCCAAACATACTAGTTCTAGTCTACGAATCGCAGGATAGTTGTACGCTCCACAACCTGCTTTTTCTTGAAAGCTGATTATAACTGCGTTGCAACATCCGGATACATATGTGCTATACCAATCTGATAGTCCATGATAGAACAAAGCATAATGATGTTGACTGCAACTTTGTGCGTCATGCTATTCTGAATTAAGTGTATATTTACTTCATAATTGAATATTTAAGTAAGTTATAGATATCTTCACCAAACCTCTTTCGGAAACTTGTTTCATTGTTGAGTATATTGAGAATCCTAATCACCCTTCTTGCTTAATGATGAACTATAATGCACACATGTGACATGCTTGGAATGTAAATGATGAACTTTTCCCTAAATTGCCAATCATGCTTTTAAAGACATCAATAATCACCCTAACTTGAAGAACAAGGATTTTAGGTATAAGAATGACAACACATTATTTGTTGGCCTAGAAACCCATCCAAGATTTACCATAGGTAGCACACCTCTGTCTCGCCATGATGTCTGGATAGCTGGGAGGCAAAATAAGAAGGGAGAAATAACGAAGGCCGCAACTGCTGAGGTGGCTGCAAAAATGGTAAAATACAACTCTTACATCAATCATTCAAATATTGATTATTTGTGTTGTTTACTTAATTACAAATTTTTGTTTTGGCGATTAACGGGAGCTGCACGAGCTGAGGAAACAAGGCAAGTTCATCCCTGAGGGAACAAGGGATGAATTGACAGTTGCTCTGGGTAACCCAGAGCATCCTGGACGTGTTAGGGATGCAGGCGCAGGTGTGGGCATAAAAGCTTTTTTGGGCCATCCCAGCGCAAACATGTCCCAAAAGCGGGACTTTCACAAGAAGAGGTAACATATTCTTTCTTTATAATGTTACTGTAAAAGAGAATTCAATAATCAGAAGCTAACATTTCTTTTATCCATGTATAGGTACATAAGATATTTGAGAGGAAACTCGAAGAAGCAATGAAAAAGTGGCAGGCATCTCAGACTGCACCTCAGCAGACAGTACCTATAGCTCCTACTGCAGGCTCTACTCCTACTGCAGAGGTTGGGAGTAATCCTGTAGACCCACCACCTAGCACATCCGCTGTAAGTATTTTTATGACATCGTAACTAGTTTTTTAATTCAAGATGACATGTATATATGAAATTGTAGTCGTTTCAAAAAAAGATGATATGTATATATGTATATAACATTCTTTACACAAAAATTTGTAGGGGTTGAAGCGATGTCGTCTAAAAAGTAATGAATATGTCGTTGAAGAGGCGTCGACTTACCCATCGCTACCCGGGGAACAGTTTCACGGGTCTCCATTACCAGCTGGTTGGCTTCGTGTGAGCCTGGTACATATATTGCAAGGATGGGCGGATCTTCTATTGCCATATGCCCACCCAGATTGTGAAACGCTTAGTGAGGCAGAAGGCGAAGTGATATTGTGGCAAAAAGCAGATGTCGTCTTTACTGAAACTGTATGATAAATTTACATTATGTTAAATTGTTAGTGTGTGTATATGATGTCAGTTGATCTAAAATTATATATATATATATATATAGGTTAAAAAGAAGACACCCACAACATCTAGGCCTCCACTTCCACCTCCTACATTGCTTAGTTGGGTTCCACAGGACCTACCTGTCCCGTTAGGTCCTAACTGTAGGGATATGGCAATATGGTTAGGCGAACATGATATAAACTGCCCTATAACTGTTTCTTCAGATTCAGATTCTACATGTCAGTCATACGAAACCAAACTATTTATACAAGATATTTTGGAGTTTTTTGGAAATGATTGGCTAAATACGTCTGTGATAGAGCTATGGATAAGGTGAGATCTTCTTTATACATCCATATACCTTGTGTATGATCTGGTGATCTGGTTTCTTATTTATTAATGCATGTGTAATTAATACATATTTTGCAGCTACTTAGACAAGATATGTGCAGATTTTGGATTCGAACATGTAGGGTTTTTTATTCCATTTTTGATTAGTCTAGTAGCTAAAGACCCTACGTCAGTTCAACAATATTGTTGTGAGGCTTTTACAAATTTTGCTATAAATAAGAAGATGATGATAATGGCTCCATTCAATGTAGAGTAAGTTTACTTTGCTTATTATAATTTGGACTTAAGAAAATTACATTTTTATTGTGGATTTTGAGTTATTAATTTTTATCTTTTTTACCTCTAGTGGTAGGCATTGGAAGTTACTGGTTATTGTCCCCGAGACGTTCATTGTCTATTATCTAGATCCTAAGGGGAGTAAATTGAATACAAGATTTGGACACATAATGAAAATGGCATTATTCCGGTGAGAAATATTTCATTTTTATATTCGTTAACATATGTTATTACATTACTATTTAATTGCAATATTCTGTGTTACATTAACATGTAGGGGTTTTGATGAGTTCAAAAGGGCTGGAGGAAAGGTCCCCACGAAAAAGAACCAGCCAATAATTTGGAAGAACGTGAAAGTAAGTTCCCGACTGCAATATATGTATATATTATTTATGTGAACAATGCTTAATTAGTTGTATTTTTTAATATTTTGTATGTTTGAATTTATAGTGTGCTACACAAGACAACGGATGGGCATGTGGATTCTATATCATACGATATATGTACATGATTATCAAACATGCCGCACTGGATATCGAGTGTATTGCTCAGGTATTATATAGTCTCTTATTTATAGCTCATTAATTATATATACATCATTCTCTTTGCAGGTGTTTAAAACTGACCCCATTACAGGAAAGAACTTACCAGATGTACATGCTCCCTATACGATGGGAGAATCAAATGAAGTAAGAGAAGAATGGGCAACAGCCATACAAATAGTGGGGGTTTTAAAATATAATTGGGATCCTGATAGCGAATAATAACTAAAGAATGATATTTTGTAAATGAATTTCTGAATTATAATATATGTGTGAATGTTTCTACATGTCTGGATGTTTCTACATGTGTCTGAGTGAAAATGAATGAAAGTGTTGGTTGCTATATGAATGTTTCTACATGTGTGAATGTGAATGAATGGAACTACAGATTGCTAACTACATGAATGTTTCTAAATGTGTGAAAATTAAATGGAACCGCAGGTTGGATTGCTAAATGCATGTGTGAATATATATTTTTGTTGTTGATTTTGCAAGTTTGTGGCATGGTGTTGGCTGATATCAATGGATGTCGTAAAACCTGCAGTTCATAACTGAACTGTGGGTTTCTCATCCTGCGACCAGCCACAGCAGGTTTGCAGACTGATAAAAAAAACCAATACAATAGGCGTCGGTTATTTGTATAAAACCGACACACAAAGTTATAGTGTCGGTGTTATATAAATAACCGGCGCCTATTTCCTGTGGCGCGAAGATATATGGCGTCAGTTTCTCACTTATAACCGACACTGATAGTGCCCAAGCTGGCGCCAACAATAGGCGTCGGTATTTGTATAAAACCGACACACAAAGTTATAGTGTCTGTTTTATATAAATAACCGGCGCCTGTTTCCTGTGGCGTGAAGATATATGGCGTCAGTTTCTTACTTATAACCGACACTGATAGTGCCCAAGCTGGCGCCCTTTCTGTGGGGCGAAGGTGTATGGTGTCCGTTTCTTATCTAATAACCGACGCCTATAGTCCCCTGATGGCGCGTTTTCGGTGGCGCACGAAGAGTTTGGGTGTCGGTTTTAGAACCGACGCGTAATGGATGAGCTTTTAATGTCGCCCACATAGGTGTCGCTTGGAAACCGATAGTAAAGGCCTTAAATGACCGACACTAAAGGTAGGTTCTGTAGTAGTGCAAGTGGGTAAACAAGGAGGTACGTTGCTCCTTGTTTCTCCTTCATTTTCCTCCATATCCATCAAACTCCTTGCTCCCACCAAAAAACAAGCAACCAATCTTTCCATCATAGACAACAGTGTCATCAACCATCAACAACCACCGTCCCATCACCTACTTGGTTCTCATAAGTTAGGGCCAATACCAAAGGAAGAAGACTTCCTGTCACACACCACACCATGCCACTGCATGCCTACTTTCATGAAAATGATTGTACCTTCTTATTTCTTATATTGTATTGATCTCTCTATGACGAGCGAGTAGTCTTTTCACTGGGTTTCATGGACTAGCACCACTACCCATTTCTTGCAATTTCATCCTTATTCCAACTCTTGTATGAATTCATTTCAATTATTGCTAATCACATAACACATGTTTTGTGGATTGATCACCCACCATATATGATTTATTATAATATAATATTGTGAGAACTTCAACATTTGATATATATATATATATATATATAAATTAGCCTTTGTTTATTTCTTAAAGAGAACTTCTGACGGAAGTTTCTACAGTAGTGGATACATGATATGTAAGTAAAAAGACATTGAGATTACGAGTAAATATGATCATGAAAGTTTCTAATACCGAAAGGGAAAACTTGCATAACCCCAATTGTTTGTTCTTGCAAGTTTGGATTTGAATGTATGTATAGATTTGGTGTTGTGAAACCCAATTCTACCCTATTGTTTCCATCTATTTACAACTAGAACCTTAGTCTAGCTCTTTTCATTCTTGCATCATTAGTTAATTAAACAAACTCAATCTTGTGATAAATACTAGTTCTTGCTTGGTTACTTTGAGCAGTTATTTCTTAAGTATGTGCTCCTTTGATATTAATCCTAGACTATATTGTAATAAGACCCATCTTCTTGTGGGTGGTGATTGTTGCACACATTTTAGGTAAACTCTAGGGATTTCAACCCTATTGAATTTTCCAATGCAATATCTTGCATATCACTCGACCCCGAGGAGTGTGTTTTCTGCCCCAACCTCCTCATGTGCCATTGAGAGGAAGTGCTTCATGAATCCTCTCCTCTTGATCACTAATTTCTTTTTCCTACTCATAATCCATTATCTTATCTATCAATGAATAAATGTGTGGGAAATAAAATTTGTTTCATAATCCATTAGCAGTTACCCTTTTACAATAAGTATGGAAACACAACTAAGATCAAATGTGCATATTGTGGCCTAGACCATGCATTTTCCTGATATAATACCCAAATGTATATGTCTGGATCTAGATAACTTGTACAGATAATAAGGTAAGGTTAGAAATTAAAGAAAAATTCCCAATTGATGCAACCTATTGTTCTAGATTACATTATACAAAAGTTGTAATTGAATACTCTTTTTATTAATTAATATAATGGAGGTAACAATGTAACAAAGTAAAAATGAAAAAATATAAGGAAGTTAAGAAATAGAAATGCAAAAAAAGGAATAAAAAAGGATTTGACTCTAATTAGATTATATGCAACCTATAGATTTATGGCAGCTATGCTCTAATGGATTACACGCCTCCATATTATAAGTAAATATTATCATGGCTTATGCATATGAATACACATGAATGTCACATATTAATGTAAAATACAATGTCGACACTATAGTAAACATGTATCTATTGATTAATAAATACAAAGGCCTATTATGAACTAAAATATGACCACAAAGTAATGTTAGTATTTAGGGAATGACTATACTAAATTTGAACCCCCAAGAGATGATAATAAGTGATTTCCAAGGTAATAATCACATAATGACATACCACATCTTTCATGATAGATACTGATGTTAGGATCTATTGAACCTTGACTTGTGGAAGATCTTGGAATCTTACTTTAAAAGTAAAGGTACTATATTATTAATTTTATTATCCAGTTACTATTTTCCCTTTATCAATTACATGCATTATATCTTGATTTTTGGTGAGCCTCAAGTGGTTTCCAAAACCCTTCTTGCCTCTAGAAGTTCGCCACACCTATTTGTTAAATGATGGAGAACATGTTTGGTGATTAATTTGGTATTGGAACTGGTGTGCTAGAGTTTTGCATCATGTGGTGGCATTTTCCCCTTGTAGATCTTTGTATCACTTGTGTTGGCCGAGTACCTATATCCATATGTATTGGATTGGGATTAATTATCTCCCAGTTAGCTGGTAATAGCTAGTAAGGAACCAGTGTTGTTCTCCCTATAGTGTGAAAACACCATTCACTTATCCCTATAAAAGATATGATATGAATCTGCCAACTTTGATAAATTGAATAATTGCATATTGACTTGCCCTTGCAATCAATTTTGGAACAATCTTGCATATTTGATATACCTTGAAATTTGTCAATTTTGTTTATTTAACAATTTCACATTCTTGTGAAATTTCCATCTCAAATCCTAAACATTGTGAAATCCTTACATTGCTAACATAGGTCCACTAAATAATCCTTTCCAAAAATAAACTTGCATTAAAATCCTAAACTCAATAGTAAGAATTCAATACCTGCATTGGTTGGCCTTTTTTTTCCTCTTCATGTCTTGGATGAACACATCCCTATGTGATATTTCATGGATATGTGGATCTACTCACTTAGATAGTTCTTCTACTAATTTCTGAGGAAAAAGAAGGAGCATGGATAAGTTCTCTTCATGTGGTTGTCTCATACCTATCTTTACTTTTCATGGCAATTTGATGTAGTACCTTATGTGGAAAAGAATTTTTCTTGTATAGTGTTTTATTTAGAGAAGAGAAAAACTATGTTCTTTTATTGATGTTATTGAGTACTTTGGTATCATACTATGCTGCACATGTTTTGAAATATGTTTCTAAAGGGTTGGTCATTGTACTGATGCTCATCTCAAATACATACACCATAGATATTAATTCACTATCATATCATTCAATAACTAGAATCCCTCAAATAGAGAATTCATGAGTAGACTCAGCTTCAACCTCTTCATAAGTGGGGAATGGAATAGGTTGAGCAATAGAATGCACCAATGTTCTCCTTAGGTGAGGTGGTGGTAGACATGGGGATGTAATATTCTCCTCTAGCTCAATTTGGTGGCATTCTTCTTGTAATTGTCAAGTGGTTTTTTTTGTTCTTTGGAAACAACTTGTCGAATACCTCCTCCAATATCACTTTCTTGGTATGTATGAGTTGCTTTTTCAGTTTATCCTCCTTATAAACTTGGTTTAATTGGTTTATGTATCTTGAATTCACATGTTTCTTTGGGCTCACCTCAATATCACCTGAAATGTCCCCTTCATTTCTTTTGAGACCCCCAATGACTAAATCTAGCTTCCCTAACCAGTGCTCAAGCCCTTTAGTTGAGATTGATTGGTTTTTCATAAGAGCATATGCCTTGTTCAAGAACTTTGAGAGGGAGAGTTCTGTCAAGATAATCATTCTTCTTATGGTATTGGTAGTGGTTGTCCTGGAAATGTTGATGCAACTCATTATTGACCTTCCAACTGAAACTTGGGTGTATTTTTCACCCTAGATTTGAGGACCTTGAGTAAGGATCATTTGTTGGGTTTTGCAACACAAAATTCAAACGATCCTCACAAATTCTAGTCACAAAAGCATTGCAATTTACATTGTCGTGTGGCAATTTCATAAGTCATGCACCCTCACTTTTTTTACTTGATTGAAACTTATGCCATCGTGTTTTTTGTTGAACTTGTCTAGCTTCACATCAAAAGTTGTGACTGCCTTAGTGTCACTACCATTGCTTGTATTGTCCATGGACTTTGAATATTGATTCATACACATGATTTGAATCAGTTTGTTGCCTTCACTTTCATTCATACTCACAAAGCTCCCACTAGAGGCTATCTCAATACTTGAGGTCATATATTGGGATATACCTCCATAAAAGTTTCTTAGTTGTGTCCATTCATGAAAAGTGTGGTTTGGACACCGAAAAAGTATCCACTTGTACCCCACCCCTTCACACATCAACTAATATCTCATGTGTCTAATTCTTAAAACTTGAGATCTTCTTTAGACTCTTGCTTGTCTTTTTGAAAGGAAAAAACTTCTCTAAAAGCACAATTGATAATGAATTCTAGGTCTAGATATAACCTTTCTCCATTCCTTGATCTTTTCTTGGCTCAGGCTATAGTGTAAAAGGGGAACATGCAGATATGTAAACTGTCATCCATCATCTGTCGTCCCATCAATATTCACTTATGACAAATCCTAAGGAATTTCTACACATGAATATATGGACCTTCATTGGCCAACCTTGCAAACTGATTTTTTTTACATTATGCATATTAGATTTGACTCTAACTTGAAGGACACACCATCTACAGTAGGTCTCACAATTGATGAACTTGACACCTCATGAGGATGCAAGGAAGTAATATTCAAGCCATTACTTCTCATATCCCATTGTTGGAGAGTGACAGTTTCCTTGGATCCATGTTTCTTCTTTCTTCTTGCTCGCAGCCCATGCCAATTAACACTACCTCAAGGTTGTCAATAATCTCAAAAAAGTATCTAAACAAGACTAGGTAGTCACCATGCATGGTTCCTAACGAAACTAATTTGTATTAAACACAATAACTAAACAAAATAGGAGGTAATTCCTATAGAATTACAAAATTAACAAGAAAAGAATTTAGTTGTAGAAAAGCAATGTGGAATCCTATAAATGGAGTCAAACAAATATTATGGCTACACAAGGGATAGTCTGACTGTTTTTAATGAAATGAATGCCACTTCTTGACACTCATAATAGTTTGAGTCACAAGTAGTATAGTGTTGGGTTGAATCCTAAAGAAGGTTAACACAATATCATTCTAATTACACTTGCAATTTGAAGAAGAGAAACTTGATTGGTCGATTAAGTCCTAAAATTAAGCTAACATGTCATGACTATCTTTCAAATGATCATGTTCATGGAATGTAGTTGGTGCCTTGATACCTATTGATCACATGATGAAAATTATAAAAAACACAGTCCATTTTCTGTCTTTATTACTTACATATCACATGAATTTACAATTAATGCATTGCACCCACTAATGGTGTAGGTAACTATATTTACTTATCTTTCAACAATTCCACCTTGCACATGGCTTAAGATCCTTAGATAACTCTTGGGGAGACATAAATCCACCTTGATTATTGAATAGGGAGACTAAAACATGCAATAACTACTATTTACTTTCATGTATTAAAGTTAAATCTCTAGATATCCTCCACTAAATTTTGATCTCTTTCAAGATATGATTCTCGGGACATAAGAACTGTGTCCATTGATCCCCTAATATATTAACAATGATAATAGTAATAAGAAGAAAAATACGAAATATTAAAAGTTTTTGTTTATCTCACCATTGTTAGGTATCATTTAGGCACCAAATATAGGGATATACTCCATGATGATGACTAATGGGAAAATTATGTGGAACATCACAAAATCAACAGTGTACGTGAAGTATATTGGGTATAATAGAGCTAAAGAAAGGAACAAATGTGATACTATAGTTATAGAGGGTTATCCTCTACAATGGATCTAACCCTGAAGCTTGCAAGGGCTAACAGGAGAGAAATCCACCTCCAAATCCTTCTTTCTTCTTCCTTTTGGCCTATTTTGGGGGTATAATTGCCTTTGGATTCACCTCTCCCACTTTTTTTCAAGTTAGAACATAGATAATAGAGATGTACCCCAATAATTGCCTTATGTCTCTATATAACTTTTCCACTTATGCAAGATTGCATGTCATGCAAAGGGTTTTGTATGTCGCACACCTCAACGTTTTGCTGAGATTGAGCTAAAAAACCATTCAAGATGGTATGCAGTTGAAAGTGCACATTGTGCAAGTAATTTTTGGGAGTGGTTGAAGATAAAAATTTTTCAGACACATTGTGAATGGGGGTGATCACCAAGAGAACTACTACTAGAGTGGAACCAAGAGAGCACATTTGTGCATTATACTTATTGTTGTCGATGCACCTTGTAATGAAGTTTGAATGGTGTGCTGCTAACTTGATGGAATTGAGGAAGCTCCTTGTTCAGTGCACTTGATAGTGCATGTTGTGTAATTGTATATCAAGATTACCATAACTTATTGTGCATTATGAATGTAACCTTGGTTCCATATGAACTCGTTTAATATAATCATTATTAAAACATCCTCAATCAGTCCAAATGACAATAAAATGTCTAGTTCACCTATTTAAGCAATTGCAAACTAATTATGTAGCCTATTATGAATTTTAAGTCATTTAGTGCATTAAATTGGGGCATAAAAGTATTATGAACTACGTTCATCATAAGTCTCTATGCACTAAGGTCAAGCTAGAGAGAATATGAAACAAAAAAGAACACACAGTGAAAACTATACAAATTAAAGAAATAATAAAAAATGTACAATTGGCGTATAGCATTATTTTTGTTAATTATACTTATATTAGCTTTTTCTATCATTGATGTTCTACATCTGCAAGGATACATTTTACGATACTACACATTTGGGATAAAGAGAGGCATTCTCTCCCCCTCTCCCATGCCCGTGATGGAGGCTGAACATCTGGGAGGGTGGTAAACCAAGGCGGCAGTTGGGATTCAAATCCGAGTCCCTTCGTGAGGAGACACTGTGCTTGATCGCTTGAGCCACTCCTTGTCGGCTATGATACTACACATTTGTCATCATATAGCAACCAATTACATATAATTACTTACACTATATCTGGAAGGACTACAACATGCATGCATAGCATCAAACTAATAAGAAAATAAGAAGAAAGCTCAAACCCTGTCCAAGAATTGAGCTTGTAAGAAGAGACATTAAACTCTACTTAGACCAACAACCAACTCAAATCAACTTCTCCAACATACCTAAATGTTGTCAGGATTTCATATGCATTGATGCCTCAGGAGTGGGTACTTCCCACTCAGTAGTTAAACATGATTGTAAGATGGAATATGCATATATAGCATTATTTAAACATGTAAAAATCCACATAGAACATAAAACCCTTGACATGAATTCATTTAATCAAATAAAGGCTTACTAGAAAGTCACAATTAAGCAATAAAGGCTAAACATTCAACTAACTAATTGCGTAAGAAATGCACATACAAATAAATAACTCAAGGAACACATCATACTTTGGTCACCTAGAAACACATCAAACTTCATTAAGTATATTGTTTATGTTATATTCTTATTATGAGATGTAGTATTTTCTTATTATCAATTCGATCTAGGTCAAGGGGGTTGGGCAAAGCCTAACACCTATTCCCCAATACAACACTAAATTTGAGTTGTGACAAGGCCCACACCTTTAGAGAACATGGTTGTAGTCAGGATCCAATGTTATTAGGGTGTATCACCAAGGCTCATCACCTACCAACTATATATAAGTTATGTTAAGGCCCATATGTCCTATATATGTGGATAAGAGATATGGCTTAAGGCTCATCCTTTCTTATTATACACTAAATGTGGATATTATCAATCCTCTCTCAACAACAAAGAACATTCTCCTAGACTATGAGTTGTGTACAAGGTCTAACTCCTCACATCCATACACCATAACAAAAAATTGACAACCATAGAGACACTAAAAGAGAGCATATGTATCACATTCAGGAAGATATTATAGTTATGAATAATAATTTATGAAACTCAAATTCAAGGTGTATTCATTAGTTATTTGAATACATATCTTTTAAATTTATACAAGTTATCACATTCTAGCAGGTCAACTCAAGGTGTAACTTCTCGTAGATCATGGATTTATGGTAAAACTATATGTTTAAGTATTATTCTTATAAGTAAGGCATCATTTCAATTCATATGAATCTCAACTAGCTATTATAAATAATAATTAAATTCAATAAATAATTCTTTCAATAAAGAATTGTGAAGCAATATAGCCCATTTGAATGTACTTAAGCAATAAAAAGGAAAATCTACGACGAGAGTACCATATAAAAAAGAAACATGATAAATATAGTTATTGTATGTTAAAACCAAAAAATTATATAGGAGCATGCATTATAACAAGACATATAGAATAAATCACCCCAATCATACAATAGATCACAACTAAAATTCATATTAGGAACTCATGTAGCTAGGACAAATTAGGACTCAACTATAAACTAATTGAGAAAAACCTAGAACGATGAATATGTAGTGTTTATAGTTTTAACGTAAATTTCCTTCAACTATATGTTCAAATTCATTATCATTATCATCATCCAAAATATGTTGCTTGAGGACCTTCTTTGGAATTGATCTAATCCTACTGGAGTGCCATGTAATGGAGCCATATGTCCCATCATTAGATCCTCCCTACAGATCGATGCAAACCATGGGCCCCAAGGGGATGCAATCCTTTTCATTTATATATCAAAATGAGAAATTTCTCAAAGAGAAAATTATGCTTTTAGCAGGTACGTATGAGTCACATAATTATAAGTGAAATTTTCATTTTAATAGTCATGTTGTTAATGTTGGGATATCATATCTACTCAGAAAATTATTTGTATTTACTTGTCATTTGTAAAGTCATGTTTGAAAGACATATATTATGTGGACTTCAACTTTAAGATTGCATGAGGTATTCCTGGTCTGGCTAGTGGGGTGTTAAAAAGATGATGTTATAGTTATGTATTGATTCTGTTGTTTAAATTTTGACTTGTTACTCCTCCACTAGGATTCTCACTATGAAGTAATAAACATCTATAATTTTATCTCATAGATATACTCTTGAAGATGTGTTAAAGTTGACTAGATTAATTAATATCTTATTTGATTGATAAGATTATTGTCATAAAATGGATTTTCTAAATATTAGAATCAATTTTATTATCTGCAAGTTTCTTATGAGCTCAATATACTTAACATGATGTCGATGGATGTAGTCAGTTTGAGTGGGAGGTATCCACTCAATAGGGGCTCTCTATGAGTAGCATGAGGTTGTTTCACCTATTTTAGGCATAATTCTATCCAATAGAGAGGTTATGACAAAAAAGATGTAAATATAATAATATAGATTAGAATGCCCTTATACTTTCTCTTTCCCGAGATGGATTGTATTATGAGTTTGTTCTTGCATGTACATGTAACTAATATAACTGAACAAAATTTGGATAATAAGAATCGATTCTAATTTTAATGGAGTTGAAAATATTTTCGTATCTAATTTTATTGTCCTTAATGTGACATCAATTTATGATGTTTTCTGAAGAAAAGGAAAATTTTACACATGTTTTTCATTTATTATGTTAAATCACATTTGTTGAGAATTAGTTGTTTTTTATTTGTAACTTGGGTTTATGTTTATGGTTTCTCTCTAATGGTTGGCATTTATGCTGATCAAAAGAGTGGTCCTGACGACATGGTATGAGAATGAGGTTTAGACGAGTCTGTAGGGACAATAGGATCTAGGGCTAAATGATAATACAAATGTTGCACATAACTTAAATGATATGTATATTGACTGAATTTGGTATTCAGTTACTCTGGTCAAGCATCCAATTGTAAGGATAAGTTAGTATGGAATTCCCAACTATACTTCTACTGGTTGTCCTAACTAAGTATCTAAATGAAGACAATTTGGGAATATAATAAGATTTATAATGAGAAATATAAAATTTGATAAAGAAAAAGAATATATGATTAAACATGAAACCTAAGACAAGTTGAAAACTTCATATGAAAATGATGATTGACGGTATAGGATCATGAAAGAAAATTACTAATGGATTTGAATATGAGTATGAATCAAAAAGTATAAGAAAAAGTTGAGAACCGAGAAAAATGCAAACTCAAATACTCTTCTTCATAAAGAGAACTGGTGCAAGTGGATTAAAATATAGAATAAATTATAATCGTGGTCCATGGGCTAAGAAATTAAATTCTTAGATCACATCTTGGTAGTGATGTAATAAAAATATTTATGAAATACGTGTTTGTAATACTCAAAGAGAGATATGACGATTAAATTGGATGAAGTATCCATCTAACGTCAGAAAATTTAGAATTTTAATGTAATAGATCTAAAAAGTTATAAAATGATATAATAAGGAAGAAAGATAACCTGGAAATCATTCTAAGGGAATGCTAAGAGAGATGCATGATTAAAAGTTATGATCTTCTTCCTAGTCTTCTCTTAGATTTTGAGATGAAATCCTAAAAGTAGGGGAGAATTAGTAATGACCTATTTTAAACATAGTCATCTAACTAGGATTTACTTCGATAATTACATGCTTAACTAGATTGATCATTGTTTTAGCTTGATTAATGATGGCAGTCTATTTTTGATGTTTCAAACCTAATGAGAAATTACAATCATACTTTAATTTGAATAATTAAGATTTTTGATAAATGAAAATCTTAATAGGAAAAATTAGGATTCTGATAGTATATAAATACATAATTTGAAAAGTATAGTAGTGTACTAAATAATTCTTAGTATTTTATATAAATTTCTGGTTTACTTGAAATTTGTATATGATTTAGATAACTCTTATATAAGTATTCTTGAAAAATACTAGAATATTTCAATATTCTTTGACATATTGCTTGGTAACTAATTTTTTAGACATTCACTTAAATTTTCATAATTTTTGGATGATGTTGGAGTAATCTAGAGTGTGGTGCAGGCCAAGTTCCTTATTAGTAACAACTCGACTGACCATCCAGTTTAAATAAATAAAAATATAAGACTAAAAATTGCTTTTTGACTTATTTGCAATTGTAAAAGTACATGTATTGATCTATATGATCAAACAAACACCCTAGTATCTCCCAAGTCCGCCATCCCTGTCAAGCATATGATTTGAGATAGAGAGATATTAGGGTTTTGAAGAAGAAAATGGTTGAAATTGTTGATTTAAAATTTCTACCTCCTAAATCTTGGGAATTCATGTAAGTTTATCAACAAAAGATATGATTTCATGGAGAACCTTCTATCCTATATGTATATTCCATCCTTCCTATGATTTTAATAAATAATATAGCAAATCACCATATTTTGTCTTTCTTTCCCTCCTATTCCTCATTTTAAGGGTTTTTGAGTTGGAAGGAGGAAGAAAGTAGTTGATGGATAGAACCTTGATGGATCACTAGAAAATAAGATTATATAGGACGTTTTTGAGGTGTTTTTACCTGATCTGAGTGTTTATTTCCCTCTTAATCTCTATATTCATGTTAAAATCTTGATTATATCTAGCCAAAACAATCAAGATTGTTGTTTGTATTTAATTATGTATTAAATTGGGAAGATATTAGGAATCAAATGCTACTAATTTTGATTTTTTCTATTTAAATTGGTGTATGGTTGACATGCTATGAATAAAATCCTATGTATAGAGATGTTGGTATGTATGCCCAGAGAGCCAATCATACGATGACTATAATGGGGCATTAGATAGAAATTTTGATAATGATAAAGGTAATTTTGTCTATTATATCCATCTCAATCATGAAATGATGACAAAGACGTAATACATGTATAAAGAATGATGTTACTTGATAACATATGTCTTCATGTTGAGGACATGAATAATGAGATCATATGTATGATAAGAGTACATACATTCTTGTTATGTTCGTGTCAGATATTATCATGGAAGCAAGATAGACAACAATAATACATAAGACTAGAGTAGAGTGTGTGTTTGTTAATGAAAAAACCTCATCCACCATGATATGTGATATCAAACAAAACACATAGGCACATGTTAGAGAATAGTGTATTGAATATGCCCACCTTGAGAGTGATATATGATGACCATGGAATCATAGTCAGAATCAGCTCTCATAGTGATAGCAGTGATTGTGGTTCTTAGACATAAAGTCATTTCACTCATCGCATATTGTTCTACCTATTTTGACATCATCCAACGTGAACATGAATAAGGGTTTCCATAAAGGTGATGATCAGGTACATTCCAACACACATAGATTGTGTGTGAGTGATGTAGTGAGATTTGTCTCTCCTACAAGAGATTGATGTTCAGGCTACTTGATAAGAGAGACTAAGAAATGTATGGCCATACTCATGTGACTCAATATGTGATATGTGAGCTCACATGCATCTCATATAGGTTGCTCTAGTTTAAGGAACATAGATTGGCCATTGAAGAGGATTATGATTCCATGCCTCAAGTTCAGTTTGAATATTAGAGACAAAGGAACTATACAATCACAGTAACACTAATCATGAATTGTAGGTTGAATTTGTTCTCAAACATTCCATTTACTTGAGTATCAATGATGTTTTGCTAGATACCGCTCATTGCTTATGATGTTATAAGTTGGTTATGGACATTCACCACCAACATAACTTGGGATCTATAGGGTCACATGCATAAGTTGCACCTAGAATATGAGTTTATTAATGAATGATGTTTAACTTGACTAATAAAGTGTGTAGGTATTCAATTCAAATAATATTAGTTAAAAAATTGGTTGATTGGACTTGAAACGATCGGTTCAAGTGTTGAACCGATCGATTCAAGTGTCAGGTCAATTTGAACTGCATTGGATGAATATTGCCTAAGTTGGGACATACACTAACCAATTCACTTAGTGAAATGACCGATTCAAGGTATGAAATGATTTGTTCACTTTATGAACCATACGATTCGATGATCAGTATGATTAAATCAAGGATTGATGTTGACGTCATGTGAAACGACTGCTTCAAGGGTTGAACTGATTTTCTCACATGTGAACCGATCGGTTCATGGCTCACAGGTTCCAAAAAATTCATAAATTTTGTCTCTTCTACTCCCTCTTAGACTAGATTTCCTAAACTTGACACTCGTATAAATAGAGTGGTAGTCAAGGCTTTCTCTAGTTGTGGTAACTAGAGAGCCCAAGCAAGTCCTATCGATAAAAGTGAGGGACAACAAGGGAGAGACTATATGGGAGAGGGAATCAACCCTAGCATGTTGTCATTTAAAGATACAACTCCTTCTTGTTGGCTATGGTAGAGAAATGTGAAGTTCTCGGTGGCCCACATGGACTAATCTACAGGAGAGGAGGTTGTCACCACCTACTCAGAGGATGTTGTAAACTACCGTTCATGGTACCAAACCAGGAGGTCGATGCCGAAAACCGTCCAGGTATAACTTGAGAAAGTTACACATTGCAGCAAGGGGTAGTCATTGGACTTGCTCCAGGATCAAGTATATACCTTGCAACCCTCTTTCCATTATATAGTCATTGACACGGTCTACTATCTAAGGGAAATAAGGCAGTAAAATTTTTATTTCCTCTGTCGTATCTAATACTTTATCTTCCAACAATGGTATTGGAGCCATGCCAATTTACTAATTTATAGGATTTAATAAATACATCATATTTTTTGTTTTACACTTATTTATTACATGTAATGCAAATATTTGATTGATTAATGTGCATATCTGATAAAGTACCACATACGATCCCAATATATATGATGTGATATATATGCAATTTACATGTGTCACCCTAAAATGTGTTTTGATGGTGGATGTTATCATGGTTATGGCCAATAATCCTAGATCTTTATGCTTGGTTGGATAGTTGTTTATTTATAATTTATCTTGATTGCATACCAAGTCTCTCTCTCCTTTTCCATATGTAAAAGTATTAATGTTCTCCACCCTATGCTCTCCTCAAATGTAACTCGAGGTTTCCTTACTACGATGTAATATGTTGAGTAGAATTAGGATAGTTTATTCCTATTATGGCAAAGAAGACATTATAAACTAGGTGAACCACCCATTTCAGAAGATGAACTGATTGACTGGAGAATCAAGGTGGTATGATGATAGGAAGTGCTGACCGATTGACTGGTGTCCCAACGATCGACTGTAGGTGTCCAGAAGTCACTTGGACTGGAAACCAAACAACATATTTGAGAAACCAACTGATTAACCAGGAGGAAAATGATAAGTTCAAGAGTTGAATCGATTAATCGAATTGGTTCAAGTACATATCTTCATCAACAACAAGTTCTTACAAATGATGTAGACCTTAGGTGGTAATAATTCCTTGTGGCTCCAAGGAATTACAATAGTATGTAAATTACCATTGCTAGTGTTTTACAATTTCATGTTACATTTGTGTATATACTATGTATATGACATATATAAGTATATGGTAATTTGATATATGTATATATTTATATAAACATAAATCCTTCAATCAAATATTAAGTCTTAGATGCTTTCCATGAGCAACACACATGAAAAGATTGATCGACTAAGCATGGGTATGCCAAGCGTGGTGTGTTGTCCATCTTGTGGAAGTGTGATGGTAGTCATGTGGGCCTGCCATGCAGGGTGTATCACTATCACATTGGCTTTTGGGTCAGACTTAACTAGATTTTTATGACATTAAGTACCTAAAAGAATCATACCATCTATCAAGAATTTTATAAGATGCAATTGGTGAAAGTTGCCTACCTTAACGATTGATTATGGACATTGATGTTGGTCAGGTAATAATTCAATTGTTTGGGGTCTTGACTCACTAGAAGGTTGTATGCTGCAATCTACTAAATTGATATGTGAGGGCTATCAATTTGAACAAAATAGTGGGAGTGATAATTAATTAAAAGCCTTATTAATATTGTCTAACTTATCAAATCAGGTCAAATAAAAAATGTTTTGATAAATTTTAATATTTCTTTTTCAAAATCTAATGGAAAATACAAACACATTTTCTTTTCCATAGGTCCTTGAGAAGGACAAACTGAACAAAAGCAACTTTCACGGCTGGTTCAGGACGTTGAGAATCATTCTCACTCAAGAGTGCGAGCTCTATATCTTGGAGACACTAGAACCAGATGAACCCACTCCCACTTGGCCTAAGGCTAACATGGATGCTTACAAAAATCACTAGGAAGATGTCGTCGATGCAAGTGCCTAATGATATGATCAATGAACTATGAGTTGTAGATAAAATATGATAACATGGATTTTATTGAGATGGCAACACATCTTAAGAACATGTCTCAAGATCAGGTGAGACAAGAGAGATATGTCTCAAAGGTGTTATTTGAGTGAAATATGGTTGAAGGAGATCTAGTAGGTAACCATACACTCAAGTTGATTGGGTATGTAGAGAACCTTACTAGACTAAGATTTTCCTTGGGTCAAGAGTTGGCCATAAATGTGATTCAACAATCACTTCCAAAATCATACAATCAGTTTGTCATGAACTACGACATGATTGATTTTGACAAGCCATTATCAAAATTTGCTTGGCATGTTGAGGATATATGAATTACAAGCAATGAAGGACAAACCCAAATTTGTGATGACGATTCAGTAGAGGGAAGTGCAAGGGCAAAGGTAAAGCTAAGAAGAGTTCTAAAGCTATCCATAAACTAAATTCTTAAGTACATAACTAGCTTGGTATGAATATTAACACACTTATATATGATTGATGTTGAAATATTCTCATCTAAGAGTTTGAGGACCTTATGGGAGATTGTGATAGTGTATCAAAATGAACTCCAGATAAAATATAATGATGCATCAAAAAGAAGGAATCACACCATGTTAAGTCATGGTGTGATCATCAATAGATCTAGTTGATCTTCTGTTTCCTTTTTGGGTACATGCTTTACACTAAAATAATGTACTGACTAAAATGGTTCAAAAGACACTATATGAGATATGGAATGGGAGATGTCCTAATATGTATTTCATAAGTATTAGGATTGAATGCTTGTATAATAAATTAGTTTCTTGAGAGGCTTTGCCCGTAAATCACATAAATGTTGTTTTGTTGAATACTACTTTTATATTTCAATCCAACAACAAAAGTGTTTGTTGCCAGGATAGATGAATTCCTATTGAGAATTTAATTCCAAAGGAATCATTGCGATAAAAGTAGAACTTAAAAAGTTTGATGCCAACAAGAAAACATTGAACCTAAAGAGGTATAGAAGGAATAAGGAGAATCACAAATTGTTGCGAAATCTCAAGTTCCTTATGTAACATAAAACTCATAGATCTAGTAGAACATGCCTTGAGATTGAAAGATTATGATATATTGTAGCTCAAAAAGGTGTTGACTTTGTCATAAGTTGATGAGCCAACACCTACCTAGATGCCATTGATGCACCAATGCATGAGAAATGGTTTGATTCCATTGTATCCAAAATGGAGTCCATGTACACCAACAAGGTATGAACTTGGTGGTCCCACCCAAAGGGGTAAAGACCAAATGGTGCAATTGGGTCTTAACATGGATGGTAGTGTACAAACATATAAAGATAGATTGGTTACAAATGGTTTCAAACAAGTTCAAGGTGTTGAACATGTCCAAATATCTTTCACCAATTGCCATCGCTATATCCATCAGGATCATGCTTGTCGTTGCAGCTTCTTATGACTATGAGATTTGGCATATGGATGTTAAGGCCACATTCCTTAATGGGAATAATAATGAGGATATGTGTTTGACATAACCTTAAAATGTTTTATAAATCCAGTTACTACAAATAAAGTCTATAAGCTACAAATGTCAATATATGGATTGAAGCAAGCATCTCAAAATTGGAATCTTTGATTTGACAAGATAGTCAAAGAGTTTGACTAATGTCAAAATGAAGATGTGGGATTACAAGAATTTATTGGGAGCATATTATATTCGAAATTACAATGGGGAGTAACATTCTTATACTTCAAATATTAAAACATGACCAGGAAAGTACCTTCTCTATGAAGGATTTAGGAAAAGCATCCTATATGTTAGGAATCAAGATCTATGGAGATAGATCTAGAAAAGATTCTTTGACCTAAGAAAGAACATTTACATTGGCAAGATGCTGAAGGGGTGCAACATGCATGACTCAATGAGAGAAAATATGTCCATGTCCATGGGACTAGTCTCTCAAAAGCCAGTGCCCCAATTCTTATAAAGAATGGGAAAACATGAGTAAGATGCCATATGCATTCACAATTGGACCTAACCAATGTTATGTACTCATCATGTTGTCTCATTTGTATTGGACATGACAAGAGGATATTGTTCAGATCCTAGTGAAAGTCACTAGTTTGCCATAAAGAATGTCCTTTAGTGCTTGAGAAGCACTAAAAGGCTCGGTTCCTTGATTATGGTAATAAGGAAGATTTGGGTGTAAAGGGTAACACCGATGCAAGATTCTAAAATTGACAAATAAAATTAATGATTGCAACAAATTTGTGTTTGACCTTAAAAAGAGAGCTATAAGCTGGAAAAGATACGAACAAGAGACAAAAAATTAATTCTACAATAGAAGCCGAGTAGCTTGGTGTTATGAATACAACAAAGGATATTGTATGGATCCAGAAGTTCATGTAGATGAACATGTGGGAGGTTCCAACCATTGATGACATAGTAAAAATATTGTGACAACAAAGGATCTACTTGTTAGGCAAAGGAACTCCGATAACATACTACAACACTTCCATCTCATACGAGAAGTTGTATAGCATGGAGATTTGAAACTTGCAAAATACTGACTAGAAGCAAAAGTTGCTAATCCGCTATAAAAAGCAACTGCAAAGAATAAAACATTATGGACATGTTAAGATCACTTGGAACAAGATTCATGGATGATTGGATTTAAGTGCAAGTGGGATTTTATTGGTATGTATGCCCAGAGAGCCATTCATATGATAATAGTAATGGGGTATTAGATACCTACTTTGATAATGATAAATGAAATTATGTCTATTATGTTTGTTTCAATCATGAGATGATGAAACAGATATAATAGATGTCTAAAGAATGATGTTACTTGACATATGTCTTCATGTTGAGGACTTGAACAATGAGATCGTATGTATGATAAGAGTACATACATTCTTGTTATGTCCCTAGTTGAATATTACAATGGAGGCAACCTAGACAACAGTAATACATAAGACTAGAGTGTGTGTTAATTGATGACAAAATCTCACTAGTCATGATATGTGATATAAAGCTAGACACATTGGTACATGTTAGGGAACATTATATCTGACAAACCCACCTTGAGAGTGATATACGAAGACTTTGGAATGTTAGCCAAAATCAGCTCTCATAGTGATAGTGGTAATTTTGGTTCTTAGACCTAAATTCACTACACTCATCACATATTGTTCGATGTATTTTGATATCATCTAATGTGAACTTGAATAAGGGTTGCCATAAAGGTGATGCTTGAGTACATTGTGATACATGGGGATTGAGTGTGAGTAATGTGGATGAGATTCGTCCCCCCTACAAGAGATTGATATACATGATACTTGATAAGCGAGACTGAGAAATGTATGGCCATACTCATGTGACTCAATATCTGATATGTGAGTTGACATGAATCTCATACAGTTTGTTCTAGTTTAAGGAGCGTGGATTGAATGTTGAAGAGGATGACGATTCCATGCCTCAAGTTCAATTCGGATATCAAAGACAAAGGAATTATATGATCAAAGTAACACTGATTACATATTGTAGGTTAAAGTTGTTCTCCAACTTTCTGTTGGGTAAATTGGACATTCTAATAAATCCCTTTGTTTCGATGATGACAAACATTTCATTCTTGTTGATCTAACGTGCTACTTGAGTGTTGCAGGAATAAGGTGGATGACAAAGCTCTAGGGAACCTATATGCTTGAATAATTGTAAATGTCATGAAATGTAATCAATTGTAAACTTGTACAAATATATAATGTACAAGTACTTAGATTTCATGTAAATCAAGCGTTAGATCTTCCCTAGCCAATCACCACACTTAGTTAGGTCATCCCCTTCAATAGTGTCACATATGCACACTCATACACACACTTAGTGCCTTAATTGAAAGATTGAAACAGGGTCAATCTCAGTCGACAAACTCCTCGACCGAGACACTCTCGGTCGACAAACTTCTCGACCGAGAAAGACCCAAGTAGCCGTTAGACACAGCTGACAAGGTAGTTGGCAGTTGGAAATGAGCATTGATCCAGAGAGCCTGTCGGTCGACAAAACTTCGACCGAGTAGGTATCTCGGTCGACAATTTCTCGACCGAGATGGACTCTGACAGCAACTGCAGAATAAAGCAACTAGCCTTTACTAATGCAACTAACTTATACCTAACGGCTAGTTAAGCACTTAGAATCCCCTAGAAAGTGTCTAGAACGTACTTAAGCACTTGTAGGTCATTCCTATAAATAGGACATGCCTTAGGACACCTAAATATACCTAAGCTACACTTGTGCTACATTTGATCTTGAATACTCATAGGCAATCTGTTTTTGAGCAATAGAGCAATTCCAACATTGGCTATTCATTCCCATTGCTCTTAATTCGTGTCCTATAGGCTAGCATCTCCTTTCCACAGCACTTACACTTCTACACTCATTGGTTAGGAGAACAATACGCTTGATATAGGCAAATCAAGCCTTGTGCTTCAAAGGATAAGTTGTACTTTCTATTTTCCTTCTTGTTCCTTTTATTCTTTGTATTCTCCTGGCTACTCCTAGGGTTGGAGGCTGCGGATTGGAGAAGGTTCTTCTCGGAGGAGAAGGTAGACTTCAAGCTACTTCAAGAAGGCTATTGCAACGGGAAGCTACTTCAAGAAGGCTATTGCAACGGGAAGCTACTTCAGGAGGAAGGCTGCTTCAAGGTTGGTGCAATTACTTCTAGGTGAAGGCTGCTTCAAGGTTGGTGCAATTACTTCTAGGTGAAGGCTGCTTGAAGGGTTTAGGGAAAGATTTGTAATTTTATGTAAAGTCCTTGCGAGGTAATAAAATTAATTTCTTTCCAAATCACGGTTGGGTAAGCAACCGGGTAGTGGACTGACTACCTTAGTATTTGCTAAGGTAGGAACCACTCTAAATCCTTGTCCCCTTCTCCAATATTCTTGTGGTTGGTTGTTTGAGTTAAATAATTGTTAAAATATCTTTAAAACTCTATTCACCCCCCCCCCTCTAGTGTTTTTTCAATTGGTATCAGAGCAGGCTTCAAGGAACCCTAACAAGGTCTTGAAGAATGGGTGACGGGGTGCTCAACAACCTTAATCTTGAAGGGACATTTGTTGCTAGGCCTCCAGTGTTTGATGGAACAAACTACACATATTGGAAGAGAAGGATGCATTTCTACTTTCAAGGCATAAGTTGGGACTTATGGAGGATGGTGTCAACCCCATACGAGCTTCCTCAAATACAATATGCAGAGTGGGATGCAAATATGGTAAAGTTGGCTCAAATGAATGCCAAAGTTGTAAGCATTTTATATTGTTCAATTTCAGTAGGAGAATTTAATAGAATATCAAACGGTGACACAGCCTATGACATTTGGCATAGACTGTCCATAACTTATGAAGGTACGGTTCAAGTTAAGAATTCTAAGATTAGTATGCTTAAACAGAAGTTTGAACACTTTCGTATGGATCCTAATGAATCCATTAGTGAAATGTTTGCAAAATTCTCTTCTATTGTTAATGGTTTGAATGCCTTAGGAAAAACTGTTCTTGAAGAAGACCAGGTATCAAAGGTACTTCGATCACTTCCTCCCAAATACAAGCCCAAGGTGACAGCTATTGAAGAAGCTAATGATCTCACTAAGCTGAAAATGGAGCAACTCATTGGCAATCTAGAAGCCCATGAGGCAACTTTAGAAGAGGAAGAAAGAAGAGAACGTGAACGTCAACAAGGGAAAAAGAAGGACATTGCGTTCAAAGCATCAACCAAGGACAATCATGACACAAGTGAAGATGATAGTGAAGAAGAAACTCTCATTGTAAATGGTAAGCAATATAAAAGTTTTAAAACTAATAAAACTTCTAGTGTTTCTTCTTCCAGGTGCTTTGAATGTGACAAAAAGGGACACATGAAAGGTGATTGTCCAAAACTCAAGAAAGGGAAGAAATCATCTCACAAAAAGAAAGAAAGAGCATATAAAGCTGCATGGGATGATTCAAGTGATGATAGTGATGATGGAAAAGAAGAAGTAGAATGCCTCATTGCTACAACAAATGAAGAAGAAGAAGAGGTAAGTCTTTTTGATCTACCAAAAGAAGATATAATTGGTAGTCTTCAAGATACTCATGAGAAATATATTGAGTGTAAGAAGAAACTTAAGAAATCAAATAAAGTAAATAATGATTTAAATGTTAAACTTCTTGCTCTTGCCTCTGAAAATGAAAATCTCAAAAAGGAAAATGAAGATTATGATCTTAAGTTAAAAATCAGTAGAAGCTAATTGCAATCTTCTTTCCTTAGAAAATTTAAATTTACAAACTCAAGTGAATGATCTTCAGAAACAACCTGTTCTATGTTCACACTTAGATTATGATGAGGTTGTCAAAGAAAGAAACTCTCTAGTATCTGATTTAGATCAAGCAAAGAAAGATATAAACAAGAAGATGGATGATATTTCTAAGTTACAAAGAAATGTAAATGAGTTAAGAGGAAATGACATGTTTGAAAATATTCTGAAAATTACCTCTAGTTATAATGGAAGAAGAGGATTAGGATATGATCCAAGGAGAAATAAACCCAAAAGAGTTAAAGCATCCAAGACTAAGATTATGTTCGTACCTAGGAACACAATTCCTAGAAAGAGAAATGAAGTTGACTCTATTAGTTGTCATTATTACATGCGTCTTGGACATTATTCATTTTCATGCCCATATAAGAAAAAGAATGATGATTTAGCTTGGATTCCTAAAACTTAGTAGCTTAAAATTAACTAGTTGAGATTTGACCTAAGCTGACTCTTGATATACAAATGTCATATCTCAACACAATCGAGCTCTAACTTGCATAATCTTATTTTGCTTGGAATCAATTAACAGTTCTGAAAATATTCCAGAAACTTTGTCGGTCGAGAATCTGTCGACCGAGTGAACCTCGGTCGAGAAATTGTCGACCGAGCAAGTCACTAATTTCCAGTCTGCTGTAAAATTGCTGAATTTTTTTTAATTGATCAAATTGCTAGCTATTTGTGATTAATGACTGTATATATTTTGGAAATTGTGTTAAAACTGTTTATACATGCAAAACAAAGTATATATTTCGGAAATCATCCCTGAAAACTTATATGAGATTAATTTGGTTTATTCTCTAAATGATGATTTGTTTAATAAAAAGAAATTTCTGTTTTAACATCATTCACATGATTTTTCCTAAAGTATTTCTGGTCTACCCATATAGAAATCATGTGATTACAATCATGGAATTATCATTATATGCTTTTATTATTCTATCATTACATCATAGATATGCTTTCACTATTTCATCATGATGATGATGTGTTAGCACGAATAGATAATGATAATTGTATGCATGGATCCTTGATGATACATAGGCAAGCAAAATGATTCATTAGTGATATGTCTCTTAGAAATGCTTGCAAAGAGCACAATATTATAAAAATTTCTCAATTGGTATCTTTAAAAGACTTGAGATATTAATCGTGCTTTCATTTTTAAGAAGATCACCTAACATGCTTCAAAATTGATATCTAATTAAGTTACATATACTTCACATATGAATGCTCAATTGGAAATCTGCAATTTCTGCCTCTTGGTTGAAATGAAATTTGACCAAGGGGCGCTATTGTAACATCCTCATTTTCAGGTACTTATTTACAAAATTTCAAAATTTTATATCCTTTATGGTCACATGTTATAATCAGGTCAATAATTAGTATTTTTTATTAATAATATGTCCTGATAAATTTACCATTTATAGGAAACATATAAATGTGACGAATCCCAAAATTTGGAACGCTAACTCTTTTTAAATAATTAGTTATGCAATATTTAAGCTTTATCTCATTTTAATCATAATAATTAATTCGGTGACCAAACTCGCAAACTAACCCTGGTGGAATTTTCTAGACCCTTTGTCGACTAACTGGTCAAATTTGGGCTTAATCCGAGTTTTATTTACTAGGAAAATAAACTCTAGAAGATAATGAAGATTTTAATAGGATAAAGTTTTTTTATTTGTTATTTTGGGCTTTTTCCGAGCCGTCCGATTTGGGCACATGATGGACCTGGGCCGTCACAGCCATCCATCCTTCTCCTTCAACCTCCCGCAACAAGCGGGACTCTTTTGTTCCGATAATGCAAGGCTCCCAGTACGAGCAGTCGTTCCAAGTTATCACCGCACGGTTGGATCGGGGAGAGATTTCCGCACTACTTAAGCCCCTACACATACCCTAGTTCATATTCAACGGAAGACGCCTATTTTTGCTGCCATCTCCCTGCACAGCCGTCCTTTATCAAGGAACCTCAGATCGCTTTCCGCCCCCTCCCCCGATTCTCCACGTCTACACCATCTCCAGTATATCCGCAACCGTTCGTCGTTCCCCTTCCGAGCTGCAACCACCCGTGGTGGTCTACCCTAAGGGTGCTCGCCGACAGCAAGCTACTGCTCCATCGTCGGACATCCCCAGGCGTTTTTGGTTGTTCAAGGAGCAACAAGGAGTCATCATTGCAGCTTCTGAGGTCCTCTCAACCACACCCGAGCCGTCAAGGAGAGGTACCTTGCGTGAACCTGAGTTCCCCTGTCAACGTTTTATTTCATCCAACTTGGTCGACACAATGTTGTTTCCTTGCCAGTCTTGGCCGCGTGATTGTTTAACTAATGCCGATACGTTTCTATGATCATTTTTGGCCGCTTAGTCCTGACTTTCCCTTAATTTCTTCCTGTCAGACCTGGTTACTCGTGGTGGTCATTCCCAACGACCGACAGTAGGAGCCTAGTATACCTCGATTGGCTTTCTGGAACACTGATCGTCAGTATATTAATGCCTATTCTTTTAATCTAGTTTCTCGGTTTTCTGGAACACTGATCGTCAGTACATTAATGCCTATTCCTTTAATCTAGTTTCTCATTGCCGAGACCAGTAGCCAATTCCCAGGTTGTCGTCGTTGTTAACACATTTTGATGTGTGCCCTTCTACGGAAACATGATTTTAAGGTCATGTATGCTGACTTGTGCGGCCACCTCTTATGCCTTTAAATGTTGTGGATAATGAATTGATACAATCGCACCCTACCCCTTTGTTTGATATCTGAGAGACCTGATAACAAAGTTCATCTGTGTTGTTTTCTGCAAATGAAAACCTTATCCATCATGTTTAGTTATTGCTGCCTTATCAAAGCCAATACAGACTGGTATACCCACTTTATATAGCTGCTATAGTTCATGATTCATTGACATCCTCTTGCATGTTAGCAGCTAGGGACCCAACTCTATTGACCGTAACTGAACTTTTCAATGCATACTAGATATAATCGCAGGAGCCTAATTTACCTTGTTATAGTTCTGAAGATATAGGTCGTCGACGTTAATTACACGGCTAGATGCAAACTCTACACACTCTAAATCAGGGGTCGTTTCTGGCCACGAGTACTTGTTGTGTTTTTATTTTATTTAATTTTTTTTACCTATCCGTTCCTTGTATCCCAATTATTCCCTGATAAGTCGGTACCTTGAAGATCATGGTGGGCATGAACTTTGCTCCATGTGATATACGTGCAACGTTCTGTGTGAATTCATGAGTATTTTGTAGAGTAAACTATTGTATCCCTGTAACCATGATCCAATTATCCACCTCGCAGATTGTATACCTGTTCTCCCGAGTGATGATTGATCGTATCGTGCTAAAGCTGTGTATTAAAATATACCCACTAATGTGTTAATCAAGACGCAACTAATGGTTGTATAATAGTTTCTGTTATGTCAACCTAAAAGTCAAAATCGTGATTCTACCTAGCCCTAAAGAATTGTTCTAACATTAATACTAAGGCACTATACTATGTATGACCTTAACTTCTAATTATACTGCAATAAACAGATATAAAAGTCCTAATACTCTTACACCTCGATGTAAGTAGGGTGCATGTGGCAATAATCCAAAAGGACACCCTAATGACTCTAAACGTGTTGAACTGAAAGGATTATATGATCTAATGAGGTTATTGGATTTTCTGGACAGCGTTAAAATCTAGTTGGAGAAGGACAACGTGGATAGGAGTTTGGCTTACTAAAGGTAAGTGGTCCATGCCCATGAGTACTCATGTTGTAAGTTCAGTATGTTTACATGTCTCCTGTTAAGACTTTTATAATTTTTATGGATCAATGTTCTAAGATTTTAAGACAAATAAGAATATTCTCATATCTCTATCGTTATGCAAGTTCAGATATCCAGAATCTCAAATAGAGACATGTTGCTCAAAATAGTTGTGACCCATGGACCAAGTCCATGAGTAAGTTAAAGAATCATGTTCCTATAAGATCTCTTAGACATGTTCAAAATTAATGAATAAGATTGTAAGATAAGATATGCAAGTAATGTAGCCATACTTAGTTGGTGATTGGTGATAGTTTTGTATTGAGAATTCAAGCACACATATGTCGCCAAGATTTCTCATATTTATAGGCATAACTATGTATTACGATTTCAAGCAGAAATATGCCATTAAGATTTCATGCATATGTATAGATATAACAACTAGATTCCTTAGAATGAATAATATCTAGAATTTAATTACAATATAAGAATATGAATTTCAGAATATTAAAACATGGTCTACTTTTTTGAAATAAAGGTATCGGGATCACAATGTACTATAAAGATGAGTTCATGATGGCATTATAAAATAATGACATATTAAGTTATGATTAGATTGTAATACAATATTTCGTAATATTTCTATTTTGATATTTAAGTTCTAACATGTAAGTTCATATGCAAAGTTTCAGGGTAACATCATATTTTATAAGAAGGATTGAATCATCTTGTCAGAATTGATATTTTTAGATATGTTGTACTTATGATACTTTCATAATATTGACTTAAGATACTTTGTATACTTAGTATTTCTATATTCAGTAAAGATCCTTTTCCTAAGCTGTTATACCAATTGGTCATATTCAATATCAAGAAAGTCATTTCTATTAAATTAGAGTTTCAGATTTAGGCTTATCCAGATAATAAGCACATTAGATTTAAATTCAGACTTGGACTACTCATTGTATGAGTAGTCAGATATAGAATAAAGATGCATGATGAGGGTTTTAGACCCAGTCTCAATTATGAAATAATTGGGATCCATATTCATTGCCAACTCTAGCTCCAATTTAGAACTCAAGAATAAGAAATTCAATTTCAGATTTAGAATTCAGTACATGCTCGGTACTCAGTAATCAGTTTCAGATAAGCTCAGTTATCAGTATCCAGTTTTTAATATAAGATAAGTTCAGATTCAGTATTCAGTAAAGCTATCAGTATTCAGCTTCAGTTCAGATTAAGAATTAAGTAAGTAAGTTTAGACTTAAGATAATTAAGTCGAAACATTCACATAAGACATTATATGATAAGTCCTCATTCAGTAGTCCTGGGACGATTCAGAGGCATCTGTTGCCAATTCAGAGGAGTGTTACTCCAACTCAGAGGTGTTGCGGCACCATTTCAGGGCGTAGACACGCCAATTCAGAGACACCTCGGTGTCATTCAGGGCATGTAGTGCCATTTCAGGGTACTTCAGTACCAATTCAGGGCGTAGATACGCCAATTCAGGAGGACTTATTGTATAATGGTGGCCACAAATAGATAAAAATCGTAAGTAAAAGATACTTTAGATTAGAGCATGTCTGTAATATCTCATCCATGAGTGTGATGAGATGAATTCATATGAGATAAGTATGACCTAGACACTTTGGTGTAGGTCATGAGACCCATGGTATAGGTCTCCTAAAAAGAAATAGTAGAAAGATAAGAGTTAAAGAAGTCAAGAGATATTATGTTTTCAAATTTTAATCAGCTTTTGCTATCAGTTTTATAATGTCTAAGAATATTTTGTAACCTTGTTAGCTCTTCAGTAATGTACATTTTAGAATACTCATGCCACTTACTCTAACGACTATTTTTTTCCAATGCATGGCTGGGGACGCGATGTCCGCAGGTTTTTTGGAGCGATTGAAGGGCAAAGGGACCAACAAAGACTTAAGAGACTTTCAAGCTTTCCTAGTGGGGTGCCATCTACCGAGACGATCCAGAGTTTAGACATCTCTTATTATGCATTAGTCTTCTTAGTATAGTATGTTAGATGACTTGTTTTTCTTTATCAAAACTATGTATGAATCAGTTTTCCAACTATGCAAAGTGTTTCATTTGCTTTTATTGCAATGATTATCATGTTTGTGATACTCCCAGAAGAGAAAAAAAATATAGCTTCCGCTCATGTGTTATGAAAATCTGGGTGTTACAGCTATGGTCGAAGTCAAGGTCGACCTAAAATAAGCTTTGACAAAATGCTTATTTGAACATCATTTTATTGTGCTTAATCTTAGTATATTCTTGATAAAGGTCAAAATCATTTGTGACTTTAAAAGCTTTAAATTGCTTTAATTGTAAGATTAAGGGGGAGCTCATAAAAACAAATTTGATTAAGAAGCTTACAAAAATTTTGTAAACATCATATGAAGCTTGTTATGATCTTAGTATGTTTAATAACTATACAGATATGACACATATCTTATTCTTAATGGAATTCTCTAAACAAATCATGGCTTAACATCCTGGGTATTTGGTTAGAGACATTTCTATGTACTCTAAGATTAAAGGATTCTCATTTTATGTAGGGCTTAACATCCCTTGATAAATGAGAAATCAATATACATTCATTATAAGCTTAAGGGAATCTCATATCGTTTCAAGGCTTAACATCCTTTGCAAATGATTGAGAAACAAATTGTGGCTAAATTAGACAAAAATGATATTAAATCCATGTTCCTAATAGAATATCTATTTAAGGGGGAGCATAGTATAAAATTAAGGGGGAGAAGAAATATAAAATATTCAACTTGGATATCTTTTTGAAATGACAAAGGGGGAGAAAGAATATAAAATCAAAAATATAAATGAGTTTCATAACATCTTGGCCAGCACTCACTTGCAAAACAAGAATGGCTACAAAAGGTAATTTTTGTTATGAAACTCACATGCTTTATATTTCCTTATTTCATATTTAGGAAATGTTTGTCATCTTCAAAAAGGGGAAGATTGTTGGGTAAATTGGACATTATAATAAATCCCTTTGTTTCGATGATGACAAACATTTCATTCTTGTTGATCTAACGTGCTACTTGAGTGTTGCAGGAATAAGGTGGATGACAAAGCTCTAGGGAATCTATATGCTTGAATAATTGAAAATCTCATGAAATGTAATCAATTGTAAACTTGTACAAATATATAATGTACAAGTACTTAGATTTCATGTAAATCAAGTGTTAGATCTTCCCTAGCCAATCACCACACTTAGTTAGGTCATCCCCTTCAATAGTGTCACATATGCACACTCATACACACACTTAGTGCCTTAATTGAAAGATTGAAACAGGGTCAATCTCGGTCGACAAACTCCTCAACCGAGACACTCTCGGTCGACAAACTTCTCGACTGAGAAAGACCCAAGTAGCCATTAGACACAGCTGACAAGGTAGTTGGCAGTTGGAAATGAACGTTGATCCAGAGAGCCTGTCGGTCGACAAAACTTCGACCGAGTAGGTATCTCGGTCGACAATTTCTCGACCGAGATGGACTCTGACAGCAACTGCAGAATAAAGCAACTAGCCGTTACTAATGCAACTAACTTATACCTAACGGCTAGTTAAGCACTTAGAATCCCCTAGAAAGTGTCTAGAACGTCCTTAAGCACTTGTAGGTCATTCCTATAAATAGGACATGCCTTAGGACACCTAAATATACCTAAGCTACACTTGTGCTACATTTGAGCTTGAATACTCATAGGCAATCTGTTTTTGAGCAATAGAGAAATTCCAACATTGGCTATTCATTCCCATTGCTCTTAATTCGTGTCATATAGGCTAGCATCTCCTTTCCACAGCACTTACACTTCTACACTCATTGGTTAGGAGATCAATACGCTTGATATAGGCAAATCAAGCCTTGTGCTTCAAAGGATAAGTTGTACTTTCTATTTTCCTTCTTGTTCCTTTTATTCTTTGTATTCTCCTTGCTACTCCTAGGGTTGGAGGCTGCGGAATGGAGAAGGTTCTTCTTGGAGGAGAAGGTGGACTTCAAGCTACTTCAAGAAGGCTATTGCAATGGGAAGCTACTTCAAAAGGCTATTGCAACGGGAAGCTACTTCAGGAGGAAGGCTGCTTCAAGGTTGGTGCAATTACTTCTAGGTGAAGGCTGCTTCAAGGTTGGTGCAATTACTTCTAGGTGAAGGCTGCTTGAAGGGTTTAGGGAAAGATTTGTAATTTTATGTAAAGTCCTTGCGAGGTAATAAAATTAATTTCTTTCCAAATCACGGTTGGGTAAGCAACCGGGTAGTGGACTGACTACCTTAGTATTTGCTAAGGTAGGAACCACTCTAAATCCTTGTCCCCTTGTCCAATATTCTTGTGGTTGGTTGTTTGAGTTAAATAATTGTTAAAATATATTTAAAACTCTATTCACCCCCCCCTCTAGTGTTTTTTCAATTGGTATCAGAGCAGGCTTCAAGGAACCCTAACAAGGTCTTGAAGAATGGGTGACGGGGTGCTCAACAACCTTAATCTTGAAGGGACATTTGTTGCTAGGCCTCCAGTGTTTGATGGAACAAACTACACATATTGGAAGAGAAGGATGCAGTTCTACTTTCAAGGCATAAGTTGGGACTTATGGAGGATGGTGTCAACCCCATACGAGCTTCTTCAAATACAATATGCAGAGTGGGATGCAAATATGGTAAAGTTGGCTCAAATGAATGCCAAAGCTGTAAGCATTTTATATTGTTCAATTTCAGTAGGAGAATTTAATAGAATATCAAACTGTGACACAGCCTATGACATTTGGCATAGACTGTCCATAACTTATGAAGGTATGGTTCAAGTTAAGAATTCTAAGATTAGTATGCTTAAACAGAAGTTTGAATACTTTCGTATGGATCCTAATGAATCCATTAGTGAAATGTTTGCAAAATTCTCTTCTATTGTTAATGGTTTGAATGCCTTAGGAAAAACTGTTCTTGAAGAAGACCAGGTATCAAAGGTACTTCGATCACTTCCTCCCAAATACAATCCCAAGGTGACAGCTATTGAAGAAGCTAATGATCTCACTAAGCTGAAAATGGAGCAACTCATTGGCAATCTAGAAGCCCATGAGGCAACTTTAGAAGAGGAAGAAAGAAGAGAACGTGAACGTCAACAAGGGAAAAAGAAGGACATTGTGTTCAAAGCATCAACCAAGGACAATCATGACACAAGTGAAGATGATAGTAAAGAAGAAACTCTCATTGTAAATGGTAAGCAATATAAAAGTTTTAAAACTAATAAAACTTCTAGTGTTTCTTCTTCCAGGTGCTTTGAATGTGGCAAAAAGGGACACATGAAAGGTGATTGTCCAAAAATCAAGAAAGGGAAGAAATCATCTCACAAAAAGAAAGAAAGAGCATATAAAGCTGCATGGGATGATTCAAGTGATGATAGTGATGATGGAAAAGAAGAAGTAGAATGCCTCATTGCTACAACAAATGAAGAAGAAGAAGAGGTAAGTCTTTTTGATCAACCAAAAGAAGATCTAATTGCTAGTCTTCAAGATACTCATGAGAAATATATTGAGTGCAAGAAGAAACTTAAGAAATCAAATAAAGTAAATAATGATTTAAATGTTAAACTTCTTGCTCTTGCCTCTGAAAATGAAAATCTCAAAAAGGAAAATGAAGATTATGATCTTAAGTTAAAATCAGTAGAAGCTAATTGTAATCTTCTTTCCTTAGAAAAGTTAAATTTACAAATTCAAGTGAATGATCTTCAGAAACAACCTATTCTATGTTCACACTTAGATTATGATGAGGTTGTCAAAGAAAGAAACTCTATAGTATCTGATTTAGATCAAGCAAAGAAAGATATAAACAAGAAGATGGATGATATTGCTAAGTTACAAAGAAATGTAAATGAGTTAAGAGGAAATGACATGTTTGAAAATATTCTGAAAATTTCCTCTAGTTATAATGGAAGAATAGGATTAGGATATGATCCAAGGAGAAATAAACCCAAAAGAGTTAAAGCATCCCAGACTAAGATTATGTTCGTACCTAGGAACACAATTCCTAGAAAGAGAAATGAAGTTGACTCTATTAGTTGTCATTATTGCATGCGTCTTGGACATTATTCATTTTCATGCCCATATAAGAAAAAGAATGATGATTTAGCTTGGATTCCTAAAACTTAGTAGCTTAAAATTAACTAGTTGAGATTTGACCTAAGCTGACTCTTGATATACAAATGTCATATCTCAACACAATCGAGCTCTAACTTGCATAATCTTATTTTGCTTGGAATCAATTAACAGTTCTGAAAATATTCCAGAAACTTTGTCGGTCGAGAATCTGTCGACCGAGTGAACCTCGGTCGAGAAATTGTCGACCGAGCAAGTCACTGATTTCCAGTCTGCTGTAAAATTGCTGAATTTTTTTAATTGATCAAATTGCTAGCTATTTGTGATTAATGACTGTATATATTTTGGAAACTATGTTAAAACTGTTTGTACATGCAAAACAAAGTATATATTTTGGAAATCATCCCTGAAAACTTATATGAGATTAATTTGGTTTATTCTCTAAATGATGCTTAGTTTAATAAAAAGAAATTTCTATTTTATCATTATTCACATGATTTTTCCTAAAGTATTTTCTGGTCTACCCATATAGAAATCATGTGATTACAATCATGGAATTATCATTATATGCTTTTATTGTTCTATCATTACATCATAGATATGCTTTCACTATTTCATCGTGATGATGCTGTGTTAGCACGAATAGATAATGATAATTGTATGCATGGATCCTTGATGATACATAGGCAAGCAAAATGATTCATTGGTGATATGTCTCTTAGAAATGCTTGCAAAGAGCACAATATTATAAAAATTTCTCTTTTGGTATCTTTAAAAGACTTGAGATATTAATCGTGCTTTCATTTTTAAGAAGATCACCTAACATGCTTCAAAATTGATATCTAATTAAGTTACATATACTTCACATATGAATGCTCAATTGGAAATCTACAATTTCTGCCTCTTGGTTGAAATGAAATTTGACCAAGGGGCGATATGGTCGAAGTCAAGGTCGACCTAAAATAAGCTTTGACAAAATGCTTATTTGAACATCATTTTATTGTGCTTAATCTTAGTATATTCTTGATAAAGGTCAAAATCATTTGTGACTTTAAAAGCTTTAAATTTCTTTAATTGTAAGATTAAGGGGGAGCTCATAAAAACAAATTTGATTAAGAAGCTTACAAAAATTTTGTAAACATCATATGAAGCTTGTTATGATTTTAGTATGTTTAATAACTATACAAATATGACACATATCTTGTTCTTAATGGAATTCTCTAAACAAATCATGGCTTAACATCCCGGGTATTTGGTTAGAGACATTTCTATGTACTCTAAGATTAAAGGATTCTCATTTGATTTAGGGCTTAACATCCCTTGATAAATGAGAAATCAATATACATTCATTATAAGCTTAAGGGAATCTCATATCGTTTCAAGGCTTAACATCCTTTGCAAATGATTGAGAAACAAATTGTGGCTAAATTAGACAAAAATGATATTAAATCCATGTTCCTAATAGAATATCTATTTAAGGGGGAGCATAGTATAAAATTAAGGGGGAGAAGAAATATAAAATATTCAACTTGGATATCTTTTTGAAATGACAAAGGGGGAGAAAGAATATAAAATCAAAAATATAAATGAGTTTCATAACATCTTGGTCAGCACTCACTTGCAAAACAAGAATGTCTACAAAAGGTAATTTTCAGGTATGAAACTCACATGCTTTATATTTCCTTATTTCATATTTAGGAAATGTTTGTCATCTTCAAAAAGGGGGAGATTGTTGGATAAATTGGACATTATAATAAATCCCTTTATTTCGATGATGACAAACATTTCATTCTTGTTGATCTAACGTGCTACTTGAGTGTTGCAGGAATAAGGTGGATGACAAAGCTCTAGGGAATCTATATGCTTGAATAATTGTAAATGTCATGAAATGTAATCAATTGTAAACTTGTACAAATATATAATGTACAAGTACTTAGATTTCATGTAAATCAAGCGTTAGATCTTCCCTAGCCAATCACCACACTTAGTTAGGTCATCCCCTTCAATAGTGTCACATATGCACACTCATACACACACTTAGTGCCTTAATTGAAAGATTGAAATAGGGTCAATCTCGGTCGACAAACTCCTCGACCGAGACACTCTCGGTCGACAAACTTCTCGACCGAGAAAGACCCAAGTAGCCGTTAGACACAGCTGACAAGGTAGTTGGCAGTTGGAAATGAACGTTGATCCAAAGAGCCTGTCGGTCGACAAAACTTCGACCGAGTAGGTATCTCGATCGACAATTTCTCAACCGAGATGGACTCTGACAGCAACTGCAGAATAAAGCAACTAGTCGTTACTAATGCAACTAGCTTATACCTAACGGCTAGTTAAGCACTTAGAATCCCCTAGAAAGTGTCTAGAACGTACTTAAGCACTTGTAGGTCATTCCTATAAATAGGACATGCCTTAGGACACCTAAATATACCTAAGCTACACTTGTGCTACATTTGAGCTTGAATACTCATAGCCAATCTGTTTTTGAGCAATAGAGCAATTCCAACATTGGCTATTCATTCCCATTGCTCTTAATTCGTGTCCTATAGGCTAGCATCTCCTTTCCACAGCACTTACACTTCGCACTCATTGGTTAGGAGATCAATACGCTTGATATAGGCAAATCAAGCCTTGTGCTTCAAAGGATAAGTTGTACTTTCTATTTTCCTTCTTGTTCCTTTTATTCTTTGTATTCTCCTTGCTACTCCTAGGGTTGGAGGTTGTGGATTGGAGAAGGTTCTTCTCGGAGGAGAAGGTGGACTTCAAGCTACTTCAAGAAGGCTATTGCAACGGGAAGCTACTTCAAGAAGGCTATTGCAACGGGAAGCTACTTCAGGAGGAAGGCTGCTTCAAGGTTGGTGCAATTACTTCTAGGTGAAGGCTGCTTCAAGGTTGGTGCAATTACTTCTAGGTGAAGGCTGCTTGAAGGGTTTAGGGAAAGATTTGTAATTTTATGTAAAGTCCTTGCAAGGTAATAAAATTAATTTCTTTCCAAATCCCAGTTGGGTAAGCAACCGTGTAGTAGACTGACTACCTTAGTATTTGCTAAGGTAGGAACCACTCTAAATCCTTGTCCCCTTGTCCAATATTCTTGTGGTTGGTTGTTTGAGTTAAATAATTGTTAAAATATATTTAAAACTCTATTCACCCCCCTCTAGTGTTTTTTCACTTTCCATTACTTGGGTAGCTATGACATATTGCTAGATACCGCTCATTGCTTGAGAAGTCATAAGGGGGTTATGGACACTCACTGCCAATGTAACTTGTGACCTATAGGGTCTGATGCATAGGATGCACCTAGAATAGTAGTTTATTCATGAAAGATGTTTAACTTGACTACTAAAGTGTTTAGGTATTCAATTTAAATATCAATTATTGAAAAATTGGTTGATTGAACGATGAATCAACTTCTTCAAGTGTTGAACCGATGATTCAAGTGTCAGGTAAATTTAAACTACATTTGTTTGAATATTTCCTGAAATGGGACATAAATCGACCGAATCACTTAGCGAAATGACCGGTTCAAGGTATAAAATGATCCGTTAACTTTGTGAGACACCTAGTTCAATGATCAATAATATTAGATCAAGGATTGATGTAGACGTCATTTGGAGCATTAATCAAATATTGAATACCAATACAATTGTGAATATGAAACATGGTGAAACAACTGGTTCAAAGGTTGAATTGATAGACTCACATGTGAACCGATCGGTTTAGCTGTGAACTGAAGGTACATGGTTTGCAAGTTCTGGAAAATTCATAAAATTACATCTCTTCCACTCCCTCTCAGACTAGAACTCCTGACCCTGACCCTCCTAAAAATAGAGGGGTAATCGAGGCTTTCTAGAGACACCATAGTTCTCTCTAACAAGTTGTTATCCTCCTAGTTGTGGTAACTAGAGAGCCTGAGCAAGTACTACTTGTAATAGTGAGGGACAGTAAGGGAGAGACAACACATGTGTAACATACCAGATCTTGGACCCTACCTTAGAACTTTGACCTTTTGGTGATTTTCCAAACAAGGTTGATGTTAGGATGATCCTAATAATCTAATGCATGAATAATGTAAATAATATGTCACATAATTCATTTGGTGATAATAAGATGATAAATAACCTAACTGGATGCATAATGTTGTTAATGGGCCTATAATGGGCCAGATGACATAACTCATGTAAGAAAGCCTCAAAATAAAGAATAGACTTCAAATTCGTAATCTACACATCTAAATGAGACTACATGTCAATTTTCATTTAATTTGGACTACCTTGAAATAATATGGTAAGTTATGAGAGAGAAATTGCCTAAAAGGTGTAATTAATAAATAAAAATAATAAATGACTCCAAAAGAGGAAAATAATATTATATTCGTAATCTACATAATAAATATAGCCTTTGGGTGAATTTTCATCCAATTTGGAGAAAGTTTGCTTAAAAGGTAAAATCAAGAGAGAGAAAATATGTAGAACCTTCAAAATATTAAATAATTACTCAAACAACTCCAATATGTAAAATTGATGGAAAATTCATATCCAACACATTAAAAAAGCCATTAATGAAGGAGGAAAGAGAATATATTAATTGATTTATTTGACACATTAAAATTTCTCAAAAGGCAAATCTAATTTTATATTCACAATCTACATGCTTTCATTAACCTCTGTGCAAAATTTTACCTAAATTGGAGTTCGTTTGCACCCTCCAAAGAGGAGAGAGATAGGAAGATAATTAATTTACAACTTTAATCAATTTCATGATTTCCGATTTATTTATGTCACGCATGATCTGGCCTTTGATTTCCGATCGGACGGCTGTCAACTTGTCTTCAACCCCGAGTCGGAGTGCTATAGTAACCCGTCGGCTCTCTATTATTCAGTTGACGATATCTCTCTCTACAATTGTTCTTTCTTCGAGATTTCTTCGCCTTTAGACTCCAAATTGAATTCCGCAGCTTTGATTCCATATACATGGGTATTTATACCCCGTGTTACCCAAACTGTTGGCGCCGCCCTTACGCTCTGTTACCTCCCTTGTTTCTGACTTCATCTCATCTCCTCGCCGCCTTGGACCATCGGACCATTAAGGGTCAGTCCCCTGACCTCCGCCGAGGTCTCAGCTACAATTTGCAGACTTTAGGTTGGCTGATTTTATTTCCGGCATGACCTTCCCCACTCAGCGCCGCCCCCTCAGCCGGATCCTGCTCAACTCTCGTCGTCAGGCCTTCACCGGTTCCATTTTGTCTCTAGTGATGCTCTTTATGCCTCCGCAATGCTTTTCTTGGCATCAGTTGCAATGATCAGGTAGCTAGCCGATTTTCCCCTTTTTATGCTTTTACTCGCTGCTTTGGATTCATGATCCTCCGTCCTTTCACTTGAGTTCTTCTGCACTATATTCGATCGTTCTTGGGTTCTCCAGTGCGTTTTGATCCTGCGTAGCCAAGGGAGACCTAAGCTGCTCGTTTTGGCTCTTTGGAACCATGGATCCTTGCCTCTGGAATTCTGGATCTCTGGGTCCTCGCGAAGAAGATGACGGGTTGTGATGTTTTCCCGATCTTACCCTCTCTATTTCGTGTCGTGTTTCTCGCATAGGGACATTTTGGTCTTTTCCGCCTGATGTTCTTTTGCTTTGAGCAAGGTCTGGTCATCCGCTGACTCGTGACTTTCCCACTCGTGATTGGGCCAAGTCACCAGGTCCGCGGGGCCCTCTCGCTCTCTCTCTCTTTCTCTCGCTTGAATTGTTGACATGGATTTTCTTTGGATTATGATTAGTTGATTTTATAAAATCAATAACTAATTATTTACTGATAAGAAAAATATAAATAAATAGTCATTGGATTCAGAAAAATACAAGCTTTCTTATGGTGTTGGTTTTATCGCCTGAATCTAATGTTTTTTAACAGGTGTTTTTAATGGATCTAATTAATGATGAATTAACTTCTAAAATTCATAACTAATAATTTATAAGTCAGAAAAATATAATAAAATATGTTTTGGAATCCTAATAACCTAATATAAAATATGACATGGTTTTGGGAAACCTAATTCATATATTAATAAAAAGGTGTTTTTAGGGTTTATGAAATCAATATAAAACCTAACCCTAATTCCACATATATTCTAATAGGTGCTTTGGAAGCCTAGTCTTGGACCTAGAAGTGTCTTTGGACGTTTGAATTAGTTGTTGAGGTATGTTGTATCCCCTATTCATCTTTGTTGAGCAATTCACCTATCTTATCTTTCTTTTGACTTTAGCCTACACTTATGTCTAATCTTTTGATATCATGGTTCATGTGAACTACTTTTGCTTTGTTATTGATTATATGATCATGGATATTCTCTTGAATCTATTTTCCTATGCCTTGGTGCATGTTGGACTTTTGATATTATATGCCCACTGTGATGTGGATTTTACTTGTTAATATATGCCCACTTTGAAGTGGGTTTGCTTATATGTTTGAGTTGTCCATTGTGTGATGGCAACCTTGATAATTCTGACTATACTTTTCTACTTGCCTCTATATTTACATGTTATGTGATTCAGTAGCACTAGAGTAGTGTAAGTGCATTGGTTTTGTACTTTTTGGGACGGAAAGGAACCTCGTACCCAGGGCAAGATGTGTGTCTTGACCCATTTTATATTTGGGAGTTTGGCGGTGAGTCATTCTCTATCAGGTTTGCAAGGAAGTGAAGCCTTGGCCGCCAATTGTGTTTATATTATTCTAGTGTTATGTTTATCTCACATGCATGCAGGATATTGATCGTGGGGTGTGTGCCCTACTTGTGCTTTGTTTCCCACCATGGTAGTGGATTTATTTAAGGCACAATCCTTTTTATATGTTTTGTTTTATGGCAAGTATCCCTTTTGTTGTGATCTTTTCTTTTGATACCCATTTGGGTGGTACTTATCTCTTGCATGGGAAGCCTTTTATTTTGATGTCCCGTATTCTTTATAAATTGCTCAAATTGCTTTTTAGTATGCACATACCAGCCTTTGATGATGTTTCCTTTTGTTTCTCTTTTGCAGGGGTATGCTTCCAACCCTAGGTGGAGTACTTGGATGACAAGACGTGTTGACCTAGACTTAGTTTGTGATGATGAAGCTTGGAGACAATCTTGAGGTGGTTAGATTCCCTCTACATGGATCCTTGTGATGTAAGTTTAAGTTTGTAACCCTTTGTTTTATAATTGAATAGTTAAATCTTTCTTCCGCTGCTATACATTGGTCTTTTGATTACCATTAAATAAAGATTTGAAAATTTTACACCCACTCCATCATACCTTCTGAGCGTGTTTGGACTGGAGGTTTTATTGTTCAAATTTTTAGTAAGGAAGTGGTTTCACTTCTTTACAGCATGGTATCAGAGCCCATGGTAGTCAGAATCGACTATTTCAATTTTGTCTCCCTTTAGCACCCTTGACTTAGTTAGTTACCTTTAAGTGAGATGTTGACCCTAGATCTGATATATTATTATCTTTTATGGAATAAGGTTTGCTTTGAGGACAAGAATAGGTTATGAGGAGGTAATCATATGGAAATATTGTGACTTGGTTTTTTCTTTGATTTTGAGCTCACCTATGTTTCATATCGTATGATTCTTTGAAGGAAAATATATTTTCAATTATATTACTATATGTACAAAATTTTCTGGATTTCTCAAAATTTTCTTGAACTAAGTCATAATGAAGAGAAACTATAGTTTGAGTAGAATCTAACCCTAGTATTGTGACTAGGTTTGATATAAATGTATAGTTGACCTACCCTATGACTTTTGGATGTTCATGTAGGGTTGATAGGTTAGAGACACAAGGACCTAAAATCTCAACCCTAGATGGTGACTGAATAGTTGGATACATGAGAAAAATAAATATCTCAAAACTTTCATAACTAAGAGATGTGGGTAGCTCTAAAAAGTTGTTTAGTTTGACTTGTTAGGTTGAACCCTTTAAGGGGTGGAGAGTAGTTGATCGTTGATGTTTGAATCTATAGATTTCGAGGACGAAATCCTTTTTAAGGGGTGGAGTGTTGTAACATACCAGATCTTGGACCCTACCTTAGAACTTTGACCTTTTGGTGATTTTCCAAACAAGGTTGAGGTTAGGATGATCCTAATAATCTAATGCATGAATAATGTAAATAATATGTCACATAATTCATTTGGTGATAATAAGATGATAAATAACCTAATTGGATGCATAATGTTGTTAATGGGCCTATAATGGGCCAGATGACATAACTCATGTAAGAAAGCCTCAAAATAAAGAATAGACTTCAAATTCGTAATCTACACATATAAATGAGACTACATGTCAATTTTCATTTAGTTTGGACCACCTTGAAAAAATATGGTAAGTTATGAGAGAGAAATTGCCTAAAAGGTGTAATTAATAAATAAAAATAATAAATGACTCCAAAATAGGAAAATAATCTTATATTCGTAATCTACATAATAAATATAGCCTTTGGGTGAATTTTCATCCAATTTGGAGAAAGTTTGCTTAAAAGGTAAAATCAGGAGAGAGAAAATATGTAGAACCTTCAAAATATTAAATAATTACTCAAACAACTCCAATATGTAAAATTGATGGCAAATTCATATCCAACACATTAAAAAATCCATTAATGAAGGAGGAAAGAGAATATATTAATTGATTTATTTGACACATTAAAAGTTCTTAAAAGGCAAATCTAATTTTATATTCGGAATCTACATGCTTTAATTACCCTCTGTGCAAAATTTTACCTAATTTGGAGTTCGTTTGCAACCTCACAAGAGGAGAGAGAAATAGGAAGATAATTAATTTACAACTTTAATCAATTTCATGATTTCCGATTTATTTATGTCACGCGTGATCTGGCCTTTGATTTCTGATCGGACGGCTGTCAGCTTGTCTTCAACCCCGAGTCAGAGTGCTACAGTAACCCGTCGGCTCTCTATTATTTGGTTGACGATATCTCTCTCTACAATTGTTCTTTCTTTGATATTTCTTTGCCTTTAGACTCCAAATTGAATTCCGCAGCTTTTTATTCTAGATACATGGGTATTTATACCCCGTGTTACCCAAACTGTTGGTGTCGCCCTTACGCTCTGTTACCTCCCCTGTTTCCGACTTCATCTCATCTCCTCGCCGCCTTGGACCATCGGACCATTAAGGGTCAGTCCCCTGACCTCCGCCGAGGTATCAGCTACAATTCGAACACTTTGGGTTGGCTGATTTTGTTTCCGACATGACCTTCCTCACTCAGCGCCGCCCCCTCAGCCGGGTCCTGCTGAACTCTTGTCGTCAGACCTTCACCGGTTCTGTTTTGTCTCTGGTGGTGCTCTCTATGCCTCCGTGATGCTTTTCTTGGCATCAGTTGCAATGATCAGATAGCTAGCCGATTTTCCCCCTTTTATGCTTTTACTCGCTGCTTTGGATTCATGATCCTCCGTCCTTTCAGTTGAGTTCTTCTGCACTGTATTCGATCGTTCTTGGGTTCTCCAGTGTGTTTTGATCCTGTGTAGCCAAGGGAGACCTAAGCTGCTCGTTTTGGCTCTTTGGAACCATGGATCCTTGCCTCTGGAATTCTTGATCTCTGGGTCCTCGCGAAGAGGATGACGGGTTGTTATGTTTTCCCGATCTTACCCTCTCTGTTTCCTGCCGTGTTTCTCGCATAGGGGCATTTTGGTCTTTTCCGCCTTATGTTCTTTTGCTTTGAGCAAGGTCTGGTCGTCCGCTGACTCATGACTTGCCCACTCGTGATTGGGCCAAGTCACCAGGTCAGCGGGGCCCTCTCGCTCTCTCTCTCTCTTTCTCTCGCTTGAATCGCTAACATGGATTTTCTTTGGATTATGATTGGTCAATTTTATAAAATCAATAACTAATTATTTATTGATCAAAAAAATATAAACAAATAGTCGTTGGATTCAGAAAATCTAAGTTTTCTTATGGTGTTGGTTTTATCGCCTGAATCTGATGTTTTTTTAACATGTGTTTTTAATGGATCTAATTAATGATGAATTAACTTCTAAAATTCATAACTTAAAATTTATAAGTCAAAAAAATATAATAAAATATGTTTTGGAATCCTAATAACCTAATATAAAATATGACATGGTTTTGGGAAACCTAATTCATATATTAATATAAAGGTGTTTTTAGGGTTTATGAAATCAATATAAAACCTAACCCTAATTCCACATATATTCTAATAGGTGCTTTGGAAGCCTAGGGTTGGACCTAGAAGTGTCTTTGGACGTTTGAATCAGTTGTTGAGGTATGTTGTATCCCCTATTCATCTTTGTTGAGCAATCCACCTATCTTATCTTTCTTTTGACTTTAGCCTACACTTATGTCTAATCTTTTGATATCATGGTTCATGTGAACTACTTTTGCTTTGTTATTGATCATATGATCATGGATATTCTCTTGAATCTGTTTTCCTATGCCTGGGTGCATGTTGGACTTTTGATATTATATGCCCACTGTGATGTGGATTTTACTTGTTAATATATGCCCACTTTGAAGTGGATTTGCTTATATGTTTGAGTTGTCCATTGTGTGATTGCAACCTTGATAATTCTGACTATACTTTTCTACTTGCCTCTATATTTACATGCTATGTGATTCAGTAGAACTAGAGTAGTGTAAGTGCATTGGTTTTTTACTTTTTGGGACAACAAGGAACCTCGTACCCAGGGCAAGATGTGTGTCTTGACCCATTTTATATTTGGGAGTTTGGCGGCGAGTCATTCTCTATCAGGTTTGCAAGGATGTGAAGCCTTGGCCGCCAATTGTGTTTATATTGTTCTAGTGTTATGTTTATCTCACATGCATGCAGGATATTGATCGTGGGGTGTGTGCCCTACTTGTGCTTTGTTTCCCACCATGGTAGTGGATTTATTTAAGGCACAATCCTTTTTATATGTTTTATTTTATGGCAAGTATACCTTTTGTTGTGATCTTTTCTTTTGATACCTGTTTGGGTGGTACTTATCTCTTGCATGGGAAGCCTTTTATTTTGATGTCCCTTATTCTTTATAAATTGCTCAAATTGCTTTTTAGTATGCACATGCCAGCCTTTGCTGATGTTTCCTTTTGTTTCTCTTTTGTTGGGGTATGCTTCCAACCCTAGGTGGAGTACTTGGATGACAAGACGTGTTGACCTGGACTTAGTTTGTGATGATGAAGCTTGGAGACAATCTTGAGGTGGTTAGATTCCCTCTACATGGATCCTTGTGATGTAAGTTTAAGTTTGTAACCCTTTGTTTTATAATTGAATAGTCAAATCTTTTCTTCCGCTGCTATACATTGGTCTTTTGATTACCATTAAATAAAGATTTGAAAATTTACACCCACTCCATCATACCTTCTGAGTGTGTTTGGACTGGAGGTTTTATTGTTCAAATTTTTAGTAAGGAAGTGGTTTCACTTCTTTACAACATGAGAGTGAATCAACCCTAGTAGGTTAACACTCGAAGGGACAACTCTGTGATGCCAAAATGTGCCACAAACAAGATTACTCAAAACTAGACATGGAATTATAACTAAGTAGGTGGATTACCCAAAAAACATAGGAAATTAAAACTATAAATACTCCATAAGCCAAAAAATTATTACACATAAGCCCACAAGCTTGATACATGCATTACACATCATATCACAAGGTGATTACATCACTGGGAATCATCATTCATGTCATCAACTTGTTACATGAGATATTTGTTCCACATATACAGATGCCATATTTTTCATACGTGGCTCACAAGCCATAACCTTGTATCAAGAGCATATATGCAAAACACATTGAGAACACCCCAAATACCTGAGTGTACAGGGACGATATCTCATACTCTATCACTAAAAGACTAGGAACACATCCAAACTTATCAATTACTTCTCTTGCTGCTACTCTTCCTCAGCTACATGATCTCTACCTCTTCGTGCACGACAACCAAAAAGATGTGGAATTCTACGGGGTGAGACCAAACGTCCCAACAAGAGACATAACTCTCCACCAACATCTATTAAAGCACATATAACTAATCATGTAGGTTAAATACTTAGCAGGTTGAGCAGATTCAACTAAATAATATGTATCTAACAGATTTAGTAGATTACGAAAATCTAGGAAGTTACCACAGAGCAGTGGAACAATTAATATTCTAAAAAGGATTATGAAGAACATGTATAATAGTTTATTCCTCTTACCTCCTTATAATTCAAGAAATCATTACAAAGATAAAGCAAAGGGTTCATACAATGTTATTTGCATTTGACCCTAAGAAAAATACACTACATGACTGTGTTATGTCTTTTAATCTTGCCCTGAGGATTTGAATCGTACCAGCCAAATCCAACATGCCACTGCTAAGTCGAAAGCGGTTCCATACAAGGTCAATGGAAGAGATAGAATCCATGACCTCCTCAACACCTCTTGGTTAGCACAAGAGAAAAACATCGTACAAACATATTAGTCAACTACCATAGTGGCGTATAGTCAAGATGAAGGATTGACTCATGCATGACCATCCATATATAAACACATAGCCCACCTTAGTACAGGTAACAATGCTAGAAGAACAGGCTCACGCATGACCGTTATAGAAAGAAGGATTGACTCACGCATGGCCATCCATATCACAAGGATAGCAGCTCATGCATGGTCATCTCACACAACATGTATTTGTGGACACAAGGAGATACTTGACTTCCACCCCCACCCCCACCCCGCATATTCAAAAGTCTGTGCTTCGAGTTGCATGTAGGAATAACTCGTTTCACCATCCAACACTAAGACTGGCATTGGAATGGATCTATGGAAAATGGAACTTATATGATTAGAGTTTCTCTTAATTAATTAAGATAATTGTACCCCTTTTGGCATTAATCAAGTTACAACATACAAATCCAAAACACACTCTACTAAGATAAGGGAATGATGCAACTCCAGAAGACATAAAACATATAAAGTGTGAACTAGTCATGTCATCACTACTTAATACTTGTAGCACTACCATTCACAAGGTCATCACCAATATTACATCACTGTGGGATATCAATCCCTTATTACATCACTGGAGGCGTTAATAACGCCTCACACTAAGTATATACATCTTCCAGGTCATAGGACTCAATCACATAATCCCTGTGTGTACACCATCAAATTATTCCTCAAAAAGGTGCATAGTTACCATCATGTATAATATAGAATTCACCATAGCATTCACATAGTTATGTCATTCAAGATCACATCTGTAACAACCTAATTTTTTAAATATAAAGGAGCTTGTTAAAGTTTTGTCAATTTATATACTTTCATAAAATAAAAGAATGTGATGGTCTTTTATGAAAATTCTTAAACAAAATAGAGTCCATATTATTAAAATATCAAATTAGAGATGTTTCAGGCTTATCATGATATGTCTGGCAATGTCCCTAGTATCTAGATTTTTTAATGTGTTTTTCTACCAATGATGGTGAAAGATGATTTGAAATATCATATGCAAATCACTATAGATAACTTTTATGAAATCTCAAAATATAGAAGTTTATTGATTTCAAATTAGGAATAGTCACAAGTGAAAATGATTTAGACTTAATTGCAAAGTTTGGTAACCAAATGATTATCCTACGTCTTATTCAAAAATATTTAAGTTTAACAACACTAATTCATTTTATGGTTCTTGTGTCTAACTTGAGGATCTAAATATTTGTCAATCAACTAGACACACTTACTAAATTTTGGTTGGATTTGGATAAGTGTTTCTATTTTAATAATTTTTAGAAGAAAACAAAATAATTAACCATCAAGTGACCCATGTATCTTATAGCACTATCGATTATTATGATTTCAGCCAAGTTAAGGTAGACAAACCCAAGCACGTTGTCACAAATTTTGATGGCAAGGTTAGCCCTTTTTTAGATTCATGCACAACCATTAGAGGAAAATATGAGGGATCGACCCCCACCTCCTACCTTCCAAGCCCGAATCAGAAAGGTAAACCAAGTTCTCAGACGGATGCCCTCTGAAATTGTTGTGATCATGCCATAATCTTGAAAAGAGAGAGAGAGAGTCCCATTGGTTTTAGTATTGAATCACGATCATATTAGACTCAGACAAGAACCCTATATTGCATTATTGAAAAAAAACCTCTGTAGTTGTCCTCCTCCAGAGCTAGTTGCAGATGAGCAGCTTGAACATAGAGGCGGTGAGTAGTAGCCTTGGTAGAAGAGTCATCCACCTAGAAACCCACATGTTTTTTTTGTTCTTCCTAGGACCCTATCGTATATCCCACCTTGGTTTGATCAAGAGGGACAGCTAGGCAAGGCATGGTCGTGGCCTTGGAAGTTTGAAATTTCTAGTGATATTCATACGTTGTTAATGGATCATGATACCTCCTAGTATCCCCAAAAAAGCTTCTTGGACCTCATCATGCATCTCCAGATATATGCTCTTCCATTGTGGCACCCACCATGTTGGCACTAGAGATGTGATCTCATTGTGAAGGAGGGTCCGAGTTCGATCATGGAGGTCTGGGTATTGGGCTATGCAATGGGAGATTGGAATCTCTTTCTAAGAAGAGACTTGTCAGAGATGAGGCATTGCCTCGTTCAAGCCTCCACAAGCAAGTGACTCTTAGTTTCACGGAGGAACTGAGTTGCCTCACGGCACCAGTGATGCCAAGATTCTAGATCACAACCCAGGGAGGACTCCTATGGGTGAAATCAGGGCCACTCATGGAGAGGGAGATGAATCAGGTTGAGGTGACCCTTTTGGTGGACCAAGGATGGCCGGAGAACCCCTAGAATTCTCACCCAACCAACGATATCCCCCCAACACGTCCCGCCAAGCATTGAGAGAGGACAACACACCTAGATCACAACCCAGGGAGGACTCCTATGTGTGAAATTAGGGCCACTCATGGAAAGGGAGATGAATCAGGTTGAGGCGACCCTTCTGGTGGACCAAGGATGGCCAAAGAACCCCTAGGATTCTCACCCAAGCAACGATACCCCCCAAAAACACATCCCATGAAGCATTGAGAGAGGACAACACCCCCAACAAAAAAAACATGTCCCGTGAAGCATTGAGAGAGGACACCCCCCCCGCGCGCGCGGAGTCTACGAAGTATTGAGAGAGGAGGCATGGGTGAAGAAGATTCTACCTAAGGCGGATCCTGCCCCGACCCATCAAGATCCAAATGAGGTAATTAATTATTTGATTGATTCAAATATGGCCTCTAGGCTGCATAAATTGTAACAATTAATTGGTATACATAATAGGGTCAAGTTATATGTATTTTTATCTATTTTTTGAGATCTATACAATTGGATATGCCACAAGGCATGATTTGGATTAGTTTTCAAAAAAATTGTGGAATTGGCATAATTAGGGTTTAGAAACTTAATTAAGATTATTTGGTTGATTATTATATGTTGATTAAGATAATTGAGATCAGGGATCTAGGAGTTGTTTTTTCTATTAACTGAGGTAAGTGTCCATCCCCATGAGTATTCATATTTAAATCTCTATACTAAATAAGACTTTCATTGTTCAATTTTCTAAGATTCTAAAATTAAGATATGCAAGCAAGATTTTCTATACCTTTATTATTTTGTCATTTCATATGCTCAATACCTAAAATAGAGACATGTCATGCTTATACCATAGAATGATTAAAGCTCATGAATGATTCATAAAATAAATAAAATATTATATTTCTATCAAATTTCCTAGTAATGTTTCATATTAATGCTCAAGACTACCTGATAAGAAATACAAGTAAGATTGTCATATTTCCATGATTATGTGATATAACCATGCACTTAAGATTTTCAAGTAGAAACATACTATTAGGATTTATTATATAGGTTGAGATATGAGAACTAAGAAGTTATTTAGATTCCTTGGATTGATTAATATGTAACAGTTAAGTACAATATAAGAATGTAAGTTTTGAACATATTAAGACATGATCAAGTCTTCAAGATAAAGATTAAGATCAAAATTTATTGAGACTAGAGTTCAATGTAATATTATAAGATTAGGATCTAAGTAACAATTAAGTCCCAAAATAAGATTTTACTAAGATTCATGATTCGAGTCATAATAGTAATAAAATGAGAATAAAAAGCTTTAAGATTTAAGCTCACATGAATGCATTAAGATTCATGTTGAGATCACATTTAATGAGACATTAAAGAGATTGAGTTATCTTATCAAAAATCATATTTGAGATATGTGGTACTTAAGTTATTATCATATACTTGGTATTCTATATTCAGATTGGATATTTTCTTAGCCTTTATCTCAGATGTCAAAAATATGATATAGAATTATGTTAAGTCCCCATATTACAATAGAGTTTCAGATTAAAATTTATCAGATAATAAGAATAGCAGATGTTAGATCCAGAGTTAGATTCAGTTTAGAATTGAAGAACAGAGATACAAATATTGAGATAATCGATCAGATTTATAGCTAGAAATTATGAATAGATTCATAGATCAGAGATTAAGATTCAGAATAAGAAATTAAGAACAAAGATAGAAAATAACATCATAACATTAACTAATTACACTATAGGATAAGTCCTCATCATAGAGTCTCAGGAAAATTAAAAGGGAACACTGTGTCAGACACTGCATGTGTCATAGAGGACATGTCGTGCCAACATAGGGTGTGTTGCACCATAGAGGACATGTTCGTGTCAACAAAGGGCATGATGTGCCAACAAGGATGCATTATGCCATAGAGGACACTTCAATGTCAATAGAACATTGCACCATAGAGGACACTTTGGTGCCATAGAGGAGGACTTATCATATAATGTTGTCCACAAACCAGATAAAAGTTGTAAATAAAAGATACCTTATTTAAAAGCATGCACACAATCTCATTTATAAGTATAACGAAAGAGATTAAGATAAGAGAGTCATGACTCAGGCCCTTTGTGCAAGTCATGTGGCCCAGGAACCAGATTGCAAGTCAATTTAGAGACATAAACCAAGCCCAGAGTGTAGGTTATGTGATTGGCACCTTAGTGCAGGCCATGAGACCCATGTACCATAGTACAAATCTCTAGAAAAAGATCAGTAAAAAGATAAGAATTTATGTGAGAAAGAAGAGATATTTATGTTTCAGATTTTATACAGAGTTTAATATTAGTTTCATGTTTATAATGTTCAATAATATTTTGTAGTATCTTATATCTTCAGTAACACATATACTAGAATACACATGCCACTTATTCTAACAATAGTTTTTTTGATGTATGGCTTGGGATGAGATGTCTACATGTGATGAGAAGGAGCAGAATATATCCCAAAGACTTGGAGCACAAAGATAGAACATGATAAAATCTGGTGGGTGCCAACTATAAGATGATCCTCAAGTTTATAATTCTGATATATATGTTGTCATGTTTAGAACTATAGAGTATAGATTCAAGATGTTAAATCGTTTTCCATGTGATAGCCTTTTTGTTCCTTTTGTAAGAATAATTGTGAGAATGTTTTAATACTTCAATTTGTGTGATTGATTATATTGTTGTTATGAATGTCAGTTTTATATAATGCCCTTTCAAGTACTTGAATTATGGATAACTCTATGTTGCTTCCATCATGTACACTGTGTACTTAGGGAGGATGTTACAATATGGTATCAGAGCAACATTATAGTCGGACACCAAATGAATCCTCATGTTCTTACTTTAGGTTACCCCATAAGGAACCATGTAAGAGTAGACTACAGAGCTAGAAAGGTACCAGTAGCCCTAGTATAGAAGTAGTAAGTGAAAGATATTGGGAATCACAATAGAGGACTAGTCAGAAGCTTAGATAAGGATTACGGTTATGTGCCAAGATGTTATGGACTTTTATGTTAATTCTAGAATTGTATATAGCATGCTCTCTCTTTCTCCCTCGTGTTTGTAGAATGGGACACAAGCTTGTGGGTTTTTATAGAGAGGATTTTATTTACATTATCATGCTTATCTTTTCCTTCCAAGTGTATGTGGTACGAACATGTGTACTAGGGAGGTGCTAAGATAAGTGTGATAAGACATTCCACCTTTAGTTATATGACCGGCCAGAATGTATCCAAAGACAACATAAAAAAAGGGAAATGACACTGAAGTTTAAGGCATATAGTCTCCTAAACCTAATCAGAATCATAGTAAGACCAAGAATGCATTCAAAGGGTAGATATTTTAACATTGATTTTGGTTAGATTTGGGGTGGGATCAAAAGCCTTATATAGCTTCCTTGGAAAAGAAGAAAGCTAGGTTCTTTTCTTTGATGAATGATGATGGGAGATATATTTGGAGCTTCATGAGTAGTATACGAACATGTTAGTTAGATTTAGATGTTTAATAATGAGAAGGTTGCACCTTGAATGTGGTAGTAAGCCTTCAAGAGAGTGAATACTATAGTTAATGCAAGTATAGAATGTGAAACCCTAAGGTGGGCAGAATCAAATTTCAAGGATGAAATTCCTATAAAGTGGGTAGTACTGTAACATTCCAATTTTTTTAATATAAAGGAGCTTGGCTTAAATTTTTGTAAACACATACACTTCAATAAAATCTTACAATATGATGGTATTTTATACAAATTCTTAAACAAAATAAAGTCAATATTATTAAAATATCAAATTAGAGATGTTTCAGGCTTATCATGATATGCCTGGAAATGCCCCCAATTTCTAGATCTTTGAGTGTGTTTGGCTACCAATTATACTGAAAGATAATTTAGAATATCATATGTAAATTACTATAGATAGCTTTTATGAAATCTCAAAATATAGAAGTTTGTTGGTTTCAAATTAGGAATAGTCACAAGTGACAATAAGTTAGACTTAATAGCGAAGTTTGGCAACCAAATGATTATCCTACATTTTATTAGGAAATATTAAAGTTTAACAACATTAATTCGTTTAATGGTTCTTGTACCGAAATTGTCGATCTAAATATTTGGCAAACAATTAGACATAATTACTAGCTTTTGGTTCGATTTGGATAAGTGCATCTATTTTAATTATTTTCAAAAAAAAAATTAACCATTAGGTGACCCATGTATCAAATAGAACTATCTATTATTATGATTTCAGCTAAGGTAGACAAACCCAAGCATGTTGTCACACATTTTGATGGCAAGGTTAGACCTTTTTTAAATTCACGCACAACCATTAGATGACAATATGAGGGACCGACCCCCACCTCCTACCTCTTGAGCCCGAATTAGAAAGGGAAACCAAGTTCTGAGACGGATGCCCTTCGAAATTTCCATGATCATGCCTATAATCTTGGAAAGAGAGAGAGAGTCCCATTGGTTTTAATACTGAATTGTGACATATTAAACCCTTACAAGAACCCTAGATAGCGTTATTGGAAGAAAAAAAAACCCAAACCTCTGCAGTTGTCCTCCTCCAACGCTAGCTGTAGATGAGCGGCTTGAACATAGAGGTGGCGAGTAATAGCCTTGGTAGAAGAGTCATCCACCTAGAAAGCCACGTGTTTTTGTTGGTTCTTCCTAGGACCCTATCACATATCCCACCTTGGTCTGAGCAAGAGGGATGTCTAGGAAAGACATGGTCATGGCCTTGGAAGTTTGAGATTTCTAGTGATCTCCAGACGCTGATCCAGATGCCAGAATGGATCATAACACCTCCTGGTATCTCCAAAAAAGCTTTCTGGACCCTGATCGTGTGTCTCCTGAGCTATGCCCTTCCGTCGTGGCATCCACCATGTTGGCACTATGGATGTGATCTTATTGTGAGGAAGGGTTCGAGGTCAATCATGGAGGTCTGGTTATTGGGCTATGCAATGGGGGACTAGAATCTCTTTGCCAGAAGAGACTTGTCAGAGATGAGGCCTTACGTCGTTCAAGCCTCCGCATGCAAGCGAATCTTAGTTTCACGGAGAAACGGAGTTGCCTCATGGAACCGATGATGCCAAGATGCTAGAGCGCAGCCCAGGGAGGACACTGGTGGATTAAATCAGGGCCGGTCATGGTAAGGGAGATGAATCATGATGAGGCGACCATTCTGGTGGACCAAGGATGGTCGAAGAACACCTAGAATTTTCACCCAAGAAACGATACAAAGGTCCCCTACAAAACAGAGGAAACAGAGGCCCGCGTGTCTATGAAGCGCTGATAGAGGAGGCACGGGTGAAGTGGATACGCCTAAGGCGGATCCTTCCCCGACCCATTCCGCTCCACATGAGGTAATAAATTATTTTATTGATTCAAATATGGCCTCTAGGTTGCATAAATCATAACAATTAATTGGTATATCCAATAGGAAGTTATATATGTATTTTCATCTATATTTCGATATCTAGACAATGGGATAGGCCACAAGGCATGATTCGGCTTGGTTTTTAAAAAAATTGTAGATTTAGCATAATTAGTGTTTAGAACCTAAGTAAGATTAATTGAGTGATTATCATATGTTGATTAAGAGAATTGAGATCAGGGATCTAGGGCTTATTTTCCTATTAACCAAGGTAAGTGGTTCATGCCCATGAGTATTCATATTTAAAGCTCGATACTAAATACGACTTTCATTGTCCAATTTTCTAAGATTTAAAATTAATATATACAAGAAAGATTTTATATACCTTTATTATTTTGTCATTTCTTATGCTCAATACCTCAAATAGAGACATGTCATGCTTATATCATAGAATGAATAAAGCTCGTGAATTAAGTTCATAAAGGAATAACATATTATATTTCTATCAAATTTCCTAGTAATGTTTCATATTAGTGCTCACGACTACATGATATGAAACACAAGTAAGATTGACATACTTCCATGGTTATGTGATATAACCATGCTATTAATATTTTCAAGCAGAAACATACTATTAGGATTTATTATATAGATTGAGATATGAGAACTAAGAAGTTATTTAGATTCCTTAGATTGATTAATACGTAAGATTTAAGTACAATATAAGAATGTAAGTTTGAAGATATAAAGACATGATCAAGTCTTCAAAGATAAAGATTATATTAAGATCAGAACGTATTGAGAATAGAGTTCAATGTAATATTATAAGATTAGGATGTACTAGGTAATAATTAAGTCCCAAAATAAGATTTTACTAAGATTCATGATTCGAGTCATAAGAGTAAAAAAAATGAGAATAAAATGCTTTAAGATTTAATCTCACATGAATGCATTAATATTCATGTTAAGATTAGATTTAAGAGACTTTAAAGAGATTTATTTATCTTGTTAGAAATCATATTTGAGATATTTGGTACTTAAGTTATTTTTCATATACTTGGTATTTCTATATTTAGATAGGATTTTTTTCTTAGAATTTATCTCAGATGTCAAAAATATGATACATAATTATGTTAAGTCCTCGTGTTACAATAGAGTTTCAGATTAAATTTATCAAATAATAAGAAAATAAGACTTTTAGATCTAGAGTTAGATTCAGTTTAAAATAAAAAATGGAGTTACAGATACAAAGATAATTGATCATATTCAGAGCTAGAAATTATGAATAGATGCATAGATTAGAGATTAAGACTCGATATAAAATATTTAGAACAAAGATGGAAAATGACATCATAACGTTAACTAATTACATTATAGTAAAAGTCCTCATCAGAGAGTCCTGGGACGATTTAGAGGGTGCATTACGTCAGACACTACATGTGTCACGGAGGGTATGTTGGTCCAACAGAGGGTGTTTTGCACCATAGACGACACTTCAGTGTCAACAGAGGGCATCATGTTCCAATAGAGGGTGCCTTACACCATAGAGGACACTTCACTGTCAATAGAGGGTGCATTGCACCATAGAGGACACTTTGGTGTCACAAAGGAGAACTTATCATATAATGGTGGCTACAAATCAAATATAAGTCATAAATGAAAGATACCTTAGTTCAAACCATACACATAATCTCATTTATAAGTATAATGAAAGAGATTAAGATAAATGAGACATGACTCAAGCCCTTTGTGCAAGTCATGTGGCCTAGGAACCAACGTGTAGGGTGATTCAGAGACATAACCCAGGCCCAGAATGTAGGTTATGTGTCTGAAACCTTAGTGCAGGCCATGAGACCCAGGTACCATAGTACATATCTCCAAAGAAAGACCGGGAAAAAGATAAGATTTATTTGAGAAATAAAAGATATTTATATTTTAGATTTTATATAGAATTCAATGTTAGTTTCATATTTATAATGTTCAAGAATATTTTGTAGTATATTATTTCTTTAGTAATGCATATATTAGAATACTCATTCCACTTACGCTAACAACCATTTTTCTAATGTGTTGCTGGGGATGACATGTCTGCAGGTGATGAGCAGGAGCACAATAGATCCCAGAGACTCGGAGCAAAAAGACATAACATGATAAAATCTGGTGAGGTGACAACTATGAAATGATCCTTGAGTTTATAGATTCAGATATATATGTTGTCATGTTTAGAACTATAGAGTATGAATTCAAGATTTTAAGTCAGTTTTCCATGTGATAGCCTTTATGTTCCTTTTGTAAGAACAATTGTGAGAATGTTTTAATACTTCAATTTGTGTGATTGATTATATTGTTTTTATGAATACCAATTTTATGTAATTCCCTTTCAAGTGAATGAGTCATTGATAGCTCTATATTGCTTCCACTATGTGCATGTGTGCACTTAGGGAAGGTGTTAATGTTGGAACTAGGGCTCTAGAGAGGGGGCGAATAGAGTTTCAAAAATTCTCACAAGAAAAGTTAGACATTAAAATTATATTAATTGAAACCAAATACTTAAGATCAATATGAAGTTCTATCTAAGCAAGCATAGAAAGGATGAGAGAAATTGAAACATTCACTTGGACAAGGTGGTTTAGAGTGGTTCCAATATCCAAATTAGGAGATACTCAATCCACTACCTAGAGAAGTCAACCTCTAGGACTTTCCAATCTTTGTCTACTTATATTCCATCATAAGAGATAGAAGGAGACCACCATATATCCAAGGACTTACCTACTAAAGATAAGAGTATTTCACCTACACAAGGACGTACCCACTTGATCAAGATGTCTTCAGCCTTCAACAAGGACTTACCCACACTTGCATCAAGTCTTTGGCCTTGAAGGAATCACCCACTCTTCTTGAATCTTGGTATTGCCCTTCTCCTTCATCTGTATAATATCTTCACCTCTTCTTTTGAAGAAGACCAAAATAGCTTCACCTTCACTTAGAGTCTTTTGCTTCAACCTTTGCTCTTTGAAAAAGGGGGTTGGAAAGATGAAAGGAATGAGATCTTTACAAGCAAATGAAAGTAGCTCTCTTACAACATACCTAACTCACTCACAATCATGAAATGCTTTGTAAATGAGAGAGATAAAGGGGCTCAAAGGGTTGCAACACACTAAGATATAGCAAGGACTTAGAATAGCATGAAAGATCAAACTTGGAATGAACTCCAAGGCATCCAATTTATAGTTGAGGGTGTTCCTTTGAGTGTGGGATCACTTAAGAACAAAATATAGCTGTTTTACAACTTGAAACAGATCTATTTTCAATCATAACAACTCTCCAATGGTTATAATCATGTTTTCTGTGTTTGCCATACAGTACATTTGGTCAAGTTTCAATAATGATAACTCGACCAATCCACTAAAGGACAAAGCCAATTTTCAAACTATCGATCGAGTTTGTTCTCAAAAACTCGACCATGATTCAATCAGTTTTGCTTAGTTGATTGGTCGGTCGAGTTTTGTGAGTGTACAACTCAACCGATTGGTCATTTTAGAAAATCCATTACTGGATCGGTCGAGTTTCCAACTCGACCGACAAACAGCCTGTAACAAATTTTCCAATTTGACTTTTGAGTGACCAAACACTTGAATTAAGTGTTCCTAATTTTTTCTCATCTTAGTTATAAGTCATATAATCAATATAATTGATTAAAAAATTAATCTAAGGTGATTTGGATTGATTTCCCAAAATGCACACTTGCATTACTTTTGACTTAAACTTGGACAAGCTAGGGCTTGTGTAGTTTGATGCTTTTCATATACCTAGGGCCTGAAATCAATCTTGAACAAATATATTAGATACATAGGCATGGAATGGATAAGTCATTATCAAAATATGGATAATGTATAACTCTCAAGTCAACATTCTCCCCCTTTTGACAATGACAAACCATTCCTCAATCATATTAAAAAGGATATGTAAAGTTATACCTTGCCTTGTGAATTGCAGGGGGATTCATGATTTTAACAATGTGAATTGTTCCCCCTCAATCCATGCTTGCTCTTACCTGCATAGTTAGTCTTTCTACACAAAAAATATAATATGTATACTATATGGTCCTTTAGTAAGTCACATGATTAAATATTGAACAAGAAAAGGATCACATAGGCAATAAAAACAATATGGTTGAGCTTCAACACATTGAACTTATCTCCCTCTTTTGGCATTATCAAAAAGTAAGGGAGGTATAAGATCATAAAAAATAGGTATTATCCAAGCACAACCAAAACATATATCTACAACATAAAACATGCAATCTCAAAGCATAATCAAACAGAAATGAGAGGGACAAATAGTCTAATTCATAATCAAAATATGAGAAACATGACACTAACTCATGAGATATAATAAATCAAAGAGTAAGTGTACATATGATTAAGATTACTACACAAAATGATGAATCCAACATAATTATAGAAAATAGTAAATCTTAGATAATGTGCCCAGATATTTTTAGTAAAAAATAGTCTAGAAAGATATATATGATCAACATCTATAGACTACAAACTAAAACATCTAAACATCTAGACTATTGATGTCCAAGGTATCATCATTGGCATCAACATCATCATTAGAGGATTTAGGCTTGTATTCATCATCTTCGTCCGAAGGTGCAACAGAGATAGAAACATCACCTTCATCACCAGAGTCACCAGCAAAGCCATCAGAACCATCATCACCATCATCATCCTCATATGCCTCCTCATCAGCAGCAACAACCTCCTCATTAGCCTAATTTGGCATCTCCTCGTTGATAAAATGGCCAAAGCCACGACCGGGCCACATGGCATTTTTCTCAGTACAAGACTTACCAAGGTCATGTAGTTCTTGAGCTTAGGGGTAAGAAAGAGCAGAGTTACCAAGTCCTACAAGAAGGGTACCTATAGGATCAGCAGGGATAGGTAGCATAACAGGGGTAGATCCACCAACAACAGAGGGTGTAGAAATGGAAGCAATAGGTGGATGGGTAGGGTAAAAGTGATCATATGCATAGGATGCATAATCACCTCTTGGGTAGGGTTGGTGGGTAGGATAAGGATGTGCACATGAAAGTTTCATGGCATACATGATGGAACAGACATCCTGATGCATATGTTCCCGAACATGAAGGTTATACGCATGTTGATGCATCATGTAACCCATGAGGGTTTCATTTGATACATGGAAAGAGGTGTGGGAAGGTCGGGATGGAGAAGGTGGTGGATGTGTCTGGGTGGAGGTGGAGGCTCCAAGTGTGGTAGAAGAAGGGGTAGGAACACTCTTCTGAAGTGTTCTCTCACTAATGCAAAACCCTTTCCAGGTAGTTTTGTAATAAAGGTCATGGAAAAGAGATTTGCTAGTGGCAGTCTGAAAAAGACCACAAATTAGGGTTGGGTAGGGTGGATGAGTGCCACGGTTATTCTTATCAGAGTCAAAATAGGTCATGTGGTGGAGAACATATCTGGCCCACTTGACTCTGATGTTCTTCAAGATATAGAACATAATCACTGCAGTATTCTCTACAATTTTAGTTTGGTTTTTCTTCAGTTGAATATTGCACTTGACTACTAGGGTGAGTATGCAGTTTTAGAGGTGTTGATCTTAGGAGGTAAGGGTACACTTCTTCCTATAGGAAAACTGAGGCTTCTTCAAAAATTTATGAATGTCAGGAAGAGTGAGATCATATTACTTGTAGAAGGCCTCGGGGTCAAGAAGGTCAAAATACTCAGGGTAATCCTTCCTCCATGAATCAGTCACCTCAGTACCAGAGAAAAAGATATTCAAGGTATCCTCAGAGAGTTAAAATTTCTTCCTGGCTATCATGGAAGTAAGGACTACTTGAGCATTAGTTGGGGGTATGAGAGTGTCATAATTCCATTACAAATTTTCATAGAATTCATGAGTGGCTTTGGTGCTTGTGATGGAATTGTGGTAGCACGCACGTTCAATAGTCAAGGTGGAGAGGTGGTGGTCGTACAACAACTTGGTTACTTGATTAATAACCTTTTGTCTACGTGGACGTTCCTCAAATAGGGAATGAATAGGAAAGGGGCTCCTAGGAAAGAGCTCCTTGTACCTATTTAGAGCATCATTAGAGACAAAGAATGTATCATCAAAGGGTATAAGGCACAAGTTGGAGGAGAAGGATGGTACTCCAATTGGGGCGGCTCTCTTTCTTCTATTGGAAGTCATGGAGGCAAGATAAGAGGATTGAGAGATTAAAAACATAAGAAACACCACCACTAATAGTCCAAACACCTAGGATTGATGGGAGAGAGGTCAAGAGAGGACAAGATAGATCAAACTAGGGCTAGGGAGAGGAAGGTCAAGGCTAGGGTTGAGAGCTTGAGGGAGATGGAGGTTGGATCAGTCAATTTTTTCTCTAGTTGAGAGGGAGAAAAGTCGTCGGACCTAACTTTAGTTTGCTTCAGCCATGCCATCGGTCGAGTTTTGTGACATGAAAACTCGACAGAATGGCTCTTTACAAAATCCCTCGGCCATTGATCGGTCGAGTTGGCAACTCGATCGATGGTCAGCCCAAACCAACTTTAGAAATTCTAATTTCTATACAATAGAGTGCTAATTCAATTTATTTTTCTAGTCCATTTTGCATATTAAACATACTTAGGCACATATCGCTCATCATTGGGTATTATTTTACGATAAAACATGTGTTTGTGAGAAATACCCAAAACAAGTGAAAAATAAGGAAAATGAACAACAAAAACTTAGCATTTTAGCACTTAGCAACCAAGGGTGATCAAGATATAAGAAAAGCATATAGGATAGATAGCAACTAGATAGAGGCATATCATACTCATCCAAAGTAGTTATGAGAAGTTTAGATCTAATAAAATTAAATTTCTCTCTACCTAGAGGTTTAGTGAAGACATCCGCTAACTGATTTTTTATGTCCACATTTGTATACAGATATCCTTTTCGGCAATGTGATCATGAAGAAAATAATGATGAACCTCTATATGCTTATCTCCACTATGCAATATAGGATTATAAGAAAAATTAATTGCACTAGTATTATCAAAATAGATAGGAGAAGCATCAAAATGAATGTTAAAGTCTTGGAGCATTTGCTTCATCCATAGGACCTGGACACAACAACTCTCAGATGCAATGTATTCAGTCTCGATAGTTGATAATGCCATTGTGCTCTATTTCTTGGAGAACTAAGACACCAATCATGGTCTTAGGAAAAAGTAAGTGCCACATGTGCACTTCCTACCAATCAAGCATCTTGCGTAATCCGCATCACTATAAGCCGTAAGAGTAAAGTCCCTTAACTTGAAATACCATAGTCTAAAATTTGGAGTTTTGTCTAGGTACCTTAAAATCCTCTTACCAACTATAAGATGTGATTTCTTGTGATTTGATTAAAAGCGAGAAAACAAGCCAACACTAAACATTATATCATCTCTAGAGGCAGTTAAATAAAGTAAACTTCCAATCATGCCTCAATAGAGCTTCTCATCTACCTTCTCACTTTCTCCATATTTGTCAAGTTTGGCGGTGTTTGACAGGGGTATGTCCATCAGTTTGGTATTCTCCATACCAAAGTGCTTAAGTAGCTCACTTGTGTACTTACTTTGGTTGATGAATTTCCCATCTTTAGTTTTATTGATTTGAAAGTCAAGGTAGAAAGTAAGCTCACCCATCATGCTCATCTCAAACTCACTCTGCATAAGATCACTAAACTCCTAGCAAAGATCAAGATTAGTTCCTCAAAAATGATATCATCAACATATATTTGAATGATAAGAACATTGTTAGAAGTGTGTTTGAGAAACAAGGTAGAATCTACTTTGCTAATGATATACTCATGATCTAACAAAAATTTCTTTAATTTCTCATACCAAGCTTTAGGTGCTTGTTTAAGTCCATAAAGAGCTTTTTGCAACAAATAAACATGGTTAGGTAGACTATCATGTTCAAAGCCCTGGGGTTGTGCAACATACACTTCCTCCTCAATTATACCATTCAAAAACGTACTTTTAACATCCATTTGATAAAGAAGAAAGTTCTTGTAACTAGAAAAAACAAGAAACATATGACTGGACTCCATTCTAGCTATAGGTGCATATGTTTCATCAAAATCTATACCTTCCTATTGATTTTAGCCTTGAGCCACTAACCTTGCTTTGTTCCTTACCACCTTGCCTCTTTCATCTAGCTAGTTGCGGTAGACCCACTTGGTACCAATGATCTTTCTATCACTTGGTCTTGGCACTAGAGTCCAAACTTTGTTCTTTTCAAATTGATCCAACTTTTATTGCATGTCTAGGATCCATTTATCATCCCCAAGAGCTTCTTTGACATTCTTTGGCTCGAGTTGTGAGATGAAGGTGACATTGCCTTGTTCTTTGTTGAAACAAACCCGCATCTTCAATCTTTGAAAAGGGACAACTAAGATCAACTCTTTTGGATGATTCTTTGCAAAGTGGGGAGTTGGATCCTCTTCTCTTCATCTTTCTCTTCTTGTTAAATGACCACCTCTTTTCCCTTTTGGGTGATGTTGAGTTCTTTTAGAATAGAAATTACCTCACCTACAAAATCATCATTTGAAACAATATCTTTTGGAATATAGGGGTTGGTCTCAATAAAGTTAACATTAATGGATTCTTCTACTTTAGCAAGATCAACATTAAACACTCTATAAGCCTTTCTAGTAGTGTTATAGCCAAGAAAGAAAGCCTTGTAGTATTTTAGATCAAACTTGTCGATAGAATCTTTTGTATTCAAAACAAAACAAGGATATCCAAAAACATTGAAATACTCTATATAAGGCTTCCTACCCCTTCATATATCATAGGGGGGTTCTTCAAAGAAGGATGTGTAAAAACCCTTTTGCACAAAACATGAGGTATTGACGACTTCATCCCAAAACTTCTTTGGAGTGTCATACTCTAAAAGCATGGTCCTAGACATCTCTTGTAGTGACCTATTCTTCCTCTCTACAACCCCATTTTGTTGAGGAGTTCGAGGTGAAGAGAAATTATGTGCATATCCATATTCTTTGCAAAAGAATTCAAAATGACCTTTTTCAAATTCTCCCCCATGATCACTACAGATGGAAACAATCGGCAAGAAACTTCATTCTCAACTCTTTATAAAAACTAGAGAAATCATCAAGCATGTGACTCTTAGAAATGAGAAATAAGTTCCAAGTATATCTATAGAAATCATCGACAATAACAAGGTAATACTTGAAACCATGAAGTGATTGAGTTCTCATTGGTCCAAATAGATCAATATGAAGAAGTTCAAGAGCTATCTTTTTACTAAGGACGACTTTATATTTAAAGAAGGAATTGATTTTCTTTCCATGGGCACAAGGTTAGGATTTCTCATCCTTTTCAAATCCAATTTAGCAAGTCCCTTGGCCAAATACTTTTTTCTCAAACTTCTCCAATTGATGCATACTTACATGATTAAGTCTATGAAGCCAAAGAGAAATATCATTCAAGTTGACTACTAGGCATCTACTAACAATAGGCTTAATATACTCAAGCACAATTACATAAATATTACCACTTCTAGTTCCCTTATATATGACTTGATATGTGATAGAATCTAGAATCAAACATTCAAAAGAAGTAAATAGCACAAGGTAACCATTATCACATAATTGACTTACACTTATTAAATTGTTATGTAGGCCATCCACAAAGAGAACATTCTTGATACAAAAGGATTCACCTACATCACCCTCACCTTTTACTTTACCTTTCTTATTGTCCCCAAAGGTAACCAAACCTCCTTTCTTCTTATTGAAGTTGTTGATATGGCTTATATCACCTGTCATGTGCTTAGTGCAACCACTATCAATAGTCCATCTACCTTTTTCCTACAAGAAAGAAGATTTTTGGTTCCCAACTCAAACTTTGAAATCTGGAGTTAGCTTGGGGACCCATTTCATATTTGGGTTGGTCCCCTTAGGCTTGTAAGGACAATAAGTATAATAATGATCATCACATTTGTAATGAGAACAAATCATAGGGTTCTTAGTGCCAGAAGACTCTCCAATGAAAAAAAAAATTCCTTACTCTTTTTCTTACCTTTGTTTTTTTTCTTGCCTTAGGTGCTTCCCTTACAAATCCCAAACTATTAGTACCACTTTGTTTGGTATAATGGTCAAGGATTTCATTTAGGGAGTTTATCCATTTAAGGAATTTATGCAGAGAGGCTCTAAGTTTATGATTATCATCATTAAGAGATATGATAGTATAAGACAAACTAGTAGGATCATCTCTAGCATGAACAAGGTCGGCCTCTAAACAGAGGGCTTTAGTCAAATAAGAATCTTTCTCAAGAGAAATAGAAGCAACACCATTACTAGGAAAGATAGGTCTAGAAGATAAATCATTAACCTGACCAAGAAACTTAGTATTTTCATATTTAAGAACTTGAATTTATTTGAGATAAACAACCCTTTCATCTCTATGAGCATGAACAATAAGCTGAAATTTAGCAATTTCAGTTTTAAGAGCTTCAAACTCATTTTGGAACTTTTGGTTATCTTCCTTAAGAGTTTCAATGTTCTTAAGGTAAACACCATTCTCTACCTCAACTCCATTCTATTGGAGCTCAAGATCAAGAAATTGGCCTTGCAAGTTATCAATGCTCTCAAGATGAATTTTCTCATTTTGCTCAAGAATCTCATGTTTAGCATACAAATCATCAATAATTTTTCCTAATTTCTTTCTCTTATATTTACATTTAGAAAAAGAAGAATGGGTAGAAACAAGCATATCAATAAGAGTTTCTTTAGATAACTGATGCAAGCTTACCTCACCAATTTCTTCACTTGTTGAGGCCATGAGTGCAAGGTGTCACTCTCCATCGTCTTCAGAGCTTGTTCCACTTAAGGATGATGCTTCCCAAGCTGCATGAGCTGCATTCTTATATCTTCTCTCCTTCATTTCCTTCCTCTTGTACTTGATCTCCTTCTTGTACTTTTCCTTTTCTTATAGCTACCCTTGTGGTGTGACTTCCTTGATTTAGGACATGCACTCTTGTAGTGTCTCTTTTGGCCACACTTGTAGCATCTTAGAGTAGATGAGGAGGATTGTTTTCCCTTGAAGTGCTTGTCCTTGGTGTAGTTGGATTCACGCTCATTAGGGCCATTATCTTTACTAGACGAGGAGGGAGAGGTCCAATAAGAAAGTTTTTGTTGAAGGATGATAGCCTCCACTTGAGCTTTAAAGGAACTATCTTTGATCCTTCTTTCTTCCTTCTCTTCTTGATTGGCTTCTTCTTCTTGCTTGTCAAGTCTTGGCTCATGAGCTTGTAGATTGCCAATGAGCTATTTGGTTGGTATGTCACCAATGTTTCTCACTTCTTCAATGGAGGTCACCTTAGACTCCTATCTCTTTGGCAGAATCCTCAAAATCTTAGAGTTGATTACTCCTCTATCCAAAGTATTTCCCAAAGTAGCTAGGCCATTGATGATGATGTTGAGCCAAGAGTACATCTCAACAATTCCTTCTTTCTTACCCATCTTGAAGTTATCTAGAAGGTTGTTCAACATGTATATCTTGGCCTCCTTAACTTGCTTTGCGCCCTCATAGGTAATGCACAATTTATCCCCAATCTCCTAGGATGTATCCATGAGGAGATGCGGTTGAACTCCATTCGGGTAATGACTGCATAGAGGATGCTTATGGCTTTGGCATTGAGCTGTCTTCTTTTAGTGTAGCTTCATTCCATGTTGACATAGCTCAGTTTGGCTCCTTGTATGGTGTGACCATCACCTTACACATATCAAAGTTCATCCCTTGAATGTAGAACTGCATGTGCCTCTTCTAATAGAGGAAGTTGGTATCATCGAAGACCGGAGGATGCATGGAGAAGCCTCCCTTTAGGTTGCGTGAACCAAGTAGGTTGTCTCTCATCTTCTCATCTCATGGGAGATTTTTGGAGAAGATCTTTTGCTCTAATACCAATTGTTCGATCTAGGGCTCTAGAGGGGGGGTGAATAGAGCTTCAAAGATTCTCACAAGAAAAGTTAGACCTTCAAATTATATTAACTGAAACCAAATACTTAAGATCAAATTGAAGATCTATCTAAGAAAGCATAGCAAGGATGAGATAAATTGAAACATGCACTTGGACAAGGTGGTTTATAGTGGTTCCAATCTCCAAACTAGGATATAGGCAATCCACTACCATAGAGGTCAACGTCTAGGACTTTGCAATTCATGTATACTTATATTCCATCATAAGAGATACAAGGAGACCACCATACATCCAAGGACTTACCTACTCAAGACAAGAGTCTTTCACATACACAAGGACTTACCCACTTGATCAAGATGTCTTCATCCTTCAACAAGGACTTACCCACACTTGCATCAAGTCTTTGGCCTTGAATGAGTTACCCACTCTTCTTGAAACTTGGCCTTTCCCTTCTCCTTCACCTGGAGAAGATCTTCACCTCTTCTTCAACCTTGAAGAAGACTAGCAACAACTTCACTTTCACTTAGAGTAGCTTTCTTCAACCTCTGCTCTTTGAGAAAGAGGGTTGGGAAGATGGAAGGAATGAGAGCTTTAGAATCACATGAAGGTATCTCTCTTACAACATACCTAACTCACTCATAATCACGAAATGCTTTCTAAATGAAATAGATAAAAGGGGCTCAAAGGGTTATAACACACTCAACTATAGCAAGGACTTAGAATAGCATAAAAGAGAAAACTTGGAATGAACTCCAAGGGATTCTATTTATATCTAGGGGTGTTCCTTTGAGTATGGGATCACTAAATAACGAAATATAGCCATTTTACAACTTGCAACTGATCTATTTTCTCTCACAACAACTCTCCAACGGCTATAATCACTTTTTCTGTGTTTCCCATAGAGTACATTTGCTTGAGTTTCAATAAAGGTAACTTGACCGGTTCACTAAAGGACGGAACTAATTTTCAAACTATCGATCGATTTTGTTCTGGGAAACTCGATCGACGAGTCAAAATTAGTTTTGTTTAGTTGATTGATCGGTCGAGTTTTGTGAGTGTACAACTCAACTGATTGGTGATTTCAAAAAATCCATCACTAGATCGATCGATTTTCTAACTCGACCAATGAATAGCCTGTGACAAATTTTCCAATTTGACTTTTGAGTGACCAAACGTTAGAATTAAGTGTCCCTAATTTTTTCTCATCTTAGTTACAAGTCATATCATCAATACAAGTGATTACAAAATTAACCTAAGGTAAATTGGAGTGATTCACACTTACATTGCTTTTGACTTGAACTTGGACAAGCTAGGGCTTGTGCAATTTGATCCTTTTCATGTACCTAAGGCCTGAAATCAATCTTTGAACAAACATATTAGATACATAAGAATGGAATGGTTAAGTCATCATCAAAATATGGACAATGTATAACTCTCAAGTCAACAGTTATAACATCACCTACAAGGTTAGGGATTTATAAACATGAGAGAGAAAATCATCATAATGTGATAACCACTTTGAGAGAGAGAGAGAGAGAGAGAAGCAAACACATCACATGACTCAACACTAGGGTTCAGGTTCCTTATATGTCTGATTAGGATTCTATAATATTTGTCTGGTTAGGATTCCATAACTTTATTCCATCACCAAACCCTAGGTACACCACTACCACTTTCTTGGAGCATTTTAGGGTTAAGGAACATAATTAGGGTTAACTAGACAATAATTCAAATAGCACTATACATGAATCATTACTTTCTTACTCACACTCATGTGTTCACTATAAGCTCATGTATATGTCTCGACCATCCATCACATATGTGTCTTAAAAAATCATGAAACAATTGTCTCGAACACCATCAAGCAAAGTGTCTCAACCATCTTTATGCAAGGTGCCTTGACTGTGACAGATTGAGGTGTCTCAACCAAAACCAACTAGGTGTCTCTACCACCACAATTAACCATGTCTCGACCACCTCATGAGTTATGGTTTGACCCCCCACCCAAAGCACGTCTCAACCTCAAAAATAAAGGCATGTCTTGATTGAAACAAAAGCAAGAGTCACAACCAAACCAAATAATATGTCTTGACCAAAACTATAACACTTGTCTCGGCCCAAGACAGGAGCAACAACTCAACCAAACACCATACATCAAAGTGTCTTGACCCGAGGGGAAAACATGGTGTATCGACCATTAAGGTCATGCTACCACTAAGGCAAAGAACCACCATCAAAATATGGATTAGAAAAGGTCAAAATATAAGTATTCCAAGGCTAAAATAGAAGATAAAAACAAGTAAAACCATCATCTTCAAGGAGAGAAACTTCACATTAAATCGATCACCAAAACCCTAAAATATGGGCCATGAAATCACCCTAAAAGAAACTCATGCAAGAGAGACAAATCCACGTTTAACACCTCCAAAATGGAGCTTGAAATCAATATTACATCATGGTACATGACAGTCATGCTTGTGACCAAAACCAAGGTCAAAAGATAGGAATAAAACCATCATTACGTAACCATCTCCAAAATTGGGTACCTTACATTAGGGTTTTGGATCCAAGCAACCAAGCATGGTAACTACAATCATTCTAGTTCTAGAGCATGGCATCATCCACTAGCATAGTAGGCATATGTTTTATCAAGGGAAACATCAACATGCATGCAAAGAAATGTGCAATAATAGAGAGGGTAGAGTGTTATATCACCCACCTTAAGGAAGATCAACTCCAAGGATCACAAGCTCCAAGCACACGATAACCAAGGATGATGAAGCTCCAGCAAAGGCTCCACTTTTGGTAAAAAGATCACCTCAAGAAGAAGAAGACACCAAGGTCAAAGATTTCTCAGGAAAAGAGAGCCCTAGGCTGGACCAAAAGAAGAAGGGGTAAAGAAAGAAGAAACTTCTTATCACTTGGGTACCACCTTGTCAAAACATGGCCTATAGCACTTGTGATGAGGATTTTCTCTCCAAAATGATCACCATGGATGACCATGGTCTATGACTGAGAAACGAGAACAAGATGGGGTAGGGTATCTAAGGAAACGTCATCAAGGAAAGGCAGACACTTAGTTGAAGATGACCAAAAGTCTCACATGCAAGGAATCTCGATCACCAAAGCTCCAATGATCAGTCCTTCTAGATCCACCAAGCTCTAAGGATGAGAAAAAGAGAGGGGGAAGAAGGAAGACTGAAAGGTTCACTTGCATGGAGAAAAGATGATTTATATACCAAAGGAGGAGGGAGGTAGGGTGGAGATGAGGTGTTAATACCTAAAGGCACCAAAGAGACACTTGTCCACAAAAGAAACCGACACGCAACCACTTAAACCTTGAATTCACGAGATGGTGATACAATATAGGTGGGGTCTCGACCACTTGGGTCACCACCAACCTGGTTTTGGTCACAACACGACATGGAGGTCAAAATAAAAGCACCATATACATCCTGGTCGAGACAAAAAGGTTACCAAGACATCAAGGTCAAAACACATTACAAAGGAAAAACTGTCTCGACCAAAACCACTTCTAAAACCATCAAGGTAGAAGGCAAACATCCCAGGGGAGGTGTCTTGGTCAAGAAAGTCACAAGATACCCCCTCAAGGTCGAGACAAGGGTCATGGCACTCAACAAACACATCAAGGTCGAAACCAACCAAAACCCTAGAAACCTTGATCAACTCTAGTGATGCTACCACTCATCCAAGGCTCAACCAAGGTGACCCAAAGCATCACACCCTCTCTAATTATTCCAAGGAAGGGAAGGTACATACTAGGTGTGGCAAATTGCAAGGTAATCCCTCACATTTGGGTAAATTCTAATTTGACCCAAAACAAGCACAAACATCATCCAAACAAGTTCAAATTGGAGACTTAAGCTCTCCAAAATCCCTAAATGCATTTCAAAAAATGAGATAAAGGTTCTAAGAACTTAATAAAGCAAAACAAATAGAGTTAGCCCAAAACACAGGTCATGGGTCTTACAAACTCCTTCTTGTTGGCTCTGGCAACGCAATGTGGAGTTCCCGATGGTCCGTGTGGACTACACTAGAGGTGAGGAGGACGTTGCCACCCACAATTAGGACATCATCAATTATCATTTGTGGTGCTAGACTAGGAGTTTTACTCCAACAGTCATTCATGTGAAACTTGAGAAAGAAGAACGTAGTAGTAAGGGTTAGTTGTTGGAATTGCTCGAGGACTCGTATATACCTTGCCACCCTCTTTCCATTACATAGTTGTTGACACGATCTACTATCTAAGGGGAATATGGAAGTAAATATTTTATTTCCACTATCATATATTATGACATATTTCCCAACAAGAGGCCTATGCTATTTTACATGACTATGTTTCAGAACCGTTTCTTACCCTAAGTCCGCACTCCTAATGGCTACATAGCCACAGATGAGTGGACTTAGGAGCCCGTATGTAGAATGCCACATAGTTTCACACAAGCAATATATATATATATGAAAAAGGCAATAACAAGACTAAAGAGATTAATAAATATGAAGATACAGATTTGTGCCCACTTCTAGATTTGAGTATACTCATTTTGTTGACTCTAGTTCAATGTAGACTCTAGGTCTAAATTGACCAAACCCTTATTTTGATGACGACTAAAATATCCCAATTAATTGTGTCTAATGTATGTACTTGAGTGATTTCAGATTAAGTATAGACATAATCCAAGTGCCCTAACTTATGCATCTCAAAATTAGAGAAAAGACAAGTCAAAGTCACGACAAGTGCACTTTTGTGGAATATGATGTAAATCCATTAGAACCATGTTGCAAATCACATGTAATGATTATAAGACTTGTAATTAATCTTAGAAAAAAATAGAATCACTTAAAACGAATATTTAAGCACTTTAATGGCATTTTCTAGAATTCATTACAAGCACTTTATTGTTCGAGTTACAATCTCGATCGATCCTTAATGGATTTTGAGAGTTTTGTTGATCGGTCGAGTTTCCTATGCTCAAAACTAGATCGAGAACTACAGTGGAACAAAAATAATTTAATCTATCAGTCGAGTTTCTACCACGACAAACTCGACTGATTGGTTAAAATAGCTTTGTCACATAGTGCATTTGGTTGAGTTACCTTCATAGGAACTCAACCGATCACATTGTATAGAAAAGTGTGGAAAAATGTTTCAACCCTTTGGAATGTTGCAAAACTCAAAAAGATATCTAGTGCAACATCCCAAATGGATAGTATTCGTCCTTAAGTGTTCCTAAAGGCTTCTAGGCATCCCCAACTATAAATAGGACCCCTTGGGCTTCATCCCTTGGTTAGCCACGCACTATGAAGGTCTATATTATATAGGTGAGTGATACTACAACCTCCTCTCTCTCTAAGCTTAATAACTTGCTACATCCATTAGAGTGAGTAGGAGATTTGTAAGAGAGCTAGTCCTACATGTATATCTTATGAGTCTCTCACTTCCACTGCCTCCCAATCTCTCTTTTCAACCATGAAGATGAAGGTTCTCTCTCGTAGCTAAGAGAGGTGAAGAAGAACAAGGGAAGGAGTCCTTTGGTGAATAACAAGGCCGAAGAGTTGGATCAAGAGTGGGTAAGCCCTTGCTGAATGCAGAAGACTCCTTGCTCAAGTGGATAAGTCCTTGGTGAAAGATTCTCTGGGTGAAGGTGAAGTCAAAAGCAGAAGATCCAAGAAGAGTGGGTAATCGCTACAATGCCAAAAACTTGATGCAAGTGTGGATAAGACCTTGGTGAAGGCTGAAGACATCTTGATGAAGTGGGTAAGTCCTTGGGTAGGTTATAATCTTAGCTTGGATAGGTAAGTCCTTTGGAAGGTCATGTATTATAAGTTTTATGAACGAATATAAAAGTGTAATGGTTAAATCCTAGAGGTTGACCTCTCCTGGTAGTGGATTGGCATACTTCTAGTTTGGAGTATGAAACCATTCTACATAGCTTGTCACTTGGTTATTGTTTAATCTCTCTCTCCCTTGTTATGTATGTTTTAATTACACTCAAATTTCCTATTTAGAAACCTTATCTAATGAAATATCTTAAAGTTCTAATGAATTTTATTTAAGTGAATTCATCTCTATTCCCCCCTTTAGAGAAAACCACCCATCCTAGGATCCAACACATTTGTCTTGCATTTTAGAGCTTAGAGTCTTGAGTGCAGTGGATCTTCATTTGGGAACTATAAATATGATAAAAAAATATTAATGCTAAAGTATTAACTACACTATGAAAACATGTAACCACAGTTTAAGAGTAGTATAAAAGTTGCTTGGATAGAAACATCATAATAAACCAGAAGTAGAAAAAATACATGAAACAATTAACGACATTCGTTTATACAAAGTGTGTTTTAAGTGTAGTTCCATTATACTCAACGACATATCATGACCATTGACCAGATTCTCATTAGAAGGGTCCATAAGGGTTCGCAAGATTAGACAACCCTTTTATCGACATGGTCTTCCTTATCTTGACATCTCAAGTAAGGTGCCCAACCTTGTACCCTTACTCTGAGAATACATGTAGGTAAACAAGGTTTGTATAATGGACAAGTTCAATTATGTTTGAGGTTTTTTCAACATACTTTAAGAAAAATTAATGTACTAATCATAGGGAACAAGTAGCTAAAAAAAGTAATTATCTAGACAAGTATTCATGTGAGCATACATACAAATAAGACAATGTCATAGTAGGGTCCAGAGATTAAGTGTACCTTAAGAGTTATGATTCTTGAGTAGGATTCCTAGGGATGATCCAAACCAAGGGAAACTCACAAAGAAAAGATATAGCATGGTGTCTTAGTTCAAAGGGGTTCAGATAATATAAACATGAAACAAGTCATGTTGATGTGTTCTTCTAAACCTCGGTATCAAATAGTTCAAGTGGGTCCCATCTTGTCGAACATGCAAACATTGATTTAACATAGTCTAGGCATTAACACTAAACCTTAGGTCTAGGTGAACCATCCACATTATGAGTAGTACAGAATGAGAATAAACTCTATTTATAATTAGGTGAGGCATGATATTTATATTTTCATCAATGTTCAACCATGTAAGATCATAATTAGGCATATTAGATCAATCTCGTGCATTAGGGTCTTGAATTCCAAGTCATAGAAGCATTAAGTACACCAAGTTAGGATGTAGAGATAAAACATTATGATTCTACTGATTTGAAGTCATTAAGATATCATGGGTAACATTAGAGAATCATATGTAAGATTAGAGTCCAATAATCAACATATGCATCTAGATCACAATTGGTGTTACATGTAGTTCATGGAGCACATGAGTGTGTGAAATGGTGATTTGAATCACACATCATAATAGGGTCTAATTTTAAGGCACACATAGAAATTTGATAATTTAGAGATCTACATGAGCACAAAGATTAAAGTTCCAAACATTTAAGTATTTGAACATCACAATTAGGGCATAATAGTGCACAAAGGTGGGGTCTTAAGTTATATGAGTTACTAAAAGAAAACATAGCGTAAGGCTTTAATCAAACATGACACTTAGAATAAGCAATATTACTGATTTAGAGCAATAAAACTATTTGGGTGCATATAATCAAGTTGAGCATCAATCTAAAGATCATTTAGCATCAAAGTTCGTGTTACACATGTTTCTTGGCTCCTTCCATTAATAAGGGTCATTAATAGGACAAAACATTATAAGGTTCAAATCAAAGACAACAAGATATGATATGTTACTGATTAGGACCAACAAAAGAAAGTGGAGTTATTATCTTATCATAGTTTGGCACTAATCACCATTGAATGTAATAGAATAGATTAAGAGATGCAATTTTCAACATAACAAGAGCTACGAGTCCAATTAGGGTTTAAAGCAAATTTCAATGGATATCTCTCATTTTTTAGATGCAAAATCATATATTGCATTTCCAAAATGGACCAAGAGGTAATTTATTTTGATTTTCAAAAGGAAATACCTCATTCAGTTCCTTATAGATCATTGGATTGGATCTAAACGATTGATCTGAGGGGGTTGGGGCTCCTTGACCTGTGGTCAGGTGCCGCTCATCACCACTCAGCGACCATTGGTCGCCGCTCACTACTCGTGGGCACTCCCGAAAGCTGGCGACCACCTTTCAACTAAGTGTCTTTTTGTGTGGGTCCAGTGTAGTAAGGGTTGGTGTGAGAACCGCCCCATCAGTGGTCCACCTGAGGGTTGTTCAACAATCCAACTTTGGTTGGATATTTTATTTTTCAAGATTGCAATGCCCGTGCTCCATGGCAGCAGACGGCCAGCGATATGGTAAGAAGGTTGAGGGAGCATAGGGCCTCACTGCGTCTGGACAAGCCATTGTACACATGTGAGCTTGCCTCCCAAAGTCGATGCTTATCCTAGACCTCGCCGATAAGGTGTGTGGAGGGTGTGAGACCTCATCGGAGTCGGGTGGTGTCATGGCAGCTAGAGGTAGAAGAATCATAACTAAAGATAAAGGGCATGAAAAGCATAGAAATGAGAGGGAAAACTGAGGGGGTAAAGAGGAATTAAAAAGTGGCAACAATTGTCATAAAAATAGGCACGTAGGTGCCAATTGGTGGTTAAAAAGTGGTTGCTACATCTGCTTTGTGCAGTGTAGAGTTGGGTTGAGGAAGACACAACACCACTGGATGGAGGGAGGAATCTGAGGGATAAGATCCAAGGGCCAAGGTGTGTTGCTTTTGGGTATGAGACATGTGATTGGTCTGAAAAAATATAGCCAGATTTCCAAAAGAATAAGGAGGGAGAAATTGGGTCGCACACCCAATTTTGTCCCACTAAGGTTAAAGAAGTAACAAAATCAAGGTTAAAATGTGATTAAATTGAGGAATTTCAAATGTCCATAACTCAAGCTATCATGATCCAATTGAGGTTTTTTTGAACTATTGGATTCACAATTGAATCCTCTACAACATAAAATACATTTTATAGCAAAAAGATTCTATTGTAGAGGTTTAATTTTGATTACAAATACACATAAAAAGCTTGAGACTTAGTTTGAAACTCAAAATAAAGTCATACAAAAGTACAATGTGATATTTAATCAAATCCAACTCTACCATTGAGAATAATGTGACTCAAAGTCATCAATTTGAGAGTGAGGAAGGTGATAGAGTATAGTAGAACATTTAATGAGTCAAGAGGTACATAAATTGAATGAGAGGAAATCCAGGTTATCACATCCTCCCTACCTTAAAAGAAATTGTGTCCCCAAAATTAGATCAAGTCATCAATCAAGATTGAGTTTCCCCATTCAACATCAAAATAATCATAGCATTCTCATAAGGTATCATCACAATTTACAATAGCCATCTCCTTCCAAAATCGAGCAATCAAGCATCATGGTCAGCATCTAGTCACGTAGATCATCAAATCAGAAGTATGATCACGAGTCACAAATTTGGAGAGATAATCATGTATATCACCAAATTTGGAGAGATCACATTTTTAAGTCAAACAAATAGAGCTCTTATATCAAGAGTACAACATGACTTTAAATCCCAACGTTTAGGGTTCTAACTTCTATATTGGCATAGGTGGGGTTATACATCCATGATTGAGATTTCATATTTCAACAGTTTGAGACAAACATCATATTTCAATTATCGTGATGTCATGCTTAAAATCGATGGAAGGCCCACCCTAGTCCACATGAAACTTACCCCTAAGTTAATCGAGTGAGTTAGCATAGTCATCATTCTACCTTTTTTTAGATCTGGCAACATGGAAGTCATTAATCATATATCTAGGGTGACCTTAAGATCCAAATAGGATGATCATAGGAGTCAAATCAATATCAATATCGTCAATCATGAGTTAAGATTTCATTATTCAATATTGAGAGTCAAGTTTGGACGTCAAAGTCATATAACCAAATATTCCAAAGTTGGGGTTTAGATTCCTATTTAGACCTTAGGACTGATCATCCATTCATTTACAACAATTGAGCAACAATCAGGAAACATTTTGAGCATTATTAAAGCAACATTTGGAGATATCAATATTGAGTTCATTATCATGGTATTCAAAGTTGATGAATTATATAGGCCTAGGTCTTTCTAGGAAGTCATCTACAAGCTATAATCAACATTTTCATATTTCAAAATCATTATCAAATTGAGATTCAAGATCAAGTATCAATATCACCATAAGTCTACCTATTTAAGACTTAGGTCAAGAAATCACAATCTGGTGGAAGGGGTTACCTTACCAATTCTAAATCATCAAAAAGATGAAACTTTAGAGGTGGTTGTAATGGGGAATGTGACCTAGGTTGGGGGTTCATGAGTCAACCACCACCCCAATCTAGCACCATAGTCTATGTTGGTTATGAGCCATCAAGCATATCCAAATAGGGAGAATATAAATACCAAATTGTACTTCATAACATCACAAGTCAAACATCCAGTTCATAATAGGGTAATCATACTTCAAGATTGTTTTATGATCAAGGTCATAATAGGGAAGCATATTTCAAGATTTTGTGAGTTTAAGGTCATAATTTCATTCCCTTCCTTTCATGTTCATGGTATGGGTATATTTCAGAAATTGAGAAGTCAAATTGGGAGCTCAGGTTTTTTAGCATAATAGGGTAACTATGAGATCCATATCCATGGTATTGTTCAAATTTTAGATTACAAAGAAGAATAAAAGTCAATAGGGGATTTTCCTCTTGTAACTAGTCTTCACTAGATAATATATAGTCTAAAGACAGGGTCATGTCGTGGCATGATCATGGTATATATCAAATAGGGGGGAAGGTTTTCTTATCTATGTTCGAGGTTTCATCTGTAGTAGGGAATCATGAGTTTAATCAATAGGGACCTCATCAAGCATGATGTGTAAAACGTGTGTTCCGCCTTACTTCACTTTATGTAGAATTTATCTCAAACATAGAAAGCACTTACAGGTCTTGTAACATTGAGTCTTCATAAACTTTATTAACGAGTACATCAATTTTAGGGTAGATTCATACATCAAATATGGATTTCAATTTAAGACCATATCATGGCATTATCATCTTAATCAACTTTCATGATTTCAAATAACTTTTTACTTTTCCCCTACATAGCTACCCATAATCGAGATGTCATGTGATTAATATTCAAGAGAGAAGAAACACATGAGAATATGAGAAGACTAACTAATCGTCATCTCCTTGGGCATCTTAGGTGGTCCTTAAAGAAGAGATGAGATGTTAGAATACTCTTTAAACTTTGAGGAAATGATTTTAGTCCTCCATGGGGCTCTTAAGATAATTTATGCCTTAAACACATATAGAGGCATGTGTGTATGGATCTGATACCATTTGTCATGGAACCATTTGTTACCCTAAGTCCACACTCCTAATGGATACATAGCCATAGGAGAGTGGACATGCGCACCCGTCCTCTAGAATGGCACATAGTTTCACACAAGCAATATATATGAAAACGGCAATAACAAGAATAAAGAGATAACTAAACATGGAAATAGAGATATGTACCCACTTCTAGATTTTAGTATACCCATTTGTATTGCATTTCAGAACTTGGAGTCTTGAGTGCAGCGGATCTTCATTCAAGAACTACAAATTTGATAAACAAAATCTATTAATGCTAAAGCATTAACTATGATATGAAAAACAGGTAACCATAGTTTAAGAGTAGTATTAAAGTTTCTTGGCTAGAAACATCATAATAAGAAAGAAGTAGAAAAAAGTGTGAAACACTTAACGACATTATTTTATACAAAGTGTGTTTTAAGTGTATTCAATTATACTCAACAACATATCATGGCCATTGACCAGCTTCCCATTGGAAGGGTTCGTAAGGGTGGTTAAGATTAGCCACCTATTTTATCTACATGGCCTGCCTTATCTTGATATCTCAAGTAATGGGTCCAACCTTGTGCCCTTACCTCGAGAATACAGGCATGTACACAAGGTTTGTATAATTGACAACTTAAATTATGTTCAAGGTTTGTTCAACATACTTCAAGTAAAATCAATGTACTAAACATAGGGAACAAGTAGATCAAACAAGTAATTATGTATCCAAACATATATATGAGAATACATACAAAAAAACCAATATCAAAGTAGGGTCAACAGATTAAGTGTACCTTAAGAGTTATGATTCTTGAGTAAGATTCCTAGGGATGATGGAAAACAAGGGAACCTTATAAAGAAAATATGTATCATGGGGTATTAGTTAAAAGGGGTCTAGTAAATATAAACATGAAACATGTCATGTGAATTTTCTCCTAAACTAGGTATCAAATAGTTCAATTGGGGTCCCATATTGTCAAACATGTAAACATTGATTAAACATAGTCTAGGAATTACCACTAAACCTTAGTTCTAGGTGAACCATCCACATTATGAGTACTACAAGATGAAGATAAACTCTAATTTAGAAGTAGGTGAAGCGTGATATTTAGATTTCCATCAATGTTCAACCATGTAAGATCATAACTAAGCATATTAGATCAATCTCGTGTATTAGGGTCTTAAATTCCAAGTCATAGAATCATTAAGTACACCAAGTTAGGATGTAGAGCTAAAACATGATGATTCTATTGATTTGAAGTCATTAATATAGCATGGGTAACATTAGAGAATCATATATAAGATTATAGGTCAATAATCAACATATGCATCTAGATCACAAAAGGTGTTACATGTAGTCCATTGAGCACATGAGTGTGTTACATGGTGCTTTGAATCACAAGTCATAATAGGGTCTGATTTTAAGGCACACATAGGGATTGGATCATTAGAGATCTACATTAGCACAAGGATTAAAGTTCCGAACATTTAAGTATTTGAACATCACAATTAGGGCATAATAGCACACAAAAGGTGGGCCCTTCAGTCATATGAGTTACTAAAGGAAAACATAGCATAAGACTTTAGTCAAACATGAAACTTCGCATAAGCAAGATTTAGGAGTGTAAACGGTGTAGGTATGGTACGGGTTTGGACATGCCCATACCCATACCCATCTAATTTAGCGGGTTTGGTTGCGGTTATGGACCCACATAATAAAAAAAATTAGGCCCGCACTGTACCCGTACCCATAATAATATCAGGTATGTGGTGCAGGTATGTGGATAAGCGGTTCTATATAGACATCATATTTTCTATGTAAGAAAATTTATGACTGTTTTCTATATATTCTTATACAACAAGATATTTCTATTATATAGGACATTACATGTAATGGGTATATTAAACAATATAATACTTTGTAGATTGAATATTAGTTGAGTTTATTATTTACATATTTGTAGTCATCGTCATAGTGTTTTAATAATGTAGCATATAGCTGGGAAGGAGTAGTACAGATGGTTCGGCACGGTGTCCCCTCATGAAGGGACCCAGGTTTGAAACCCAGTGGCTGCCTCCAAAATTGTACCCATCATGGAGGCCGTCCAACTGTGCATTTTAATTGATTCTAGAGTGTGTGGGGCACTCGGGGCCCGAGAGTTTTACGTTGTCTGGGGGGGTCACAAAAGTGGCGCTTCTATGAGGGCGGCTCTCTCGATAATCAAAATAAATGTAGAATATCATATAATTAGTTTGATTTTAAGGTTACATATGTTGCCCATTGTCATAATTAGACTAGTTAATTCTCAATTAGATGGGTAGCCTTAACTTTATTATAATTAGAGTAATATGTAATATGAAGTATTACATTAATTAGACTAGTAAAGTATGATATATAACATATAATTTAAGTAATTATTTATTTATAGAAGGTCTAGGGATTCGTGGGTATGGGTCCAAGCATATTCATTAGTAGACCCGTTTATATGCGGGTCCACAGTTTTACGGGCCCAAAAATTTAGATCCGTGATGGGTTTTTAAAGGGTTCAGGTCTACGAGTCTACCCGTACCTATTTACAGCCCTAGCAAGATTACTGATTTAGAGCAATAAATGATTTGGGTGCATTTAATCAAGTTGAGCATCAATCTAAAGATCATTTAGCATCAAAGTCCATATTACAGATGTTTCATGGTTCCATCCATTATTAAGGGTCATTTGTAGGACAAAACATGATAAGGTTCAAATCAAAGACCACACGATATGATATATTACTGATTAGGAACAAAAGCAAGTGGGGTTATTATATGATCATAGTTTGGCATTAATCACCATTGAATGTAATAAAAGAGATTAAGAGATGTCATTTTTGACATAACATGAGCAAGGAGTATAATTTGGGTTTAAAATCAATTTTAATGGATATATCTCATTTTTAGGTGCAAAATCATATATTGCATGCCCAAAATGGCCCAAGAGGTGATTTGTTTCAATTTTCCAAAGGAAATAGCTCATTCAGGTCCTTTTAGACTGTTGGATTGGATTTGAACGATCAATCTGGAGCTGGGCTCCTTTCCTGTGGTCGGGCGCCACTAATCGCTCACTGCTCGTGGGTGCTCCCGACAGCTGGCAACCACCCCGCAACTGAGTAGGGGTGAGCATCAATCCAAAACCAAACCGGACCGAACCGAACCGGACTAGACCGAACCGGACCAGACCAAAGATTGATTTAAGAAAAAATTTGGACCGCATACTAGACCCTTTCGAGGTAGGACCGGACCATTTTGAGATAGGACCAGACCGAGACCGGACCGTTTTGAGGTAGGACAGGACTAGACCGTTTGTGTGATGACCAGAAACAAATCGAGTCATCACCAATAATAATGTAGAATTACCATAAACAGCAGATTAACAAAGTCACTAAAATTTAAAACCATTTTACAAGGAGATCCTCTTCCAGGAAACTCTTACTGAAAGATTCAAAACTTATACATATCATTATTTACATTGTTTCATCTCATCTCGAGGACAACATATAACAGTTGCTCTATCAAAACACATATTAGAGCAACATAAAACCTCGAGGCATACAAGCCAAAATCTCAGATCATTCATGAAACCATTACAAATTGACTTCAAGGACCTGAGAGTACAGAGACGACACATAGGACTTCTATCTACAAGTTATGACAGACAGTACACTCAACCTGAGTTGTTGCTGCTACCCCAGCTATTGTTCCTCCTTAGCAGAACAGTCTCTACCACCTCATGCACGTCCACCTAAAAATTGTGGATCCCACGGGGTGAGACAAGTGTCCCAGCGAGAGATATAACTCTCTTCCGACCATATTATTATCACAGATAAGCATTATAAAACTGAGCAGAGGTTCTTTTATTTTAACTAGCAGGATTAATCACTATATTAAAAAGACAAAGTAATCTCTTTACTTAAGAAGGATGACGCATTTATCCATGGTAGATCATTAAACCATCTATTTACTTTACAAGGGATGTAAACAAATATTAATAACATCTATCAACTAAGATGTATAATTGAAGTGTGCATCAACCAATGTTTTTCATATTCGATCCTTAAGCAAATACACTACACGGATTATTACATTTTACATCCACATTTATGACATGAGGAGATGAAATATACCGTTCATGCTCCAACCGACCACAAACTTCTCACAAGTCGGTACCATACAAGGTCAATGGAAGATCCTACTGCCATGACATCTGTCGTCTCGGTCAGTACGAGACCACTGGCAGTGACATCTCGTGTCAAACTACAAAAGATCATGTCAGGGTATAGTGGCATCTTCTCTCAGAGCTACAGCCACAACATACACTCTCTTAGGGGAACACCGACATACAACCGTTCCCAGTCATAAAATTACTGAGTCATGGCATATAGTCATACTCTGAGCCATGGGCCAGTTCACTGTTCTCAACTGAGTCTACGACTGTAGTCGCACTCGAGCCAGGATATGGAATATAGAAAATCCCCATTTATTTTGAGTTTGTAAGGGGATCGGCTCACATATGGTCATCTAAGCTTATGCCCCCACATATTCAAAAATATGCACTCTAGGTTATCTCGTGGGAAAAACCCATTTCACCATTTCAGCAAGTTCTGATGCTGATGGATCTATGGTCAGGTTAACATTTTATGGTTTCTAATGATATATTAAGTGCATTACAGTATTCTTTTAGCATCAAACAAGTTATAAGCATCAATCATAAACAAATGCTACAAAGAAAGGTGTAATACATCTATCAAATACTTTTCAAATCTTTGGAACACATTTAGATACATAACACTTGGGATCTCAGTCCCTTATCATATTATTGGGGATTCTTATCCCTAATCATTATCATCATGATTATATAATATGGGTATTCAACCCTTGGTTCATCACTAAACAATGTCACCTCTTATCAGGTAACCATTACCTCTAGGTCCTCAAACCCAGGTATATATCACACTTATTGCACAAGTATTTCACATGGCTCACTAGGACCATTTAAACATCTTGTCACCTATTACTAGGTAACAACTATTCACATGGCTCACAAGGCCCATTAAACATCTTGTCACCTCTCACTAGGAAACAGCTATTCACATGGCTCACAAGGCCCATTAAACATCTTGTCACCTCTCACTAGGCAACAACTATTCACATGGCTCACAAGGCCCATTTAATTATCTTTTAGGTCATCATACCACATAAACATTATACTTGTTATATAAGTATTTAACATGTCTCACAAGGCTTATGCAATAAAAGAAATACAACCATCCCATTATCACAGTCAAGGTTTCCCTTTTACAGCCAAATAGGGTTTCAATTTCATATTATCAATCCAAACCCTAATTTATTGCTCCACACATCTAGGAACATACATTGGTATCATAAGTATTCAATTATACTTATTTATTCTTATCATTTATCATTAAATGATTATCAACACAAAGTATGAGTTTCTCTCTCATCCTCACTAGGATATTGTTTACATCATACTTTATTAACTTGGCTTAACCCCTTTCTCAAGGTATGTTAGCCTACACTATCAAAGTGCATTAAACTCATTACTTATTAATGTAACAATTGACATGACACACTTCATGTGTTACTCATCCAAGTATATTTGATTTAAGGTGGATGGAGGTGTATTAACCTTGAGGTGTTGGAGGTGATATTTATCATGCCTTGATGTATCACTTTCCTCATCACTTTTAACTTACTTAAGTTTATCAACTTATCTTGTATTAGGGTATTTCCCATCCTAATACTTTATACACTAATTCATCACATTTATCATGTAGTGTATTGGCCATAAGTCACCCACTTGAATTACCCAACTATCATCAAGTGATATGGACTCATCTCAGGTTAAGGCATTGTTGATATAGGGTTTACCATTATCAACCACTTTAGATGTTTCACCTATCAAGGTATTAGCCACACCATTACTTGATGTTACACTCATCACTCCTAAGAGTGTTTTACCCTCACCTTTACAAGGTGTATCAGGTTGAATCATGTATGTCAAGTTGAACACATGTATTGGGTTAGGTGTATATTGAGCTAGGCATCATCATATCCCTCATACCCTTACCCATCAAGATATCAACATTACCAATCATATGGTGTATCACCTTCACCATACATGGGTGTGACATCCTCATCCCACTTCAAGATATTGGCCACACCATACGTTAGTGTATTGGCCATTACATGTTCTAGGGTATTAACCACCTTACCAATTTTGTCATCTAGTGTATTGGGTTACCCACCATATTGTTTTAGAGATGTGTGTTCAACACTATATCATCCAAGAGGTGTATGCTTAACCCAATATTGGTTTAGAGGTGTATTCTTGCTACCCATATCACTTTAGAGGTGTATGTGTGCTTACCATATTGAGTAAGAGGCGTATGCTTGCTTGCCATATCACTTTAGAGGTGTATGTGTTCTTACCATCTCGGGCAAGAGGTGTGTGTGCGCTCCACTCCATATCGGGAAAAGAGGTGTGTGTATGCTTCACACCATATCAGGAAAAGAGGTGTGTGTGTGCTTCACACCTATCAGGTAAAGAGGTGTGTGTGCGCTTCACACCATATCGGGAAAAGAGGTGTGTGTGTGCTTCACACCATATCGGGAAAAGAGGTGTATGCTTGACCTCATATCGTCCAAGAGGTGTATACTACATTACCATATCGTGCAAGGAAGTATAAACTCATATCCATATCGTTTTAGTGGTGTAGGTGCATCACCATATCGGGTTAGAGGTGCTTGCTTAGTACTGCAACCCCATATCACTTTATAAGGTGATACCATCATCTTCAAGCTCTATATCTTCGTTCTACTTGTTCTAGTACAAGGATAACAGATTAAGAAACTACTAGATTTCATATATATATCAAGTATTCAATAAAATTTTGGAATTGATAGTAGACCATCAAATATAGCAAGAAAGATGGTGAGTAATAACATGTTTGGGTTCAAGTTATACAACCTACCTCAAGAACAACTTCAAAGCTCCAAGCTCCAAAGCTTCATGTTCTAAGGTTGAAGATGACTTATCAAAATTCCAATTCTTGTTCACAACTCCTTCATATACAAGGAATCACCATAGTTAAGAACTTGGTGAAGAAGAAAAGAAAGGAAGATCATAACCCTAGATCTATGCTTCAATCCAAGGTTGAAGATGATCGTGGCCTCACCTTAGGGTTAATACTTGAGCTCCTTCTTGATCCTTAGCAACTTGTATGATACCTCACTACTCATTCACGATATGCCCTCACTTGTGGCTAATATCCCCTTCACTTGTGGCCAATATCACCTTATTTAGCTGATATCAACTTGCTATGCCTGATATCACTTGCTATGGCTGATACCCAAGGCCCTATGCACGATACCATTTCACCTATGAATGATACCAAGACTCTATGCATGATATCTAAGAGCAAGGATGTGGTAGTATTCGAAAATTTTCACTAAGAGGTGAAAGGAAGGGTATATATACTTGAGGTTCATGGGAGAGAGAGTGTAAGAGGTGTCATCACCTTACTACTTATAGGTGCCACATGGCCATGCATGGATTGACACATGTACTTGCATGCATTCCATATTTATCTTTCCATTCAAAATAAAAACTTGAGGATAATGTAAGGGATAAGGGTCGGGCCCCTTTAGTTATCTTCTAGGACAAGCCACTTCCACTCACATTATTATATTCACAATTCCATGCAACCTTTCCCAAAGAAAGTTGCAAGCCAATATCCATTACTTTATTGAGGTTCTTAGCTCGTTTTTGCAAAGGCAAATAGTTAACAACATGATATGTGGGTCTCCTGCTTGTCTCCTTGGTCGATAGGGACTCCCATTTAACACTACAACCCGATACACTTAATACAAGCTCAAATTAGGGTTTCCATTCAACCCCTTCCTTGGTCTTTTCATCACCAAGAATACTACCACTCATAACTGATTCAAACACGGTGTATCATTCATTCTCTCTCCTCTATATGATACATAGAGGAATTAGGAACACTCTAAAGGTGGTAATTTATATTTCTACCTTATATTTTAGGTAAATTACAAATTGTACCAAAATTGCTACCCAATAGTGCTAGCATTATTCAAACAAGTTATAACTTGGGATTTAGGCTTTCCACAAGCCACCACTTAGCATCATACTCTCTGTTATGATACTTAAACACTTAGAATACATTCATAATGTGACATATTGCAATGTAACCCCTCATCTTGGACAAATTTTACTTTGGTCCAAAACAAAGGAACATTGCTCAAACAACATTCAATCAGGGCCAAACTTGAAACATCAGTGTTTCACATGATAACAAACCACATTAGAGGTGTATATTAAATGTCTAAGGAACTTAATTAGCCAAAACAAATAGAGTTACCTCATAACCCAGATCAGGGTCATTACAAGTTATAAACCCCTAATAAGGATTTCGTCCCCAAAATCCCAAATGAAGGGAGACAATTGTCATTCATGCATCATATCATCAAGTCTCCACATGATATCTTGATGTCATGGAGATGCCATAGAACTTTGACCAGCACAAGGTTCTTCCATTCAGAGTCATCATAGAATCAGTCAGGACATATACTCAATTGTATTTTTCATTAATGACTGCAGTGTCAATTCTGTGTCAGGTAACACTTTTTAAGTCATAGAAGTACTATTCATACTTTGAATAATTCAGGTGTCAAACCCTGTTGACTTACATATTTTATGTGATAAGATTCTTGACCTTGGGAGTCTTCCATACTCCTCACTTAGTTTATTATTTCACCTCCAAGGAAAAACTAGAGTTACATTCTATCACCCATTTGGGACTATAAGTCTTAACATGTATCTGCTATGCCATCTAATCTGCTGACACAACACTAAATTTCTTATTACTTGTACCAACTATCTTCCTAATTGTACATTCTCTTGTCATAAGGAGAGGCCACTTATTAAAGAATAACTTATCTTAGAGGTATCTCTATATGTTATGTATAAGTTGCCTCAACAGATCTAGATAGGGATATTCTAAGGAATTATTTGTAGCTTAATAAGCTTTTCCCACAATGATTCTACAATCGTTCCTTCAATTAGTACATAATTATCGATGTCATGTTTATGCAGAGCATAAGCCCCTAACATATGATGTCCATACTATTTTATGTAACTAGATTGATCGCACAGTTGGCCATTCCAGGTAACTAACATAAATCATCTGATTAGGAGTTTCACTTTCTCATACCACTGAAACTTATTGGATATTATGATTCCTTACTTTGGTATCCATTACATGTGCCAAAAACATATCACATCCTCATCATTTCCATCTCTCTGTTGTTATTACCAAAGCCAAACATGCAAAAGAATCTTTCTTTCATCTTGGGACATTACTTATTACACATATCTTTATCTTGGAATCAAAGTCCAAGACTAGCTGATACTTTTCTAAGTATCCATCAAAAGATCACTTCTAACTCATGCACATCAAGTTTCCTCATACTCACTTGATTGCCATGTCCATGAAAGGAAAGAATACAAAGAAACATATTCCTCTTATCACCCCATCATCGCCCAGGGTTGTTTATCAAAGAGAAGATATTATCATCTCCTCTGATCATTACATGAACTTCCAACTGTTCATGAGTCAATTACTCTTGTTTCATCCTAGATTCCTTGTCGTTAGCATAGGAATTTTAAGGGTGTTACATGTCATCACTCCTTTCTTTGTTATTGTCTAACATGTTCATGAACATTTTATTATTTTATCACATTTCCCATTTCACATTATGGAAGAGATCATATCCTTCACATATTCTTTATTTGAATAGGAATCATCTTCCTTGTTCCCTTTCACTTATCATGAGAATTGTACTTTGTACTTTATCATACTCACAGGCTGATCTGAGATAATCTTAGATTCCATTTTATTGCACTTAGGATGTGATAGAAACATTCGTGTCATATTTTCAATTTCATTATGCTCTTTAGATTGTCTCAAAATGATTACTTGATTAGAGTAATCAGAAAGATAGCAATCTAAGAGTTCCATACTTACCCTACCTTCAATAGTTGAATACCTGGCTAGGGTATACAAGTACTGAGGTTAGGTAGTATGCACCTCATTTGTATCATATACCTACTTTTTATATCATCTAAATCATAGGACTTAATATCCCTGGATTTCTCCAAGAATCTCTTTCACACCTCATCTTCTTTTATACAGACAAGAGCAATTATAAAGTATTTAAAAGAATATTGTACATAATATAAATTCTAGTCCTCATCATTTCTTCTCCATGTTCCCATAGGGCAACCAAAGGGAAGTCAACAACAATAATTCTTCTTACGATTATCAGATAAAATCAAGAGAAGACATATCAGAATGAAAAAGCTCTATCTGACTGTCACCCCTCATGGTCATCTACCACTTCAGGTTGACTCAAAACATAGAGTTTAGTTGTTTCATGTTGTTGCTTTTGCCTTTTTACACTATTGGGTTGTAACTTTCGTAAGCCTTGTCGAGTCTGCCTCGGTTGTTGGGTCATTTCCTCCCTTATTTTTAAATAAAAGGGTTTAGTATGATCAGCATGTCCATATATATAACATGTCTTGTCCTTGTACCATGGTCTTATCGGTCTTATTACCAATGTAGAAGCTAAGACAGGAGTTCTTACAGGTGCAAAGTTAGGACTTTTCCTTTACTTAGTGACTACTGCCCTGGTACACTAGGCATTTATTGCACTGGTGGCACCAAAAACTTTGGCTTTTTAGACAACTAGGCAAATGTCTCTAGAATTGTAGAGACCTTTCCTTAATTCTAAGCTTATTTCCCCTCCTTGGGCATGTCCATCACAGATGTATTACCTGTCTATTCTTATGGAAGAGTCTATTTTCTTGCCATATATTAATCCTTCCCACTTTTTCCACTGTTCCAACATGACTATGTCATTCAGGAACCCTTTCAGAACCCAAAGTTTCTGCATTGAGGACTGGTAACTTATGTTGTAATGCTAGTATCCAATCTACTATATGCATCACTGTTGTCCTAAGTTGCCCAACAAGAGCATAAAAAGCAGGATTCTCTATCTTGATTGGGTCAAGATGGGAATTCTCAGGCAGTCGTTCTTTTCTTGCCCGATCCCTTTCACCCTCTCCTAGTGAAACAACATTGCTCTTAGAAACGTGTTCCTCATGTTCTCCAGTCATTTTAAAGTTCACCCTTTCTTCTACATAAGCAGAAGTCACTATAGGGTATACAGGAGGATACTAGAACAGACTCAACACCTCAGTCCTATGTCTCTGTAAACTCAGCGAACCTTAAGCTCTGATACAAAAACTTTATCATGACCAAAAACAAATCAAGTCATCACCAGTAATAATTGTAGAATTACCATAAACAGCAGATTAACAAAATCACTAAAATTTAAAACCATTTTGCAAGGATATCCTCTTTCAGGATACTCTTACTGAAAGATCCAAAGCTTATACATATCATGATGTACATTGTTTCATCTCATCTCGAGGACAATATATAACAGTTGCTCTATTAAAACACATATTGGAGCAACATAAAACCTCAAGGCATACAAGCCAAAATCTCAGATCGTTCATGAAACCATTATGAACTGACTCCAAGGACCTCAGAGTACAGAGACAACACATAGGACTTCTATCTACAAGACATGACAGACAGTACACTCAACCTAAGTTGTTACTGTTGCCCTAGTTGTTGTTCCTCCTCAGCAGAATGGTCTCTACCGCCTCGTGCACGTCCACCTAAAAATTGTGGATCCCATGGGGTGAGACAATTGTCCCAGCGAGAGATATAACTCTCCATCGACCATATTATTATCACAGATAAGCATTATAAAACTAATTTATTTTAACTAGAAGGATTAATCATTGTATGAACAAGACAAAGTAATACTCTTTACTTAATAAGGATGATGCATTTATCCATGGTAGATCATTAAACCATCTATCTACTTTACAAGGGATGTAAAGAAATATAAATAACATCTATCAACTAAGATGTATAATTGAAGTGTGCATCAACCAATGTTTTCCATATTTGATCCTTAAGCAAATGCACTACACAGATGATTACATTTTACATCCACACTTAGGCCCTGAGGAGATGAAATATATCGTTCATGCTCCAACCGACCAAAAACTTCTCACAAGTCGGTACCATACAAGGTCAATGGAAGAGCCGACTGCCATGACCTCTGTCGTATCGGTCAGTATGAGACCAATGATAGTGACATCTCGTGTCAAACTACAAAATAGCATGCCAGGGTATATTGGCATCTTCGCACAGAGCTACATCTGAAACATGCACTCTCTTAGGAGAACACCGACATACAACCATCCCCAGTCATAAAATTATTGAGTCATGGCATATAGCCATACTTTGAGCCACGAGCCAGTTCACCGTGCTCAACTGAGTCTATGACTGTAGTCATACTCAAGCCAGGATATGGCAAATAACCAAATCCCCATTTATTTTTAGTTCGTAAGGGGATCGGCTCACTTATGTCGTCCAAGCTTACACCGCCACATATTCAAAAATATGCACTCCTGGTTATCCCGTGGGAAAAACCTATTTCACCATTTTAGCAAGTTTTGACGATGATGGATCTATGGTTAGGGTAACATTTTATGGTTTCAAATGATATATTAAGTGTATTACATTATTCTTGTAGCATCAAACAAGTTATAAGCATCAATCATAAACAAATGCTATAAAGAAAGGTGTAATACATCTATCAAATACTTTTCAAATCTTTGGAACACATTTAGATACATAACACTTGGGATCTCAGTCCCTTATCATATTATTGGGGATTCTTATCCCTTAATCATTATCATCATCATGATTATATAATCTGGGTATTCAACCCTTAGTTCATCACTGAACAATGTCACCTCTTATCAGGTAACCATTACCTCTAGGTCCTCAAACCCAGGTATATATCACACTTATTGCATAAGTATTTCACATGGCTCACAAGGCCCATTTAAACATCTTGTCACCTCTTACTAGGCAACAACTATTCACATGGCTCCCAAGGCCCATTAAACATCTTGTCACCTCTCACTAGGCAACAACTATTCACATGGCTCATAAGGCCCATTAAACATCTTGTCACCTCTCACTAGGCAACAACTATTCACATGGCTCACAAAGATCATTTAATTATCTTTTAGGTCATTAGACCACATAAACATTATACTTATTATACAAGTATTTAACATGTCTCACAAGGCTTGTGCAATAAGACAAATACAACCATCCCATTATCAGGGTTAGGGTTTCCCTTTTATAGCCAAATAGGGTTTCAATTTCATATTATCAATCCAAACCCTAATTTATTGCTCTCCACATCTAGGAGCATACATTGATATCATAAGTATTCAATTATACTTATTTATTCTCATCATTTATCATTAAATGATTATCAACACAAAGTATGAGTTTCTCTCTCATCCTCATTAAGATATTGATTACATCATACTTTATTAACTTGGCTTAACCCCTTTCTCAAGGTATGTGAGCCTACACTTATCAAAGTGCATTAAACACATTACATCTTAATGTAACAATCGACATAAAACACTTCATGTGTTACTCATCCAAGTATATTGGATTTAAGGTGCATCAGGGTGTATTTAAGGTGCATCAAGGTGTATCCACATTGAGGTGTCGGAGGTGATATTTATCATGCCTTGATGTATCACTTCCCTCATCACTTTTAACTTACTTAAGTTTATCAACTTATCTTGTATTAGGGTATTTTGCATCCTAATACTTTATACACTAACTCATCACATTTATCTTGTAGTGTATTGACCATAAGTTACCCACTTGAATTACCCAACTATCATCAAGTGATATGGACTCATCTCGGGTTAAGGCATTGTTGATATAGGGTTGACCATTATCAACCACTTTAGATGTTTCACCTATCAAGGTATTAGCCACAACATTACTTGATGTTACACTCATCACTCCTAAGAGTGTTTTACCCTCACTTTTACAAGGTGTATCAGGTTGAATCATGTATGTCAAGTTGAATACATGTATTGGATTAGGTATATATTGGGATAGTCTAAATTATATCCCTCATACCCTTACCCATCAAGATATCAACCTTACCAATCATATGGTGTATCACCTTCACCATGCATGATTGTAACATCCTCACCCCACTTGAAGATATTGGCCACACCATATGTTAGTGTATTGGCCATTACATGTTCTAGGCTATTAACCACCTTCCCCTTTTGTCATCTAGTGTATTGGGTTACCCACCATATTGTTTTAGAGATGTGTGCTCAACACCATATCGTATAAGAGGTATATGCTTAACCCAATATCAGTTTAGAGGTGTATGTTTGCTACCCATATCACTTTAGAGGTGTATGTGTGCTTACCATATCGGGTAAGAGGTGTATGCTTGCTTGCCATATCACTTTAGAGGTGTATGTGTTCTAACCATCTCGGGCAAGAGGTGTGTGTGTGTTCTTCACACCATATCGGGCAAAGAGGTGTGGGTATGTTTCACACCATATCGGGCAAAGAGGTGTGTGTGTGCTTCACACCATATAGGGCAAAGAGGCGTGTGTGTGCTTCACACCATATCGGGAAAATAGGTGTGTGTGTGCTTCACACCATATCAGGAAAAGAGGTGTATGCTTGACCTCATATTGTCCAAGATGTGTATACTACATTACCATATCGTGCAAGGAAGTATAAACACATATTCATATCGTTTTAGTGGTGTAGGTGCATCACCATATCGGGTTAGAGGTGCTTGCTTATGTGCTTGAACCTAATATCACTTTATAAGGTGATACCATCATCTTCAAGCTCTAGACCTTCGTTCTACTTGTTCTAGTACAAGGATAACAGGTCTAAACAACTACTAGAACTCATAGATATACCAAGTATTCAAGAAAATTTCGGAATTGAAAGTATATCATCAAATATAGCAAGAAAGATGGTGAGTAATAACATGTTTGGGTCAAGTTATATAACCCGCCTCAAGAACAATTCCAAAACTCCAAGATCCAAATCTTCATGTTCCTAAGGTTTTATATGACTTATCAAAAGTCCAAGTCTTGTTCAAACTCCTTCACATAAAAGGAATCACCATAGTTAAGAACTTGGTGAAGAAGAAAAGAAAGGAAGATCATAACCCTAGATCCATGTTTCAATCTAAGGTTGAAGATGATCATGGTCTCACCTTAGGGTTAAGACTTGAGATCCTTCTTTCTCCTTAGCACCTTGCACATGCACGATGTTCCCTCACTTGTGGATGATATCCCCTTCACTTGTGGCCAATATCACTTTATTTGGCTGATATCAACTTGCTATGGCTGATATCAACATGTTATGACCGATATCACTTGCTATGGTCGATACCCAAGGCCCTATGAACGATACCACTTCACCTATGCACGATACCAAGACTCTATTCATGATATATAAGAGCAATGAGGTGGTAGGATTCGAAAATTGTCACTAAGAGGTAAAAGGAAGGGTATATATACTTAAGGTTCATGGGAGAGTGTAAGAGTTGTCATCACCTTACTACTAGTAGGTGCCACATGGCCATGCATGGATTGACACATGTACTTTCATGCATTCCATATTTATATTTTCAAGCAAAATAAAAACTTGAGGATAATGCAAGGGATAAGGGTCGTCCCCCTTTGATTATCTGCTAGGACAAGCCACTTCTACTCACATTATTATATTCACAATTCAATGCAACCTTTCCCAAGGAAAATTGCAATCCGATATCCATTACTTTATTGAGGTGCTTAGAACGTTTTTGCAAAGGAAAAGAGTTAACAACACGATATGGGGGTCTCCTCTTTGGCTCCTTGTCCGATAGGGACTCCCATTTAACACTACAACCCGATACACTCAATACAAGCTCAAATTAGGGTTTCCATTCAACCCCTTCCTTGGTCTTTTCATCACCAAGAATACTACCACTCATAAATGATTCAAACATGTTGTATCATTCATTATCCCTCCTGTATATGATACATAGTGGAAGTAGAAACACTCTAAAGATGGTAATTTGCATTTCTACCATATATTTTAGGTAAATTACAAATTATACCAAAATTGGTGCACAATAGTGCTAGCATTGTTCAAACAAGTTATAACTTGGGATTTAGGCTTTCCACAAGACACCACTTAGCGTCATACTATATATTATGATACTAAAACACTTAGAGCACATTCATCATGTTACATATTGCAATGTAACCCCTCATCTTGTGAAAATTGCACTTTGGTCCAAAATAAAGGAACAATGCTCAAACAACATTCAATCAGGACCAAACTTGAAACATAAGTGTTTCACATGATAACAAACCACCTTATAGGTTTATATTAAATTTCTAAGGAACTTACTTAGTCAAAAAAATAGGGTTACCTCATAACCTAGATCAGGGTCATTACAAGTTTGGACCGTAATCAGACTTTTTTACATTTTTTACAACGTATTTAATTGTAGAAATTGATAATCTTAGTCACTTGTAACAATTATATAACATTAATAGCATAAATGTACACTACTAGTGCTTATATATGTACTTGATTTGTACTTATTATATAATATACTTATAAATATACATGTATTTTATATAAAAGTTAATCTACGGTCTGGTCCACGGTCGGACCGATTTTGGACCGGACTGAAGACCAAATTTACCAAAATATTCGGACTGTGGACCGGATCGAAGACCGGACTCACCAAAATTTTTAGACCGTGAACTGGACCGAACTCAAAATGGACCGGACTGGACCAGACCAAACTCAAAATGGACCGGACCGGGCTGAATTGACCGGCCCAGTCTGATTTTGTTGTCTGGACCATTATTTTCTCACCCCTACAACTGAGCAGTTGTTGTGTGGGTCAAGTGCGGATAGGTCCGGTATGAGAATTGCTTGATCTGTGGTCCAGCGGAGGGCAATTCAGTGATCCAACAGTGGCTGGATGTTTCATTTTGCAAGACTACAACACCAGTGCCCCATGGCCACGACGGCAGCCAGCAATGAGGGAAGAAGGTCGAGGGAGCATAGGGCCTTGGGTCACTTGGGCAAGCCATCGTACAATTGTGAGCTTACCTCGCAAAGATAGTGCTACTCCTAGACCTTTCCGAGAAGGTGTATGGAGAGTGTGAGACCTCAACGAAGTTGGGTGGTGCCATGGAGGCCAGAGGTAGAAGAAGAAGAAGAAGAAGAACTAGATCTAAAGGGCACGAAAATGATAGAAATGAGAAGGGAAACTGAGAGGAGGTAAAGAGGAATCAAGAAGTGGAGACAAATGTATTCAAAATGGGCGCATAAGGTGTTGATTGGTTGTCAAAAAGTGGTTGCTACAACTACTTTGTGCAATGTACGTCTGGAGGTTGAGGAAGACACACAGTTGTTGGATGGAGGGAGGAATCAAAGGGATAAGAACCATGGGCCAAGGTTTGTTGCTTTTGGGTTTGAGGCACGCTATTGGTCCAATGAAAGGTAATCATATTGGAAAAATAAAAAGGGAGGAGTAATTGGGTTGCACGCCCAATTTTTGCCCACTAAGGTTAAAGAAGCAGCAAAATCAACGTTAAAACGTGATTAAATTGAGGAATTTCAAATGACCATAACTCAATCTATGATGATTCGGTTGAGGTTATTTTTTAACAGTTGGATTCGTAATTGAATCCTATACAACATGAAATACATTTTATAGCAAAGAGAGTTTTTTAATGGGTTCAATTTTGATTGCAAGTTAATGACACATAAAAAGCATGACACTTAGTTCAAAATTCAAAATGAAGTCATATAAAAGTACACAGTGATATTTATTCAAATCCTAGTCAATAATTGAGCATAACACCACTCAAAGTCATAAATTTGAGATGAGGAAGGTCATTGAGTACAATATAGAATTTAATGAGTCAAGAAGTACATAAATTGAATGAGAGGAAATCCATGCTATCAGAGGCTATTTCCTAAAAAATTGCCTAATGAATGGTTTTCTTGGAAATCGAGTTGACAAAGTATAGAATCATAGTTGAAATTAACAAGAATGAGTTCCTACATTGTAATTTTAGGTCTTTCCTATGATTACATATTACATGTACATGATGATCAATATGAGGGTTTGAAATGCGGATACTCTTCTTTTAGGGTTAGTGTTGAGGGATTGATTCTGGTGAGACAATGAATCGATGTATACATACAATTAATGGGGGGTTTGTGGGAATGAAATCTAGGGTTTTCATGCATCGTGGATATCCTTAATGAATTTTATACACCCTGATGAGGGTAGTGAATAATTAGGATTTTATGGCATATTGATTCAATCTGACTTCTTAAAAATCCTAGAAATTTAGTATTAAGACGGTTATGAGGGATAAAGCTTGGAATTGTAAATAAATTTACAAATGAATAAAAGATGGCAAGCCATGTAGAATATGAGTTGAATGTTTGTTACTTGACTTTTACAGCTAATTGATAGAGTTTTTGTTGTTGATTATGTTTCTTATTGTGGAAACTAATCCTTCTTGTGTAAATATAATTTGTTTCCATATTATTATTTGTTTGGTTTGGAATCTAATCTTAGATGTTGACAATGGTTGATTCTATGTGTTCCTGGTCCTACTAGAGGGGTGTCACAAAGATGAAGTTATAGTTATGCCTTCACTATATTGTTTAGATCTTAACTTGTTACTTCTCCAATTGGATTTTCATTTCAAAGTAATTAACATCTACAAATCAACTCATAGATACGCTTTTGGGATGTTTTAAAGCTTGCACTGGACTCGTGAATATATTATCTAATTGATAAGATTATTGTAATAAAATGAATTTTCTAAATAATAGAAGTATTTGTTGGACTCAGTAACATATGCATTTTTCTCATGAGTTATTTATACTTAACTTGATGTCAATGCATTTACTAAGTGTGAGTCAAAGGTTTCCACTCGTTGGGGCTCTATATGAGTCTCATGAGGGTGTTTTAAATGTTTTAGGTATAATGGTATCCAACAAAGATGTCATGACAAAGTATATGTAAATATAATAATATAGACTATAATGTTCATTAACTCTCTCTATCCTGGGATAGGAAGTATACCGAGATTGTTTTTTCATGTACATGTAATTGATGTAATCTATATTGCATACGAGTAATAAGACTTGATTCTGATTTTGATATAGTTGAAAATACTTTTGATAATTAATTATGTTGTCATTGATGTGACGTCATTTTATGAGGTTTTATGAAGAAAAGTAAAAATTTACATGTGCTTTTCATAATTGTGCTAAATCGCATTTGTTGAAAATTAGTTGTTTTTGTTTCATAATCTGGGCTTATATTTAGGGTTTCTGTCTAATGGTTAACATTATGTTGATCAAAAGAAAGGTCTCGAAAAAGATAACACACATCTCTATCCTAGTGAGAATCTTATCAATATTGCTTTGTCTGGTTGTCCTTGTTAGGACTTGTTTAAGAGGTGAAAACTATAAGAATGAGAGAATATTTCATGGTATCCATCTACATTATAGCTTTAATACCACTTCTGTAGCAAACTCTAAGTGCGGTTCATATATAACATCATAGAAGTATGGACCATCATGATTACAATTAGAGATTGTAACAATATCATATATCATTCATTGGAATGATAAAAATAACTTTCCACGTGAAACAGTAACATGGATTCCCATGTACATGTTTTATTCCCAAAACTAATAAAAATGACACATGATACATGAAGAAGTAGAAAACTAGTTGAACCTCCTTGAATCATATAGATGGCATGCCACTAGGTCCTAAACTCATACGTACCTAATCCTTTTGAGAGTTATGCATTGGGAGGACCATTGTAAGTGGTTGGGTTTCAGTATTAATATGAACATAACTTAGCATAAAGCTTAAAACTGATATGAGCAAGCATAAAAATCAATAGTAGAAATAGGATGCATTCTTAATTTAATTAAACGTTCTTAACACCTACTAAACGAACCTAATCTTCTTCGATCTCACTGAACACATACATAGTGTGAAGACTTGGGCTTGAACCTGTAATATATAAACATAACTGAACAGACTCAAGGTGTGCATGCTTGGTCTTGAACCTATAAACTGAAGGGGTCTCATGAGGTACCAATTTTCCATATATATTCATGAGATAGAGCCTAATTATTAAATCTTATTCTTATTTGATATTATCTTACTTAGGGTTCTCACCCATACTTGCATTATTTAGACATGAAGAGGTGTAATTCTTAATTGATGTGATCTTAACATACAAACATGTGTGCAGTAAATCTAAACAAGATGTTCATACAATAGATACCTCTTATACAATTAAAGTGTTCACATGTTAGCATGTATACTATAAATAGACACGATAATATGAGCAAAACTTGAGGAAGCAATATAATGAAACCCAAGGCATGGACCACTTACTTTATATTAGTAGGAAAAATTTCTTCTAGAATCTCCTTATCTTAACCCTTTAAATTTCATGCCGTTATAACCCTAAAACCTAACAATATGTTACAAATACTAATTAGGTCAAATATTAAGATATGAGAAACCAATGTCAGAACCAGTACTCATGACCTATCCCATTCGTTAGATCTTAAAATAGGTGAAAATATATGTAATCATTTGCCTCTTCTTCCTCATCTCAAAAATATTATCTAGGATCATTCACTTAGGTTAAATTTTGGCATTAGACTTAACATCTCGTTTGGATAATTAATTTGGTTTGAGATCCCCAAAAAACCTCAAAGAAAACCCCAAAATAAATTATTTAGGTTTAAACTTCCATAATTCCTAACTAGATGTAGAAATATCATTATGTTGTCAAAATTTGTCATAAAGCTTATCTCGTCATGGTCTTAAGTTGAAACATTTATTTCATAACTTATTACACTCCCATGAGACATAATTTAACACCTTAATCATTATGATCTTAATAAAGGTTATAAAGTATGTAATTTTCCTTATACATACTTGGAAAATTGGGGATGTGACATTCTTAATTTCTAAAAGTTTGGGGGGTTTGATCCATATATAATTTGTAGCAGGAATGACCTATGTGTGTTTTTAGGAAATACTTAGTGATAGAATTAGCAATAGCTTGGGCTTGGTCTATATTATGCCTTTTTAATGTACACCTAAAAATAAGAATACTACATAATTAAGTAAAAAATGCCTATTAATGACACAGATGGAGGATTGAAATGCTCTGTCTTACCTCGCATGCATGACAACCAAGTTTTGAACAATCATAAAAATTGTATGTTCTCTTCGCATAAAAGGTCACAACTAATGTAGATTGCTTGTCTCTATCGATTGTCACCAACAAAAGGTGTGAACGTGTGGTGTATATGTTGGTGAGGTGGATACTGTCAAAAGACACAATGTCTCCAAACTACTTGTAGACAAATTGTGCTCTTGAATCAACCCAAAAAGATTTCTCAACACACCCATGTCATCCACATCCGTGACACATAAGAAGTTAGGGTGCATAGTCGGCATATTGGTGAAACTCTTTCATCGTTATGGCATCTGGTTTAGAAAATGTAGTCTCCTAACTCAGCATAGAAGATTGCATACATCCCTCTCTGTAAAATTTAACGTGGATATCCTACTTGTTCCAACAAAAAGTGCAATCATTGCTTGTGATGTCGATGTACAAGCCATGTCATTAATTCACAAGTCTTTTCTAGTTGCACTAATGAGACAGCTTTCGTGCATGGCAAGAACATTAAATGATCTGTTCCAAGCATAATGTGATTATGTTAGTTTGAAATATCATTGATAACATGATGGCTATTCTTCAAATGGACAAGTATGTGAGACAGACAATTATCTCTGACAGCACATTTCTGAGAGTATGAAATGTTTTGATGGGACAATCCTTTTTTTTTTGAAAAAATCATCTTCATCTAGGATATTTTTCCCTTTCTATATTATTGGAAGACAAATTTCCAACATCAAATCCACTGGTCATACCAAATTTTTGGTAAAATTATTTAACTTCTTCAATAGTATTAAACATCAGACAAGTTACTCGTGTCTACAACATATAACAAAATTACATTAATTGTCTGAAAATTACGCAACTTAAAGTGCCTCGTTTCATCACATATGTGCCTGCTTTAAACAAATAGGCGCCTACTATATACTTAATAGCGACTACGCAATTGTGAGCCTCGTTGTGCCTCATTTAACTGAGTGTGCGCCTACTTTTAATGTTTATGCGCCTATCGATTTGCTTAACATTGACTACACAATTCCGTGTCTTGTTAGGCCTCATTTTCTAAACATGCGCCTAATTTAACCGTTTAGGCGCCTATTATTTGAGTTATAGCGCCTACAAATTGAAGCCTCTTTTACAAACAATACATCCCACTATCAAGGTCACCACGCATGGTTTATCCGTTTGGGGGCCTCTTTTTATGGGCCGGGCGTTTGGTTATTTCGTTTTGGGTGCCTCATTTTAGTTAGTACCTCTTCTAAGACATGGTTTTCGTATCAATTGTGCTCGTTTGCAATGGGTGCCTCGCTTTACCGGTTAGGTGCCTCTTTTATACGAATATGCACCTCATTTATACGAATATGCATCTCTTTTTTTGTTTATGCTCCTATTACATGCAATTACACACCTCTTCCAAAAGTGTGTCGTTTTCTCAACAATGTGCATCTTTTATTTGAATAAGCACTTAGTTATTTCAAGTTGACGCATCGTTTGTATGTTTGGGGTACCTCATTCTAGTTAGCACCTCATTTTAGACATGGTTTTCAACTAGTATGTGTGCAGGATTCCTATCATCAATTTCACATTGTAACGACGTTCATAGTGTTACAAAACATTGGTTTCACTATCGTTAATGGTCGTAACACTAATTTTGTTCAAGTTGAACTTGTTCTTGGATATCTACATCATCTTGTTCTTCTTCTTGTACATATGCATATATTAAACCTCCATGATCTTCATCATCTTCATGATATTCACGGTCTTCTTGATCCTAATCATCTTCGTGATCTTCATAATCACTTTCAAAGTTAAGGTCTAAATCTTCATGATCAAAACCTTGACTATTATCGTCTCTTCATAATATGTTTCTTCATAATCACTTCCAAAGTCAATATATCTACATCTAAAAAAAGATGAAGGATAGAATCAGAGTTTCTCAATAATATGGGTTTGACAAAAAAGTAAACTTATTTGTGTTGACATAATGACAAAATTCACCATTTGAAACTCCATTTTAAATGAAAAGATAATAAATGAGCGAGTTTACTACTCCACACCAAGAATGATGGCTAGAAACCCAAGTACTGAATGCACCCACACATGTTGTAGTGAAGAAATTAATAAACTCCAACAATGAGGGAGATTGACCAAGAAAGAGTTAATGAGGTCAAATACAACAAACGAGGTGCTCGTTTCCCAAATTTTCCCACTCAATCATGTGTTCATACACTCACAAATTTTCCCCTTAAAAATACTTCATCCATACCTTCTTTCGTACCCATTCTCCACTACCATCTTCTCACAAATTAAGAGCCATAGGATATCTCCACTATGGGAGAGAGAAAACTTGCACGAAAAAAGTAAAATTAAGAGAGAAACTTATTTTTTTATAACTTTCGATGTGCAATGAATTTATTGATGAAATAAATTTCAATAAATTATTATAAAAATACATTCTGATTAGACTAATATCGACATACTTTTAAGAAAAGATATACCAAATATAAAAATAGGTATTGCATATAAGTGATAATACGCATTTTATTAATAACGTTGACTCAAAAATGAGTATTGTCATTTTTTTGGCATAATACTCATTTTTATGTCATTATATTTTAAATATTAAAATGAGTACTGCATTATATATTTTTTAGGGATTATACTCATTTTTAAATAAAACAATAACTAAAAAATGAGTGTTAAATGTCATTATTTTGAAATAGTACTATTTTTCCTTGTATACTATAGGTATCATACTAAAGAAACGGCATGTGATACTCATGTTTAAGTTACATTATTCAAAAACAAATAAGTACTATCTCTAATATATAATACTCATTTTTATATTTCGTAATATATTTTTTAAAACATATTGATACTGATCTTGTTGGGATGTATTTTTATATAAATTTTAATTATTTATATTTTGTCAAAAATTACATTAGATATTGAAAGTTATTTACAAGAGAAACTCTCCTATGTTTTTAATTTTCTGTATTTTTTTCTTCCCTCTTTCTTTCTGCTTTTCTTTTTCTGACATATGGAATCCTTTCCTGATCCCGACAGAGCGAGTGTGTTCGAGTGTGTTCTCACGTGTGGAACAAGATACGTGCATCACTACTCCAAGAAAATCTAATAAGGGACTCAACAACATCACTACGGTCTTTAAAGAATCTGCACTATCTGTGCCACTGTCTTTGGCCACCAAATGGCCCTGCAACAGTCCCGTCAAGCTGGCACCCTCAGTATCTTCTAACCGCCGAAGCACGTGTACATGTGCGTGTAAGTTACCGTCAGGTTTACATAGCTGAAGTCGCGGTGATGATTATTCTTATGTAGATTTATGTTTTTGTTATGTACACCATATATTGGAAAATGTATCTTCTGTATTTTAGTATTAGCTACTCGCTTTCTATTATTAGAGCCAGGTCTCGGGGTACAAGTGGGATTGTGAAATAGGATAACATGAATCGATGTTCTATCCAATATTCCCCGGTTTCAGGTCACAACGTTCACCAAATTTAGCATTTTGCACTTCGCTCTGTATTTTCTTTTTTGCTTTTTGTACCCGTTGCCTGGTGCCTGACCCTTCTCTATTGTTCAGAGTTGTCTATGTGATGGGGTCCTGCGATTAAAATTCAATAAAATACTAAAAACAGCAAGGTCTTTGAAAGGAAATACAAAGATCCTTCACCGAAAGGAATCTTCCTTTCACGTTGAGGTACTACGATACAAATTACTTGCAACTGCCGCTTATACTATGTTTGATATATAGGAGAAGAGAACTGGCAGATGGAGGTGAATTGCCGAGGATGGAAGGGGAGGGAGTGCATGGAGGGGATGGGAGGAGATGGGAACTGAAGGATAGGCAGAGGGAAGGGATGGGAAACTGTGTTAATAACGACGTGCATAGTGAGCATTGAGGGAATGGAAGGATATTGAGAACATAGAGAAAAAAATAGGTTTTCTAGTAGAAAAAAAATGTTAAATATGTAACAAAGATATTGGTGTTACCTTACCCTCCTCTCCGGCCTGATTTGGGGAGAGAAGTAGGGAGATCATATATAGATCATTTCCTTCCCTCGCCTTCCCTGGCTTTCTCTTACCTAACATGTTGTTTATTATTATGCAGTGAACTTTTTTCACTTCATTTCCGTTTCTCTTTTTCGAACCTTCCCCTCTTTTCCGTTTCTCTCTTTTTCCAAACATAGCGTTAAACCATGGCGATTTGGATGGATACAACCTGAATTTCATTCAAATAACATTGAACTGACCAACTACGCATGGGGCTCTGGATGAGCAAAGTGTTAACGGACACCATCAGAGTCAACTCAGGCGTGATCTTTGAAACAAAGCTATTAAGTTTCTCGTGGTAAGAAACTGGCGTACTTCGCTTAATGACAGTTAATGACTGCCACAATACATACTGAATCTCTGATCAATCAACAAGGAAGATTATCATTGTACAAATCTGATCACCCTAGCTATAGGGACATATCATACACAACAAAATCATACGAGACAGCAGGTCAGGAAGCAAGCTCGATCTTTGAGGTCAGGCGAAAACCATCAGCTAATTTCACAGGATTACAATCGCATGGCAGCACACTAGTAACCTATATATGTACATTAGAACAAAAATATAATTTGAATAAAATGCTCCTTAAAATTGAACCCTATAGGCACCACACAAGGAATGTCATTGCTCGGTACCTGTAAACTACATCCATTTTTTTTATTCACACCTTTTCACAACCAGCGATGTGCGCCCAGCAGAGCAGCGCACTTGCCGGCTGGTCCAGCTGGTAAGCTCATGACAACACACAAGTAAGCTATATATGTACATCAGAAAAAAAATATTAATAAAATGCTCCTTAAGATCGAACTCTATGGGCACCACACAAGGAATGTCATTGCTCTGATTACATCCATTTTTTTCACACCCTTTCACAACTGGCGATGTGCGCCCAGTAGAGCAGCCGCACTTGCCGGCTGGTCCAGCTGGTAACAAGTGCTTAAAAACCAAATGGAGAAGAGTAGACTACATTCAGTTGAAAATATAAGAAGTCACCTTTTTCCAAGATAAAGCTATTAGGTTTCTCGGGGTAAGAAACTGGCTCCTGCACGTTGTTGAAAGACAGTTGATGACTGTCACAATACATAATCACTGATTGATCAACAAGGAAGATTCTCATTGTACAAAGCTGAACTCCCTAGCTATAGGGATATCATATACATGACAGTCCTACGAGACAGAAAGGTCACTGGAGAGCATGCTCAGCCTTTGAGGTCAGGCTACAACCATCAGTTGATTCCAAAGGAATACAAGAGCATGAAAGCAGACAAGTAACCTATATGTGTACATCAGAAGAGGAAGAAAAAAAAACACGAAATAAAATGCTCCTTAAGATCAATCCCTATGGGGCACTATACAATGAATGCCATTACACACAACCTGTAAATTACATGCAATTTTTTTTACACCCTTCACAACCTACAACGTGCACCCAGCAGAGTAGCGTTTACCAGCTGGACCAGCCCCAAGTGCTTAAAACCAAATGGAGAGGATTACATTCAGTTGAAAATATAAGTCACCTTTTTTGCAAGATAGATAGTTCTATCTGAGATTTCCACTCCTGTATTGCAGAACGTAAAGTGTAGTTCGGAATAATGTAGGTGTGTGGGAGTTTGAGTTTAGTCACAGGGGACAGACTATATTTAGAAAGCCAAGCTTTAATTGCTCTATGCTCATATGTGAATCCATCAGCTGCAATATATGGATCGACCATCACTTCCTGAAAAAGCAGTATTGAGACATGACATTCACTAATGAGTATATAATTTCTCAGTTAGAAATTTAGTGGTTGATTATTACCTGGAGTATTGGGCAATAATACTGGCTAGATGCAGAAACATCAGAAGTTTTAGCTTTGACATGAATATCGACTGCACTTACAATTTTTTCCAACACAGGAATCACTTCAGATTCCAGATCAGGTCTGTCCCTGCATCTCAGGCTAGTGCATTTCAAAGCAATCTGTGCTAATTTCTCTGATTCTGCTAATGGCCACCCTGCCACTGATGTATCAAGTAGGTCAGCTAAGGTGCCATTGTCAATTGCATATTCAACAGCAATCAAGAGTCCAACTGGGCGTCTTGCACTCAATAATTGAAGAGCTATAATGCCAAAGGCGTATAAATCAGACTTTGGCCTGATTGTGCCTGTTCTTTGATATTCAGGATCCATGTAGTGAAGTGTACCAGAAATAACGGTATCTCTGTATTCTGTAATACTATCAGGAACAATGTCAGACATCAGTCTAGCTAGTCCTACATCTGCAACCTTGCTTACAAAATTACGATCAAGAAGGATGTTGGCCGGTTTAAGATCACAGTGAACAATTGGTTCTGGCTTTGATCCGTGGAGAAAGGCTAGGCAACAAGCCACTTCGAGGATGATACGGAACCGAGTAGACCATGGTAGAGGTGGTGTACCACTTCTGCAGAAAAGTCGGTCCTCGAGACTTCCATTTTCCATGTATTCATACACAAGACACCTGCTTTCAGGACAAACTCCCAAAAGTAAAACCATATTTGGATGGTGTAGCTGAGTCAAAACTTCTACCTGTTACATATCAGGGAAGATAATCCAATCTAGTCAACCATTGGAATTGACAAACAAATAGATCTAACACAAGTTTCACTTAAGCATATACACTCAATGTATACCTCTTTGAGGAATTGTTCTTTCTTTTCGATTGCATCATGAGTGAGAACCTTAATGGCAACTGCTGTGTGATCAAGATGGCCTTTATAAACATTTCCATAGCCTCCCTCCCCAATCTTGTTAGTAAGTGAAAAGTTATCAGTAGCAATCTCTATTTCAGTACTGGAGTACCGCTTGCATCTTTTTCCACTAGAGAAAAGAGCATCAACTACTTGATGTTTTTCAGAGGACTCTTTGATGGCATTTATCTCTGCAATACGTCTCTCAAGAGCTTCTTTAGCAAGCATTTGTTTTGCTTCTTCAACTTCTTTGATAGCTTCTAGATGTCGAGCCTTTTCTTCAGCAGCAATTTGCCTTATCACTCCTTCCCTCTCCTCAGCATCTTTCACCCTCCTTGCTTCTTTCACACATTCTACTGAGAGTAACTGAACCTGCAATAGAAGCCAGATATAACAGAAATCAATGAAAAAAGAGAAGACACTTCTGACTTTATGACACCTTATTGGAGTCCTCAAACATACTTCTATTAGAGAGTCCTATTATTTAGTTAATTAAGCTATTGGGTGTATTTGTAATATGGGTCCAATTGTGTCTTGGCCAATAAGGGTTATGTACGCTTCCTTTGTACTTGTTTCTTCTCGTATATATATGTGGGGTTCTTGTTAGTGTAATAAGTAATTTTATTTTATCTACTTAATTAGGACTATTGGGCATCTCCGACTTGAGCCAATTAGTGTCAGTCTACTTATCACATTATGTTACTCATTTATATCATACCCTAAGTCAGATTTATATATAGGACTCATTGTACTCCTTTTATTGTTAATGAGATTGCCCTCCAAGTCTGTCATATGGTATCAAGAGCACTTCAAAAAATCTTGAGGGTTTAGATAGCTACAACAGCAGGGCAGCAGCACACGCAGAGGCTGCCGCCGACCGCCCCCTCTCTCTCCTTTCTTCTCCCCTCTCCCCCTGTTGCACCTCTCCCTTCTCTACTGGTGCCGCCACAGCAGCCACAGTAGCGCTGGCCAAGCAACAGCCTGCTCCAGGTGCGGGCCAGCAGCCGTAGGCAGCCATTAGCCGCTACAGCCGTCGGGCCCACTCCGATGCGGCAGTAGAGACAGAGCAGAGACAATCGCAGTTTACTTGGGGGGAGCAGCAGGTTGTCGTCCCCATAGGAGTTGTAACTAATGCCCCTTGACAGATGCAAATATGTGTAGCAGCCTCCAAGGGAGTCAGACTGGCATTGCCGTCTCTCCTCCATCACCAACCGAAACATAAAGGTGGCACGTTGATTGCGGAATGGGTGTGGTAACTTTCTAAAATCTTGTAACAACATCAAGTTCTCTCTTGCATCCTCTTCCTGCCCACGTACCTTCCCTTTGTACATGGGTGAGTGCTTCTAAAATAGGGAATCGTCATCTCTCTTCCTATCTCAGCGCTTCTTTCTTGTGATAGTGCTTATCCACGCATCCTTCCAGCTCTCTCGAATCCACTGTACTTCATATCAATGGTCTCTTCTCTATGTCATTGTGCTTCGGTGTGTCTTCATCCACTGAAATTCTACTGGTGTGATCTTCTCTCAAATAATGTTGGAAAGCAAAGATCCAACTCAGACAATTATGTACAATGACACCGCTCCAACATCCATCAAACTAATAGAGATTACATACTAGGATGAATTGGATCGATTCGATTCTTGAATCCAGAGATAAGTTGAAATCAATTTAGAAGCCTTTCAAGGACACCCCCAAGTGGACAACGACAAACAACCAAATCAAGAACTGGCTATAGAATAACATGGAACCTTTAATTGTTTCTAAATACATGTTCTAAAAGAAAGCCAAAGACCTATGGGAGACTGCGCGCTGACACTTCACGTAAGAAAAGAATGCAATGTGCACTTACAAGATCTTAGGACAAGCTCTCTATCGAGCACCAGGGGAGAAATCATTGGACGAGTACTACGAGCTATTGTCGCCTAGTCACAACAACTATATTATTTCTAGCTCGTCACCTCTAATAAATAAAACCAAAGAGCATGCATGCAAAGTTTCTAAATGGTCAGCATCCTTCCTTTGCTCAATCTGTAGTGTCATTATAGCTAGAGATCAGTTTTCCACTTCAGAGGTTGTCTTCTCTCATCTACAGGAATCGATGTATACCCACAACAAAGTCCAAGCATCTCATCTGACACGTTGCAGTAGCCTGAGGGCAAGGACGTGCTCCTAAACCCAAGTGCACCTTTTGTAATTGTGAGTGTTTATTTACTTAAGTGTTTTAGTCTATTTACTTAAGTTATGCTTAGTCTATTTGTAACATGGGCCCAATTGTGTATTGGCCCATTAGGGTTTTGTCTTGTGTCTATATGTTTCCCCTTTATCCTATATATGGGAAAGGGTGGTTGTCTCCTATCTATCATATAATAAGAAAAACCTCTACACATTTGAGGATTTCCCCAACTCATATCGTTTTCCACATGGTATCAAAGCAGTGATCATAAGTTGCCCACAACCACAAGAGAGAGAGCACAAAGGAGAGTTTCCTCCCCTTGTGGGTGGCTGCCGCCGCTAGGCGTTGCTAGGCTCCCGCAAGGATTTCCCATATCTGCCTCTTATTGAAGTCTTCTCCATCTTCAACAACAACAAAAATCATCATATGAAGTTTTCGGTATCCATATCTACAAGGGCCGCCATGCCTCCGTTAATCCAGCTTGCTAATGAAGCCGTCGCTATCCTATTTGTCGCATCATCACAGATCTACACCGCCATTATCAACTCCTCCACCGATCTACTCCATGCATTCACCCCTATTGAGATCAAATAATGTGCCACGGTCCAGTCATCGTCGCATGTATGTCTTGGTCGATATTACCTTCCATGAGTATGATATTTTCTTTGCCCTGCCTTCATCTAAATCGTTGTCGTCTCCAAATGAATTTGTTGAGTTAGATTTGTATGATGCAGTGGCGTCTATGTCAGTGGAGTGTCCCCCCATTGGTCATCCCACTGATCTAGTAGAGCCTAACACTCCTCTTGAAACAAATTTGATTCATGAGTGTTAAAAGAGTCTAGTTAATTAATTAATTAGTTGAGTTGTTGTGCCTATATTTGATATGGACCCAATTGCATCAGGGCCCATTAGGGTTATGTTCGCTTCAATGTATCTCCTTCTCCTATTTATGGGAGAGGGTTTGTACTTCTATCAATAACACACACAAGGGTATTTCCCCATTGTATAGTTCTCAACACTGATTTTGCATTGTCTATCTCCGGTGCCTAAAATAGAAATCCCAGCTCCAAGTCCCCTCTCAATTGTCCAATTTGAGGATTCCACACACCATGCGGTGCTCCGTAAGGTATACATTCTTGTACATGTCACCTCATTTATCATACATGTCTTTCAAAACCATCTCGCAAAGTCAAAACCCTCCTGCAATGTCAAAACCATTGCCCAACATCTAGACCATCCAAATTTTAAAAAACTACCATGAGGCTCTCGGACAGCCTAGTCAGAAAGTTGTGATGCTGGAAGTGATGTCATCTTTACATGAGAATGGAACCTAGGATCGTGTTCTGCCGCCCCTGGACAAGAACATGTAGGATGCCCTTAGATCTTCTCTGTCAATTTCAATTCTTATGGATAGATTGAACGTCTCGAAGCTCGTTTGATTGCCAAAAGGCTTCACCTAGGCACATGGCATGGACTTCTTTGAGACATTATCGCTAGTCACTCATATGGCCTTTGTTGACTTGTTATCTCCTTAGCAATTCAAAAAGATTGGCCTCTATATCAGCTTGACATCAAATATGCCTTCATGGTCAATTGGAAAGGAGGTTTACATACAACAAACACTGAGATTCACCATTATAGATAAACTGAGGCTTGTTTATTAAGTGAGTAAAACAGTGTACAATGCAATAGAGACTAAAGCAGAGGTGAGCAATATGGGACTAAACTACAGAAGATAACATCATAAGTAAGGCACATGCTATGCACATGACACTCAACAAAACATAACAGAACACAAACACATCTCTATACTCCCCCTCAAGCTGGAGCGTAGATGTCGAACATGCCCAGCTTGTCAACTAGAATTTGAAACCGAGATTTGAGAAGTATCTTCGTGAAGATGTCTGCAACTTGCATGTCTGCACTGAGATATGGAGTGCAAATCCGGCCAGAGAGAATTGCTTCTCAAATAAAGTGACAATCAACCTCAATATGTTTCGTCCTCTCATGAAAGGTGGGGTTGCTTGCGATAAAAATGGAGGCTTTATTGTCACAAAATATCGGAATAGGTTTGGAATAAGATATATCAAACTCCTGAAGGAGACTCTGAACCCACAACAGTTCGCAAGCAGTATGAGCCATCGCTCGGTATTCCGCCTTTGCACTGGATCTGGCGACAACAGTCTACTTTTTGCTTCGCCAGGTGACAAGATTTCCACCCACAAATGTACAGTAGTCTGATGTTGACTTTCGATCAGAACGACTTCCTACATAGTTTGAGTCTGAGAAACCAGATAGGTTGTAGTGGCCATGCTTCTTATACATCAAGTCTTTCCCTGGAGAACTTTTAAGATATCTCAGAATATGGCATATAGCATCCCAATGACATTGTCGGGGTTTGTCAAGATATTGGTTGATGAATCCGACAGCAGCAGTAAGATCAGCTCGTGTAACAGTCAAATAAATAAGTTTGTCTACCAGCCTCCTGAACTGGTGATGATCAACATAGGGAGGAGAGTTTGCATCATCCCAGTCCATGTTTGGGTTAAGTAGAGTGTTAGCCGGTTTGCAACCTAGCATGCCAGTTTCCTGCAGCAGATCAAGCACATATTTTCTCTAAGATAGACACAATCCTGCAGATGATCTGGAGACTTCAATGCCTAAGAAATATCAAAGTTTTCCAAGATCTTTAGTGACAAAGTGCTTTTCTAAGTAAGTTTTAGTTTCCTGTATGTCCATAGTATCACTGCCAGATAAGATAATATCATCCACATAAACAATCAGAATGACAAGTCCAGCCACTGTCTTGCGAATAAAGACTGAATGATCAGAATGTGAACGACGAAAGTCAACGGTGACTAATATCTGACTGAGCTTGTCAAACCAGGCTCGCGGACTTCGTTTGAGACCATTTATAGCCTTGTTCAGCTCGCATACTTTGGAGGCAGACTCCCTGTGAGCAACAAACCCAGGTGGTTGCTCCATGTAGACTTCTTCCTGTAAATCTCCGTAAAGAAATACATTTTTCACATCAAGCTGAAAGAGAGACCAGTCTTTATTTACAGCAACAGAAATCAGAACGCGAACAGAGTTTAATTGTGCAACAGGAGAGAAGGTCTCAAAATAATTGACACCGTATGTCTGTGTGTAGCCCTTTGCAACAAGACGGGTTTTAAGGCGTTCAATAGTCCCATCAGGCTGATATTTAATAATAAAGATCCAACGACAGCCCACTGTAGGGCAAGAAGAAGGTCGATCTACAAGGTTCTTGCGATCACACACAACCTGCATTTCCCGGTCCATTACCTTCTTCCAAGCTGGAATAGTAAGAGCCTCTGTAGCATTTTTTGGAACAGTGACAGGAGAATGTGCAGATGTAAAGCAGGCAAAGTTGTTATGCAGATTGTCAGATGTGCAGAAATGACTGATAGGATGTTTAGTACAGGAGCGAACACCTTTCCGTAAGCTGATAGGAAGGTGCAAGTCAGAAGTTACCTCAATGTTTATTTGATCATCCGCAGACGGAGGAATTGGTTGAGGGGCGATGGAAGGAGTGCTTGTCTTCGTTCGACGTTTGTATACTTGCAGCGGACATTCTTCAGGCTGGTCAGAGACAGACAGATCTTCAACAATGTCCGCTAGAGGTGTTTGTGCCAACACATCATGAGATAGGCTTGCTCCATCCTCAGAAAAGAAGGGCATATGCTCAAAAAAACTACATCCGCACTGACAAACCACTGTCGGAGTATCGGATCAAAGCATCGATAGCCTTTTTGAGTTCTGGAATATCCCAAAAAAATGCACTTAGTAGACCGAGGGTCAAGTTTTGACATTCCTGGGCGCATATTCTTAACAAAACAGGTACACCCAAAAATGCAAGGTGGTATAGAAAACAAAGGTGCATCAGGAAACAAAATGGAGTAAGGGATGTGATTTTATAGAACGGAAGAGGGCATGCGGTTTATAAGGAAACATGTCACAGTGACAGCCTCAGGCCAGAAACGATGAGGAACTATGTAATGGATAAGAAGAGTGCAAGCAACCTCTAAGAGATGGCGATTTTTGCGTTCAGCAACACCGTTTTGCTGAGTATAGGGGCAAGTGGTTTGGTGTATGGTGCCATGATCCGAACAAAAAGAGGTGACAGACTTATGTATAAACTAGGCATTGTCGGTATGGAGAATTGTTATGGTTTTATTGAATTGGGTTTTAATTTCAAAAAAGAAAATGTGGATATTGTCCAATACAGTACTCCGGTCTTCGAGCAAGAAAAGAAAGTAGCACGGGAATAATCATCAATAAATGTCAAAAAATACTTAACATCAGTTTGACTCGAGACACTGCATGGGCCCCAAATGTCGGAATGAACAATATCAAACATATCTTTAGACCCAAGATCATGCTTAGCAGGAAACACAGACATCGTTTGTTTACTCAAAACGGAGGTTTTACTCAATTTATTTTCAGCTAAAGTGGGAAATAAAAACTTCATCTTTGTAGCAGACGGAAGACCCAGCCGAAAGTGCCACTAAAGTCCTGAGACAGATGTAGAGAAGAGAGTTGACGCCGCAGGTGGTCCATCCAAGTAGTAAAGTCCATCTGGTCCTTCATGGCCCGAACCAATCCTCGTCTTCGTGCGGAGATCCTTCAAAACACAACCAGATGGATCAAATTTAATAGAGCACTGAAGTTGTTTGACAGTTTTACTGACAGATAATAAATTCATGGGAAACTAAGGTATATATAAAATGGAGTGAAGAAATTATCTTGCAGGATAGCGGAACAGTGCCAGCACCATGGACAGGCATTTTTAGCCATTAGCAACAGTGACCAATGGAATATGCAAAATTTTAGATAGAGCAGAAAATAAGTGTATGTCGCCTGCCATGTGGACAGACGCCCCAGAATCAATACACCACTTACGATTACCAGCAGATGGAGATGCAAGCATAGCAGAAGAACCAGTCGCCGATGTCGAAGGTAGTTGAGTCATTCGCTCCTGGAAGAATTTTTCAAACTCAGAGTGGAGCCTGTCAGTGGATGGAGGGGAAGCTGGTGGATCGGATGCAACTTCAATAGTAGCTTCAGTGGAGACCTGGTTTGCCCAGACTGGCTTGTTGTGCTTGATCCAGCACCTATCTTCAGTGTGATTGTCACGACCACACCAGTTGCAATAGCGAGGTCCAGTGGCTTGACCTCAGCCAGGAGCAGTAGAAGTGCCTCTTCCTCCAGAAGGGGGTGGACGTCCTCCACGGCCACGTCCTCGACCGCGGCCACGTCCAGAATCAGTAGTGCGAGCATCCAAGGCAGGATGCTCAATAGCAAGTGCAGAGGATACAGATGGTAGTCGTTGGACTCGTTTTAGAACGTCGCGAAGAGTTGGTAGCGGACCACTTGACAATATTTGATCAACCACGCCTGAAAAAGATGCAAGTAGGGCAGCCAGGAACTGAACAAGCTGGAGTTCATTTCGCTGTTTCTGAGCCTCTTTGATGTCAGCAGTCAGAGGGTGGTAGATCTCATACTCATTCCAGAGAGCAGGACATTGGTTGTAAAAATCTTTAATAGACGCATCTGAGGAGTACTCCTTGGCTAGGTTTTTGAAAATTTCAAAAACCTTCTTTGGATTTTGTTTGTGTGAGTAGACATGAGACAACTGATCCCACATTGCTTTGGCATCGTGAAGGCACAGTAGAGACTGACTAATGCGTGGATCGGTGCTATTGAGAATCCAGGACATAACTCTCGAATCGTCTTTAGACCATTGGGCATAAGCCTGTTTGGTCTTATCGTCAGCAGTAGCAGCAGGGGCAGGAGGCGGATCAGTAGTAAGATGTGAGTAACGGCCTTGAGCCTTCACATACAATACAAAGGACGCCCACCACAGATGGTAGTTTGATTTGTCGAGCTTGACGGTAGAAACGCAGAGAGATCTGGGAGGCTCTACGGAGGCCATACTGAGCAGAGGCAGGTAGTAGCAAGATGGTGGCGCAGCAGTAACAGGTAGCAACGAAAGAACCCACTAAGGGCAGCAGCAGACAGTAAATAATGAACCATCTATGGGGCAGTAGCAGTAGTAGGGATCTGACGCATCAGATCATAAGGACCCATTTTCGGGCAGAGATAGATAAAAAGGACTTACGCCAACATAAGGAAATCAATATTCCTTCATGAGGCGCAGGCAAAAAGAGAGACGGAGACGTAGAGGACTCTCAACGTGAGAGAGATATGGCTGTCTGGAAGAACGGATTAACCACTGGGAGAAGAGGAAGGGAGGTGATGGGGGAAAAACAGAGGAAGGAGATGAGCAGCGGTCGGCGGGTATAGGAGTGGGAAGGAGAGAGGCGGTGGTGGAGAGGGAGGGTGTTGCAGCAGCAGCAGGAAGGAGGGGCGGGCGGTGGGTGGAGGTGGGGAAGGGCAACGGTGAGGCGGGGGGTGCGGCGGCGGCGGGGGAGGGGGCGGCGGCACGAGAGGGGGGGCGGGGGGGGGGGGGGGGGTTCGGGGCATGGGAGCAGGGAGAGAGAAAAAGACATGTAAAACAAGATGATTACTAAATCCAAGATGGTGTGATGCTTTAATTATGAGATGACAAGCGCTAACCAAGCTCTAGATGAGTAGTCTATATAGTATCCAGGAAGCAAGACTACTATTAGAATGTGTGGTATTCAACCCAAAACCAATTGGCAATGGGTGAAGGGACCACACACCTTATAACAGGACCTCCCCAGAGCTCAGCGGTATGGGACTATTCTAACATCCCCCCTCAAGTGCAGCCACTTTTGTGTGCTTGCACTTGTTCTTTTTTTTTTTAGGTAGGGTGTGGTCCTCACACTTGTCTCATGGGGTCCGCTCTGATACCATATTAGAATGTGTGGTATTCAACCCAAAACCAATTGGCAATGGGTGAAGGGACCACACACCTTATAACAGGACCTCCCCAGAGCTCAGCGGTATGGGACTATTCTAACAGCTACAAACATAGACACAAATACAAACACGAACAAAGGATATGGAAATTTTAGAAACTATAGGATATGGATACGGCGATCAATAAGCCATTTTTTATTAATATTGTTAAAAAGAAATATATGTACATATATGTGTGTGTATGTATGCATGTATCTACATATGTATATACATAAGAAATGCAGAATAAGATAATCTCATTTTATTCGCAATTCTTAAAAACAATTTGCAATTGTATAACGACAACATTCAAGAGTATAATTCATAGAAGAGGTCAGTTTATTTGTCAAATACAACTTACAAAAGGACATATTGAGGTCCATCAATATCTCATGTATAATGCCCAATCATGGAAAAAGACTATTGACTACTAATGCAACCCTTTATCATACAATATCCTTATGCTTCGTCCTGGTCTCCTACATAACCTAAAGATCTATCACATGGAAGTTTAACAAGCAACTACTGGGTCCAATTCAAATATCAAATTTTCTATAGTTATGCATGTGTCTCAATAAAAAATGAACATATGGATTAATTTTAATACAGTTTTAGAAAATTTATTTAATAGCAAAAATTAAGATAAATCCACAACTGAACATGGATGAAAGTGAGATATAGAGAAAAATTGAAGAACAAGGTGAACGTATTCACCGTTAAGAATTGAGAAATGAGGTTGTATTGAAAACATTGTATCAGAATAAGGATTAAAGGTTGATCATTTACCTTATTTCAATTGATTGGTTGTGCACATATAGATGAAAGGTTAGGCCTAAGAATAGATGAAAGAGTGGAAAGATTGGAAAGAGAGGTACGAAAATTAGTGTGCTATTTTATGGTGTAGGCTTGGAAAGGGTTGGACAATGTCAAACAAGTGTCCGACGTCGTTCCAAGAAGTGTCATGTTAAAATATTAAAAATTGATTGAATAGAATAGGTTGGATTGGATACAAAGACTGAAGACCTCTCCTTTATATATGAGAGGAGAGACGCCCTATTACTTAGTGTGAACGGAAGAGACGGATGGAGTGTTGTTGCACACTGGCAACGTGAGAGACCCAATAGGGTTCTCCTCTCTATTTATAGTAAAGGGAAATTTACATGTAGGTACAGCAGTAATATGAAATATGAAATAAACACAAAGTAAAGATATATTAACACTCCCTCTCAAGCTGGAGTGTACACATTGTGGATGCCCAGCTTGCCGCATAAATTCTGGAACACTGCTGGACCTAATGGCTTTGTCAAGATATCAGCTAGTTGATCTTCAGACTTGACATATGGCGTCACCACATTGTCATTCTTTACTTGATCTCTGATGAAATGACAGTCAACCTCTATGTGCTTTGTGCGCTCATGAAAGACAGGATTCCTGGCAATATGTATAGCAGACTGATTGTCACACTTGAGAATCATGGGAGTTTGAATAAAAATCTTCAACTCAGATAAGACAGATTTGATCCATTGTAGTTCACAGCATGCATGTGCCATAGCACGGTACTCAGCCTCAGTACTAGACCGTGCTACCACTTGTTGTTTCTTGCTCTTCCAAGTAATCAGATGATCACCAAGAAAGGTGCAGTAGCCAGATGTGGATCGTCTATCAACTTGATTACCAGCCCAATCTGCATCTGCATAACCTGTGAGAGTCAAAGAAGATAGAGGACTCTTAGGTTTATAATAAGTGATCCCCTTTCCAGGAGCACTTTTCAGATATCTCAGAATCCTGCATACAGCTGTCCAGTGTGACTGTCGTGGTGTGCACATGTGTTGACTTACTACTCCAACAGCAAAAGAAATATCAGGTCTTGTGACAGTTAGATAAATCAACTTCCCAACTATTCTCCTGTAATGACCTGGATCTGAATATACAGTGTCATCTTCCACCTCCTTGATGTGATAATCCATAGGAGTGGATACGGGCTTAGAATCAGTCATACCCGTTTCCTGTAGCAAGTCAAGCACATACTTTCTCTGGGAGAGATTTATACCTGCATGGGATCTAAGAACCTCAATCCCTAGAAAATATCTCAGCTTCCCCAGGTCTTTTGTGTGAAAGTGTTGTTGTAGTCCTTCCTTCACACGTGATATGCCTGCAGAATCGCTGCCAGTAATCACAATATCATCAACATAGACAGCAATAATTATGGACCCACCAGGAGAATTTGAATAAAATAGAGAGTGATCAGTCATGGAACGAGAGAAGCCCATCTGTAAAACAACAGCACTGAACTTGTCAAACCAAGCTCGAGGAGATTGCTTTAACCCATAGATAGCCTTCTTCAATTTGCAGACTTTCTGACACTCCCCCTGAGCAACAAAACCTGGTGGTTGCTCCATATACACCTCTTCTTGAAGATCCCCGTGAAGAAAGGCGTTCTTGACATCCAGCTGGAAAAGAGGCCAATCAAAAGTAGTAGCTAGAGATATAAGGATCCGCACAGAATTGAGACGAGCAACTGGAGAAAAAGTCTCAAAGAAGTCCACTCCATATGTCTGTGTGTAGCCTTTTGCTACCAATCTGGCCTTCAACCGCTCAATCGATCCATCAGGGTTGTGTTTGACTGTAAAGACCCATCTACAGCCCACAACTGTCTTGCCCGCAGGTAAAGTAACAAGATCCCATGTGCCATTGTCAATCAGAGTAGAGATTTCCACCTGCATTGCCTGCTGCCAGCCACTGTCCTTCAGAGCCTCTAAGTGGTTTCTTGGTATCTTAATGGAGTCCATCCCAATAGCAAATGCACGAGCCTGTGTAGATAAGTGCGACAAACAACAGACATTCGATATGGGATGTCGAATAGTACATGAACGTATATCTTTCCGGACAGCAATAGGAAGATCAAGGTCAGAAGCCTCTGCAGGAATCTCTTGAGTAGAAGATGGCGAAGGAGGCTCATGGACTTGTGCCGCTACCTCATCTGGATCCTGTCTACCTCGCCGATGATAAACCTGGGTATAGGGTTGAATGGTAGGTGGATCATGCGGTATGTCCTCAACAATGATAGGTGGCACTCCCTCACTTTGAATTGCGGGTGGCACTCCCTCACTCAATTGCTCCCCCTTGCTCATAGCATGTGCAAAATATGGACTGGTTTCATGAAAGGTGACATCCTTAGAAACAAACATACGACGCAAACTCGGGCAATAACACTTGTAACCTTTACTCGTACCAGAGTAACCAAGAAACAAGGTTTTCAAGGACCTAGGAGAGAGTTTGTCTTGTTTGGGATCAAAGTTATGAACGAAGGATGTACAACCAAAAACCCGAAGCGGAACATGAAACGGTTTATCCATAGGGCGTAAGACAGAAAAGGGGGTGCGCCCATGCAAAACAGAAGAGGGCTGCCGATTAATCAAAAAACAGGCAGTGAGAAGAGCCTCATACCAGAAACGTTTAGGCACATTGGATTCAAACATGATAGACCTAGTGATATCCAAGAGATGGCGATTCTTTCGCTCAGGAACACCATTCTGCATAGGAGTGTGAGGACAAGAGGTGTGATGAATCATACCAACCGAACTGCAAAACTCATTCATCGCTTTCTGAACATACTCAAGGGCATTATCAGATTGAAAAATTTTGATATTGCAGTTAAATTGAACTTGAATTTGTTTATGAAAATGTTTGATAATGGAAAGCACAGATTCACGACTTTTTAAAAGATAAATCCATGTCATGCGAGAGTAATCATCCACAAAAGAAATGAAATAGCTAAAACCATTATAACTCTGGTTTTTAACAGGACCCCATACATCACTGTGGACTAACTCAAACGGACTAGAAGCCCGATTATTGACACGAACAGGATAGGACAACCGATGATGTTTGCCCAACTGACAGGACTGACACTCTAATGAGGACACATGAGCTAGATCGGGTTCCAATTTCTTCAAGCTTTCTAAGGAGGGATGGCCATATCTGCAATGCCACAACAAGGGGGAACCAGTCAGCATGGCGGAGGAAACTGGAGCAGGAGGTGGATGGCGAGGTAGATAATCACCAGGAAAGAGGTAGAGATCACCTTTCCTAGGCCCCCCACCAATCATCTTCAAACTCTTGAGATCCTGTAAAACAAAGCAAGAAGGCCCGAATGTTACTGTGCAGTTTACAGTGTCAATCAACTTTGCAACAGAAAGCAAATTGAAAGGAAATTCAGGTACAAAATGAACAGATTTCAAATCAATATCAGGTGTAAGGGACACAGAACCACTAGCTACCACCTTCCTCACAGAACCATCTGCCAAGGTAACAGATGGGTGAGGAATATATGAGTCAAATGTGCGGAGCAATCGCCTCATACCAGTCATGTGCTGGGAGGCACCAGAGTCAACCACCCAGGGAGTTGCGGATCCAGAAGCCATAAAAGATGTAGCCTGATTACCCGCGGTAGAGGCAAGATTTGCTGTAGAAGCAGAAGAGGCGCCCATACTCCAATGTTGAGTTGCCTGAATAAACCTGTCATACTCCTCCTGAGTAAGTGTGATGCCAGAGGAACTCGAGCTCGCAGTAGTAGAGTCAGAAGTAGCACAGTTGGCAGCTCCAACAGGTGGGGCGGCAGGTCGCCCATGTTTCTTCCAGCATTTCTCAACAGTGTGTCCCGGTCTGTCACAGAAAGTGCATCGAGGACGAGTCCCACGTCCTCTGCCCAAGCCAGGTCTGTCAGCTGGTGTAGGTGCAGGTCGTCCTCCGCGAACTGCTGCAGCAATGGAGGCATGAGAATCTCCAGAAGGAACAACAGGAGTAGGATCAACGGACTCAAAGGTGGACTGTTGAATCCTAGAGAAGGCTTCCGCAAGGCTCGGTAATTTGTCAGATGCAAGTATCACACTGCGTGCTGAACCAAATGAGGAGCTAAGGCCAGATAGAAATTTAGCAGTGACAAGATCATCTCTATCTTTAATCTGCTCAGCAACTTTCACTGGATGATAGTAGCTCAACTCCTGGGAGATAGCTTGAATCACACCGAAATACTCTTCAAGGGATCTATCACCCTGTTTCTCTGCAAACAGACGATCATAGATCATAAACTGGCGAAGAGCATTCTTCTCCTGAGCATAGTGCTGCTTAACGGCATCCCAAATCTCCTTAGCAGTGGAGTAGAACATGAACCTCGAAGCAATAGAAGGTTCCATGCTACCCCATAGCCAAGTCTTCACTAGGCTGTCAAGACGTTTCCACTCGGCATAGTCTTTGTCAGTGCTAGTGAGAGGTGCAGAATCAACAAACTTTGCCCGATCGCGCGATTCCAAGACAGTATGAACCGCATTCATCCATAGCAGAAAATTCTTCCCATTGAGCTTGATAGGAATAGGCGAGACCTCATAATAGGTCTTGTTCTCCATGATGCAACTGAGATACGGGTGACGGAGTGATACACGTCACACAGAAGGCTGAGTGGACGGATAGATACACGTCCCGTGACGGAGAGATACACGTCACAACAGAAACTGAAAAGAGGATGCGTTACTGACGCATCGACAGCCTTCAAACGAGAAGTTCCTAATCACACATGAAGAAGATGTGATTAGGAAGTCACTGTGGAAGAGACGAGACCTCCGGGTAGGGCTTTAGAAGGCCGTTGGATCAACCGGAGATCCCCAAGCAGCAAGGTCGGCGCCCGAAAAAGGAACCGAAAAGGCTGAAAAAGAGCCCGGAGACGTAGACGGAGTCTTTAGATCGTTGCGGCTGGACCTACGGCAGCATGAGAGGGACTACCGAAGTCCAGCAGCGATGGACGGGGGTGGGAACCCTCCCTTAGGCGGCGATCAGCAGCGCCGCAGGGAGGCTCCGCGCTCCTGCCGCGCGCCGGCGGCGAGGAGCAGCAGCCGCTGCTGCTGTCGGCGGCGGCCGGCGGCTGGAGAAGAGCCGGCGGCGGCCGGCGGCTGGAGAAGGGCCGGCGGAAGGGGAGGGAGGGGCGGAAGGGAGGGGCGGCGCCGGGCGGAAGAGAGGGCCGGCGGCTGGAGCTCTAACCTGCTCTTGATACCATGTGAACGGAAGAGACGGATGGAGTGTTGTTGCACACTGGCAACGTGAGAGACCCAATAGGGTTCTCCTCTCTATTTATAGTAAAGGGAAATTTACATGTAGGTACAGCAGTAATATGAAAATGAAATAAACACAAAGTAAAGATATATTAACACTTAGGACCCAAGTAATCTAAACTAGATGGGCCGGAATATAAAGGCCCACTAAACTAATTAGCCTATTTAACTAATAGACTAATATAGACACTTTAACATGTCCAACTATTAAAAAAATGAAGATGGATGGAGAAGTGTTCAATACATGGATCCGATTAGCAAAAGATAGAACCGATTAAGGATCCGAATAGAGACAGGGATAATGCATATGGGGGTAGTAAACATGGTTGTTTGGTAGCGGTGGAGAGTGATGGGTGATCGCCTACTGTAGATGGCGGCAGTAGCATGATGACGCACAACGCAGCAGCAACTTGCGGATGAAGATCGTCGGAATGATGATGAAGTGGAGGAGCAGCAGCTTGCGGATGATGGTTGGATATGACGTTCGGCTGATGTAGCATTTGTCGCAACATAAGAGATGACAAAGGGTCTCCTGCGTGACTCCGGAGATATTGCATGCCAAGAGGATGCATGCGGAGCCAAGGCGGAGCCTCTCCAAAGCGGCGATGAAGGCTGATCTGAAGACGTCATGAGATGGAGCGTCGGTTGAAAAAGTGGGATCAAGGCTGGTGATACGGTTGCTTGGATAAAGCAACACTGCAGCCTACGAGCACAGATACAACGGCGATGATGGAGGATGACGATGGTGCTGCTAATTGCTGGCTTGATGATAGCGAAGGCGATGGCTGCTGTCCACGGAGAGAAAGAGATGAGAAGAGAGAGCAAGCATGAGAGCATATGAGAGAATGTATGAGAGAGAGAGTATGAGATGAGATGATGATATATGTATTGATTCACATCATTCAGCACACCAGTTCTCTACTTGAGCCAGCAGTGAAGATCCAGCGTCAGAAAACTGATGCTGTCGGCGCACGGACAGGAAATAGGAGAGCGGCGTGGATCGGCAAAGAATCAATATGGAAGGAGATAAGAAGCCATGGAGGCCAGGATTTGCCTAGCGGGCAGCCGGCCAAGCCATGGAGATGGCGGCTACGGCCGCCCGCAGGCGGGCGCTCACCTTGACTGCTCTCTCGAAGAGGCGACGGCCGGCGGCTAGGGTAGTTGTGTGCGCCGAAGAGGAGAGAGGGAACCGGGCGGCGCTAGGGTTCTCTCAGGATGGAACCCGCTCTGATACCATGTTAAAATATAAAAGATTGATTGAATAGAATAGGTTGGATTGGATACAAAGACTGACGACCTCTCCTTTATATAGGAGAGGAGAGACGCCCTATTACTTAGGACCCAAGTAATCTAAACTAGATGGGCCGGAATATAAAGGCGCACTAAACTAATTAGCCTATTTAACTAATAGACTAATATAGACACTTTAACATGTCCAACTATTAAAAAAATGAAGATGGATGGAGAAGTGTTCAATACATATTTAGGACTGTTCATGAGAGTATGGGTGTCCATCCAATATGTGTCCTATACGGGCAGTACACCTATTTTGAAGTGTTTGAGCTTCCTCATCTAACATCATTAAGTATCTTCTAAATATAAAAGAAATTAATTAATTGGGTATTGTAGTTGGATTGTAATTAAAACCCTATGATAGAAGATAGTTTGGAAAAGATTAAGGATCATTGAGGAACCTTCTGTTAAATATTTTTTATAAGCTATTTTAGTCGGGTCGTATAGAAATAGAAATGTGAGGTAATATGAGACACATAGAGTGTGGTAGAGAGCTTAGGGTCATTAGGGGAATCCATTTATTAAATACGATATATTTTTCATTGACCTATTTCAAAAGGGGAAGATACGTAAGGAAAATTTGAAGAGAGCCTATGGTGGTTCAAGAGACACTAAATTAAGTCGGCCATAGATAGAGAAAATGAAACACTTAGAGAAAGAGAAAGACATAGATTGAGAAAGAGAGAGACAGTGTAAACAAAAACAATACCATAGAAATTTTAAGAAAAGATTTTATTCAATTGATAATAGTATAGTTATGATCATTTCCATTTTAAATCTATATTATTAATGGTCAAAGCATGTGTTATTTTGTCACTCCCTTTGTAACAAAATTTGACAATTATGCACGATCTTTTACGCTCCAGATTATTCAAGGTGATTATAATATGATGCTCACCAATTTTTCATGGCTTTCACTTAGCAAAACCCTCGTTTTGTGTTGCTGAGACATGTGCCCCCGGATCTTTTTATTCATACGATTGTTCGTGTTGATCACGATTTCTCTCTATTATTTGCACTCACCTTCACATGCATCTGAAACCTCTTAACTTAGCTTGGTATCGTCAATCAACAAACAAGTAGTCTTCCTTATCTTGCTTTCCATGTGCCTTTTTTATTTCCCTTAATCGTAAAAATGATTATATGCTACAGGTATGTGTGATTGTGTCTTTATAATATGCATATAAGTAACATATATATAATATAGATAGTTAGATAAATATATATATATATAGAGAGAGAGAGAGATTTTGGTAACACAAGATGCGTCTCGTAAGGCTTGCATTGAGACCAAACTCGTGGGAGTTGTCCTGCCTCATACGGGTTCCTATCTTGTTGGAGCGGTATCAACTAGTACAGAGGTCCTTATAGGAGATATTTTATCTTTTATGTATATTTATTTTTTGAACCCCTAACATCCCATCTCCTCCGCACAGTTGGACTACATACATGCATGCATACATATATATATGTATATAGCTGACAAGGAGTGGCTCAAGTGGTCAAGCACAGTGTCTCCTGACTAAGGGACCCAGGTTCGAATCCCAACTGCCGCCTTGGTTTACCACCCTCCTAGATGTTCAGCCTCCGTCACAGGAATGGAGAGGGGGAGAGTGCCTCTCTTAATCCCATATGTGTGTCTGTGTGTGTGTATATATATATAATAGTTGACTTACTCTCAATTTTCTCTAAATTGTTGAATGAATTTTAACGTGGGTTTCTAAATTTACACAATATTTTTTGGAATTCGAGCCCAAAAATTCTCAAATCCTGAATAATGTCACTATGCTCCTTCCACACACTTTCTTTTTTAACAGAATATAAGTTACATCCAATTATAATTTCTCACGCTCTCCTCCCTCCACAATTTAATTCTAATAATATCCCTCCCTAGGCTAAGATGAATAAAGAAAATATCAAACAACCAATTTAGTTTCATGCCTGGAAGATCAACAACATATGTTATTTTTGTGATAAGGAGACTTATGGAGAAGTACAAAGAAAGCAAAAGAGATCTTCATATGGTTTATATTGATTTGGAAAAGGCTTATGAACTAGTAAGTAGGGAAGAGTTGTGGACGGTTTTAGAGAAAAAGGGTGTGTCGATCCAATACATTGAGTTGCTGCTAGACATGTATGATTACTCAACTGCAAGTGTTAAACTCATGGAGGGGAGAGACCAACTTTTTCTATCACAGTTGGGGTGCATCTAGGATAAATACTCAGCCCATATCTATTTGTTCTTGTTGTGGATGAGTTGATAAAGCATGTTCATGATGATATTCTTTGGTGTATGTTATTTTGTTGAATGACGGATCTAAAGATGGATTGGATTATAAAGTTGAACTTGGGAGAAATGTGTTGAAATCAAATAAATTGAGTATTAGTAGGAGTAAAACTAAATATATGCAATGCAATTTCAGCAAATCTAGAATTGTAAACGGTGGCCAAGTTGGGCGGAGTGGATGTAACAAAATGTAATAAATTTCATTGCTTGGGTTGTAATATTCAAATAGATGGAGATGTTCAAGATGATGTTTGTCACATGATCACTGCAGGACATTTGAAATGGAGTGCAATTGGAGTATTATGTGACCGAAAAATCCCTCTTAGATTAAATTGGTTGTACGGCCAACCATGCTATATGCAAGTGAATGATGAGCAGTGAAGAAATAAGATCTTGATGAGATGAATGTGCCGAAATGTGTATTTTGAAATGGGTGTGGGAAGACAAGAAAAGATCGATGAAAAATGACTATATCAAGAGCAAAGTGGGGTGGCGAGCATTGAGGACAAGTTGTGTGAGGGCCGAATGAGATGGCATGGACATGTGCAACATGGATTGATTAACTCGCCTATATGAAGCAATGCTATTGAGTCGAGCACAATATGCAAGTGAATGATGAGCAGTGAAGAAATAAGATCTTGATGAGATGAATGTGCCAAAATGATTATTTTGAAATGGGTGTGGGAAGACAAGAAAAGATCGATGAAAAATGACTATATCAAGAGCAAAGTGGGGTGGCGAGCATTGAGGACAAGTTGTGTGAGGGCCGAATGAGATGGCATGGACATGTGCAACATGGATTGATTAACTCGCCTATATGAAGCAATGCTATTGAGTCGAGCACTATTGAAAGAAGAAGAGGTAGACCTAAATTAACCTAGGAAGAGCTTATAAGGGAAGATTTCGAATTTTTACGTTTTGATCAAAATATGACCCATAACAAAGCTGATTGGAAAAGAAGGATTCGTGTAGCTGACACCAACATAGTTGGGATTGAGGCTTAGATGAGGATGGTGATGAAGACGATGACGAAGATGATGATGAATCTCCTTCCTAACGTGAATGTTAGAAGTGACTTAACTTCCTCTCTTTCCCTTTTTGGTTTGAAATGTAACTAATCTCTCCTTAAAGGAGTCAAACAAAAAGAAGAGAAAAACAAAGAAGTCCATTGAATGAAGAGAGATAGCATAATCAATTGTGGACAAAGAAATTGTAGAAAAGAGATAAACTTATATCCTCTCCTTACACTTTCTTTTACCAATAGTTATTACTCGGACTGTCAACGTACGTGAGACGGATCTGTGTGTGTTGCACTAGGCAACGTGAGAGACCCAATAGGGTTCTCCTCTCTATTTATAGTAAAGGGAAATTTACATGTAGGTACAGCAGTAATATGAAATATGAAATAAACACAAAGTAAAGATATATTAACACTCCCCCTCAAGCTGGAGTGTACACATTGTGGATGCCCAGCTTGCCGCATAAATTCTGGAACACTGCTGGACCTAATGGCTTTGTAAAGATATCAGCTAGTTGATCTTCAGACTTGACATATGGCGTCACCACATTGCCATTCTTTATCTGATCTCTGATGAAATGACAGTCAACCTCTATATGCTTTGTGCGCTCATGAAAGACAGGATTCCTGGCAATATGTATAGCAGATTGATTGTCACACTTGAGAATCATGGGAGTTTGAATCAAAATCTTCAACTCAGATAAGACAGATTTGATCCATTGTAGTTCACAGCATGCATGTGCCATAGCACGGTACTCAGTCTCAGTACTAGACCGTGCTACCACTTGTTGTTTCTTGCTCTTCCAAGTAATCAGATGATCACCAAGAAAGGTGCAGTAGCCAGATGTGGATCTTCTATCACTTTGATTACCAGCCCAATCTGCATCTGCATAACCTGTGAGAGTCAAAGAAGATAGAGGACTCTTGGGTTTATAATAAGTGATCCCCTTTCCAGGAGCACTTTTCAGATATCTCAGAATCCTGCATACAGCTGTCCAATGTGACTGCCGTGGTGTGCACATGTGTTGACTTACTACTCCAACAGCAAAAGAAATATCAGGTCTTGTGACAGTTAGGTAAATCAACTTCCCAACTATTCTCCTGTAATGACCTGGATCTGAATATGCAGTATCATCTTCCACCTCCTTGATGTGATAATCCATAGGAGTGGATACGGGCTTAGAATCAGTCATACCCGTTTCCTGTAGCAAGTCAAGCACATATTTTCTCTGGGAGAGATTTATACCTGCATGGGATCTAAGAACCTCAATCCCTAGAAAGTATCTCAACTTCCCCATGTCCTTTGTGTGAAAGTGTTGTTGTAGTCCTTCCTTCACACGTGATATGCCTGTAGAATCGCTGCCAGTAATCACAATATCATCAACATAGACAGCAATAATTATGGACCCACCAGAAGAATTTGAATAAAATAGAGAGTGATCAGTCATGGAACGAGAGAAGCCCATCTGTAAAACAACAGCACTGAACTTGTCAAACCAAGCTCGAGGAGATTGCTTTAACCCATAGATAGCCTTCTTCAATTTGCAGACTTTCTAACACTCCCCCTGAGCAACAAAACCTGGTGGTTGCTCCATATACACCTCTTCTTGAAGATCCCCGTGAAGAAAGGCGTTCTTGACATCCAGCTGGAAAAGAGGCCAATCAAAAGTAGTAGCTAGAGATATAAGGATCCGCACAGAATTGAGACGAGCAACTGGAGAAAAAGTCTCAAAGAAGTCCACTCCATATGTCTGTGTGTAGCCTTTTGCTACCAATCTGGCCTTCAACCGCTCAATCGATCCATCAGGGTTGTGTTTGACTGTAAAGACCCATCTACAGCCCACAACTTTCTTGCCCGCAGGTAAAGTAACAAGATCCCATGTGCCATTGTCAATCAGAGCAGAGATTTCCACCTGCATTGCCTGCTGCCAGCCACTGTCCTTCAGAGCCTCTAAGTGGTTTCTTGGTATCTTAATGGAGTCCATCCCAACAGCAAATGCACGAGCCTGTGTAGATAAGTGCGACAAGCAACATACATTCGATATGGGATGTCGAATAGTACATGAATGTATACCTTTCCGGACAGCAATAGGAAGATCAAGGTCAGAAGCTGCTGCAGGAATCTCTTGAGTAGAAGATGGCGAAGGAGGCTCATGGACTTGTGCCGCTACCTCATCTGGATCCTGTCTACCTCGCCTGTGATAAACCTGGGTATAGGGTTGAATGGTAGGTGGATCATGCGGTATGTCCTCAACAATGATAGGTGGCACTCCCTCACTTTGAATTGCGGGTGGCACTCCCTCACTCAATTGCTCCCCCTTGCTCATAGCATGTGCAAAATATGGACTGGTTTCATGAAAGGTGACATCCTTAGAAACAAACATACGACGCAAACTCGGGCAATAACACTTGTAACCTTTACTCGTACCAGAGTAACCAAGAAACAAGGTTTTCAAGGACCTAGGAGAGAGTTTGTCTTGTTTGGGATCAAAGTTATGAACGAAGGATGTACAACCAAAAACCCGAAGCGGAACATGAAACGGTTTATCCATAGGGCGTAAGACAGAAAAGGGAGTGCGCCCATGCAAAACAGAAGAGGGTTGTCGATTAATCAAAAAACAGGCAGTGAGAAGAGCTTCAAACCAGAAACGTTTAGGCACATTGGATTCAAACATGATAGACCTAGTGATATCCAAGAGATGGCGATTCTTTCGCTCAGCAACACCATTCTGCATAGGAGTGTGAGGACAAGAGGTGTGATGAATCATACCAACCGAACTGCAAAACTCATTCATCGCTTTCTGAACATACTCAAGGGCATTATCAGATTGAAAAATTTTGATATTGCAGTTAAATTGAACCTGAATTTGTTTATGAAAATGTTTGATAATGGAAAGCACAGATTCACGACTTTTTAAAAGATAAATCCATGTCATGCGAGAGTAATCATCCACAAAAGAAATGAAATAGCTAAAACCATTATAACTCTGGTTTTTTACAGGACCCCATACATCACTATGGACTAACTCAAACGGACTAGAAGCCCGATTATTGACACGAACAGGTAAGGACAACCGATGATGTTTGCCCAACTGACAGGACTGACACTCTAAAGAGGACACATGAGCTAGATCGGGTTCCAATTTCTTCAAGCTTTCTAAGGAAGGATGGCCATATCTGCAATGCCACAACAAGGGGGAACCACTCAGCATGGCGGAGGAAACTGGAGCAGGAGGTGGATGGCGAGGTAGATAATCACCAGGAAAGAGGTAGAGATCACCTTTCCTAGGCCCCCCACCAATCATCTTCAAACTCTTGAGATCCTGTAAAACAAAGCAAGAAGGCCTGAATGTTACTGTGCAGTTTACAGTGTCAATCAACTTGGCAACAGAAAGCAAATTGAAAGGAAATTCAGGTACAAAATGAACAGATTTCAAATCAATATCTGGTGTAAGGGACACAGAACCACTAGCTACCACCTTCCTCACAGAACCATCTGCCAAGGTAACATATGGGTGAGGAATATATGAGTCAAATGTGCGGAGCAAGCGCCTCATACCAGTCATGTGCTGGGAGGCACCAGAGTCAACCACCCAGGGAGTTGCGGATCCAGAAGCCATAAAAGATGTAGCCTGATTACCCGCTGTAGAGGCAAGATTTGCTGTAGAAGCAGAGGAGGCGCCCATACTCCAATGTTGAGTTGCCTGAATAAACCTGTCATACTCCTCCTGAGAAAGAGTGATGCCAGAGGAACTCGAGCTCGCAGTAGTAGAGTCAGAAGTAGCACAGTTGGCAGCTCCAACGGGTGGGGCGGCAGGTCGCCCATGTTTCTTCCAGCATTTCTCAACAGTGTGTCCCGGTTTGTCACAAATAGTGCATCGAGGACGAGTCCCACATCCTCTGCCCAAGCCAGGTCTGTCAGCTGATGGAGGTGCAGGTCGTCCCCCGTGAACTGCTGCAGCAATGGAGGCATGAGAATCTCCAGAAGGAACAACAGGAGTAGGATCAACAGACTCAAAGGTGGACTGTTGAATCCTAGAGAAAGCTTCCGCAAGGCTCGGTAATTTGTCGGATGCAAGTATCACACTTCGTGCTGAACCAAATGAGGAGCTAAGGCCAGATAGAAATTTAGCAGTGACAAGATCATCTCTATCTTTAATCTGCTCAGCAACTTTCACTGGATGATAGTAGCTCAACTCATGGGAGATAGCTTGAATCACATCGAAATACTCTTCAAGGGATCTATCACCCTGTTTCTCTGCAAACAGACGATCATAGATCATAAACTGGCGAAGAGCATTCTTCTCCTGAGCATAGTGCTGCTTAACGGCATCCCAAATCTCCTTAGCAGTGGAGTAGAACATGAACCTCGAAGCAATAGAAGGTTCCATGCTACCCCATAGCCAAGTCTTCACTAGGCTGTCAAGACGTTTCCACTCGGCATAGTCGTTGTCAGTGCTAGTGAGAGGTGCAGAATCAACAAACTTTGCCCGATCGCGCGATTCCAAGACAGTATGAACCGCATTCATCCATAGCAAAAAATTCTTCCCATTGAGCTTGATAGGAATAGGCGAGACCTCATAATAAGTCTTGTTCTCCATGATGCAACTGAGATATGGGTGACGGAGTGATACACGTCACACAGAAGGCTGAGTGGACGGACAGATACACGTCCCGTGACGGAGAGATACACGTCACAACAGAAACTGAAAAGAGGATGCGTTACTGACGCATCGACAGCCTTCAAACGAGAGGTTCCTAATCACACATGAAGGAGATGTGATTAGGAAGGCACGGTGGAAGAGACTAGACCTCCGGGTAGGGCTTTAGAGAGCCGTTGGATCAACCGGAAGTCCTCAAACAGCAAGATTGTCCGCCAAAAACGAGCCGAAAAGTTGCTGGAAACTTTCCGAAAAAACGAAGACGAAGCCCCGGTTCCGAGCGAATGAGCCTACGGTAGCATAGAGATGGCCACCGGAGGCCCAGCAGCAAGAGACGGGGTTGGAGACTCCTAGCCGGGCAGGATCTGCGTCACCGGCAGTCCCCCTGCGGCTGCCGCACGCCGGCGGCTAGCCGAGAAGCCGCCCGGGCAGCGGCGGCGGCGGCGGCCTGAAGGAGAGGGCCGGCGGCGCCCTGTGGTGGAGAAGGGAGAGGGAGGGAGGGGTGCGGCGGCGCTAGGAGGGAGAGGAGCGGAAGCGGCGGCATCGGATCAACTAGCTCTTGATACCATGTCAACGTACGTGAGACGGATCTGTGTGTGTTGCACTAGGCAACGTGAGAGACCCAATAGGGTTCTCCTCTCTATTTATAGTAAAGGGAAATTTACATGTAGGTACAGCAGTAATATGAAATATGAAATAAACACAAAGTAAAGATATATTAACACGGACTAATCTCTATTTTGACTTTACTTTATAAACATGTGATTAGATACATTTTTTATTTGATATATAATTTTTGTTTATCTTTTATATTAGAGTATTTTTTACATTCAGTATCATATATATTACTATATCAGTTTTATATGACGTCTACAACCAATAATTTTGTATTTTGATCCATAGAATTCACCATCCCAAAAGGGTTGACGGCCCTAATTGTTAATGTGATTCTATGAGGGCCATTTGTACTTTTCTCAATATATATCTAAATTTAAAAATTAGGGGGAAATCATTGATATAATCAAGATGGAGGAAATATTAATAAATAAACCAAATAAAATAATAAAATGAAACTTCCACTACACTTGAGATAGAATTGTATTATGTTAAAAATATGTAAAACTATTGTTTAATTATTAAAAAAATTGCAAAACATATAACTTAATAGAATTTTTAATTAATGAAGCGTTAAGTGAAAGTGGAATATAGTCAGGGAAAGAAGTTAAGGAATTGAAAGTGGAATATAGTCAGGGAAAGAAGTTAAGGAAAAGAATGTGTAAAGGGAGAGGGGATGATGAATTAGTAACTTCGGGTGAGAGCGAGAATGGAAATGCCAGATGAAGGGGTATCTCCACTCTCTCATTGGGCGCACAAGTCTATTTGGCATTTCTAAGGAGAAAGTGCAGATGCACCATCATTTGGTATCTATTGTCTCTGTCTTCCACAAATGTTTATTCTGGAAGAAAAGAAAAGATATTTCCTTTATGGCTATATTAAGTAATAGTTTTAACATAATTGACTATTTGTTTTTTTTTCTTATTTCAAATTACCAGTGCATGTTGCCTGATCAGTATTCACCTGGCAAAACCAGAAATATTAGACAAAGAAAGAGCTATAGATCAATACCTGTTTCCTGGCGTGTACTAAATCCTTGCAGGCACGATTATACATTGCACGAGTATTTTGTACCTCCATCCTCAACCTTTCTATTTCGGCCATATCCTCACTCTGCTAGATGCAAAATGGTTAAAACTTTTGTTTAATTTACTTGCTGCAGATAAGAATGTAGTGCAATGTAAATGTATTTGGATAAATTTCAAATTCTAATTGATTCCAATTGAGTGGCTTACGTTTTTTCTTGAATGTGCTATGGTCAAAGCAGAGTCTTCTGTGGTGTTGATTGGAAGTGTCTTGGACCTCAAATGTGAAACAGCTAAATTGGTATCACCTGTGCTCACTGATAAAAGAGTATTGGATCTCTCATAACCGTCGCTTGAGCTAAAAGAATCACGAGTTGGTTGTCCTTTACTTATAGAAGATAATCCAGATGGCACTTCCGAGCTGCGATAAGAATCACTCGAGATGGAACCATCTTTTGCAACTTCAGAATCTGTGTATCTGAAATCTAACGGCATGCTTTTACTTGATTCCGAATGCGTAGAATTTCTTGATATCCGGCCAGAAAAAATGTGACCACTTTCGTGTGCGGTGAACATGTCACGCTTGATTCTTCGTACAAGAGAGGCTGAATCAGAGGCTGGATGAAAAACAAGAAGATGGACCATCACTGTCAAAGTACTTTGTATTATAGGTCATATGATATTACCTCATTTCACAGAGTTGCCCATCATGAGCAGTGACACTTACCACCGTTGGTGGAAGGATCGACTGTCTTCAGAGTAAGCTTTGATCGAGACACAAGGAAAATGCTGCAGTCATTAGGCGCCAACTTCAAAACAGTTGATGGCACATCCGGGCCTTTAAGAATCCTAAGGAAGACAATTCCAGACAAAACAGATTCAGTTTCAAAAGAAAATCAAATTCTAGGACTTTGCAGTAGAATTTGAAAAATGAATCACTTGGCTGTAAAGCCTCGCATAAGAAGTGAATACCAGGATCCGAGGCTTATTTGAAAAACAATCACAGTTCAAGCAAAACGAACCGTGAGGAAGAGCAATGGAGGAAATTGCCGTTGTGTTGTAAGACAGTAAATAGGTCAGAGAGAGTATATAGTTTTGGAACGAAAAATTTAGATTGGCGTCAGCAGTACTGGTTACCAAAATCTCATATATGGTTTCCCCAAACATCGGGAGGCAAGTGTACGGTCGAGGTGCTAAGTTGCTACTAGAGTAGGCTTTTTGGTTTAGTTTCTATACGTCCATAATAATATATAGTATCCTACAGAATGTAAAGAGGTGTCTTTAATAAACTGTAGGGATGATGTAGAAGTATACCGTGTCAGCCAGCTAGGAGACGAACAGCCCAAGACCAAGACTTTAACCCCTGATCCTGTCAAGTAATGCAATATGGCCTTTGCCGTGTCATCCCCTTCAACTAGCACGATCTCCGCCTAAAAAGCGGACGACAGAATAATTAGAGCACGCGATTGCGGAGAAAACAGGTTGGGAAAGAAGAAGAAAATCCCTCAACAGCAAGAAAGCCCACCTCCTTTCCGCCGCAGAGGTTCTTGAACGGGAGGATCGCCTGCTGAGCATTCACCCTCCTCTCTTGTACGTACAGCTCAACCGCGTCAGGGTCCGCCTTCTCGACCGGTGTCCGCCGTCCGGCTGCAATACAGACGAAGTAACGGTTAAGGGGAGAGGCAGGTGGAAAAGATCCAAGCACAGCATACATAGAGTAGAGAAGCCAGAGGCAGCCGTGAGAAGGAAAGGGAAACGAACATGGGGTGGGGATAGAGGAGACGCGGGGAAGCACATGAAGGAGTAAGACTCGGGCAGCGTTTGGAAGCAGCTTGGCCACCGCCCACCTTAGCGCGCGCCGGCTGCGACCTCCGGAGACGGCCACCGCCACCGTGGTGGCAGCGGAGAGTTCCTCCTCGGGCTGCTCCTCCCGGGCCATGACTGTCGGAAGGGGAAAGAACTGATGGTGGGTTGTGTCTTGCAGAAGTTGGGGGAGTCCGTCATCCCTGCTTGGGGTCAAACCTCGAGACTATGAGTGGGAAGGTGCAGACGCGAAGAAGGCCACAACAGTCGCCCGTCGGGCCGACGGTCCCAGTCGTCGGGGACCGCCAGAAGTAGCGCTGCTGGTATCTACTACTTTGACAGTTGACTAGCGCACGATTTTGGATATTTGAGCAATACAAATACTACTCTTTATTATACTATACAAAATAGCGATGCATTTCTGGTTTCATATTTTAGTATGAGATCTGCATGGCAGAGGCAAAATCAGATGCAAAATAGGACGAATTTTATTGTTATGCGTGTATAAGAACAAGAAAAAAAAGAAGTAAGCTATTTTTCTCTTTATTTTTGTTATTATGTATGCATAATAATAAGATTCTTTTCATTTTACCTCCCATGATGTCTCTAAATATCATATATTTTTTTAATCGAAACTATGAATTGTAGTGTGTTAAAAGCATCTTTTTTTTAATTATGCATTAGTCATTATGTATATAATAAGATTTTGTATAAAGTTGTAGTTACTAAATTTGTGCAATGCTTATTTTTATATGTCAGGTTGTATATCATGTTTATATATATTTTTAAAATTATAAATTAGTCATTGTATTTTGAAAAGGCAAACATGTGATCTACGAGTAAAATGCAATTATTTCCTTTTTATCTATTTGAATTGCAAACATGCATCATGTGTCCTAATAAGGCTATATGTATTCCAATAGAATTTTCCACTCCATGTAAGCCAGCGGTATGTGGGAGGTTTAAAATGCAAATTTGAACTTTATTTTTAAAAAATATAAATTGGTAATAATGTGTTCTAATAAGAACGTATGTTTAGAAGTAGATTATGTAACATTATTTTTGTACATATGAATTGGTCATTTCGGTCGTATATACAAATCACTGTGTGACTCCTATCGCTTTCCACATTCTATGTTAGGTCTCCTGCTACATTAAGATCCAGGGGATGTTCATGCTGGAAGAGGTAGAATATGTGGTGGCTCTATCATGTATTTGGTGTGACATTAAGCTTTAAAATAATGCATCCTTAACTAAATAAGACAGAGCTCGTATTTAGAGTCAAAATCCTACCTTGTCTAGAAAATTTAATGCAGCTCCACGTTTGTATTCTTTGAGATAAATTAATGTTATTTAAAGTAAATGTGTGTATAGAATAAGGGCTTGTTTGGTACGTGGTGAATGGAGTGAAGAGGAAGGGAAGGAAAAAGGCATGGTATGTTTGGTTGGACAAAGTGATAGGAAAGAAAGAGGCATAGAGGGGAATGGAGAGGGGGATAAAGGGTAAAGAACCAATTCTATTGTCAGTCACTTTCCTCCTATCCTCTCCCCCACCGATCGAAGTGGAGACAAGAAGAATGAGAAGAAATCGACGAATAAATATTGGAAAGGTTGGAGAAAAATATAAATTTTGGAGGGAAAGAAAAATAATACGGTGGGAAAGATTAGTGTAGCCCACAATCATTGAGAATAGAGCAGATGTAGTATGTCATGTATATTCTACATCACTTGGACAGAGACATGGGATGTTGAAGGATTATTTCAAATAAATAGAGGAACAACTAACGAAAAAATAAAATAAAATAAAATAAAAATAAATTTTGATCATAAGGAACTGAAAAGGTTAAGATTTTGTTAGTAAACTTGAAAATTTTAATATTATTATACAAAAATAAAAGTAAAAGAAATACCAATAATTGGAAGAAATGTGGTGGATTGTGGCCGAAAAAATATGTGGATGTATTTCTTAGAAATATAAAAATATGAAGGAAACTATTGATGTAACCATAATGAATATAATAAAAATGAGAGTCTTGTTTTTATATCGCCAATGTTCAATGTCTCTAGATGATATTTTGTATTTGCATTGTTGTTCATGTTCTTATTTCCTTCACATTTCCATTCTAACCAAACATACTAACATAGGTGCCCCATCCTCTCGCTTCCTTCCCCTCCCCTTCATTCACCATGCATGAAACTCCTTTTCTTTAGGATGAGTGATAGTGAGAGAAAGTGAGTAGCCCAACTGCTGCAAGTCAGTTCTAGCACTTTGTTAGTCGATGAATACCCATAATAGCAAAGAGAGGGAAGAATAAGGTAACAAGGGAAATTTGATTGATGGTGAAGATGGAACATAGGCAGAAGGTGAAGAAGAGAAGTACATTAACCAACATGCACGATGGGTACAACAATCGGTGCGCATGTGGGAGCACCAGGAGTGACATCATGCCAAGGAGATGTGTCAATGACCATATGGGACATAACGATTGTCATACGACATGGATGTGTGGAGTCTATCGTCGGTCGTCATTGTACAAAATGTTACGTGTGTATATTCACAAGATGTATGGGACATCTATGTTGTTGAAGAAGGGTGGCTAGAGGGGGCCACGACAACGGTCTTACCCCAAGCAAACACGACCATTGGTTTTTAACATCAGTACGATCAACTGGGAGGATGATACCTTTAAGCAACATCGTCTTCTCTAAAACAACAAGAACAAAGGCATGCCTTATACCTAAGACCGCTAACAGTGGAGGGAGATAAGATTTACAATGATGTTCCTAAGGAGGTGTTGGATGGGGTTTAGACGTGATGCGTCATTGTTACAACCTCAATTTTGCATATGTTTTCATATTTGAAATGTAATGATTTTATGAATATGGACTTGAATTGAGAAGGTTGTATGCTTTTCTCTAAAGGATGTATTTCTTTTCAAATCTCCCTATTGATAGGAATTTCGTGATTCCTATTATTATGTTAATCCAATAATGGATATAAAAGAGAAGAAAAGAAGAAAAGTCCAAATAATGGAAAAAGATAAAAGATAATGGATATTAAGCAATATATTTATGAGAAATACATAGAAACGTCTAAAAGGCAAAGGAATATACCCCAAAGGGGATTTTATGCCTTTTGGGTTCCTTGGGTTCCAAGGAGTCCAGATTGCAAAGATAATGCAATAAGAAAGAGAAAGGATTAATTAAATATTGCTTTATTTAGAAGAAATGTGAGATAATGATAATATTAAAAGAAATATGTGGAAATATGGATAATGAATCTATCTTGGATGAGATTTCATGTCCACATAGTTTCTAATGGAAAAAGGAATCAAAATCAAAGAAAGTAAAAGATTAAGAGAGAGAAAATATGCATAAAATATGTCTTATTAAGAGATAGCTTGCATATAAAGAGAAGTATCTCACAATTTCGATTTTGAGTCCCAAATTTAGTAACACGTGGATTAAGTCATTATTGAATTTCCCCTATTATTTGAGATTAAAATGGTAAATGAGGAGAGAGATACTATTTTTACAAACTTTCTTAAAGTGAGTGGATAATCAAGAATATCCTATTAAATGTCACAATTCATATTCCTAATATGTTTCTATTTTATCCGGCGTGTGCATTTAGGGTCGTCAAATCTAGGATCTGACGGTGATAAACCTATCTTCTAGCTCGCGTCTGACTGGAAAAGTAAGGACAAGATTCAGACATTCCTTGGTCGATTTTCTTGTCGATCAATGTGCGAGCAAACTTGGAAACATGCTAGATGGATTTGTGAGATTCTTGCGGCCATATCTATTCTAGGTTTTGCCTATCTTGGGGGTCTCTAGAAGAATCCCCTAAAACCCAAGGACCCCGCCGGCTGTGCGCCATAGCCACTGGCTATATAAGGGGGTGTATCCCCTCTGTGAGACTATGCATAGCTCCGTGAGATGCTATAGGACCTTTAGGCCGAGTATCAGCCACCAATTTCCCCTCTCGAACCCCTCTTCCACCTCGAACCTCCCTGGCTTGCCGCCGGAGACCCCTCATGTCGTCTCAGCAACTCCGGCCATGGCTCGAGCAATTAAGACCATTGATGAGTTCGGTTGGGATGGGCGGAGGTGGAGGATCGGCTTTGAGTAAGGAAGGAGGCCTTCCGATGGAAGTCAACACCTGAGTTGACCTTCCATGGCTCTACGTCGAGAAAGCAGAGGAGGAAGACAAGTAAGGGAGAAAAGACTCCCCTACCCCCGACAGTCACGAGAAGGGATCGAGGGTAGAAAAGTAATCAACCAATATGCGCGAATAATAAAGTAAGTCTGGATTGGTCGATGTGTCACTTTCTTATTGGCTTAAAAGTAATTAACTTGCAAAAATCGTAGGAAAAGATTGGTAACTTGTATATCAGAGTGTTATATATGATAATTGATCCTCAGAATGAGAGGAACACAAATTAATTATATTTGAAGCCTAATTCTACTTGCAATTCAAAAAGTATGTAAAGATGTTATCTTTAATGGTTTAATTAATGAAAAACCCTAATATTTGATGATTAATGAATTGGGGAGGTTTATATGGAAGTTTAAAGTTGATATTAACTTGTTGTTAATAGAAAAGGCAAATTAGATCCAAAAGGATGATCTTTATGCCTAGTTGGTTTAATGTAGGGTTCCATGTACATGAATATGCTTTAATGGGCCTTGAAACCCTAATTTTGGTAATTATGACTCTTAATGGTTTTAATCGTTCAAATCCATGAATAAAGCTGAGATATGATGATTCTAAGCTATTTTGAGTATAAAATATTCTAGTTGTAGATAAATACCCTTAATTTGGTAATTAGGGTTTTCTAGTGGTTTAATATGAAATTAGCGATAAACAGGGTTCATATGTGAATTTGACCATAATGAAATGTGAGTTGTCAATTCGAAAGGAACCAAAGATAATAATTGTGCCTATGATGATGAAATTAGGGTTTGTACACTAAAAGAGCATTAAAAGTGATAAATGCATCATGGAGGCTAAAACCCTAATAAAACCTTAAAAGTTGACCTAGAAATCCTAAGGTGGAATCTAAGTCAATCTTGAAGATGTTTTGAATAAAACAATGACACTCGGATGTTATGCATTAATTTCAGGATATTGTTGATTGCTTGTTTGATTGTTCTTGAATATTATTGCTTAGACATCAAGTTGCTATGGACCATGTATGTGGTTAATTATGGTTAATCACATTAGTTTCCCGAAGGTTTTTCGGATGGTTAATCGCATTCAATGCAACCTATCAGTTTGGATGTTCATACTTGCAAATCATAAAGTCACTATGATTATCACAATTATGATATATGTGTGTATTCTCGCACCTACATGCCACCCTGATGAATGATGCAAAAAGGTCAAGCCCAAAAGGGAAGGCCCATGGGCACCATGAGTGGTGACCCCAGACGCCAAGCTCAGGATAGAGAAGGTGGTCTTTATAGCATGACTAATGGGCACCATGAAAGGTGACCCCAGGCACCAAGCTCAGGATGGAGAAGGTGGCCTTCATTCAATGACAAAAGAGAAACCCTAAAGGGGGTATTCAAGGGTTAGGGCAAAAGTGGTGGAGATGGACACATTGAAAACGTAAATTGAATTATTAATTACCTTGATTGTGATAAATAGGTTGTTAGACTTGTGTGTGATATTTAGTTTGTCCCCACATACCGGCATATTCATTTATGTTGACCGACATTTTCTTTGTTGGCATTTTAGGTACATACTTGAAAAGGACAAACAGTAAAGTGTCATATTGTGAAATTAAGTATTAAAGTGCAAAGGAGGATTAATTAGAATAGACTCCAGTTGGGGATAGAAGTAGATATCCAAGTTTTTGAAAAAGGTATGCAAAATTTTTATTTTATTCTAGATTTTAGTTTAGTTGGTAGAATTTCATATTTATTATTGATTAATTGTCAAACCTTTGATCCGGTTTATTGGGATAATAGCTCTGACCTCTTGGTCTCCCTTAATTGGGGGTTACCGGGAGGCGGGGTCATTACATTTGGTATCAGATCACTGGTTCCTCATTTAATCTTTAGTAATTATTAAATTTTACAAACTCCATAGAACCCAAGGGAGTTATTAGGATTTTTTGACAGACAGAGGTGTCTAGAAAAGGATCACGTCCAGGGGATAGCAATATTTTCCTCCGCACCACTAGTCTGAATACGAGGACTTCCAGATCAGTGTGACTGCCTGGCCAATGTCTTAGGATCTGACTCGAAATAAGATACCTTTCAGACTCTCTCATCTTGTTCATCCCTTCTTAACCCTAATTCTGTTAAGATTATGAGGTTTAGGGTTTTTCTCTCTTCCTCGCCCTCTTGAGAATGGGGTATGCATGATCAGGTTAAGGAACACTCCATAAAAATTATTAAAAAGCATGTAAATAAGATGTCATGAACATAAGCTTAATAGTTTATGTGTAAACTAAAGAATAGTTGCATGCTTATGTTGTATGACATGTGTGGTCATGCCCTTAGGAGAGACCTAAGGTTAGACCCTCTAGTCAGGAGGACGAGTAGAGAGTTGGTCTTGGAGGTAGAGATCTCCATTAAAGGTAGAGACTTGGTACATCCTCTAAGGATGATGCTAACCCTAACCCTAAGTGGTGGTTAGAGAGGGATGACATGATGAGTTAGATGTCATGGTAGACCAGGTGTGTGGGTGGACATGCTTTTGGTTTGGATGCCCATGATGATATGAGCCATGTGAGGTTGGATGACCTGGTACCTTTGGCGACCCAACCCTGAGAAGGGTCGTGCATGTTAGAGTGAAGGATAGATCTTTCATTGATGAGGTTAGTGAAAAACTTATGGAAACCCTATAGACTTATATGAGCATGGCATAGTATGTGATGCAATGATTTTGAGTCGCATTTATAGACCTATTTCATATGTGTTTTGTGCTATAATTACTCATTTTTATGGATAATATTGCATAATTCACTCATTTCGGTCTTTGCCATTATATTATGTCAAATCCCCTTTGTTTTACTATTTTGAGCATTATTTATCATTTTATCATAAATTGTGTGGATTTACTTGGTCTTGTTGTGGAATTTCAGGAAAAACAAGTATCTGCTTCCGTCGATACCATCGACGGAAGTCGATACCATCGACCAAGCCACAGATTGCCAGCCGAGAGGAGCAGCACAGAGTCGATACCATCGACACCCAAGTCGATGGCATCGAGATACCTTCAGGTTGCTGGCGAGGAAACTGTCGATACCATCGACGAAAGTCGATGCCATCGACACATGGAGAGCTACAGCGTCGCTAAAAGACAAAACCGACGCTACAGAGAGTCGATACCATCGACATCCAAGTCGATGGTATCGAGATCACCACAGGAACTCAGACGAAAAGGAAAGCAATCTGCCGCTAATACGCTGGGTCGATACCATCGACCCGCGTCGATGGTATCGACGCCGGCAGATATGCGTTGGATCTGTTTTGATCTCGATTGGACGGTTGTTGTTATTTGACGACCTAATTAGGAACTTATACCTAATGACGGCCGCCCACATGAGATCATCATCTCATTTTGCATTGCACGAGTGCCGAGGAAGGAGAGAAAGGAGAACGGAGGCCAGAAGCTCATCCCGGGTGATTCGAATGCTGTCGAAGACGATTTCCACCACCGACAGGCGGGGAAGCTCGTATTCTACGCCAAGGATCTACCGGTTCTTCTCCGTTCAGGGGTTTTCCCACTTATTTCACATTTTTCTTATTAATTCCCCTATTTCTACCATGTATTCGTGTGAGATGAACATGAGAGGCTAAAACCCTCCATCTTTAGGACCGGGAGTAGCCCGAGAATGCAATGTATGACAATTTTATATTAATAATTCATATTTTCTCTCTCAAATCCGTGGTATAAGTTCATTTTCTCCATTTATGTTGTTATGCTTGATCACCATAATAATAAATTAATGCCCTTAATCACTTCGACAGAAGGATTAACGGTTGAAAAGAGACGAAACTTACATTAATCAATAAAACCCTTGACAAAGGAGTTGTAAAATTAATGGTGGGAACTGAGAGATCGTTCTTAATGCGCTTAGTTTAGGGGAATGATTACTACGACGGTGGAATCAACCTAAACCTAAGTAGTGAATTACACCACGACAGTGGGTAATTCTGTTTTCATGCCACTACCCGGATAGAGAGAGAAGTGTGAGGAATTATAAAAAACCTAATACAATGTTGACCCGCGGTGAAACCGCCATCCTAAAGATATTCTTTTGAATTGATAAAATTTACCTTTAATCGATTGTTTTCTTTGTTTCATTTTATTTTCTTTTAACTTCGACAACAAAACCCTACTTTGTTATTCGGCCTAGCTGATTGCGATTAGTTATTAGAAGTCTCCAATAATTCACGTATCCCTGAGTTCGACTCGGGCCTCACAAAGGCCTATATTACTCGACGCGTATACTTGCGTTTAAGCGCATAGTAAAATACACGTCAAGTTTTTGGCGCCGTTGCCGGGGATACGGCGAATTATTGGCACTTTGAGTGCTAAGAGCGGCCACTCTAGGCCACATTTTTTATTTTAAAACAATTTTAAATATTCCTATATTCCTCTATAACTGTGTTTACTCATTCAAAGCATTGTACTGAACCCCGATTTTCATATTTCAGGTACTTTGCATGGTGCATACACGTAGCACAGACTACGCGAATCGCACACCTGAGGTCCCACCTCCGGGACCAGAGGACGAGGACTACTACGAGCAAGAGCACCAAAGCGACATAGATTCTGAATCTGAGCAAGAGCAAGCAGAAGAAATGGCCGAGCCGCAGACGATATGGGAGAAGATCAAAGCTTCTTCCTCATCAGCATCAAAGGGGCCTATAAAGAAAAAGGGGATCGACATACCAACATATAAGATCGATCCAGCGTTGATCAACTTGGTGAAATCAAATGCATTCCATGGGTTAAAAAATGAAGATTCGGTTGCACATATCAGCCAGTTCGTGGAGAACTGTGACATGGTGAAGATCGACCGATTTCCGCAAGATGCTTTGTACCTCAAGCTATTCCCAAGTTCTTTGGCAGGAGCAGCGAGAGAGTGGTTACACAACCTCGATGATGAATTTGTTGAATCGTGGGATCATATGGTGGAGGTTTTCTTCGAGAGGTTCTTCCCTCCGGAAAAGACTAACGACATGATTAGGAAGATTCACAATTTCACCCAACAGGCGGGTGAAACATATTCTGAGACCTGGGAGAGACTCCAGGTTATGTTGAGGAGGTGCCCACATCATGGGCTGGACAGGGAAACACAAGTAAAAATCTTTTATTTTGCTCTCTCCGAGTACGATACAAGTAATCTTGATTCAGCCGGATCCGGGTTCTTTCTGAATAATACGGATACCAGATGTTGGGAAATACTCAAGAACATGGCTAGGAAACAGTCATGGGGTGACAGAGGCGCCGTGGAACATGTTAAGCCTGCCGGCGAATCCAGAATAGTTAGGGAGCTGAACGACAAGCTAGATCTTCTAGCCGAGAAGCTGCTAACTAAGGAAGATGCATCGGAGGATGAGGAAGCCCAAGTGAAGTTCATGCAACAACAGGGCTATAGAAACAATGACTATTCATGGAGAAAGGATAAAAAGTTTTCATGGAAGGATCCGAATAATTTTCTGCAGGATCCAGATGCCAAACCACAGCAAAGAACCGAGGACAAGAACACTGAATTGCTAAGTCAAATGGTTCAGCAAAACCAAGAGATGATGGCCATGTTTGGAAAACAATTGCAATCTCAGGGTGATATTCTAACCAAATTTGGGCAGACGCTGCAAAGCCATGGAGCGCAAATGCGGGCATTGGAGATCACCGTGGCTCAGATTTCAAGTGAAGTGGCAGCCATCAAGCACGCCAATCAACAGAAACCAGCCGAGAATGCAAATGTGGCCCAAGCGCACCATCATGTCAAGTACATGTCTGTGGTGAGCAATGTGGAGGAACCTCAAGTGCAAGAAGCCGTAGAAGAAAGAAAAATGACTTTCAATGTGAATGCAACACCGGCGATACCATATCCACGCACGTACTATGGATTGCCGGGTAGAAACCCTTTCTTCAGGAAATCACAAAGAGTTGTAAATATTATATCTCCGTGTAGGCAAGATGATGAAGTGCAGGTTGTTTGTGCATGTGCAGAGACAGAAAATGTGAAAGAGACTCCACAACAAGCTGCTACCATTGATGATATCTCATCAAGGCCCACGTCTGAGGGAGTGATTGAAGCAAGCTTAGGGGAGGTACCCCCGAAAAGCTCATATGTGCCACCTCACAGGCGTGTTGATGTAGCTGATGTTTTAGGTCCGGTCAATTCTAAGTCAAAGAAAGAGCATCGTCACTTTAAGAAATTCTTGGAGATATTCCGGAAACTCCACATCAATATTCCATTGGTGGAGATGATCGAGAAAGTACCCGCTTATGGGAGGTTTATCAAGGAAATCATCAATAAGAAGAAGCGGATAAATGATGATGAAATTTATTGGATGAATGAGACGGTGAGCTCTATGATTCATGGGAGTTCACCAAAGAAGAGAAAGGACCCAGGAGGTTTCTACATTCCGTGTTCAATAGGTGGGCAACATTTCCCCAGAGCACAATGTGATTCTTGCGCTAGCATAAATCTCATGCCTTTGGCTACATTCCAAAAGCTAGGGTTAAAAGAGATCAAGAAGTTGGCTGCAACAATTGAATTGGCGGATGGGTCTACTGTGAGAACCTATGGAGTATGTGAAGATGTCCTTGTCAAAGTGGATAGATTCATATTTCCGGTGGACTTTGTCGTCATGGACATGCCACCACTCTAAAGCTGTGAAATTCTCCTAGGAAGGCCATTTCAAGCAACGGCAGATGTTGTGACTGCCTTGGGGAGAGGTACCCTGTCTTTAGGCATTGGAGGAGATCGTGTTGAATTTAAATTACCGAATGATCCTCTAAGTGCATTTCCCAAGGTGAAAAGATGATGATCATCACACCGTCTAGCCTAAGACGCTAAAGAAGGGCGCTTGTTGGGAGGCAACCCAACCATTGGTACATTAGGATAGTTTAATTATAGCCATAGATTGCTTTTATTTCGTTTAAATTTTAGTGTAAAAAAGATACCTTGATCCGTGTGTTCAATGTGCAGGCACAGGCAGGGTCGATACCATCGACACACTGGTCGATGGTATCGACATGGGTTCAGGTTGATTGCTGCAAAAATCGCACTACGTCGATACCATCGACGGCCAAGTCGATGGTATCGACATGGTCACAGGCAGGTCGCAACAAAAATGTCGTTAGTATCGACATGCCAGTCGATACCATCGAGATCTCTGGAGAAGTTCAGACGAATTTTGCTCAATCAACTCGATACCATCGATGGCCTCGTCGATGGTATTGACATGATCACAGGTTGAATGCAACAAAACGCGGTGTCGTAATAAAAGCAAGTCGATACCATCGACCCTCGTCGATGGTATCGACATCCATGTCACCGATCTGCACACAGACATCGACGACGATCGCGAGTCCACGTCAGCGATCTGGGTGCTGCGTCGATACCATCGACTCGTCAGCAATCCGGGTTTCTTGATCCAGTAAACGTCAGTCATCGATACTCGCGAGGGAGGCAGATACCAGCGAGACGTGTCGATACCATCGAATCACGTCGATGGTATCGACGGGTCAACAGTGGCACCGGCCAAGTCTATTTAAGGAGATTTGCAACGTCATTTGACGTCACACCTTTAGAGCAAACTCCTCCTTTGCGTCGAGCATCTCCCCCGAGCCTCCAAGACTGAAGAGAAGCGACAGCGAGCGAGGATCTTCACCGAGCGGAGAATTTCTTCTCCATCGTCACAGAGCTCTCTTCTTCTAATCCCATCTTCTCACAACCATGGTGCATGTCGTCGGAGCTTCGTCCTCGCGTGCAAATCCCATGGCGATCGAGGAGTTCGTTCCACCCCCGACTGCTTCTGTCCCTCGTCCACGCCTGGTTCATCCTTCCGCAGAGACGAGGAAGGTCTATGAAGAGATCATGAAGCGGAAGTTCGAGCCGACCCGGTATGTGGACCGGAATATGCTCCAGGAGTTGGGGTTCGAGGCCAACTTGGCCTATGTGCTGGCCGGGCAAGCACGACACACCGGACGACATGACGATCAGCTGGAATATCATGCGGATGGGCAGCCGTTTTTCGGCGAATGGCCCACCTATAAGGAATTGGTGGCGGAGTTCATGGCGTCCCTCGACGTCTGCGTCGTACCCAACGACGTGGTGGCATCGGACCGTGAGTGGATCAAGGGAAGGGTGTCCTTCCGGCTCTTCAACAACGATTACAACATCACGTTGGAGCAGTTCAACGACATCTTCAACTGGAGCCACGGCCGCAACGATCATCGACGCCCAGATGCCCGTACCGATTATGCAAAGATCTTCGCCGAGCTAGTCACAGTGCCGGCGGGAAAGACTGTAAGCTACCATAATGCAGCGGTAGCAGATTTTGAGCACCCGTTCGTCCGGGTCCTTCATAGGATGTTGAGCTTGACATTCTTTGCTCGGAGTGATCTAGCTTTGAGCAAGTTTCAGGAGAGTGATCTGTTCTTCCTCTACGCACTCCTGAAGCGTCAAGAGTGCAACTGGGGGGCGTTCTGGCTACAGCACATCCTGGCGGTGAAGAGGAGTACAAGGAAGGCTCCAATCCATTTTGGTGGGCTTGTCACCAAATTGGCATCCTACTTGGGGCTGAACTTTCAGTCCATGACTCCGATCTCCACGAAGAGTAAGGTGAACGTGCTCCACTTGCACCGTTCAAACCTTATCCTTCTCCAGGACGGGTTGGCGTACGCGCATTGCCACGTCAACCAAGCTTAACATGAGCGCTCACTTCCGGACGACATCTTCAACATCGAGGGCGCGCAGCACTTCCGGTGGCCAATCATAGCCATCGAGTCCTCCGAAGAAGAAGGCGGCAACGACGAGCAAGAAGGCGAGGCTGAGGAGGAAGAGGAGGCTTTCACACCTCTTCGTGCACGTGTAGCACCACGGAAGTGTCCTAGGATGCATCCGGGTGTGTCTTCATCATCTCAGCCCCCGCCGCCATCACCACAACCCTCGCAGCCAGCCGAGGATCCCTACTCAATGCAGGGAATGTACACCATGCTGCAGGATATACAGCAGACTCAATAGCAACATCTGGCTATGTATGCCGGCATTCATGAGACTACGAGTCGGTTACTCGACAATCAACGGGCTATGTTCGAGAACGAGCGTCTCATCCTCGCCAACCAAGAATAGTTCCACAACCGGTTGCAGCGAATGGAGATGCAACAGGAGCCCTTTTATGACCATTACTGGAGTCAAAGCTATTTTGGAGGCTATCCACAGCCTCCACCGAGGACCCAACATGATCCGAGCTTCCAGGGGGAGTATCCGTCTTGGGATCCTACGGCCCCGCAATACCCACCTCCGCCTCCACAAGATTGATCAGGGTATCACTGTTCCACTCTTAAGTTTGTTTTTGACTATGAGGCCATAGTCGAATTCAAGCTTAGGGGGGTAGCTGGAACAGCTCTATCTTTTCTTTTGTTGTTTTTAGTTTTTGCTTTGTTATTTGTTCTTGAAATTGTAGTTTTTGTTTAGGATCCACATCTATCTAGTGTAACTGTGGATGTAGTAAAAGTTGTCATCTCGCTGTTTATGCATGGGAAATTGAAGGGAATTTAAAAAAAAATTGTGTCTTTTGGATAGCTTGACTTGGTTGTCCTTGGGGAACTTGTCCTATGAAAATGATTGATTATGTCAACTTTAAAACAATATGTCACACCCATATTCCCATTGACTCATGAAAAGTGGATAGTAACGGTTGTTTGAGCCTAACCTAATCAAATGGTAATGAGACCTTAATATGATGTAAGAGAAAGAACCCTTTGAACTACTACACATGTCAGTAAGGAGGGACACATAATATTTTTCTAAGGTTCAGTCACCTAATCTTGTGATCATTCCACTTCATTTTTCCATAATCCACCAAAGAATTGGAAGTAAAGTACAGTTTTAATTCCTTCTTGCGTGCATAGCATTTAGATAGGACTTGCATTGATATTTTCCATACTTTTGCATAAAAAGAAAAAAAAATATAGTGATTCATGCACATTACCTTTAGGTGCATGCCATGTAGTTGCACTCATGACTTTCATGATTTTCATGCATGAAGTACACCATGTATCTCAATTTTTCCTCAAAAGTGATCTAAACTGTTCCATACCCTCGAAATAGTGCAAAGATTTCCAATCATGAAGATAATAGCCCAATACATGTATCTCTAAGCAATGATGGATATGTGGGCTAAAAGAAAGAAAAAATTCTGAAAATCTGAAAAAAAATGAAGAAAAAAAAGAAAAAAAAAGAGAATTTAGAAGGAAATGGAATAAAAGGGAGAAAGGAACATGATATCACTCGCATTACAGGGAAATTGAGTACATGATGTGGCTTAATTAGATTTCCATCTCATTTTGAGGTGGAAGGTTAATGCATGCATCATTTCACCTAATTTTAGGCATTAGGGCATTTCTAATGTGCATTTGCATCATTTAGGACATTTTGTTATATGCATATTGAAACTGTGCAATACTTCCAAAGTCTTCCATGAACCACCCATTCCATCCACCCGTTGCTCAGATTGGTAGGCCACCATGATTTTCTCCTCACTAATGATTATAAGGAGAACTGCTTCCATGTAGATGGTAGTTAGGGCGAGCAACGTAGTGTATGTGATCACAAGATGCACCAATGCTGAATCGGAGAATTTTATTATGTTAACTGCCTTATGTGATAGTGTTCATCGGTCTGAAGGATAATTTCTCTTATTGATGATTATTGTCGCCTTTAGGGTAATTACTGTTATGTGATTAGGGAAGGCCGGTTTGAGAACGTTCAGTGGGAGTCACGTGGGATGTGGGTTGGTGTGTTGATTTTTAGTTGGCATCTGCAATTCTATTCTAAGGATTAGTTGCTCGAGGGCGAGCAATGTTTAAGCTTAGGGGAGTTTGATGCGATGATTTTGAGTCGCATTTATAGACCTATTTCATATGTGTTTTGTGCTCTAATTACTCATTTTTATGGATAATATTGCATAATTCACTCATTTCGGTCTTTGCCATTATATTATGTCAAATCCCCTTTGTTTTACTATTTTGAGCATTATTTATCATTTTATCATAAATTGTGTGGATTTACTTGGTCTTGTTGTGGAATTTCAGGAAAAACAAGTATCTGCTTCCGTCGATACCATCGACCAAGCCACAGGTTGCCAGCTGAGAGGAGCAGCACAGAGTCGATACCATCGACACCCAAGTCGATGGCATCGAGATACCTTCAGGATGCTGGCGAGGAAACTGTCAATACCATCGACGAAAGTCGATGCCATCGACACATGGAGAGCTACAGCGTCGCTAAAAGACAAAACTGACGCTACAGAGAGTCGATACCATCGACATCCAAGTCGATGGTATCGAGATCACCACAGGCACTCAGACGAAAAGGAAAGCAAGCTGCCGCTAATATGCTGGGTCGATACCATCGACCCGCGTCGATGGTATCGACCCGCGTCGATGGTATCGACGCCGACATATATGCGTTGGATCTGTTTTGATCTCGATCGGATGGCTGTTGTTATTTGATGACCTAATTAGGAACTTATACCTAATGACGGCCGCCCACACGAGATCATCATCTCATTTTGCATTGCACGAGTGCCGAGGAAGGAGAGAAAGGAGAACGGAGGCCAGAAGCTCATCCCGGGTGATTCGGACGCTGCCGAAGACGATTTCCACCACCGACAGGCGGGGAAGCTCGTGTTCTACGCCAAGGATCTACCGGTTCTTCTCCGTTCAGGGGTTTTCCCACTTATTTCACGTTTTTCTTATGAATTCCCCTATTTCTACCATGTATTCGTGTGAGATGAACATGAGAGGCTAAAACCCTCCATCTTTAGGACCGGGAGTAGCCCGGGAATGCATTGTATGACAATTTTATATTAATAATTCATATTTTCTCTCTCAAATCCGTGGTATAAGTTCATTTTCTCCATTTATGTTGCTATGCTTGATCACCATAATAATAACTTAATGCCCTTAATCACTTCGACAGAAGGATTAACGGTTGAAAAGAGACGAAACTTACATTAATCAATAAAACCCTTGACAAAGGAGTTGTAAAATTAATGGTGGGAACTGAGAGATCGTTCTTAATGCGCTTAGTTTAGGGGAATGATTACTACGACGGTGGAATCAACCTAAACCTAAGTAGTGAATTACACCACGACAGTGGGTAATTCTGTTTTCATGCCACTACCCGGATAGAGAGAGAAGTGTGAGGAATTATAAAAAACCTAATACAATATTGACCCGCGGTGAAACCGCCATCCTAAAGATATTCTTTTGAATTGATTAAATTAACCTTTAATCGATTGTTTTCTTTGTTTCATTTTATTTTCTTTTAACTTCGACAACAAAGCCCTACTTTGTTATTCGGCCTAGCTGATTGCGATTAGTTATTAGAAGTCTCCAATAATTCATGTATCCCTGAGTTCGACTCGGGCCTCACAAAGGCCTATATTACTCGACGTGTATACTTGCGTTTAAGCGCGTAGTAAAATACACGTTAGTATGCACCCAGAGTACGTCAGTAGTGCTGGAAGTAGGTTGAAACCTAGGCCTGAAGGGCATGTTGGATAGCTTATGAGATAAGTATGAAGAGTTATGGATAATCTTGGGCAAACATAGGTTTCACTCATGTAGGTGTATGCTTGTGAGCTTGATCCACCTTAGAGAGAGGACCTCTAGTAGTAAGAAGCTCTAGAGAGAGATAGCAGGACCTGAGCTAGAAGGTTGGAAGTTTAGACTCTGGGTTAGGAGAAACCCTGAGAGGTTGAGGTTGATGTGACCTAAATGGATGGTTGTGATTGCCTCGTGCATGATCCCTGGAGGCTGATGGTATCTTGGTTGCCTTTAGAGGAACCAAACCCTAGAGAGAGGATGAGGCTATTGGTACCTGTGTGCCTATGGTATAGGTGTTTACCTTCTAGGGATAGGAAGAAGAGTTCCCTAGACCCTGAGAAAATATAAGATCAAGTTGTGAGGCTATATACCTAGTTGGATGTCCTTGAGGAGGACTTGACTCGAGGTGTTGTTCAAGTAGAAGGATAATAGAAAGTTCATGCCATACCTTGAACATGCTTGGTACGTAGTTACAGGGTTGAGCATGCAGTTGGACATCAGAAAGGTGAACCTAGAGTTCCTAAACCTAAGAGGGGAAGTAGTAGTGTTGAGCGTACATGATGCTCATGATGAGATTGGAGTTTCCATATATTTGAGAATGGCACTCCTCATGTTTAGAGGAATGGGAAACCCCTTGGATTAAGGTATATGTTTGATGAATCCCTCATATGTAGGTTGGTGACCTATGTATGTCTGATGTTGGTCCAATGTTGAGGAATGAGGACAAGTAGGACCTACCATGGAAACCTAGCATGGTTTAGTAAGTGGTCCATTTGCTAGCTATGTGCCTTAGTAGTTTGACAAGGTTAAGCATACTCATCTCGATGTAAACCCTAGGACGTTTGTGACCTTTGTTGCTATCAAGAAATAGTTTCCTCCCATCCTGGGAGAGGACCCTTTTGTAGGGTATGAATCAACTTTTTTTGGGTTTGAGGAAACCCTAAGAGGACTCATAGAATCTCGAGAAGCTAAGTGGAGAGTACATAGTAAGAGAATGAACCTATAGACCCATAGATAATCATCTATAAGTGCATGGGGATGGGGCCTGACCGAGGTAGGTAGGTCGCCATGATCCCTATGAAAGGATGTAAGTCAAACCACGAATGCCGAGAGGGATGATGGAAACTTGGGTAAGGTTTAAAGTTGGATATGTTCTATGTTTGAATCCTAAGTCTATCCTAGGGTCAGGTAGGGATAAGACCGATGGGAGTAGGATTTGCCTAATTCCCTGGTTGCACATGACCATAGGGTCGAGAGGTAACAACTATCATTGTCTGAGGGCCATGGGTTAGGAGATTGATCACCTTCATGAACTCATGGGACCTGAAGGGCAAATGAGGAGGGCACTCTCTAATGCATAAAGGAAGAGGGATGACCCCAAAAGTGTCGACACCCTATAGACCTAGAGGAGATGACTAAGGATGGTATGATAGCCCAAGTGGGTTCGAGACCAGTTTTGTAACCTTGATAACGAGATGTTCATAATGTAGAGACATGTGATGCATGTTTCAATTTAGATTGTAGGTGTACTGGCAATGTAGGATGTACCATCTCTACTCTTGGAACAGGAAGAACTCTATATTTGGACTGCAGCCAAATGCTTATTTCCTCTTGTTATGGGAGTGAGAGGTAGGATAGTATGCATGCCATACACCAAGGATAAAGATGATGTGTGTGGAAACATTGCTAAGATTCCTGAGGTTAGAGATAACAACGTACCCTTGTGAAGTGTACAATATGTGGATGGTTTACAAACATCAAGAGAATTAAGGTAGTCATCTTATGAGGATGTTTTTATAAAGAACTTTGTTGATGATTTTGATAACCATGAGGATGAGATCATAGTTTCTTGATAAAGATAGACTTAGAGTTGGTGAAGGGACCTCACGAAGGTCAGAAAAGGACCACAATGTGTGAAGATGAAGTCGCTTTGATCATGTAATGGCTGAAAGAGAGCCCAGGGGCAACATGCGCTGTGAGCTGATGCAAAGAAGACTGACATGCAGTTCATTGTGGGAGAATATGTGATATGAAAATCTGACCCCTCTGAGCTAGAGATGAGACAGACGAGTCCCTGATACATGGGTCCATTTGAGATGGATTGGTGGACATGCTTGTGTATAACCTTACCCCTCATGATAATGTGATGTGTGATGAGTTCCATGTGTCTAATTTAGAGCACTATACAAGGTAGCTGAGCCCTGTGCTGAGTAATGAACCTAGTGAGCCCCAAGGGAGGCTGAAATGTCCTAAGTCACATGTGAGGATTCTAGATGCCAAGGTGAAAGAACTCAGAGAAAAGAATATGTGATGATAAAGGTTCTTTGGAAGCGCCATGGATAGGGTAAAGTCACTTAGGGGCCAATGATGGAAATGGAAAAGTCTTATCCTGAATGGTTTGTTTGCTTGATGGAATTTCGAGGACAAAATTCTTATAAGAGGGGAAGGATGTTACAACCTCAATTTTCCATATGTTTTCATATTTGAAATGTAATGATTTTATGAATATGGACTTGAATTGAGAAGGTTGTATGCTTTTCTCCAAAGGATGGATTTCTTTGCAAATCTCCCTTTTGTTAGGAATTTCGTGATTCCTACTATTATGTTAATCCAATAATGGATATAAAAGAGAAGAAAAGAGGAAAAGTCCAAATAATGGAAAAAGATAAAAGATAATGTATATTAAGCAATATATTTATGAGAAATACATAGAAACCTCTAGAAGGCAAAGGAATATTCCCCAAAGGGAATTTCATGCCTTTTGGGTTCCACGGAGTCCAGATTGCAAAGATAATGCAATAAGAAAGAGAAAGGATTAATTAAATATTGCTTTATTTAGAAGAAATGTGAGATAATGATAATATTACAAGAAATATGTGGAAATATGGATAATGAATCCTTCTTGGATGATATTTCATGTCCACATAGTTTCTAATGGAAAAAGGAATCAAAATCAAAGAAAATAAAAGATTAAGAGAGAGAAAATATGCATAAAATATGCCTTATTAAGAAATAACTTGCATATAAAGAGAAGTATCTCACACTTTCGATTTTGAGTCCCAAATTTGGTACATACGTGGATTAAGTCATTATAGACTTTCCCCAAAAATTTGAGATTAAAATGATAAACGACGAGAGAGATACGATTTTTACAAACTTTCTTAAAGTGAGTGGATAATCAAGAATATCGTATTAAATGTCACAATTCATATTCCTAATATGTTTCTATTTTATCTGGCGCGTGCATTTAGGGCCGTCAGATCTAGGATCTGATGGTGATAAACCTATCTTCTAGCTCACTTCTGACTGGGAAAGTAAGGACAGGATTCAAACTTTCCTTGGTCGATTTTCTTGCCAATCAATGCACGAGCAAACTTGGAAACATGCTAGATGGATTCGTGAGATTCTTGCGGCCATATATATCCTAGGTTTTGCCTATCTTGGGGGTCTCTAGAAGAATACCCTAAAACCCAAGGACCCCACTGGTTGTGCGCCATAGCCATGGGCTATATAAGGGGGTGTATCCCCTCTGTGAGACTATCCACAGCTCCACGAGATGCTATAGGACCTTCAAGACGAGTATCAGCCACCAATTTCCCCTCTCAAACCCCTCTTGCACCTCAGACCTCCCTGGCTTGCCACCAGAGACCCCTCATGTCATCTCAGCAACTCCAACCATGGCTGGAGCAATTAAGACCACCGACGAGTTCCGTTGGGATGGGCGGAGGTGGAGGATCGACTTTGAGCAAGGAAGGAGGCCTTCCGATGGAAGTCAACACTTGGGTTGACCTTCCATGGCTCTATGTCAAGAAAGCAGAGGAGGAAGACGAGAATGGGAGAAAAGACTCCCCTACCCCTGGCAGCCGTGAGAAGGAATTGAGGGTAGAAAAGTAATCAACCAATATGCGCAGATAATAAAGTAAGTCTCGATTGGTCGATGTGTCACTTTCTTATTGGCTTAAAAGTAATTAACTTACAAAAATCGTAGGACAAGATTGGTAACTCGTATATCAAAGTGTTATATATGAAAATTGATCCTCAGAATGAGAGGAACACAAAGAAATTATATCTGAAGCCTAATTATGCTTGAAATTCAAAAAGTATGTAAATATTCTATCTTTAATCGTTTAATTAATGAAAAACCCTATTATTTGACGATTAATGAATTGGGGAGGGTTATATGGAAGTTTAAATTTGATATTAACATGCTGTTAATAGAAAAGGAAAATTAGATCCAAAAGGATGATCTTTACACCTATTTGGTTTAATGTAGGGTTCCATGTACATGAATATGCTTTAATGGGCCTTGAAACCCTAATTTTTGCAATTATGACTCTTAATGGCTTTAATTGTTTAAATCCATGAATAAATATGAGATATGATGATTCTAAGCTATTTTGAGTATAAAAGATTCTAATTGTAGATAAATACCCTTAATTTGGTAATTAGGGTTTTCTAGTGGTTTAATATGAAATTAGTGATAAATAGGGTTCATATGTGAATTCGACCATAATGAAATGTGAGTTGTCAATTCAAAAGGAACCAAAGATAATTATTGTGCCTATGATGATGAAATTAGGGTTTCTACACTAAATGTGATGCGTTGTTCGTATAAAATGTTATTAACTAGCAGAAGCGATCACTAAGCAGCAGATTACTGAAAATCACTAAAAATTAAAACCATTTTACAGAGAGGTCCACACATAGGAAAACTCTTTCATATAGAACTGAAGTAATTTATTTGCATACTAGTTTACAAGTACATGTCCCGTGTCTTCTTTTTCTGAGAATTACAAGCATCAACTGCCTTGTTAAATTAAACATAGGTAGTACAAAATCTCGAGGCACTGAGCCAAAATCTCAAAAGCACTAACTACTACTATGAGGAACTGAGAGTACAAAGACGACACATAGGACTCTATGTACATCTATACAAGGCATAACAACAAGTGTCTCCACCTGAGAAATCACCGTTGTCCCTATTGTTGTTGTTGATGTCCTTCACCTACTGAAGGATTCCTGCCTCCTCGTTTGTGTCCACCTAAAAATGTGGTTCCCACGGGGGTGATACAATTGTAAATTTCCCCAGCGAGAGATATAACTCTCTGTCAGAAACATTATTATTGTAGTTTAATAAGAATAAACTGATCAGAGGATTCATAATTGTTGAACAACAATTATTTCATTGCCTAACAGATTAGAACATTATTCTTATTTAAAGCATTACAGTTATAATCTGATAGAGCAGCATGTTACTTATCCAATAAGAAGTTGAAACACATGTATAACATTGATCCTTCTAGTATATACTAAATAGAGTAACATCAACCCTTTATCATGGGTATTCAAACTTTAGTTTATCATAGAACACTTGTTACCAATTTTTAGGTAACTAATACCTTCAAGTCATCTGACCAAGGAAAATTATGATTCTTGCTACACTAGCATTCCACATAGTTCACAAAGCTCATATCACCTCTTGTTACCCCTTAATAGGCAACAAGGCATATTATGGCTTATGAAGCCCATAAACAATTTCAATAATTCAAACATCATATGGCACACATGACTCATTAATTTTAGGTTACTTCTCACTAAGCAACAAAGCATATGAAGGCTTATAAAGCCTATAAATCATTTTCAATATACAGAGCATCATAGCCCATACCTGGATATTCTCATCATCTGAATATACCTGCATGATTAATACTCACGATAACAATCATATCCATTATATATCAGTACATGCAATACAAGGGTTTTCTTATTACATTCATAATTCATTATTCTGTATTTGAGCTTCACATAGGATCACTTTGTGTTAGGACTTCACATAGCATCACCCTGTATTAGGGTTTCACATAACATTACCTTGTGTTAAGGTTTCACATAGCATTACCCTGTATTAGGGTTTCACATAGCATTACCTTGTGTTAAGGTTTCACACAGCATTACCTTGTATTAGGGTTTCACATAGCATTACCTTGTGTTAAGGTTTCACATAGCATTACCCTATATTAGGGTTTCACATAGCATTACCTTGTGTTAAGGTTTCACATAACATTACCCTGTATTGGGGTTTATTATATCCTATTACCCAATTTAGGGTTAGAATGCACTATTCATATCAGATTAGGGTTTATCATGTCCTTTTACCCAAATTAGGGTTTACTGTAACATTACATAACATCACTCTGGATTAGGGTTTTGTATCACATTCATCACCTTGTATTAGGGATTACACATCATTACCCTGAATTAGGGTTTTCCATAAATAACCATTTAGGTTCTCAAGATCATATTATTAATGATCAAGTCCTATTTCATTGATTCACACAGCCAGGAGCCAATATTGATAAAATAAGTATTCAATCATACTTATTTATTCTCATCATTCATCATTAAATGAATTATCAACACAAAGTATGAGTTTCTCTCTCATCTTTACCAGAATATGATTGTACCAAAGTTTATTGATTTGGATTAACCTTTTCATAAGGCATGTTAGCCTACACTTATCAAAGTGCGTAACATCTCAATGTAACAATTGACATGACACGCTTCATGTGCCACTCATCTAAATATATGGGATTTAAAACACATCAAGGTATATCAGTCTTGAGGTGCTAGATGTGGTATCTATCATATCTTGATGTATCAGTTCCCTCATCACCTTTATCTTACTTGAGTTCATCCACTTAGCTTGTATTAGGGTATTCCCCATCCTAATACTTTATGCACCAGCTCATCACATTTATCATGTAATGTATTGGTCATAAGTCACTTATTTAGAATATACAACCATTGCCAATGATATGGACTCGTCCTTGAGTTAGGAACTATTAATATAAAGAATATCCATTATCAACCTTTCTAGGAGTTATATTTATCAATATATTAATCACTATTCCATTATTAGGAATAGGATTTTCCATATTTGTAAATTGAGGTTCACATAGCATCTCCCATATATATGGATTTTACCTAATATAACTCTTCATTAGAGTTTCACATAACATCCTTCTATATCAGGGTTTCACATAGTATTACTTGAAATTAGAATTTCACTTGACATCTCCCTCAATTAGGGTCTCACCTAGCTTTGCCATAAATTAGGGTTGTACATAGATTTTGCCTAAATTAGGGTTGCACATAGATTTGCCCTAAATTAGGGTCAAGGCTCATTAATCTTTTCAATAAGGGTTTCATGATCTCATTATTATGGATCAAACCATGATTACATATTTATTCATAATGAGAGAATTAGGGCTTAATTATATAAGTATTCCTCTCTCTCTCTCATCCTCTCTAGGATGTTAATTACTCCAGGATTGATCTAGGTCAGTTCTTCATTTAAGTACACATATTTAGGGTTATCCATTATGATCACCTTTAGTCTACATCATTATCAATCAAGTAGTTGACTGACCTTTAATCATATTAGGTGTCCAAATGGTTTAACCAATTTGAACCTCAAAAAGTCTTGGTCGCTTAGATCCTAAACGGTCTTGGTCACTTAGACCTCAAACAGTCTTGACCAATTAAGTTCAAACGGTTTGAAATCGCTTAGAAAGGTTGGTGCTTGAAACCATTTAAACAAAACATATTGAAACTGAATGAACTTGGGTCTCCAAACGGTTTGAGACTGTTTGGTCTCAAACAGTCTTGAGACCGTTTGATCCCAAATGGTCTTGAGATCGTTTAGACTCAAACGGTCTTAAGACCATTTGGTCCAAACTCTCTCAAAATCGAATGGACCAAAAAGGTCTTCCATCACTTTATCAATTCAGGGTTTCAATCATTGAACCATCTATCAATTGAACTACTAATTTATTCGTCAATTAAACCATTGAATCATTCTTCAATTGGACCTTCAATTAGGGTTTTTAACCCAATTGAACTAGGGTTTATAATCAGGAAACCATCACTTGGGGTTTTGAAATTGAGGAATCATCAATGGTTGACATTATGGAACTAATTTGATTGAAATCATTGAATCACCACTTAGCTATGTCATGACCTAACCTCAAACGGTCTTGGTTGTCCTCCAAACGGTCTTGAGACCGTTTGGGTGACCTCCAAATGGTCTTGAGACCGTTTGGGTTAGTCAACCCAAAAGTGATTCAATCAATTGAGAATTTCAGCACTCAACCTGATTAGGGTTTGCATTTGGTAGATTATCCAGTCATGGAACCTTTAGAAACCAATCAATAAAATCTATTAGATCATTATTCAACACATCAGAAACCCCCCTAAAATGTTCAACCCTCTCCATTTGGTCAACCACTCCAAATAGTTTGGAACTCAAACCTCCAAACAGTTTGCAAACCGTTTGGTCTCCAAGCGGGTTGGTGAAACCGATTGGACCAAAATTATGAAATCGTTTGCAATAGATATTTGTATAGGTGTGTGCTTATTATTGTGTCATCATCATAAAGATATAAACCCACGAAGATATTTGTTATTTTCATGGTGATTGCATCAATCAACTGAATAAAATTTCGAGAATGAAGAAATGTTCAACAATAGATAAAGATATGGAATCAATAACAAAGTTCAAGGGTTCAAGTTATATAACATGCCTTAAATTGAGCTCCAAAGCTCCAATCTCACGTCAACAATGGTGTATGCAACTCCTTTCACTATTCCAAGGCTTTTCCTCAAGCTTTGAGTGAAAAATGAATGGCTAGAATTGAAGATGGAGTGGAGATAAGAAGAAATCATGCATTGATTTTCGATTTCCACCATGGAATCAAGGTGAAAGGGAGGTCAAGAAGCTTACCAACAGGTTGGGGTCGTCCTCCTGTTTCTCCTAGCTCCCTTGGTTGTTTTTGCAAGCAAGAAGTGAAAGTGGTTTCGAAATTATCCTTTCACTCATGGATAAAGGAGCATATATATGAATTTTATGGAAAATTCATTTAAGAGAGATAAAGTAGGGATTATCTCCTCCATTTCCTTGCCACTTGCTCCCTTACCTTCCTTAGATACGGGTCTATCTTCCTTGCCTCATATTCCTCTCAATTATCCACGATTTAAGGGAAAAAAACTAAGCACCTTAAATCATATTATAATAATATCCATAAGTGAGTGGATATTTCTTTTTCTTATAATAATGTGAGTGGGTTCTTCACCTCCTTAAGATATTTTCATTGCCTTTGCAAGGCACAAGGACGCCCACATATATGAATTTCAACCAAAAAAATTTTGGTTGAAAGGCACTTCAATTAACATATTTTTTTTTGCATTAAATTGAAGTAAAGTTCCAATTATGCTTAAATCTTGATTATTTTAATATCAATATTCTCTCTCCTTTAACGAGGTACAAATGAGATGACCCTCTCATTTTATTTGCCCTACATGATGCCAAGAAACATTAGGGACTGTTTTGAAGTGATAATTTGCATATTGAACCCTGCGTTTTGGGTAAATTGCACATTACTCCAAAACTGGGTTTTAATGCACAAACATTGCTTTATCAGCTCTTTCTTGGTACTCAGGCTACCACAAGCCATACCTCTGCATCATCTTCATTCTCATGATGCTTCAACACATGAGAAACATATTATCATGCACAATTTGCAATTTAACTCCTCAACTTGGGTAATTTGCACTTTAGTCCAACATAAGTAAAACATTATTTTCAACATAGTTCAAAATGGAGTAAAATTGAAATATAAGTTCCTCTTGAGCCTTAATTACTTTTCAAAAGATAATATCAAGCATATAATTATCTTTCTTAAACAAAACACCTAGGGTTAAAGCATAACCCAGGTCAGGGATGTTAAACTAAAAGAGCATTAAAAGTGCTAATTGCATCATGCATGATGGAGGCTAAAACCCTAATAAAACCTTAAAAGTTGACCTAGAAATCCTAAGGTGGAATCTAAGTCAGTCTTGAATATGTTTTGAATAAAACAATGACACTAGAATGTTATGCATTAATTTTAGGATATTGTTGATTGCTTGTTTGATTGTTCTTGAATATTATTGCTTGGACATCAAGTTGCTCTGGATCAGTTATGTGGTTAATTATGGTTAATCGCATTAGTTTCCCGAAGGTTTTTTGGATGGTTAATCGCATTGAATGCAACTTATCAGTTTGAATGTTCATATTTGCGAATAATAAAGTCACTATGATTATCACAATTATGATATAAGTGTGTATTCTCCCACCTACATGCCACCTTGATGAATGATGCAAAAAGGTCAAGCCCAAGAGGGAAGACCCATGGGCACCATGAGTGGTGACCCCAGACACCAAGCTCAGGATAGAGAAGGTGATCTTTATAGCATGACTAATGGGCACCATGAAAGGTGACCCCAGGCACCAAGCTCATGATGGAGAAGGTGGCCTTCAGTCAATGGCAAAAGAGAAACCCTAAAGGAGGTATTCCAGTGTTAGGGCAAAAGCAATGGAGATTGACAAATTGAAAATGTAAATTGAATTATTATTTACCTTGATTGTGATAAATAGGTTGTTATCCTTATGTGTGATATTTCGTTTGTCCCCACATACTGGAATATTCATTTATGCTGACTGACGTTTTGTTTGTCGGTGTTTTAGGTACATGTTTGTAAAGGACAAACAGTAAAGTGGCATATTGTGAAATTAAGTATTAAAGTGCAAAGGAGGATTAGTTAGAATAGACTCCATTTGGTGATAGAAGTAGATATCCAAGTTTTTGAAAAAGGTATGCAAAAATTTTATTTTATTCCATATTTCAGTTTAGTTGGTAGAATTTTATAATTATTACTGATTAATTATCGAACCTTTGATCTGATTTATTGAGATAATGGCTCTGACCTCTTGGTCTTCTTTAATCGGGGGTTACCGGGAGGTGGGGTCATTATATTTGGTATCAGAGCACTGGTTCCTCATTTAATCTTTAGTAATGATTAAATATTACAAACTTTATAGAAGGGAGTTATTAGAGGATTTTTGGAAAGATAGAGGTGTCTAGAAAAGGATCACGCTCGGGGGCTGGAAATATTTTCCTCCGCACCGCTAGTCAGAATACAAGGACTCTCGAATCAGCGTGACATCCTGGCCAATGTCTTAGGATCTGACTCAAAATAGGATACCTTTAGGACTCTCTCATCTTGTTAATCCCTTCTTAACCCTAATTCTGTTAAGATTCTGAGGTTTAGGGTTTTTCTCTCTTCCTCACCCTCTTGAGGATGGGGTACACATGATAAGGTTAAGGAATCCTCCACAAAAATTAATAAAAAGCATGTAAATAAGATGTCATGGACATAACATTAATAGGTTAAGTGTAAACTAAAGAATAGTTGCATGCTTAGGTCGTATAAAATGTGTGGCCATGCCCTCAGGAGAGACCTGGGGTTAGACCCTTTGGTCAGGAGGACGAGTAGAGAGTTAGCCTTGGAGGCAGAGATCTCCATTAAAGGTAGAAACCTGGTACATCCTCTGAGGATGATGCTAACCCTAACCCTAAGTGGTGGTTAGAGAGGGATGACACGATGAGTTAGATGTCATGGTAGACCATGTGTGTGGGTGGACATGCTTTTGGTTTGGATGTCCATGATGATATGAGCCATGTGAGGTTGGATGACCTGGTAACTTTGGCGACCCAACCCTGGTAAGGGTCGTGCATGTTAGAGTGAAGTATAACTCTTTCATTGATGAGGTTAGTGAAAAACTTATGGAAACCCTATGGGATTAAGAGCATGGCATAGTATGCACCCAGTGTACGTCAGTAGTGCTGGCAATAGGTTGAAACCTAGGCCTGAAGGGCATGTTGAATAGCTTATGAGATAAGCATGAAGAGTTATGGATAATCTTGGGCAAACATAGGTTTCACTCATGTAGGTGTACGCTTGTGAGCTTGATCCACCTTAGAGAGAGGACCTTTAGTAGTAAGAAACTCTAGAGAGAGAGAGAGCAGGACCCGAGCTAGAAGGTTGGAAGTTTAGACTCCGAGTTAGGAGAAACCCTGAGAGGTTGAGGATGATGCGACCCAAGTGGATGGTTGTGGTTGCCTCGTGCATGATCCCTGGAGGCTGATGGTATCTTGGTTGCCTTTAGAGGAACCAAACTCTAGAGAGAGGATGTGGCTGATGGTACCTATGTTCCTATGGTATAGGTGTTTACCTTCTAGTGATAGGAAGAAGAGTTCCCTAGACCCTGAGAAAATATAAGATCAAGTTGTGAGGCCTTATACCTAGTTGGATGTCCTTGAGGAGGACTCGACTCGAGGTGTTGTTCAAGTGGAAGTATAATAGGAAGTGCATGCCATACCTTGAACATGATTGGTACGTAGTTACAGGGTTGAGCATGCAGTTGGACATCAGAAAGGTGAACCTAGAGTTCCTAGACCTAAGAGAGGAAGTGTAGTGTTGAGTGTACCTGATGCTCATGACGAGATTGGAGTTTCCATAGATTTGAGCATGGCACTCCTCATGTTTAGAGGAATGGGAAACCCCTTAGATTAAGGTATATGTTTGATGAACCCCTCATATGTAGGTTGCTAATCTATGTATGACTGATGTTGGTCTAATGTTGATGAATGAGAATAAGTAAGACCTGCCATGGAGACTTAGCATGGTTTAGTAAGTGGTCCGCTTGCTAGCTATGTGCCTTAGTAGTTTGACAGGGTTAAGCATACTCATATCGATGTAAACCCTAGGACGTTTGTGACCTTTGTTGCTATCAAGAGATAGTTTCTTCCCATCCTGGGAGGGGACCCTTTTGTAGGGTATGAATCAACTTTTGTTGGGTTTGAGGAAACCATAAGAGGTCTCATAGAATCTTAAGAAGCTAAGTGGATAGTACATAGTAAGAGAATGAACCTACAGACCCATAGATAATCATCTCTAAGTGCATGGGGATGGGGCCAGACTGACGTAGGTAGGTCGCCATGATCCCTATGAAAGGATGTAAGTCAAACCATGAATGTTGAGAGGGATGATGGAAACTTGGGTAAGGTTTCAAGTTGCATATGTGCTATGTTTGAATCCTAAGTCTATCCTAGCTTTAGGTAGGGATAAAACCGATGGGAGTAGGAGTTTCCTAATTCCCTAGTTGCACATGACCATAGGGTCGTGAGGTAACAACTATCATTGTCTGAGGCCATGGGTTAGGAGATTGATCACCTTCATGAACTCATGGGACCCGAAGGGCAAATGATGATGGCACTCTCTAATGCATAAAGGAATATGGATGACCCCAAAAGTGTCGGTGCCCTATAGACCTAGAGGAGATGACGAAGGATGGTATGATAACCCAAGTGGGTTTGAAACCAGTTTTGTAACCTTGATAACGAGATGTTCATAATGTAGAGACATGTGATGCAAATTTCAGTTTAGATTGTAGGTGTACTGGCAATGTGGGATGTACCATCTCTACTCTTAGAATGGGAAGAACTCTATATTTGGACTGCAGCCAAATGCTTATTTCCTCTTGTTATGGGAGTGAGAGGTAGGACAATACGCATGCCATACACTAAGGATAAAGATGATGTGTGTGGAAATGTTGCTAAGATGCATGAGGTTAGAGATAATAATGTACCCTTGTAGAGTGTACGATATGTGGATGGTTTACAAACATCAAGAGAACTAAGGTAGTCATCTTATGAGGATGTTTTTATAAAGAACTTTGTGGATGAGTTCAATAACCAAGAGGATGAGATCATAGTTTCTTGATAAAGATAGACTTAGAGTTTGAGATGAGAGAATAAGTGGAATATAGGGAGGTGTATGTCTTCATTGTTACCTAACACTTAAAGATGAAAGGTAGTAATGGATGCTCTAGTTGAGATGCACCTTCCTAGTTTAGCTGGAGGCTAGAAGAGGTTGTTAGGTTAACCCTAAGTTTGTGAGTTATGTTTGGGCTAACACTCAGATGTAATGAGATTGTTGATCGAGTTAGTGGTTTCTTAGTTAGCCAGCCTAGGGCTTGTCATGATAGAAGGATGGTTGTAGAACCTTAGGTGCACTTCTCTAGAAAAGAAGGTGATGATACCCACAACTAGAGTGTTTTAGGGTTTCTAAGGAATCAACCTTGAGGGATCATGACATACAGGAGATCATGATACTACTAAGATAGTAAGTTGTGGTAGTACTTTAGATAACTAAGATGAAGTTGTATGTGACTTGTCGCCATGCATGCCAAGAGGTGAATGATGAACACCAGTAACCCAGTCAGTTGATATAGAGGATAAAGAGTCCCTGAGAGGGAATGGGAGTTCATCACTATGGATGTTGTGGTAAGTCTCCCTTAATCCAAGGAAGGTCAAGATGCAATATGGGTTATAGTAGATCACCTTACCTATATGACATGATCTAAGAGAAAGAGAGAATATTGTTAGGAGATAGATCTGGTTGAACTACAAGTGAGAGAGATGGTTCAACTATGATGCAAGTTCAAAGGTTATTGAATATGGCCTAAAAAAATTTACTTCTATGAGGTGGAAATAGATACATGAAGAACTTGATGTGAGTACAGCTTATCACCACAACTGATGGTTAGTATGATCCAGACTAGAGAGTCTGATATGAGCATGTGTGCTCATCCAGAGTGATATATGGGGACAATTCTCATCCTATGAAAGTTGTGATGATAGCCACCATAGCCAGTATTAGGATATAAGAAGCTCTGTAAGGGAGGTTGTGTCGGTCACCACTTCAATAAGATGATATTGGTGAAGGGACCTCACGAAGGTCAGAAAAGGACCATAGTGTGTGCAGATCAAGTCACTTTGATCATGTAATGGCTGAAAGAGAGCCCAGGGGCAACATGAGTCGTGAGATGATGCAAAGAAGACTGACATGCAGTTCACTGTGGGAGAATATGCGTTATGAAAATCCGACCCCTCTAAGCTAGAGCTGAGACAGATGAGTCCCCGATACATGGGTCCATTTGAAATGGATTGGTGGAGATGCTTGTGTATAGCCTTACCCCTCAGGATAATGTGATGTGTGATGAGTTCCATGTGTCCAATTTAGAGCACTATGTGAGGTACCTGACCCATGTGCTGAGTAATGAACCTAGTGAGCCCCAAGAGAGGCTGAAATGTCCTGAGTCACTGGTGCGCTCCCGCTAGAGGCTTGCAACAAGCGCAATCCACGAGGTCGGGAGGCACCGGATGATGGGATCTTTGCTTTCGATATTTGTATGGTCCCAAATCGAGTCTATCACTAAAACTAAAACAATGCGTCCGCAAGCGTACGAGATACTGTTGTAGTATAGATCAAAGGCAAGATGCGGGGTCGAACCATGGAGATAGAGGGGGTGCTAGAGTTAGAAGGCGTGAGCTACGTTCCTATTGTGGAGAGTAATGTTTTTAGGGTTTAAAGGTTGGTTGGTTGTTGATTAAGCTAAGTGAGCAAGTAGGAAAAGCAATATGAAACTAAGTTATCAAAAGACTAAATTAGCAATCTAAGTTAACAAGCTATCTAAACAAGAGCAAGAACAAACCATACTAGACTAAGCAAGCAACTAGCAATTGAGAGCCTAAGTTAACCACTAATCAAGATCAAAGACCTAAATTAACACTTAGCTAGCAAAACTAAGCAATTAACTAAGTTAACTAAAGCAATTGAACTACACTAGCATTAACAAGCAAACATGGCAATTGAGGTTTTAAGAAATTAGATGAAGGAGGTGGGCCATTTGGGAATGTGACCTTGACATTAGTTGGGGGATGTCACCATAATAAGCAATTAACATATTTCATTCCAGATTACCAAACCAAAGAACAAGGTGGGTGTTATGAGAATGTACCCTAAGCTACTAATTGGAGAACTAGGGCTAGGTGTAATTCTCATAGGACGCACCAAGTCTAGGTCTCTAGGATAAGTGGTATTAGTCAATTGAGGACCAAGGGTAAGGATGGGAGCAGAGAGAGGATATTTGACCTCATGCCACTAGCCACCTCATCCTTTAGGAAATCCTAGGCAATTGCACTAATCACACTTATACTAGTCACTTGGAACTCACATTTGCATGTAGGAAGAAGGTGATTATGTAGGAAGATAGGGGGCTAGCTAGGGATCCGAATTAAGGACCTAGGAGCCAATCCTATGATAGCTACATAGAAACCAAAACATCCTAGAGACAAATGTCTTCAAACACCACAAGGCAAGCAATTAATGTAATTAAACAACAACCACATGCACAAGTAATGGGAAATGAGATACAAGCAAAGGCAATCATCATAGAATTGAAATATATTCATTACAAATTATATTCGCCCAACATGGTATCACAGTCACATTTTTGCCCCAAACAGCCCCCACCCAAGGGGGCTTAGCTATACATGATCAAACTAGGAACAAAGGAGAAGGGAAAGAGAGTAGGGAACACCATGGATGCTTGATGAAGCTTTACTTCTTCACCTCCTTGCTGCTAGCCATGAGCCTCCTCCTCCAATGGTGCCCAAGAGCATGGAAATGGTGGAATGGATGGATAGAAACCTAGAGAAACTAGGTTTCTATGGCGGAAGTGATTGGAAAGTGGGTGGAAATGGGATTAAATGCAAGGAAAGTAGGTGGATGGGAGTAATGGATGCAAGGGAGCAGCTAGGTTGTGGCTAGGAAGTGCTCTCCCTCGAGCCCTAGAAGCAGCTAGTGCTTATATAGGAGCTAGGGCTAAGTGGGGGTAAAAAAGGAAAAGTAATGAAAAAAAGTTAGGTTTTGGGGTGGTAGCACGACCGTTCTGGGCAGCACGGCCGTGGTGGGTAAGAGTGGGCACGGCCGTACTAGAGGAGAACGTACGTGTTGGCTAAGGGTTAAATCAATAGGTTGATGGGTAAAAATGAAGGATGGTAGCACGACCGTGCTGGACAGAACGGTTGTGTTGGGGACTAGGTAGAACGGTCGTGCTGGGTAGCACGGCTGTGGTGGCGGAGTTGTGAGGAGGTCGTTCTGAGCAACACACCCGTTCCATCTTCATCTAGCATGGTCGTGCTAGTTAGCACGACCGTAGTGTGGTCTTCGTAGAACGGCCGTGCTGGGCAACACGGTCGTGATGGCTGACTTGCTTGAACTTCAATAATTTGTTGATCAACTTGTAATTTTGCTCAATTGCCAGCACGGCCGTTCCATGGCACCACGACCGTGCTGGGGTCTTCTAACGCTAGCATGGCTTCAAACTTCATAATTCTTGGATGTCTTTGCTTGGAGACGATTCTTGGCCATTGGAGGTAGGTTGAGGGGGACTTTGGGGTCTTCTTTGGGTCCCTCCATTAGTGGGGAAACCCTATAATTCCTTCTTTCTCTCTCTTCCATCTAGGCATGGTCCAATTACCTGAAAAACAGTGCAAAGAACATCCATAAGCATATTTGCAATGATAACCAACTTAGGGGTAAACGCTTGTAGTCTAACATGTCTAGATGTGATTTGAGTATAAAATGACACAAGATGGAGTCCTGAAATAGGGCTACATCACCACCCCAAACTTAAAACATACTTGTCCTCAAGTATGCTCCAACTTAATCTCTCTTTTCAGTTCTTTTCAATCAGAAACAAATGACAAATGCAAAACAACAACAAATTATTGAATACATGGTCTTGGAGGTGATTAAGTGCATGTGTTTCACATTTCTCCCCTCCTTCTTTCACAAACCATTCATGAGCTGAGCACTGAGCATACAAACTTCAAATTAAAGCATAGAAACACAAGTTGTCCATATGTCCTTTATGTCATTCCGGGTAAACTATTTCATGTTGGTGTTAATCAAAGGTGACCAGGAGTGTTGTTTCACTTTCACGTATTCTCTCTTATGCTTCAAACCACACTAGATGACCCACTTGGCTGTAGGAGGGGTAAAGTGAACTAGATTTGATGTTTTCTAGCTCAATGGGTATAACAGAAGAAGAAAGGGTTGCAGTAAGATTTGGAGTGCTTTTACACACTCCTCTTTTCTTTATTTGAGTGCTCTTAAACAGGAGCATCCTTTTATTTTATTTTTGCTTTTCTTTTCTTTTTCTTTGCCCTTGGTGTAGGTAGGGCACAAGGTGGATAGAGTGAAGCGGGGAGGTAGAGATGTGGCCACCCCAAACTTTTGTGGGTGGCTACGGCTGATATGTGCACTCTTGGCATCTTTTCATGAGGCGGAGAGGTATGAAGGTGGTGGAAGAATGGTCGGATCAAAGAGGGGTCATCAGTGTAGTTTTCAACATAGGATTCCTGCATGAAAGCTAATTCAACACTTCACCAAGTAATATCACACCACATGATAGAATTAACACAATATTCATATTTCTACCAAGTGATTCCATTGGCTTTAAGCGTTTGTCACTTTCTCAATTCATGATTCAACCAAAGCATTCACTGACTTAAGAGATGTGGTTCACACGTAAAAAGTCACAAACAAGACCATATATCAATAGAATCTAAGAATGTAGCATGCATTTGTCACAAGAGTAAACCTTTCCATTTCAAACATTGGAGATTAAGTCAAAACATCCTATCGGAGCAAGAATATTCAAATCTGGGCAAAATTGGCCAAAATGGTGCCAATTTGCACTAAATCACATCTAAACCTACTTTAGGGAATTTAAAGACATAAAGCAGCAAATCCTACTTAACATGCACAAGAAATTATCAAAAACTACATGAGACTGCAATGCATGGTATGAAGAAGCAAATTTTTTGAAAAATTACTCAAAAATGCAGAAATCGACTACATGTCATGCAAAGATGTCAGCAAAAGCCAATCTATACTAGGTGGGTTAAACATCAAACAAACAATGATCAGGTGAAACAGGCAACTGTCAAAATAAGTTGAAAACAGAGGACTTACCGCCCTACCACCCCAAACTTTTGAACCATGCTGTCCTCAGCACGAAACTAAAGCTTAGGGATGATAGGGTAGAAATCAGAGTTGTGGTGGTGTGGGGTCCTGTGACGGGCCAGACTGTGGAGGAGGCTGCTGGTAGTAGTGGCCCCAGTAGTCCGCTTGTGGAGGCGGGTATGTCTCCTAGTAGCTATAAATTGACCTCCTAAGTCCTCCCCCCATTGGGGGTTTCTTTGTGTCTGCGCATGCTAGTACTGATACATGTGGTTGATTTGGTGATGCATCTGCTACTGATCCAACCACATGTACTGTTGCATTTTCTAAATCCCTTCCAACTGTGCATGGATGGATGACATATCGTATGCATTTGTCAGAGGTGGCTGCGCCTCAAACTCTTCCATTCTCGGTCTTGTACGGCGTGGATGCTCAAATGATCGCTGCTGTTCTGGCACGTTTGTTTCCCCCTCTTCATCAGGTAAGGCTACACTTGGTGCTTTGTATCCCTGTCTAGGGGTGTTTTCCTCATAATGTGATAACAGATTGAGAAAATCATCCACATGCCTTGCATCCCTGAGAAAAAGGGGGGCATGGTACGGGAGTTCCAAGGTGATACCAGGGTAGCCGGGGTTCAGCACATAATTTTTTTTGTCGTCCTTGAGGGATATCATCTGTGACCTCGCAAGATAGTTTAGGTCCACATATTTGTTTCCATCTACCTTGGTGAGCCCTTCCAGATTGCATCCCAATGCCCTCGCCAAAGTGGTGACAATCCCTCCCATGATGAATGGGTTTTTACTTTTTGATGGGATTGTCTTCACGTGATCAATAACCATGGCACCCATGTTCACAAACCCCTCGCTTACAACTGTAGCTATGAGAAAAAGGTCTTTCTGGGCGCCTGATCCTTGATTATCATAGCAACCAAACATGGTATTTGCCAGCACTTTTTGCAAATATCTCAAGAATGGGTTGTGGATCTTGCTCATTTTAGATTTCCCTAAAGAGAAAGTAGATTCGCCTGTGATCGTCTTCCACATCTTGGCGTAATCTGCCTTACCATTCTTATCAAATCTTCCCCCGTCGAATTTCCTTGCCATTTTTGAGTTGGGGACAAAGATTGCATTGATCTGAGAGGCGTTGAGGACATGTGTTGAGCCGTTTAATTTGAACCTGATAGCATCCTCTCCTCGATACTGAACCTTCTCTAAGGTTGCAAAGAACTCACGAGTGATCTCCAAGTATGCTTCTTCGACCTTAGTTAAAATATCGTACAATCCACAATGTTTTAGATGAAAACCAAAACTAAAATTGACACCTATGGCTTCCATTGTGGGCACACATGCATATCTAGTGGCAATCACCCTTCTTGTCATGCATTCGGGGCGAAGGGGTTTCAGTGCTTCACTTCTTGTGATTCATCTACCATAAGTGGTTTCTTATGGTTGCTTTCCCGCCCATGTGAGTCTGTCCTCCTCTAGTCTTGATAGGATATCCATTGGTTCATCCTCCAATTCATCGCTCTCAGTATCATCCACTTCTTCTTCTTTATAGGTATGTGACCTCGAACTTGTATCCAAGTTCAAGGGCACTCTTTCATTGCTTCCACTGGGTCGGGCAGATGATGTCGAATGCCTTGCTGGAGCTGGTCATGGCGGTAGGCATTAGGATGAAGCTTCATTAGTTTTCTTAGTCCTTCGCTCACGAGTCGGTGCGGTGACTTCAATAGAATCCACCAGATTCTCCAACTCTTCTTCTTCTTCCTCCTCCTCTTCCCCAGGGTTGTTGTAGCTTGGATCTGAGAAGTGCACGTTGGAGGGAGAGTGTAGTCGAGAGGTGCTCATCGACGCCGACCATCCAAAGGAACGTGAAATTGAATTGGACAGTGAGGAGGCGCTGCCGAACTGCTGTGAACCGGCCGCTCGTTTGGATCTTCTTTTGCCACCGGTGAGGATGCTTGTGGTCTTCTCTACTCCTTTCTTGATTGCTTTGCCCATGCCCTTCATGATTGCAAGATTATTTGATGAAGGACAAAGCTAGCACTGGAAAAATGCAGCTCTGGGCTGATGGGGTAGAATTTGTGTGTAGCTGGAGAAATCGGTGGTGATGAACGGTGGAAATCGAAGCTAGAGGTTGGGGAAAACGATTAGGGACCAAAGGAACCTCAGATCTGGAGTTTGGGAGCAAGAGGAAGTGATTTGGGGGTGTAGGGAACTCACCCTAATCGCCACAAATCACGGCACGGCCGTTCTGGTTCGCAAAAAAGAACGAGGGGTCGTGTTGGGTCGGGGTAGATTTTAGGTTTATTTGGGCCAGCACTGCCGTTCTGGTTTTATGCCAACACGACCGTTTTGGTCAGCACAGCCGTGTTGCCAGGGCCAAAATCTACAATCAACCTGTTGGATGTGTCTTTATCAGCACGGCCGTTTTGGTCTGGTTCCAACACGGCCGTGCTGATCAGCATGGCCGTGCTACTCTCTTTCAAGTCAAAACTCAAAATTTCATCAAAACTTTTTGAAACTCATCATTTAATCGTCATGAATGATCTTTTCTTGGTGGAATATCCACCACCTTGAGTGACTGTGCCTCAATCTTCAGCTTGAACCTGTTCAACCTGTCATTCCATCAAAACTAAAAACAAAACTATCAAGCACAAGTGTGCGTGTGTGTATTTGTGTAAAACAAAATTGAAGTATAGAAAAGGAAAAGGTTCGATAATCTCAAACCACGTGGGTTGCCTCCCACTAGCGCTAAATTTAACGCCTTCAGCCAGGCTTATTGATTGTTGGACTTTTTCACTTTTTCAGAATCTTCAAAAGATCCTTATAGTAAATCCCTTTCTCATCCTCGTCCAAGCATTCTTGTTCCTCGGATTCTTCTTCTATAAGCATAACAATATCAAAATCTTGATTGACCTTGTCTGGGCCAACTTCCACAACATATTTCAATCTTTGCCCATTGACGACAAATTCCTTAGCTCCTTCTTTTGCACAAATAATCACTACCTCAGATGGGTACACTTTCTTGACAAGGTAAGGACCTTCCCATCTAGAACGAAGCTTTCCAGGAAAGAATTTCATTCTTGAATTGTATAGCCATACCCATTTGCCGGGCTCAAACTCTTTCTTTTTTATGATCTTGTTATGTAGAAACTTGGTTCTTTCCTTGTAGCTCTTTGACATTTCATATGCTTCATGCTGCATTTCTTCTAGATCATGCAATTGAAACTTTCTTTTCATTCCGACTTTCTCTTCATCGAAGTCCATCTTCTTCAAGGCCCAAAGTGCCTTGTGTTGTATCTCAACCGGCAAATGGCAACTCTTACTATAGATAAGCTTGAATGGTGTAGTGCCAATCGGGGCTTTGTATGCAGTCCTATATGCCCATAAAGCTTCATTGAGGCAAAGTGACCAATCCTTGTGGTCCGGTCACACCATCTTCTCCAAGATGAGCTTCATCTCCCGATTTGCCAACTCAACTTGACCACTCGTTTGAGGGTGGTAATGAGTAGCTACACGATGGTTCACTCCATGTCTCTTTAGCGGCCCTTCAAAGGTGTGGTGGATGAAATGACTCCCGCCATCACTAATCATAGCCCTTGGAACACCAAAATGACTAAAGATGTTGGATTTCACGAAATCACACACCACCTTGTGATCATTTGTCCTTGTTGCCACAACCTCAATCCATTTTGATACATAGTCTACATCGACCAAGATGTAGACATACCTGAAAGAAGGAGGGAAAGGACCCATAAAGTTAATCCCCCAAACATCAAACACTTCTACCACAAGAATAGGTGATATACACATCATATCCCTCTTTGAGATGCTGCTCACTTTTTGGCACTTGAAGCAACTCTTGCAAAAGTCATGAGCATCTTTGAATAAAGTTGGCCAGTAGAATCCACATTGAAGAATTTTGGCGACCGTGCGTTTCCCTCCAAAATGACCTCCACACACTCCGGAATGGCACATAGATAAGACTTCTTGCTGCTCCATCTCCGAAATGCACCTCCTAATGAGTTGGTCTGGGAAATACTTAAAGAGGTAAGGGTCATCCCAAATGTAGTTCTTTACCATAGCAAACAATCTCTTGCTTTCCTCTCTTGTCCACATGCTCGGTATCCTCCCACTGGCTAGGAGATTCGCTATGTGCTTGTACCATGGATTTTGGGAAGATGAGATCAAGAGTAGTTGTTCATGTGGCATTGTCTCTTTGATTGGACTTGTCATGTCAAAAGGTCCATCAAGACGGGAGAGATGATCTGCTGCATTATTTTCTACTCCCTTTTTATCCACAATTTCTATGTCAAATTCTTGGAGCAACAAAATCCATTGGATCAACCTTGGTTTTGAGTCTTTCTTGGACATAAGATACTTCAAAGCAGCATGGTCAGTGTAGATTGTCACTTTGTTTTGCAAGAGATACGGCCGGAACTTGTCAAGAGCGAAGATCACCGCAAGCAACTCCTTCTCGGTAGTCGTATAGTTTCTTTGAGCATCGTCTAATGTTTTGCTTGCATAATAGATAGCATGAGGAATTCAGCCAATGTGTTGACCCAGCACAGCCCCCACCGCCATATCGGATGCATCCGTCATGATCTAAAATGGCAGAGAGAAATTCGCGGGCTGCATGATAGGAGTAGAGATAAGCCTTTCTTTCAAATGATTGAAGGCTTCAACACATTTGTCATCAAATTGAAATTTAACATCTTTCTCAAGTAATCGACATAGTGGTCTTGAGATTTTGCTAAAGTCCTTGATAAAGCGTCGGTAGAAACCTACATGTCCCAAGAAAGATCGGACATGTCTTACGGTAGAAGGAATGTCGAGTGTAGAATTAAGGTCCACCTTGGCCTTGTCAACTTCAATCCCATCTTTAGAAACTCGATGTATCACAACTATACCCTTAGGTACCATGAAATGACTCTTTTCCCAAGATAAAACTAAGCGAACTTTTACACATCTTTCCAGAATAGTAGCTAGATGTAGCAAGCACTCATCAAAGGTTTTCCCGAAAACTGAAAAATCATCCATGAAAACTTCAAGTAATGAATCAAGCATGTCAGCGAAAATTGAGGTTACACATCTCTGGAAAGTAGAAGGGGCATTACACAACCCAAATGGCATCCTCCAATAGGCAAATGTACCACTTGGACAAGTGAATGTCGTCTTCTCCTGATCCGTCGGATGCACAACAATCTGAAAGTATCCCGAGTACCCATCAAGAAAATAGTAGAAGCTATGTCCAGCCAATCTCTCTAAAATCTGATCAAGAAATAGGAGTGGGTAGTTATCCTTCTTTGTCTTTTCGTTGAGTTTCTGGTAATCTACGTACATTCTCCACTTGGATTGCTCTCTCACCAGCATAAGCTCACCATCGACATTTTCTGCAACCGTAATCCCGCCCTTCTTGGGCACAACTTGGATGGGACTCACCCACGTACTGTCACAAATGGGATAGATGATCCCTGCATCAAGCAACTTTACAACCTCTTGAGTTACAACGTCCTTCAACTTTGGATTTAGCCTTCTTTGCATTTGATGGGTCGGTCTCGCATCTTCTTCTAATTATATCTGATGCACACAAATAGAGGGGTTAATCCCTCTCAAGTCAGCAATAGACCATCCAATGGCTTGGATGTTCTTCCTCAAGACTTCCATCAAGGCATCTTCTTGCTCAGGAGAGAGAATGGAGGAAATGATCACCAGGAGGGTGTCATTTGAGCCAAGGAAAGCACACTTCAATCCTTTAGGAAGTTTCTTCAACTCAAGAACGGGGGGTGCTTCAAGGGAGTTCTTCAAAGGTGCAGAAATAGAAGGGAGGTCCTAACTTGCAGCCACTAAGGCTAGCTCGCACTCTTCATCATCTTCATCATCATCGTCAGGGAACTCAACAATTGGTTCAAGACCTCTTCCTTGAGTGGCAGTCTCAATCCACACAGGTAGGAACTCTTCAACAATCTCATCTAGGCATTCCACCAAATAACAATCTTCTTCGGTGGCCTCTATCACTTCAGTTGTAGTAGAAGACTTGAAGATGTTCAACCGGATCTTCATGTGCTTGAATGTAACATACATGGTCCCAGTCCTCACATGGATCACGACATCAGCTGTGGCTAAGAAAGGTCTCCCCAAGATGATTGGCACCTTTCTAGCTTCTTTTTCCATATCAAGAATGATAAAATCGGCTGGGAAGAAGGCATAAGTATCCTCATCAAGACGGACCAGCACATCATCCACACGCCCTCTAGGCGTCTTCACAGATCAGTCGGCCAACTGTAGAGTGCAATGGGCTGGCCTCAACTCTCCCATTTGGAGCTCAACAAACATATCATAAGGCATCATGTTTACGCTAGACCCCAAGTCAAGAAGAGCCTATTCTATGCGATGCGCCCCAATGTAGCATGAGATGATGGGAGCACCGGGGTCTTTTCTTTTCCGGGGGATGGTGTGTTGGAGAATGGAGCTCACTTGGTCAGTGAGATTGATCTTCTTAGGCATCCTCCCTGTTGTCTTTCTTTTGAAGGTGCACAATTCTTTAAGGAACTTTGCATAGGACGGAATTTGCTTGACTGCATCTAGAAGAGGTATGTTGATTTTCACTTGCTTGAAGACCTCCAAAATATCTTCTGCATGCTTCTTCTTTTTCTTTGCAACAGAAGGCTCCTCAAGTGCATCAGGATACGGAGGGAGTTGGGACCCCAATCGGTCCAAATCAACAGTATCATCCACTGGTATCACTGGAATCACGATATCACAGCTCGGTATCACAATATCACTGCTTGACGTCATGATATCAACACTGCCTCTTATCACAGTATCATCAATCTGCCTCTCAGCATCAACCTGCTCTGCCTCAGTGTCATCTCTGCCAACAACTATACCATGGGGCCTCTCTAAGGTCCTGCCACTCCTCAATGTCGTCACTGCCTTCACATGCTCATGGGTGGTAGGAGAGGGAGCTTGTGGAGGTAGTTGTGGCTGTTGGGGTGGTGGAGGCCTTTGGTGAGGGGAGTTGGGATTTTGAAGAATGAATTGGGGTTGCGGTTGTTGTTGTGGTGGGGGGGGGGGGGGTGATATTGTGGAGGTGGTTGTTGGTAGGTGTGAGGTGGAGGTGGAGCATATTGATAATTGAGCGGCGCTTGAGGAGACGGAGGAGCATAGGGGTTCGGTGGGGCTTGGCAAGATGGTGGAACATAAGCACTCGAAGTGTTCCCTAGAAAAGTCCCATCATTGTTCGGATTTGGCATTGGTTGAGATGGAAGTCTACCTTCTTTTCTTCTAGCCAAAGAGAGAGAAATCTGATCCAACCTCTGCTCAAGACGGCTTATAGACTGCCCATGTGCATTGACACCCTTTTTTTACTTCATCAAGGCTTCTTAGCCTTCCAAGTACCTCATCCTCAAACTTGGAGCTATAGCGTGGCTTTTGTTACCCCTATCCTTGTCCATCCTCATTCTGCTATTTCCAAGAGAAGTTTGGGTGGTTCCTCCACTCGGGAGTGTAGGAGTTGGACATTGGGCCCTGGTTGTTGTGGCCACCAAAGGAATGTAAAGTGTTAACTTCCTCGTCTACAGTGTCCACAACCATTGCGGGTTGGCTAGAAGAGCCACCCACTTGATTCTTCATCATCTACATCATATCTTCCATCATTTTCATCATATCAGGGTTGGTGGCATTGCGTGCGGGAGCCACGAAGGAAGGTGAAGGAGTGTAGTTCTGGCCGCAATGCCCCCCTTTAGTAGAAGCTCGGTGGCGAGAATTTTCGGCGAGATGCTCAAACAGCGGCCATGAGTCCTCGGGCGGCTTTGCCATGAACGTGCCCCCATAAGAAGAATCTACATTGTTTTGGCTCTGCTCCTCAAGCCCGGTGTAAAAGGCCTGAACTAGCTGCCAAAGAGGAACCTCATGATGAGGGCAATCACGAAGCAGCTTCTGGAACCTCTCCCATGCCTCGTGGAAGGGCTCATTCTCTTTCTGGGTGAACGATGTGATGCACCTTCTCATGTAGGGTAACTTGGTGATGGGGAAGAACTTCTTGAGAAACTTGTTCTTCACCTCATTCTAAGTGACCAACTCTGGCCTTGAGACGTACCACTCCTTGGCCTTCTCTTTGAGAGAGAAGGGAAAGAGTGTCCTCCTGATTGAGTCGTCGGTGGCGGCTGGCGTGCGGAAGGTAGAGCACGTTTCAAGGAACACATCTATGTGGTGGTAGGGGTTCTCATTCTCCATACCGAAGTATGTAGGGAGAAGCCCCAAGAGTGTCGATGGGATGGAGAACTGTTGACCGGGCATTTGGTCAACCAGCGTGGCTGTAACATCCCTGACCTGGGTTATAACCTAACCCTAGAAGTTTTGCCTAAATATGTAAGTACATACTTGTGAACATTCCCTGGCATGTAATTAAGTTCCTCAGGAACATTTGTTTCTTAATTTTGCTCCTTTATATGTAAAGTTGTAGCATTATTTTGTAATGCAGGGACCTATGTGCAAATTACCCATTTAAAGGGGTTAACTTGCAATATTCACAGGATAAGATGTTCCTCTGATGTTGAGACATCATGAGGATGTTTATGATGAAATTTGAGGGATTTCCCAAGCTTGAGCACCAAGGTGCAGCTGTGGAAGCAATCCCTATGCTTGAAAACCCTAAATTGGGGTAAAGTGCAATTTACCAAATTTGAGGGGTGCAACTTGTAAAATACACCATCTAAAATACCTTGTAGGATTCTTGTCATCATTTAGAGAAGAAATGATGAAGAAGTCACTTCAAATGAATAATCATATAATGAAAAACACCTTTGTGATTGAATAATCAAGGTGTAAGTACTATAGCCCTTTTATGTGTGTGCTTTAGTAATAGGTTGATCCTCTTTGCCTTCATTTCTTGACCTTAGAAGAAGGTTGTCCTTAGAAATAAGAAAAAGGGACGAGCAAAGAAGAGAGGAGGGACTTAGTTGAAAATAAGGAGAACTTATGAGTTTATGTTGAAAAATACAACTAAGTATATAACCCTTTTTCCCCTCTTTGCAAGGAAACACTTCTCACGTTTCCTTCACTTCTTCCCTTGACCAAACCGACTAAGGAGAGCTTGGAGCTCAGGAGGACGACCAAGGGAGAACAAGGTAGGTTTTGGATCATCTCTTTTGCCTAAACTCATGGATGAAACTCGAATTCAAGGTCAAATTCATGGCTAGCTTACTTAATTCTATCTTTCTAGCCATCTTTTCTCAACATTCCTTGGGGGAAACACCTTGGCCGACCTGTGGAGCTTCTTGGAATCCATTAAAGGCTTGGAACTCGAAAGCTTGGAGCTCAAGGAGCAAGCTTTAGGCGGGTTTTATAACTCTAAACCTATGCTTTGTTATATGCATCTTTTCTATGCTTTTAGTTGCTAGTTCTTCTTCTTCCCTACCTTCCCTTGCTTCCTTGCAAGAAAAACCGTGAGGAACTGTTGCTGTTCTTGAGGAAGAAGATAAGGGCGTTATTTCCAATGTTTATCCACGGTTTTCCACTTTGCCATACGACCTCAACCACTTTGCCCATACGGTTTGCAAACCGTTTGGTGGGAAACGGTTTCAAGGTCGTATGAAGGCATACGGTCTCAAGACCGTATGGCTGCGTTGACCAAGCATGGAACGTATGAGTTTTCTGTTCACAATTATGTAGGCTAATTACCCCCAAAATTTGAGAGGTTAACTCCAAAGGAATCGTGAGATATAGGCAAAACAAGTAGCAAGTTTAATTGAATTTAGTTCTGATTTCCAATCTACTTAATTTGTCCTTTTTGGGTAAACGGTTTCAAAACCGTATAACATGGTTGACCAAGCGTTGACCGTATGCGATTACTGTTTATAAATATGTTAATTAACAACTCACCAAATTTGATGGACTAATTCCAAACGGATTGAGAGTTGAAGCCACTTCAACACCCTAACCCTAATTGGGTTGAAATTGATGTTTTAACCATAGATCTTGTTGAGTTTTGGGTTGAAGGACCCAAACGGTCTCAAGACCGTTTGGGGTTCCACGAAACGGTCTCAAGACCGTTTGGTCACAACCCAAGACCGTATGAAGGTCTAAGGTTGAGGTAATTGATAGGTTGAGGGTCCAATTGCAAATAAGTTGATGAATTGACAAAAATTGCTGATTTTAACCCTAATTGGAGTTCAACCCTAATCTAAATCACTTAGTTTTTGGTCCAACTTTGGTCAAACGGTCTCAAGACCGTATGGATGATGTCCATACGACCTCAAGACCGTATGGGCCAAGTTTGAGCCCTTTTTGAGGTCAATTGAGGGGTTCAACTTTGATTTGATTCCACATTGTTGAGTGTTGATAGTTGAACGTTTATAGACCTTAATTGAACCAACTCCAACCCTAATTGAATATCAATAGGGGGTCAATTGAGTGACCAATTGGTTAAGGATAACCCTAATTGTCTCAATTGGTAAGTGGTTAGCAATCTTAAGGCCAATTGATGGCTTCAACATAGGAAACCCTAATTGAGTTTACCCTTTGAACCACCTTGGAGGTCTATACGATCTTGAACTTTTTGGGTCATACGGTTTCAAGATCGTATGAATCCATACGACCTCAAGACCGTATGGATCAATACAACCTCAAGACCGTATGGATCTATACGACCTTGAGACCGTATGGATCTATACGATCTCAAACCGTATGGATCTATTCGACTTCAAGATCGTATAGGGTCAATTGATTTCAAAACCGTATGAGGTCTTTCGGTTTCAAAACCGTATAAGGGCATTCGGTTTCAAAACCGTATAAGGGCATTCAGTTTCAAAACCGTATAAGGGCATTTTGTTTCAAACCGTATGAGGTTATACGACCTCAAGATCTTATGGAGGTTGAAGGTGTGAAACCTAGTGAAGACTTTTGAAGAATAAGTTTGCTTAATGCCTTGAGGGCTTAAATGATTTAATAATTGTTCAACCTAAACCCTAATGACACCAAGAGACATTAGGAGTCAAGTGGTTAGTAAATTAACCCATGATGATGATCAATGTGTAATTTACCATAATACCCTTGAAAGGTTCAATTGAGAGAAACCTTGTTCTAATCAAACCCTAATCACTCAATAGTGGTGATTTGATCTATGTTAATCAAAGGGGACTTAACCCAACTTGATCTAGATTAGTGTTATCACCATCTATAAATATGAGGAGAGAGAAAGTATCTTAGGAGAGAGAAAGTACCCCTTTTTATGATGGAAACTCAAGTAAAGTACCTTCAACAGACATGAATATGCATGATTAGGGTATGATCCACTTATGTGAGATCATAGAAACCCTAATTATGATAAATGATGAATCTTAGACTAATTTGAGAGCATCAATGATGATGATACTCATACATGATGATGTTATGAGTTCAATTCACCATAATGTGAATAGTAAACCCTAATTCCAGGGTGATTACATGCAATATGAGTAATAAACTCTAATTGATAAGAATCAAAGGACTTAACTCTTATGACAATAGTGGAAAGTATATTCTTATTTTGAATTACCTTTATCAGTTGAATTAACCATGCAGGTCCTGATATGAAGGTGATCATATCCAGGTATGGATGATGATACTACATTCATTGAAAGCATGTTGTTAGCTTTATGAATAGTGAATTATCTTGATGCCTTGTTAGTGGCAATCCTATGTTCTAATGGACTGTAAGAACCATGAATACCATCAAAGTCATGCTTTAGAGATGACTTGTGATGAGTATACTGAGAAATGATGATTGATGTGAGTTAGGTTTGTTACATTTAGTATTCTACTCTTTATAGCTGTTATGCTACTGTTATTGTTTGAAGAACAATGTATGATGTAAAAGAATACTGAATGCACCTAACTAATCAAGTATAATGTAGAGCCCTGATCATAGATCCATCATTGTCAGAGACTAAATGATGGTGGAACAGGTTTTCCCAAGGGAACTCCTGGATCACATACTCTTGAGTATGTGGGGGAAATGGATGCGTAAATCCTTACATCCTAGTGTAGGAATTGATACCGTCAATCCTCCACTACAGATCCAAATGGTGAGATGTACCTCAAATCTCCCAAAGAAAACACAAACACCATATCGGTGAAAGATAAACAAGAAATCTTCCGATAACGAAGAGAGTACAGAACGCCACTGTAACTCTAAAATAGCGAAGGACCAGTTTACCCCTGGTGAGCTATAAACAAAAGACGTCCTGCCAGATGTCTAACAAACAATCCTCTAACTGACTGAGTATGACGAGGTCATAAGAATCCGGCTCTTTTAATGACCTATGTATGATACTGATGTGACTTCTTAGCGATCAGTTGGAGTATGAGTGGTATGCCTCATCTCCACAGGGCATAATCATGTTTATAAAACATAAACAACTGCGTAGTATATCTGCTTAGGTTTATCTACGAGGAAGAATGTTTGTTGTTACATTGTTACATTAATGATCTGTTCAGATATTTTGTATTCATGTCCTTTATATGCTTTAAAGACATGACTGCCTAAGTAGAATTTGTTTCACTTGTTATTAAACCTGCTGTTGTAGGATTATTGTTATTTTGTCTATGATATTCCTTAAATGTTATAATAAAGTTTCTGGCGGAGAGTTATAACTCTCGTTGGGACAATTACGTAAAATTGTCTCACCCCGTAGACTTCAAATTTTTAGGTGGACGTCGAGGACAGAGGAACAAGTCTACAGGTGACCATTCCCAGCAGCAGCACCAGGAGCAGTAATCAATCTCAGGTGGAGATTTAGCCTGCCAAGTGTTGTAGTTAGAGTCTGTCCTATGTGTCCTCTGTACACTCAGGTCTTGGAGTCTTTTGTTGTGACTTCTTGAGATTTTGTATCTTGTTGTATATAATTACTCAAGAAGTAATTTGACAGTGATGTATACAGTTTAAATCCTTTTTCAATGGAAAAGGTTTGTGGTTTCAAGCTCTTGTCTCGAAAAAGTTTTAATTTCCCGTGATTTTTGTCTTCCGCTGTTTATCGTTTGCTTCCGCTAAAGTTTAATTCGTGATTATATCGTGGTTTGGAGATCGGAACCCACAATGGCTATGGGGGAGTTGTCATTCCCCGACGTGAAGTACTCATGAAGCGGGCGATGTGGCGATGGAGGTGGAACATTTGGTGGCGGGTTGTTCTCAGCCATCTCGGCCTCTCGTTGTAGGTTGCGGCGAGCTTGATGCCTTCTTCTCCCAATCTCGGGGTCGTAAACCACCAAGTCGGTGCAAGTTGAACGCGTCCTACGCATGCACAGCTGTCACATGTGCAAGTCACAAACAAACAAAAAGGAGCCAAGTTAGCAAACCAATATGCAAGAGTAACACAAAGAATAAATAATAGCAATGGTGAGGGCAAAAGGAAAGGCTAAGCTACACTATCTAACTAGGCCGAGTGCCTCTATCCCCGAAAACAGCGCTAGAAAGCTTGGTGCGCTCCCGCTAGAGGCTTGCAACAAGCACAATCCAAGAGGTCGGGAGGCACGGGATGATGGGATCTTTGCCTTCGATATTTGTATGGTCCCAAATTGAGTCTATCACTAAAATTAAAACAATGCGCCCGCAAGCGAACGGGGTACTGTTGTAGTATAGATCAAAGGCAAGATGCGGGGTCGAACCATAGAGATAGGGGGGGGCTAGAGTTAGAAGGCGTGAGCTACATTCCTATTGCGGAGAGTAAGGTTTTTAGGGTTTAAAGGTTTGTTGGTTGTTGATTAAGCTAAGTGAGCAAGTAGGAAAAGCAATATGAAACTAAGTTATCAAAAGACTAAATTAGCAATCTAAGTTAAAAAGCTATCTAAACAAGAGAAAGAACAAACTATACTAGACTAAGCAAGCAACTAGCAATTGAGATCCTAAGTTAACCACTAATCAAGATCAAAGACCTAAATTAACACTTAGCTAGCAAAACTAAGCAATTAACTAAGTTAACTAAAGCAATTGAACTACACTAGCATTAACAAGAAAATAGGGCAATTGAGGTTTTAAGCAATTAGATGAAGGAGGTGGGACGTTTGGGAATGTGACCTTGACATTAGTTGGGGGATGTCACCATAATAAGCAATTAACATATTTCATTATAGATTACCAAACCAAACAACAAGGTGGGTGTTATGAGAATGTACCCTAAGCTACTAATTGGAGAACTAGGACTAGGTGTAATTCTCATAGGACACACCAAGTCTAGGTCTCTAGGATAAGTGGTATTAGTCAATTGAGGACCAAGGGTAAGGATGGGAGTAGAGATGAGGATATTTGACCTCATGCCACTAGCCACCTCAGCCTTTAGGATATCCTAGGCAATTGCACTAATCACACTTATACTAGTCATTTAGAACTCACATTTGCATGTAGGAAGAAGGTGATTATGTAGGAAGATAGGGGGCTAGCTAGGGATCCGAATTAAAGACCTAGGAGCCAATCCTATGATAGCTACAAAGAAACCAAAAAATCCTAGATCACAAATGTCTTCAAACACCACAATGCAAGCAATTAATGTAATTAAACAACAACCACATGCACAAGTAATGAGAAATGAGATACAAGCAAAGGTAATCATCATAGAATTGAAATATGTTCCTTACAAATTATATTCCCCCAACATGGTATTACAGTCACATTTTTGCCCCAAACAGCCCACCCAAGGGGGCTTAGCTATACATGATCTAACTAGGAACAAAGGAGAAGGGAAAGAGAGTAGGGAAATCCATGGATGCTTGATGAAGCTTGACTTCTTCACCTCCTTGCCGCTAGCCACGAGCCTCCTCCTCCAATGGTCCCCAAGAGCATGGAAATGGTGGAATGGATGAATAGAAACCTAGAGAAACTAGGTTTCTATGGTGGAAGTGAGTGGAAAGTGGGTGGAAATGGAATTAAATGCAAGGAAAGTAGGTGGATGGGAGTAATGGATGCAAGGGAGCAGCTAGGTTGTGGCTAGGAAGTGCTCTCCCCCGAGCCCTAGAAGCAGCTAGTGCTTATATAGGAGCTAGGGCTAAGTGGGGGTAAAAAAGGAAAAGCAGTGAAAAAAGTTAGGTTTTGGGGTGGTAGCACGGCCGTTCTGGGCACCACGGCCGTGGTGGGTAAGAGTGGGCACAACCATGCTGGAGGAGAATGGTCGTGTTGGCTAAGTGTTAAATCAACAGGTTGATGGGTGAAAACGAAGGCTGGTAGAACGGTCGTGCTGGACAGAACGGCTGTGTTGGGGACTAGGTAGAACGGCTGTGCTGGGTAGCACGACCGTGGTGGCGGAGTTGTGAGGAGGTCGTTCTGAGCAACACGGCTGTTCCATCTTCATCTAGCACGGTCATGTTGGTCAGCAGAGCCGTGGTGTGGTCTTCGTAGAACGGTCGTGCTGGGCAACACGGCCGTGGTGGCTGACTTGCTTGAACTTCAATAATTTGTCGATCAACCTGTAATTTTGCTCAATTGCCAGCATGGCCGTTCCATGGCACCACGGCCGTGCTGGGGTCTTCTAATGCTAGCATGGCTTCAAACTTCATAATTCTTGGATGTCTTTGCTTGGAGACGATTCTTGGCCATTGGAGGTAGGTTGAGGGGGACTTTGGGGTCTTGTTTGGGTCCCTCCATGAGTGGGGAAACCCTAGAATTCCTTCTTTCTCTCTCTTCCATCTAGGCATGGTCCAAGTACCTGAAAAATAGTGCAAAGAACATCCATAAGCATATTTGCAATGATAACCAACTTAGGGGTAAACGCTTGTGGTATAACATGTCTAGATGTGATTTCAGTACAAAATGACACAAGATGGAGTCCTAAAATAGGGCTACATCAGTCACCTGTGAGGATTCTAGATGCCAAGGTGAAAGAACTCAGAGAAAAGAATATGTGATGATAAAGGTTCTTTGGAAGCGCCACAGATAGGGTAAATTCACTTAGGGGCCAATGATGTAAATGGAAAAGTCTTATCCTGAATTGTTTGTTTGCTTGATGGAATTTTGAGGACAAAATTCTTATAAGAGGGGAAGGATGTTACAACCTCAATTTTTCATATGTTTGCATATTTGAAATGTAATGATTTTATGAATATGGACTTGAATTGAGAAGGTTGTATGCATTGCTCCAAAGGATGGATTTCTTTGCAAATCTCCCTTTTGATAGGAATTGTGTGATTCCTACTATTATGTTAATCCAATAATGGATATAAAAGAGAAGAAAAGAGGAAAAGTCCAAATAATGGAAAAAGATTAAAGATAATGGATATTAAGCAATATATTTATGAGAAATACATAGAAGCCTCTAGAAGGCAAAGGAATATTCCCCAAAGGGGATTTCATGACTTTTGGGTTCCAAGGAGTCCAGATTGCAAAGATAATGCAACAAGAAAGAGAAAGGATTAATTAAATATTACTTTATTTAGAAGAAATGTGAGATAATGGTAATATTATAAGAAATCTGTGGAAATAAGGATAATGAATCCATCTTGGACGAGATTTCGTGTCCACATAGTTTATAATGGAAAAAGGAATCAAAATCAAATAAAATAAAAGATTAAGAGAGAGAAAATATGCATAAAATATGCCTTATTAAGAGATAACTTGCATATAAAGAGAAGTATCTCACACTTTCGATTTTGAGTCCCAAATTTGGTACACACGTGGATTAAGTCATTATAGAATTTCCCCTAAAATTTGAGATTAAAATGTTAAACGAGGAGAGAGATACGATTTTTACAACTTTTCTTAAAGTGAGTGGATAATCAAGAATATCCTATTAAATGTCACAATTCCTATTCCTAATATGTTTCTATTTTATCTGGCATGTGAATTTAGGGTCATCAGATATAGGATCTGACAGTGATAAACCTATCTTCTAGCTCGCATCTGACTGGGAAAGTAAGGACATGATTTAGACTTTCCTTGGTCGATTTTCTTGCCGATCAATGCACGAGCAAACTTGGAAACATGCTAGATGGATTTGTGAGATTCTTGCGGCCATATCTATCCTAGGTTTTGCCAATATTGGGGGTCTCTAGAAGAATCCCCTAAAACCCAAGGACCCCACTGGCTGTGCGCCATAGCCATGAGCTATATAAGGGGGTTGTATCCCCTCTGTGAGACTATGCATAGCTCCGCGAGATGCTATAGGACCGTCGGGCCGAGTATCAACCACCAATTTCCCCTCTCGAACCCCTCTTGCACCTCAGACCTCCCTGGATTGCCGCCGGAGACCCCTCACGTCATCTCGGCAACTCCATCCATGGTTAGTGCAATTAAGACCACCGATGAGTTCGATTGGGATGGGCGGAGGTGGAGGATCGGCTTTGAGCAAGAGGCCTTCTGATGGAAGTCAACACCTGGGTTGACCTTCCATGGCTCTACATAGAGAAAGAAGAGGAGGAAGACGAGCAAGGGAGAAAAGACTCCCCTACCCTTAGAAGCCGTGAGAAGGGATTGAGGGTAGAAAAGTAATCAACCAATATGCATGGATAATAAAGTAAGTCTCGATTGGTCGATGTGTCACTTTCTTATTGGCTTAAAAGTAATTAACTTGCAAAAATCATAGGAAAAGATTGGTAACTCGTATATCAAAGTGTTATATATGAAAATTGATCCTCAAAATGAGAGGAACACAAAGAAATTATATTTGAAGCCTAATTATGCTTGAAATTCAAAAAGTATGTAAAGATGCTATCTTTAATCGTTTAATTAATGAAAAACCCTAATATTTGATGATTAATGAATTGGGGAGGGTTATATGGAAGTTTAAAGTTGATATTAACATGTTGTTAATAGAAAAGGCAAACTAGATCCAAAAGGATGATCTTTATGCCTAGTTGGTTTAATGTAGGGTTCCATGTACATGAATATGCTTTAATGGGCCTTGAAACCCTAATTTTGGTAATTATGACTCTTAATGGATTTAATTGTTCAAATCCATGAATAAAGCTAAGATATGATGATTCTAAGATATTTTGAGTATAAAAGATTCTAATTATAGATAAATACCCTTAATTTGGTAATTAGGGTTTTCTAGTGGTTTAATATGAAATTAGCAATAAATAGGGTTCATATGTGAATTCGACCATAATGAAATGTGAGTTGTCAATTCAAACGGAACCAAAGATAATTATTGTGCCTATGATGATGAAATTAGGGTTTGTATACTAAAAGAGCATTAAAAGTGATAAATGCATCATGGAGGCTAAAACCCTAATAAAACCTTAAAAGTTGACCTAGAAATCCTAAGGTGGAATCTAAGTCAATCTTAAAGATGTTTTGAATAAAACAATGACACTTGGATGTTATGCATTAATTTCAAGATATTGTTGATTGCTTGTTTGATTGTTCTTGAATATTATTGCTTGGACATCAAGTTGCTCTGTATCAGGCATGTGGTTAATTATGGTTAATCACATTAGTTTCCCGAAGGTTTTTTGGATGGTTAATCACATTGAATGCAACCTATCAGTTTGGATGTTCATACTTGCAAATCATAAAGTCACTATGATTATCACAATTATGATATAAGTGCGTATTCTCGCACCTGCATGCCACCCAGATGAATGATGCAAAAAGGTCAAGCCCAAGAGAGAAGACCCATGGGCACCATGATTGGTGACCCCAGACACCAAGCTCGGGATAGAGAAGGTGGTCTTTATAGCATGACTAATGGGCACCATGAAAGGTGACCTCATGCACCAAGCTTAGGATGGAGAAGGTGGCCTTCAGTCAATGGAAAAAGAGAAATCCTAAAGGGGGTATTCAAGGGTTAGGAAAAAATAGTGGAGATTGACACATTGAAAACGTAAATTGAATTGTTAATTACCTGGATTGTGATAAATAGGTTGTTAGCCTTATATGTGATATTTCGTTTGTCCCCACATATTGACATATTCATTTATGTTGATCGATGTTTTGTTTGTCGGCGTTTTAGGTACAAGTTTGAAAAGGACAAACAGTAAAGTGGCATATTGTGAAATTAAGTATTAAAGTGCAAAGGAGGATTAGTTAGAATAGACTCCAGTTGGGGATAGAAGTAGATATCCAAGTTTTTGAAAAAGGTATGCAATTTTTTTTTATTTTAGATTTTAGTTTAGTTGGTAGAATATCATAATTATTACTGATTAATTGTCAAACCTTTGATCTGGTTTATTGGGATAATGGCTCTGACATCTTGGTCTCCCTTAATTGGGTGTTACTAGGAGGCAGTTCGTTACAGTCATCATAGTTGTTTTAGTACATCATCGATGCAACACCCATTTGTTCCATGTTCAATAATGTGTACAATGTGTGTAGAAGCTGGAAGGTGAGCTCGTTGTCAACCAAAAATCAGATGGTTCCTTCTTCACTTATTTCTTCAAGGAGGTAAATTTTGAATATGTGATCAAGGGTATGCCATGGCTTTTTGATGGTAAGTTCATGCTCATGCAACCTTAGTCACCAAGGCTTGTCTTAAAAAGGGACGTGCTCACCACAATTCCTTGTTGGGTTAGGTTTCCCACATTTTCAAGGATAATTAATCATTATCCTTGCTACAAGTTTCATTAGAATGTCCTTACACATGGATTATGCAACTAAAAGGGGGCTCAACTATATTATGCAGGTGTGTTGGTTGAGGTCTCCTCTAATCAAGATCTACCACATGAGGTGCCACTCCACTTTGTGGGTCACAAATTAGTCCCTTCTCTGACAGAGTTTGAGTGCTTCCTAAGATGATGCATGATCTATGTGGCATTCAACCATCTAATGTTAGGTGCCCTCACATTGTAGCCCAATGCAGCTACAAAAGAAGGGGATAATCAATGTCAAGCAAGCGTCCTCCACATGGTGGTGGCTTGGTTGTTGGTCGACATGTGACAAGCAACCGTAGCGAAGCTAGCAATGCCAAAATGGAAAGTTTCAATCATAGAAAGGATCCAATTACTATGGTGGGAAGAATTCGAATTCAAAATTAGATTCAAACCCAAAGATGGCTAAACATAATGACTCACACAATCATCACAAATATGCTATGATGAGTCAAAATTTGAAGCAAAAATGTACAATCAGGGGTGCAATCCGTGTACAATGATTGTGACCTCCCACTACCACAAGATTGAGATTACTCAATACAAATACCGATTAAGAAAACAAACATCATGAACAAATAAACTAGATCAGAGAAGCATGGGTTTAAAATTTTCAAGCCTTTAAGCCTTTGAAATATTTATCACAATTCATATACATTTCACAAATATATAGAGACCTCTATCAAATCTTTCAACAATATATTGGCTATAGGACATAAATAGAAACCCTACAACTTGTATAACTACAACTACAAAGATAGTGCACATGCCTCAAAATATTAAGCCATACAAAACTTCTTGCCTGGACCTGAGTGTATAGGGTCAACGCTAGACTTCTACCTCTATACATAAACTTCACTTAGTCCCAACAGGGAGGTCATGAAAATATCACCAACCTCCAGGAAGGAGGAAGGTCATGCAACCATTGTTGGATTTAGGGATCTAGAGGGGGTGAATAGAGCTTCAAAAATTCTCACAAGATAGATTAGACCTTCAAATTGTATCAATCAAAATCAATAGCTTAAAAGCAATTTGAAGTCCTAACTAACGAGCATAGAAAGGATGAGAGAAAATGGAACAAGCACTTGATAAGGTTGTTTAGAGTGGTTCCACTCTCCAAACTAGGAGAGAGTCAGTCCACTACCTAGAGAGGTCAACCTCTAGGACTTTGTAAGTACTTTCCTCTATATATTCACCAAAAAGAGTTACAACACAAGACCACCAAAGGATTTACCTATCGGATATAGAGTCTTCCATCTTACCAAGGACTTACCCACTTTTCAAGAATCTTTCGTCTTCTTACAAAGACTTACCCACTCTTCTTGGATTTTCATCCTTTGCCTTCTCCTTCACTTGGAGAAGATCTTCACCTCTTTTTTAACCTTGAAGAAGAATAACAACAACTCCACCTTCACTCGAAGTAGCTTGCTTCACCTTTGCTTCATTGAGGAAAGGGGTAGGGAAGATGGAATGGAATGAGAGCTTTACAAGCACAAGGAAGTTGCTGTCTTACAACTAGACAATCTCACTCATAATCACAAAATGAAGTGTAAACTAGAGAGAGAAAGGGGATCAAGGAGTTGCAACACACTCAACTATAGTAAAGACTTAGAATAGCACAAATGAGAAAACTTGGCATAAATTCCAAGGGGTCCTATTTATAGTTGGGGGTGTTCCCTTGAGTGTGGGATCACTTAAGGTCAAAATATAGCCATTTTTCAAGTTGCAATGGATCTATTCTCGCTCAAAACAACTCACCAATGGTTATAATCACTTTTTTGCATTTTTCATATAGTACATTCGGTCGAGTTTCAATAAAGGTAACTCGACCGTTCCACTACATGACAAAGCCAATTTTCAAACTATCGGTTGAATTTGTTCTGTGAAACGCGATCGATGAGATAAAATCAATTTTACTTAGTGAGTCAGTCGGTCAAGTTCTGTAAGTGTGCAACTCGACCAATTGGTCTCTCCAGAAAATCCATTACTGGGATCAGTCGAGTTTCCAACTCGACCGATAAACAGTCTGTGACAAATTTTCTTAATTGACATCTAAGTGATTAAACCTTAGAATTAAGTATCCCTAATTTTTTCTCATATTAGTTATAAGACATATCATCAATACATGTGGCTACAAAAATCATCTAAGGTCATTTGAAGTGATTCCCCAAAATGCACACTTGCATTGCATTTGACTTGAACTTGAACAAGCTAGGGCTTGTATAATTTGATCATTTTCATGTACCTAAAGCATGGAATCAATCTTGAACAAACATATTAGATACATAGGAATGGAATGGTTAATTCATTATCAAAATATGGTCAATGTATAACTCTCAAGTCAACATTCTCCCCCTTTTTGACAATGACAAACCATTGCTCAATCATATTGAAAAGGATGTGTAAAGTTATACCTTTGCCTTATGAATTGTAAGGGGATTCAAGATTTGAACAATGTGAATTGCTACCCCTCAATCTATGCTTACTCTTACCTGCATAGTTAGTCTATCTACACAAAGCAACATAACATATATATATACTATATGGTACTTCAACAAGACACATGATAAAACATATAATGAATAAGAAAAGGATCACATAGGAAATAGGAAAAATATGGTTGAGATTCAATATATTGAACTTCTCTCCCCCTTTTGACATTATCAAAAAGAAAGGGGGTAGAAGAGCATAGAAACTAGTCTTCTCCAAGCACAACCAAGCATACATGCATAACATGCAATCTCAAAGCATACACCAAAACATAGACAAGAGAAACAAACAATCTAAGTCATAATCTAAATATGGTAAAGCATGGAACCAACTCATGAGATATAGTAAATCAAAGAGTAAGTGTACAAAGGATTAAGATTACAAACTAGAAATCAAGTTCTCAGAAAAATAACTACAATCCAAAAGGATGAAAGCTAGATGATAAAATAGTATAGCTCAGGACATGTGCTCAGATGTTTGTAATACAAAATAGCATATAAAGAGATATTTGATCACCATCTAGACTAAAAACTAGAACAATTAAACATCTAAGCTATCTATGTCCACATCATCATCATCATCACCATCAGATGCATCATGCTCATATTCATCATCTCCGTCTGAAGGTGCAATAGAGATAACAACTGTGGTGACACATCTCGCTATCAAACAGACAATGAGGTGCCACGCGAAAATGTGCGGAAAACATCATAAACCACTTATTACCAAAAACATGGATTAATTAAAACCAATTTCGACGAATAGATAAACCAAGAAACTATTACATTCAGATCCTCATCTTGCAAGAAAACATGTTATATAAACATTTATAGGTCTTGATACGTGTCCACAGCTTAACATGGCAGCTGTCTTGTCATCACATGAGTTCATCACCTGTTTATATACATAACGGGCCACATCCGGCTAGCAGCAGGATATACAAAGCTTCATCAACTTTACATCGTGAAACAACATCAAAACACCTCCGAGGACCTGAGAGTACAGGGATGACTCTAAGCCTCTACTACAAAACAACCAAAACAGCAACATATCCATCTCTTGCCTTCTACTGCTCATCTTGTTGCTCGGCCGCAACCCCGCGAACACCTAAAAAGGGTGTAAACCAACAGGGTGAGACACACAGTCCCAGCGAGAAACACAACTCCCCGCTGAAACCATAAAACCTCAGAAAGATTTAAGCAATAACAGTAGCTAACTGATAACGCGTAGAATAAGAGAGCATACTAAGCAAATCTATTCATACCATCAAGCTTACCAAGATGTACGGAAGGCATATAACCAAGTATTTCTTTTTCAGAACATGATTGAAAAGATAAGATTTATAAGATTTTACCTCATAATATAAGGAACATAAACGTATAACAAGATCAACTACAAAATCAAGGCCTCAATCAATGTTCCGTGTTTTGCCTTAAGTAATAAATACTATTCGGCTGGATTACATATTATTATGCCCTGAGGAAGTGAGCTGTACCGCTCAAATCCAACTGACGACTGCAAAACCCGGAGCTGGTGCCATACAAGTTCAATGGAAGAGCCGGACTCCACGACCTCCCACCTCGTGGTCAGTGCACGAGAACCAAAGCAAGACCACAATCTCATGCTTAAGTGGCCTCATCCACAAGGTCAGCTCCCGTAGGCTACCCTTTCTCTAGCCCGCCTTGGTACAGGTCTCAGCGCTAGTATAACTGAGCCACGGGCCAGTTCACCATGCTCCCTGAGCCATGAACGCATTCATGCTCTATCACACTGAGCCATGGGCCTATTCACCATGCTCTATCTATCCCGAGTCTGCAACTGCAGCTGCACTCGAACCCTCACTATTTTAGGCTAGGAGAAACCTCACATATTCAACAATATGCACTCCGGGTTAACCCATAGAAGAACCCATTTCACCATCACCAACTAATGACGATGATGGATCTATGGCTAGGGAAAACTACATGAAATGTTTCACTATAATTAATTAGTATATTTTAAGTGAATTGTTGAGGCAACCAGGTTGTAACACATTCATAACATTAAGTTACCTTGTTATCACCACCATCACAATATCCCAGGATCTCAATCCCTCATCACAAGAAACCACAGCCTCTTAAGGCATTCTCATCACTGGAAATAACAATCCCAGATCTCATCATTAGAGGATAACACCTCAACTAGGCACTTAGCCAAACACATAAGACTAGTAATGCATGTTATCTCATCATCAAGAGTAACCATCAAAGCAGTGTTATTCAAACATATATGCCTCATAGCCCTTTACCTGGATATGCATCCGCATGAAACACCTGCATGGTTAGTATACACAATCATAGAGATAATTGAAACCCTCATAGATTAATAGAATGATTATATTGTCAATATAGGGCAACATTGATGATTGCATGTTTTATCATTCATGCCTCAACTTGTGACCATAGACATGGGTCACATCATCATGTGAAGCAACTCATATACTTCCAAACTTATCCATATATGTATATATATATATATATATATGATTTCCAGATGATCGTAAACACATGTAATATCATGGTATTAGAGTTCAGATATGTCATGTTTACATAGGTGCGTTCTACCATATCAAACACCTTATTATCACTGCGACATGACAAAGGTTTACAAACCACAACCATAACCACAAGAAGGTGATCACACGAAAAAGAACTATCAAATGGGCTTTCAGGTGGAAGGAGGACCCTCACTAGAAGTGCCCACTACCCTCACAAGAAGTGTGACTGGTAGGGAACCCTCACTAGAAGCAATATCAAGCATCATATCGGCCCATCACAGCAAGGGTGTCGGGCTACCACCTCAAGGCATGTCGTGCAACTATGTGTATCGTGCATCCATGGGTATCGCGCACCTATGTGTCGTGCATCCAGGGGCGTTGTGCATCAATGTGTCGTGCATCCATGGATATCGGGAATCTATGTGTCGTGCATCCACCACCAAACCATGATGCCCACATAGGACTTCATAACGTTCAAGGTATATCAGGTGCCAAGCTACTACTCAAGCTAGGTGTATCGAGCAGGGTACTCAACAAGGTATAATGCCCAACACACAAAGGTATCATCCAACCAAGCTAGCCTCATCCTATCGTCCAACACACAAGGTAAGAACCAAGGTGTGTCTCTCAACGCAACCTCAACATATCAACCATAACTCTAGTCCAAGGAAGGGTATCGGGAAGCACCAACTGTTGGTATGTATGCCCTGAGAGCCAATCATGGGATGATTGGTGGGATACATTAAGATTGATTTGATAAACATCAAAGGCAAGCTTCCAATTCTTTCTGGTTCAGTCATATGAGATAGTGATAGAACAGATTGAATGTCTAGAGAATGACAGTACTCAATGACGTATGCTTTCAGGTTCATGACCTGAACGATGAGATCATACGGATGCTAAGAGTTTGTACATTCTTGTTATGTCCCTAGTCGGATGTCATTGTGGAAGGTAGATAGACAACAATGACACACAAGACTAGATTGTGGTGTTGGTTAATGACAGAATCTCATTAGTCATGATATAGAGATATCAAACCAAACACATAGGTACTTGTTAGAGAACAAGGTACCGGACAGACCCACCATGAGTTTGACACATGGAACCATGAGATGGTAGTCACAGTCAGTACTCACAGTGATGGTGGTGAGTGTGATTCTTAGACCTGAAATCACTGCACTCAACACATGTCGTTGGGCACACTTTGACATCATCAAACGCAGTCCTGAAACATGGGTTGTTATAAAGGTGATGATTGGGTGGCTTTGACACATGGGGATTTTGAGGGGTGAGTGATAGATATGGGATTTGTCCCTCCTGAGGGAGTTTGATATCCATGGCCACTTGATGAGTAGGATTGAGAAAGGCATGCACGCATGTGTGAATCAGTATGTGATACTGATGTTATACATATCTCTTCCAGTCTACTCTGAGATCAAGGAAGTGAATGAACGTTGACAGGATGACTGTTCCATGCCTCGAGTTCATTCGGGATATCAGTGACAAAGGAATTATACATTCGTTGTAACACCATTCACGGATTGTAGGATGAAATTTGTTCTCCAACTTTCTACTTTCACTTGGGTAGCACTGATGTGTGACTAGGCACCGCTCTTTTCTTGTGAAGTCATAAGTGTTATGGACTTTCACTGCCAACGTGAAATGGACCTGCAGGGTCACACACATAGTATTTAACCTGGAAGAGGAGTTTTGTCCACAAGCAATGTTTAGATTGATTACTAAAGGAGTTTAGTAGTTCAATTAAACACTCAATCAATCGATGGCTCAATATCGTATGGTTCAAGGTGTTGGACGCATTGATTGGAGTATCAGATTGATTGAAATCACATTTGATTGATTATGCACAATCTGCACTCCCAACCGGTCGGTTCATGTGATGAACCGGTCAGCTGAGGTTTCTGAACCGGTCGGTTCAATTGTTGAACCGATCGGCTCATGCACAGGGTGAAACGACCGGTTCAAGTGTTGAACCGATCGGTTCAACTGGTGCAATCGAGCAACTTGGGAAAGTAGGATTGATGAGAATTTTCCTTTCGTTTTAATTTCTAATTTGATTGGAAATAGGATTTCCAATTTGATTGGAAATAGTATTGGTATTTCGATACCAATTGGGAAAGAAACAAGGAAAGTCTTTTCAAGCCGGATTAGGACCATGAACCGATCGGTTCAGGGCACCAACCGATCGGTTGGAGTGCCCCAAACAGTCGGCTCATGTCCAACCGACCGGCTCTGTTATGACCCACTCCATGATTAACTAGTAAATACCTTGATTAGTGCTAAGAATCTTGTTAAACATCATGGTTAATCAAAATAAGCTACGTCATGAATCAATAGTTGATTTTGAATCATCTGAGGTAATTAATGATGATTGTAGTGTTGATCATTAAGTTAAACAAGTGTTTATGAAGCGATTAGTATTTTAATTAGTTGAAACACGCTAATTAGCATGTTTTCTCACTTCAAGGTTGTAGTGGCTTTCATGCTTGAAAGTTTGCAACAAAAATCACCTTAATTGGACTTTCGAGGCGGGAGTTATGGTATTTTTAAGAAGTCCTGGACTTGGATGCAATTTTACCAGTAATCGATTTGCTTAAATGAGTCGGTTGATTTTTCTTTTCCTGTAACCTTTCATCTTCACGGAAGCAATGAAACAGGGAACCGCTAGGTGACGCCCGAGAGACAGAGAGAGTGAGAGATCAGGGGCGATCTCGAGCCCCAAAGCTCCATCCAGCAGCGCCACCTTCTCTACCCTTATCCTCCCTTCTTCTTCTTCCTCCCTTCCCCTTCCTCTTCCTGCCAGCAGATCGCCCGAACTGCTTGGGCAGCCGGTGGCCATGCTACAATGCCACAGCTGCACAGCTCCGGCCAGGATCCCTAGGGAACAAGGCAGCACCAAAGAACTTCACCCGACTTCGGCTTGAGGTTCAAATAAGAAACCATGGTGCCCTGACCAGTTGAGCGCGATCAGCAATAGCTATGCCCTAATCAGCTAGGGACGGCGCCCCCTCTTGCTGCTGCGGCTAGTAGTTTCAGTCACGGCCAAGGGCCGTTTGGGTGTGAGGAGTAGCGCCAAGAAGCCCTCGACTTAGGCTATGAGGCCCTAGCCCGAATCCATAGCCCTAGCTTCGATTCAGTTACTAGTCGAGCTCCTTCCTCCACCTGTGCGTGAGCAAAGCACCTGCTGTTTGCAGCAGGTCTGAACCATGATCGGTTGGGCGTGAAGGACAATGCCAAATCAACCACTTTGGGTTCGTCCTAGAGGTTCTGGTGAGATTCCGTAGATTAAGCCCAAGACTTAGCTTTAGAATCAAGCTATATGTAGATTTTCTTTTGGGTAATGAAGCTAGTTACTGTTTTATTGCAGTTCAGTGTCTTGGTCGGCTGAATTAGGTATGATTCGGCTGAGTTTTCATTATAAGGAAATCAAACAGGGATTCGATCGGCCAAGATTGTAGACTGATCGGCCGAGTTTCCAGCTGATCAGCCGAGTTCCCAGATTGGTCGGCCGAGTTTCAGTACGGTGAGTAGTAGTTCATTCAGAAATCATTATTTAACTCAATTTAAATGCTTAATTTCTTCTGTATCAGTTAGTATAACTTTTAAACAGTGTAATACATACAATAGACTATGTTAGATTCATTGGAACTTGAAATACTTCATATGCTTAATGAAAATAATGAAATTTCCTGTATTATAATTGCAATGTATTTGATGATTTAAAGATAGATGTTTAGCATCGAAACTGGATAAATGATACTGAATCATGTTTAAGAATGACAAAGGATATATATATATATGCTTCATGTGATATTTAGATTGTGCAATAAGTATGAAATGTGATTTTCCTATTTAATTGGTTATATGTTAATCAGTTAATAGACTTAGGTGCCCTAACACCGTAGAACCCCTTTGACAGATCTGCTTCTTAGGGGTGAAACTCGTGTTGCAACATCATCCGTGATTGTGTCACGGACACACGAGGAAAGAGAGGCAGTGTCCAACAACAATCGTGCTTGTGTCACGATGGCACTGGAGGAAAAAAATGGGGGTTATCCAACATCATTCGTGCTTGTGTCACGAAGGTAACCCAGTGAGACTCTCCGCCTGTGTACTCAGGTTAGAGGAGGAGTATAGAGCACTCAGAGTAGTGCCTTGAGGGCGTAGAGCCTATGAGTCAGGCCGGAGAGCCTGGGGTCCTGTGGCAGAGCAGGACTGGCGTCCGACTTAGCATTTCCCGGGTGTGTCGCTAAGTCTTGTACGGTGGGATCGTAGTTCGCTATGGATCTTTATATGCAGGGTACACTGCATATGATTAGGGAATAATAATATAAATATGTAATCATATAGGATCACAGTAAATTAAAGTATTCGAACTTGTGTGCTATTTCTTTATATCTGATTATCTGTTCAAATTATGTGCTATTGCATGGAAATGTGATTATATTCTGCAAATCTGTTAAGTTATTAGAACTGCCCTGCTTAGTTCTGCATTTATGTTTAACTTCAATTTATAAACCTGATGAGTTGTTTAGTGATAGCTAAGTGAAATGCTATTCACTAAGCGAGTAGGCTCATACCTCTACTCAAAACATTTTTAGGTCATCATCAGCAGCAGGAAATCTGGAGGATCCTTTCATCCTAACGCTTAGTTTGTAGAAGGTATATGTAGTTAGTAGTTAGAGGTCTCTTAGTCCTTTCCCCCCGATCTTTGGGACAAGGTGTGAGTGAGAGAGAGAATGTGTATAAAGATGTAAATTAACTGTTATGCTTTATTTTATGTCGAATAATGTAATATGCTGCAGACTCTATTTATATTGCTAGTCAGTTTAATAAAGATGCTTCCGCAGTTTGTTTAGTTTCATTTTACAGCATAAATCAGATTACCCTATTAATGTCTTTAAAATGTTTTAAAAAAGTGAAGAGTGGTTGTCTTAAGTGTAAATCTCATCCTGTCGCGTCCTAATCTTGTGGTTTGTGGTTAATGTGAGATCGGGGCGTGACAATTTTGGTATCAGAGCTTTGGTTTGAGTACATAGTTACTCAAGGTCAGGGGACGATAAGAGACCAATAGGACTAAGGTTTAAGTGTCTTTCTTCTATCTGTAATTTTCTAACAGGAAGTGTTCTGTTATACTATTGTAGATAGCAGGAAGAGGATGTGGTCACGAGAACCAAGTAACGAGCTTAGGTTGAGTCGTTAAGAATCATTAGGGTCAAAAGATAAAGTTATAAATGAGGCAAATATGAAGTGTTGTGTTTTTAGCTCTGGGAGTTCTGAGTGTTTAGATACCCTGGCCAGGTGTCTGAATACTTAGATTGACCAGTATCAAGCTACTCTATCTGTTCTTCTCTGGATGCCCTGGCCAGGTATGCAGAGGAAGGATAGGCTAGAGAGAAACCCTAGAAATTTTAGGGTTATGAGATAAGAAATTAATGTAGGAGTAAGAGATTAAATAAATGATGTGATATAACTCTTACTTTATATTGCTTATTTGATTAAAGATCATTAGAAACACTCTTATATGCATGAATTTAGACTTTCAGTTTGTACAATAACTATGATTCTTTTATATTGTTGTGACATGAAGTGAATTGTTTAATGTTTGTTTTCTTAGTACTAAAGTAGACCCAAATTTAAGTTTAAATGAGTTTGCTCTGAGTGGATATTCATTCCACATGTTTAAGATTAATAGGGGTAGATTAATCTTGAGTAGCTCTTGGCTTCAGGACTACAGGTTCGGCCTGGTCCGGCTGGCAGGATGCGTTACTGGGATCTAATGACTCCTATTAACAGTAAAATAAGAACAGACTCTGGATGATTTAGACCGTAACATAGTGAGAATGTATATAAACTAGGATGTTTCAACTATGACAAGAAGTCTAAATGTTCTTTTGTCTTGAGAATTAGGGTTTGAGAAGCATAAACCCTAATCGACCCAAAATAGGGTTTTGATGATACATAAACATAAAATTTTGATAAGTAAAGTGTCTCAGTAAATGATTTTTGGTATTTTATGTGTAACTCTGATTTAGCTTAAATTTGAATATGATTTGGATATATAAAATTTAAACAACATTGGGAAATATCAGAATTTTTGAAGAATTTTCTTACTTGTTTATCGGCCGAGTTTCAAACTCGACCGATCACATTTCCAGATTTATATAGTGTGTGGTAATTGAATTTTATCTTTTAATTGGTATATCCAATTGATCTCAAATTTTAACTGTGCTTGAAAAACACAATTTTAGACACTCTGTTAAATTGGCGTAATTTTTGGATGACTTTTGACCTCTACAGTGAGGGTGTCGGTCGAGTTTGTAACTCGGCCGAATCTGCTGCAGACTGCAATATAGCAGTGCAATGTTTGATTTTTAGTTATTTATTGGTCTGAAACTTTATTAGGTATAACATATAAAATTTCCAGAATTTTTTAAGCTTCTGTTAGCCATTTAATAAACGAATTACATAAACTATTGTGAAAACTGAATTTTCAGCCAATATAATTAAAGTTGAGTGTTGGGTTAATATGCTATTGACCCAAGCAACTCAAATTGATCTATATGATCGACCACACCCGCGCACAATAATGCTATGTTACTGATATGGACCAAAACCCTAGAATGATTAAAGTTGTAGTAGTTTAAGGGATATCATTAGTGATGTAACCTTGAATACTAGTAACTTTGTAAAATAAGACCTTGAGATTTGATCTATGTAAAGTAAAACTGGCTTCGATAGTGATCTAGGGTTTTAAGGCAGTTAATCTGAACGGTACATGAACAACATGAAATGACTTAGAGAAAAGAGTAAAACATAAACTTGAAATGTAACAATAAGAGAGTAGCATAAAAAGCAGAGTATTATCCGATTATGATCTGAAGATAGTTGATGTAGTTCATGTTTTTAAGACATGGTGTCACTATCTTTATGATGTGACAATAGATTACCACCCTGGTAAAGAGAATGTGGTGGCTGATGTTTTCAGCAGAAAGTCAAGTTCAATAGCTAATGCATTCTCTACGACATGTTTCAATAGAGACCTGTTAGTAGAAATGTGGAAGTTGAACTTAGGCTTAGGGGTGACAACACAAAGTGATTTGATTGTACAAATGTAAGTTAAGCCTACTTCTTATGATCAAATCAAGGAACTACTATATGGTGATAGTGAGTTAAACCAGACCATGCATGACATGATAGGAGGAAAAGAGCCCAGAATTTAAGTTTTTAGATGATAAGGTGTTGTATTAGCATGACATGTTGTGTGTACCTCGAGATAGTGAATTGAAAGAAAAGATTCTTATGGAAGTGCATGTATTGATGTATGCTATACTTTCAGGAAACACTAAGATGTATATGAATCTCAAGTAGTTGAAAAGGATGGTCAGATATGCAGAAGGGTGCAGCTGAGTATGTGGTTAAAAGTAGAGTGTACTAATAGGTTAAGGTTGAACCCTAGAAAATCTACAGCTACCTTGTAATCTTTTCTATGTCTGAATGGGAATGGGAATTTATCACAATGGATTTTGTGGTAAGATTACCCAGGACACCTGTAGGTTGTGATTTGATATAAATGATTGTGGATAGACTAATTTAGTCTGCTCGCCTTCTTCATATCAAGTCAACCTTTGATGTCTCGAAACTTGACTAAGATATACATGGATGAAATAGTTAGGTTGCCTGGTAATCCAGTTTCAATCATATCATATTGAGTTTAGAAATACACAACTGATAATGGTACAGTTTGGGTATAAACCCAGGCAATACAAATTTGGTAAACCATTAGGTACATGATTTCAAGATAATAAGATAGCATTAAAATATGCAAATAAATCTAGTTGCATGCTTCATGTTATGTTAATATGTGTGACTTAACATTTACATGAATTGACACGTTTCTCTGAGACATTATTAGAAATTCTCAAGTACTGTTAAATATTTGTGTTATGATATGTAAATAACTCTTAATTGAGTTATGTGATGCATAAACTAGGAATTTGGTTAATATGCACATTCTTCGAGAAATTTTAGATAATTGAAAAATAGTACAGATGGTTTCTTATAGGTGAAGTAAATTATTCTTATTGGTGTAATAAGATGTTCAATTACATGAATTCAGTATGTATGTGCCGAAATTGATTTGAGTTTGGGATATTTATGAATTTTTAATCTTCCTACATGCATGATATAAAGATTACTCAGTAATTACAAAGATTTTGAATATACTGCTCTGCCAGTTCTAAAATGATACCGTATTGTGATTTGAACTACAATCAAACAGATGAGATAACGGAAACCCTAAGAGTAGGGTGTTGTCATGTGATTAGTGAATGAGATAACCCTAAGAGTAGGGTGTTGTCATGTGATGAATGAATAAGGTAAATGAAACCCTAAGGATAGGGTGTACGATGAATCAAGTATTTTGATGTCAATTTTCATTATGAGATGTGATGATGTTCAACAATTCAATTGCATGATTTTATTTTAGTACCAAATTGACATGCATTCTGTTTATTTAAGAATTTTAAGTTTGTCTGCATGAATAGTATGATAATTGCTCAGTAATTACCATAATTTGAGTTACTGTTGTAACAGTTCTAGAAAGACAATGTATTGTCGTTTGATCTGGAATCAGATCAGATGTGTCCTATGTTGAGGGACCAATACAGATAGTTGATCAGTGAATTAAGAAACTCAAGAGTTGAGAAATACCGTTAGTAGAAATTCTGTGGAGAAATCTTAACCTAGAGGAAGCCACGTGGGAACACGAGTCAGAAATGAGTGACAAGTTTCCTTTCTCTTTTAGGAACTTCGGGACGAAATTCTTTTAAGGGGAAAAGGTTGTTATGACCCACTCCATGATTAACTAGTAAATACCTTGATTAGTGCTAAGAATCTTGTTAAACATCATGGTTAATCAAAATAAGCTACGTCATGAATCAATAGTTGATTTTGAATCATCTGAGGTAATTAATGATGATTGTAGTGTTGATCATTAAGTTAAATAAGTGTTTATGAAGCGATTAGTATTTTGATTAGTTGAAACACGCTAATTAGCATGTTTTCTCGCTTCAAGGTTGTAGTGGCTTTCGTGCTTGAAAGTGTGCAACAGAAATCACCTTAATTGGACTTTCGAGGCGGGAGTTATGGTATTTTTAAGAAGTCCTGGACTTGGATGCAATTTTACCAGTAATCGATTTGCTTAAATGAGTCGGTTGATTTTTCTTTTCCTGTAACCTTTCATCTTCACGCGAGCAATGAAACAGGGAACCGCTAGGCGGCGCCCGAGCGACAGAGAGAGTGAGAGATCAGGGGCGATCTCGAGCCCCAAAGCTCCATCCAACAGCGCCACCTTCTCTACCCTTCTCCTCCCTTCTTCTTCTTCCTCCCTTCCCCTTCCTCTTCCTGCCAGCAGATCGCCCAAACTGCTTGGGCAGCCGGTGGCCATGCTACAACGTAGCAGCTGCACGGCTCCATCCAGGAGCCCTAGGGCATGAGGTAGCACCAAAGAACTTCACCCGACTTCGGCTTGAGGTTCAAATAAGAAACCATGGTGCCCCGACCAGTTGAGCGCGACCAGCAGTAGCTATGCCCTAATCAGCTAGGGGCGGCGCCCCCTCTTGCTGCTACGGCCAGTAGTTTTAGTCACGGCCAGGGGCCGTTTGGGCGTGAGGAGTAGCGCCAAGAAGCCCTCGACCTTGGCTATGAGGCCCTAGCCCGAATCCATAGCCCTAGCTTCGATTCAGTTACTAGTCGAGCTCCTTCCTCCACCTGTGCGTGAGCAAAGCACCTGCTGTTTGCAGCACGTCTGAACCATGATCGGTTGGGCATGAAGGACAATGCCAAATCAACCACTTTGGGTTCGTCCTCGAGGTTCTGGTGAGATTCTGTAGATGAAGCCTAAGACTTAGCTTTAAAATCGAGCTATATGTAGATTTTCTTTTGGGTAATGAAGCTAGTTACCATTTTATTGCAGTTCAGTGTCTTGGTCGACCGAATTAGGTATGATTCGGCCAAGTTTCCATTATAAGGAAATCAAACAGGGATTCGATCGGCCAAGATTGTAGACTGATCGGCCGAGTTTCCAGCTGATCGGCCGAGTTCCCAAATTGGTCGGCCGAGTTTCAGTACGGTGAGTAGTAGTTCATTCAGAAATCATTATTTAACTCAATTTAAATGCTTAATTGCTTCTGTATCAGTTAGTATAACTTTTAAACAGTGTAATACATACAATAGAGTATGTTAGATTCATTGGAACTTGAAATACTTGATATGCTTAATGAAAATAATGAAATTTCCTGTATTATAGTTGCAATGTATTTGATGATTTAAAGATAGATGTTTAGCATCGAAACTGGATAAATGATACTGAATCATGTTTAAGAATGACAAAGGATATATATATACTTCATGTGATATTTAGATTGTGCAATAAGTATGGAATGCAATTTTCCTGTTTAATTGGTTATATGTTAATCAGTTAATAGACTTAGGTGCCCTAACACCGTAGAACCCCTTTGACAGATCTGCTTCTTAGGGGAAACTCGTGTTGCAACATCATCTGTTCTTGTGTCACGGACACACGAGGAAAGAGAGGCAGTGTCCAACAACAATCGTGCTTGTGCCACGATGGCACTGGAGGAAAAAAATGGGGGTTATCCAACATCATTCGTGCTTGTGTCACGAAGGTAACCCGGTGAGACTCTCCGCCTGTGTACTCAGGTTAGAGGAGGAGTCTAGAGCACTCATAGTAGTGCCTTGAGACCGTAGAGCCTATGAGTCAGGCCGGAGAGCCTGGGGTCCTGTGGCAGAGCAGGGCTGGCGTCAGACTTAGCATTTCCCGGGTGTGTCGCTAAGTCTTGTACGGTGGGATCGTAGTTCGCTACAGATATTTATATGCAGGGTACACTGCATATGATTAGGGCATAATAATATAAATATGTAATCATATAGGATCACAGTAAATTTAAGTATTCGAACTTGTGTGCTATTTCTTTATATCTGATTATCTGTTCAAATTATGTGCTATTGCATGGAAATATGATTATATTCTGCAAATCTGTTAAGTTATTAGAACTGCCCTGCTTAGTTCTGCATTTATGTTTAACTTCAATTTATAAACCTGATGAGTTGTTTAGTGATAGCTAAGTGAAATGCTATTCACTGAGCGAGTAGGTTCATACCTCTACTCAAAACATTTTCAGGTCATCATCAGCTGCAGGAAATCTGGAGGATCCTTTCATCCTAACGCTTAGTTTTTAGAAGGTATATGTAGTTAGTAGTTAGAGGTCTCTTAGTCCTTTCCCCTCGATCTTTGGGACAAGGTGTGAGTGAGAGAGAGAATGTGTATAAATATGTAAATTAACTGTTATGCTTTATTTTATGTCGAATAATGTAATATGCTGCAGACTCTATTTAAATTGCTAGTCAGTTTAATAAAGATGCTTCTACAGTTTGTTTAGTTTCATTTTACAGCATAAATCAGATTACCCTATTAATGTCTTTAAAATGTTTTAAAAAAGTGAAGAGTGGTTTTCTTAAGTGTAAATCCCATCCTGTCGCGTCCTAATCTTGTGGTTTGTGGTTAATGTGAGATCGGGGCGTGACAGGCTCAGTGGCTGAACCGACCGATTCAGCAATGAACCGATCAGTTCAGGTTGCGAGATGGTTGCTTTTTGTGGAAAATCCCGAACCCTTCTACTCCTGCTTTTAGTCCCGCATTGCCCGGGATGGAGAACCCCGTCCCATGACTCTCCTATATATATAGGGGTACTTGGGGGCTTCTCACGACACAGCTCAGTGCAACCAGTTGCTCTGCAAGTTGTCGTTCTCTCTGGTTTTGGTAACCGTGAGAGAGCCCGAGCAAGTGCTTCCCGTAAAAGGGAGGTGCAGCATGGGAAGGACAACTGCGGTTGCAACAGGAGGCAGGAGAGCGTGTTGGCGACTAGTATGTCAACAGGAGGGTGCGACTCCTTCCACTTCCTTGTGGGACAAGGAGTGTGGAGTTCCAGGTGGTCCGTGTGGACTACTACAGAGGTGGGAGGACACTGCCGCTTAGGAGGACAACTGTCATCCGACAGTCCGGTTCGAATAGGAGTCGTCAGTCCCGGTGCGACCAGGAGCTGCACAGACGCCGTCGAAGTCCGGAGTTGAAGACCGTGCATTGCGCGAGGTATTGTCGCCGAGCAAGCCTCGGGACAAGGTATGATTCCGCAAACCATCCTTTCCTATTATATAGACGTTGACGCGTTTCCTCGGTATGGGTTTGGGGAGAAATTTTTTTGTTTCCGCTGCCTTCTCTGTCTCCCCTATAACCCTACAGTGGTATCAGAGCCAGGTCAACTGCTCTATATTTTAGGAATATCGATATGATCGATTTTGGTTTGTCGCCTTTATTTATTGCATGTGGTGCGAATAATATTGGCTTTATGTATGTCCAATCCTAAATCCACAAATCCCAAATTACATATATGATATGTATTATTAATACACTCGATACGCATCGCCCTTAAACGAGTTTTGTGGTGGATGTGTGTAGCATGATTATGGCCTATAAACCCCTATCTGTGATTGGTTGTGTGTGGTTGCTTGCATCTCGGTCTGCGCACCGATCTTCCCTCTCCTATTCCTGATGTAACTTGAAATAATTCGAGATTCTTTCCTACCTTTGCTCCCCCCCGAATGTAACTCGGGGTTTCCTTTTTAAAAGCAATGTAATAAATAGAATAGGATTTTATTTCCTGTTATGTCAAAGACCGGCGGACATCAAGACAACTGCACAAACGGTCAGTTCAAGGAGTGAACCGATCAGTTGATGACCGGTTCGAGGAATGAGATGACCAGGTGGCAGACATGAAGAGATGCACGACGTCCAGGTGAACCGATCGATTGGAGGAGCCAACCGATCGGCTGGTGGCACCCAGACGACCGGCTGGAGAGTACAGATCATTCATGTGATGAGTTGATCAACTCGGAAGGCAAGGCACAGATGTTCATCTTGTACAGGTTGCATGTGATGTTGACCTAGATGACCGTGATTCCTCTTGGCTCGAGGAATCACGATGGCCATAGTCATCGCTTTTTATCGTTTGTCCATGTTTTCTGTGGGATATAGCATGTATATGATACATACTATGTATTGTGGTGATTGGATATGTATATGTATATAAAACCAAATCCCTCATTAAAATATTAAGTTTTAGATGCCTTCCAAATGCGACACACGTGAAAAGCTTGATCGACCAAGTGTGGGCACGCCCAAGCGTGGTGCACCGTCTATCTCTTGGAAGCGTGAAGGATGAATGTGTGGGTCTGCCCTAGCAGGGTGCATGTTCATCGTGTTTGCTTTGGGTCGGACTTAACAAGGTGACCTAGATAGGATCTAGCGCCTTGAGGCATGGAGATGATCATTGCAAAGAGTTGTATATGACGTCTTATCAAGAGTTGCATATGATGCAATTGGCAAAAGTTGCCTACCTGAGAGATCTATGTTGTGGGTGACAGCCCTAGCTGGTCCATGGCTTAGAGGATTTCAGGATCTTGCCCACTAGAAGGTTGTACGCTGCAATCTTCCGAATTGATGGTGAGGGCTATCAATTTGAAGTAAAATAGTGGGAGCGATAATTAATTAAAGGCCTAATTATATCGTCAAATTTTCAAATCAATCAAATAAGTCAAAAATGAGTTTTGGACTAAAATTGCATATTTTCCTTTTGTAGTTCAAATGGCAAAAAACAACAACAACTTTTCTTTAAGATCGGTCCTTGACAAGGACAAGCTAAATGGGACGAACTTCCACGACTGGTATCGGACATTGAGAATTGTTCTCACTCAAGAGTGTAAGCTCTATGTCCTGGATACTCCAATTCCAGAGGAACCCGCTCCTAATGCACCAAAGACAGAAAGGGATGCTTACAAGAAGCATTCTGATGATGCCATTGATGTGAAGTGCTTGATGCTATGTTCAATGAACCATGAGTTGCAGAGGCAACATGAGAACATGGGTGTCATAGAGATGATTCAGCATCTCAGGAACATGTATGAAGATCAGGCACGGCAAGAGAGGTACAATGTTTCTAGGGTGCTGTTCAAGTGTGTCATGATAGAAGGAGATCTAGTTGGTCCTCACACACTCAAGATGATTGGGTATGTGGAGAACCTGCAGAGACTGGGATTTCCACTGAGCCAAGAGTTGGCTACTGACGTGATACTGCAATTGTTGCCAGAATCTTACAATTAGTTTGTGATGAACTACAACATGAACAACTTTGATAGGCCACTGTCAGAGTTGTTGGGCATGTTGAGGACAACCGAGTTATAGATGAAGAAGGACAAGCCTAAGTCCGTGATGGTGATCACGAGCAAGAAAGGAAAGTCCAAGCGCAAGGGCAAGGGCAAAGCTAAGAAAGGTTCTGAAGCTAGCCAGGAGTCCAAGCCATCTTCAGCTCTCAAGGCCAAGGGAGGCGTGACCAAGAAAGGAAATTGCCACCATTGTCAAAAGCCAGGACATTGGAAAAGGAATTGTCCTCTCTACCTGGAAGAACAAAAGAAGAAGGAGGCGACTGAAGCTTCTACTTAAAGGTGTCATGAAAGTAAACTTGTAACACTTTTGAGATATATGATATCAAAATGTAAAGTGTAAAGCATTCTTATTTGGGGCAAGTGTTGCCTTCATAGATAGGAGTACTTTAGTTTATTTTCAGCCAATAAGGCATGTAATACAGTTATGAACTGCTATTTCATATTTGCCAATAGATAGAAACACTTTATTTTTGCATATTGTATGACAATGATGGCAATGAATAAAGTTGTGTTTTCAATCTTAAAGATGTGATCTTTGTGGCAATGCCTTATTTATCTTGTGATATTTGATATGCATAAGATAAGACGATACCTAAAGTTATTGATAACTCAAACAATCAAATTAGCATCAATCATGAGAAATTCATTTCTAGTGTCCATATGATGGATAAATCTAGACTCTTTTGGTTAGAGAACCAGTAAGAGACATGAATATCTTGGACGTGATTAATAAATCTTCACTAATGGTAGTGGGAGAATGATTATCCTATTAGGTATAATACATGTGATGTATTTACATACTTATTGGAAAAAATGCTAATACTTCAAATGGTATTTAGAGAAATACCAATATGAATATCTTGAAGTGTTCAAGATTATCATAGATGAAGTACAAATTTGGTAAAGTGTTAATTTTTGATGAGATCAATGAATGAAATACTTGAACCAAATGTTTGAGATCCTTATGAGTGATTATGTTAGTGTATCATAGTGAACTCATGATTAAGGCATGGTGATGTCTGAATTAAGAAGGAATCATACTCTAAGGAGTTAGAGAATGATTATCAAATAACTGAATTCTTCTTAATAAATGAATACCCCACACTAATAAAAGAAATTAAGAATCACAAGGGTTGTGAGTTCTTATATCTTTAACAGATACACCTCAATTATCTATGTGATGAGTTGTTCATATGATGAGTCAACTATCCAGATGAATATGAGGAATCATATTTTGAGTTATGGTATAAAACCATTACATCCTAAATGACATCCATGTGAGACATAAGGTATGACCTTGATGGTAGCATTCATTGGATCATGTCCATAAGTGCAAATAAGTCTTAAGTGTTAAGACACATGGATAACATTTTGAGAAGGATGATGCTTGTTAATTGCAACTTAATGACTAATACGTTTGGCATATGGATACTAAAACCGCATTCCTATGAGGAATAAAACAAGGATGTGTACGTGACACAACCTATAAGGTTTATGAATTCACTAGTGCAAATGAAGTCTATAAGTTACAATGGACTAATCAATGTGATTGATTGAGTACAAGAAACTCAAAATTGGATCTTTACTTTGATGATATAGTCAAAGGGTTTGACTGATATGTCAAAGATAAAGAAGGATCTGTGATTTAGTGGGAGTGTGTTCACATTCCACATATTGATGTGAAATGGAAATGTTCTAAAATGGAAATCCAAAAGTGGAAATTATCTTTAAGGAAGATAGAGATGTTTTCTATGTGATAGGAATAGAGATCTATAGAGATAGTTCTCGAAAACCTCTTGACCTGAAAAGAGAGAGCATACATTGGCAATCTGTACTGAAGTGTTCAGTATGCACAGATTCAGTGGGAGAAAACTTGTTCATGTTACATGAAGTTAGTATCCCAAGGCCAAGTGTCCAATTCTTATGAAGAATGGGAACACTAAGAATAGATATGGATCTATCATGTATGTAATCATCCCATTATCTTGCATGTATGACATGGCAAGAATAAAATGCATTCATCATCTTGTATGTAGGACATGGCAATATGATGTGCTCATCCTGATAACTCGTATGTGGGACATGACGAGTGGATGTTTGTCTGCTTCCAGTAAGGGTTACTGGAATACCATGAGAACTTGATAAGTGCTTGTGAAGTGCTAGTTCTATGGAGATAAGGAAGAGTTCGATGTAAAGAGTTACATTGATGCGAACTTCCGAAAAGACAGAGAATTAATCGCAAGATATACATAAGATGTATAAAAGTGAAAGTTTGTTGATAATTGGAAGTGTTCCAATAAAACCATTTTAAAAGGGAAATGCTGAGTATCTGTGTGTTAGAGAACAGCAGTGGATACTATATGGATCTGAAGGTTCATGAGATGAACTTATATTCCACTCATTGATGACAAGTCTGGAATCCTTGATCATGCAATGTGGCTAAAGGTTAGCAAAGGAATACTAGATCGCATATTACGACAACTCCATCTCATACGTGTGACGTACAATGAAGAGATGAGAGACATGCAATTTATACTGACTTTGGCAAGGTGTTGTCATTACTCACTATGTTCGCACTAAGAGCACAATAACATGTGGGACATGTTTGAAGATCACTATGAATATGATTCAAGAGTGATTGGCTCGCAGTGCAAGTGGGAGTCTGTTGGTATGTATGCCCTGAGAGCCAATCATGGGATGATTGGTGGGATAAATTAAGATTGATTTGATAAACATCAAAGGCAAGCTTCCAATTCTTTCTGGTTCAGTCATATGAGATAGTGATAGAACAGATTGAATGTCTAGAGAATGACAATACTCAATGACGTATGCCTTCAGGTTCATGACCTGAATGATGAGATCATACGGATGTTAAGAGTTTGTACATTCTTGTTATGTCCCTAGTCGGATGTCATTGTGGAAGGTAGATAGACAACAATGACACACAAGACTAGATTGTGGTGTTGGTTGATGACAGAATCTCATTAATCATGATATAGAGATATCAAACCAAACACATAGGTACTTGTTAGAGAACAAGGTACCGAACAGACCCACCGTGAGTTTGACACATGGAACTATGAGATGGTAGTCACAGTCAGTACTCACAGTGATGGTGGTGAGTGTGATTCTTAGACCTGAAATCACTGCACTCAACACATGTCGTTGGGCACACTTTGACATCATCAAACGTAGTCCTGAAACATGGGTTGTTATAAAGGTGATGATTGGGTGGCTTTGACACATGGGGCTTTTGAGCGGTGAGTGATAGATATGGGATTTGTCCCTCCTGAGGGAGTTTGATATCCATGGCCACTTGATGAGTAGGATTGAGAAAGGCGTGCACACATGTGTGAATCAGGATGTGATACTGATGTCATACATATCTCTTCCAATCTACTCTGAGATCAAGGAAGTGAATGAACGTTGACAGGATGACTGTTCCATGCCTCGAGTTCATTCGGGATATCAGTGGCAAAGGAATTATACATTCGCTGTAACACCATTCACGGATTGTAGGATGAAAGTTGTTCTCCAACTTTCTACTTTCACTTGGGTAGCACTGATGTGTGACTAGGCACTGCTCTTTGCTTGTGAAGTCATAAGTGTTATGGACTTTCACTGCCAACGTGAAATGGACCTGCAGGGTCACACACATAGGATTTAACCTGGAAGAGGAGTTTTGTCCACAAGCAATGTTTGGATTGATTACTAAAGGAGTTTAGTAGTTCAATTAAATACTCAATCAATCGATGGCTCAATATCGTATGGTTCAAGGTGTTGGACGCATTGATTGGAGTATCGGATTGATTGAAATCTCATTTGACTGATTCTGCACAATCTGCACTCCCAACCGGTCAGTTCATGTGATGAACCGGTCGGCTGAGGTTGCTGAACCGGTCGGTTCAATTGTTGAACCGATCGGCTCATGCACAGGGTGAAACGACCGGTTCAAGTGTTGAACCGATCGGTTCAAGTGTTGAACCGATCGGTTCAAGTGTTGAACTGATCGGTTCAACTGGTGCAATTGAGCAACTTGGGAAAGTAGGATTGGTGAGAATTTTCCTTTCGTTTCAATTTCTAATTTGATTGGAAATAGGATTTCCAATTTGATTGGAAATAGTATTGGTATTTCGATACCAATTGGGAAAGAAACAAGGAAAGTCTTTTCGAGCCGGATTAGGACCATGAACCGATCGGTTCAGGGCACCAACCGATCGGTTGGAGTGCCCCAAACGGTCGGCTCATGTCCAACCGACCGGCTCAGTGGCTGAACCGACCGGTTCAGCAGTGAACCGATCAGTTCAGGTTGCGAGATGGTTGCTTTTTGTGGAAAATCCCGAACCCTTCTACTCCTTCTTTTAGTCCCGCATTGCCCGGGATGGAGAACCCTGTCCCATGACTCTCCTATATATATAGGGGTACTTGGGGGCTTCTCACAACACAGCTCAGTGCAACCAGTTGCTCTGCAAGTTGTCGTTCTCTCTGGTTTTGGTAACCGTGAGAGAGCCTGAGCAAGTTCTTCCTGCAAAAGGGAGGTGCAACAAGGGAAGGACAACCGCGGTTGCAATAGGAGACATGAGAGCGTGTTGGTGACTAGTACGTCAACATGAGGGTGTGACTCCTTCCACTTCCTTGTGGGACAAGGAGTGTGGAGTTCCAGGTGGTCCGTGTGGACTACTACAGAGGCGGGAGGACACTGCCGCTTAGGAGGACAACTGTCATCCGACAGTCCGGTTCGAGTAGGAGTCGTCAGTCCCGGTGCGACCAGGAGCTGCACAGATGCCGTCGAAGTCTGGAGTTGAAGACCGTGCATTGCGCGAGGTATTGTCGCCGAGCAAGCCTCGGGACAAGGTATGATTCCGCAAACCATCCTTTCCTATTATATAGACGTTGACGCGTTTCCTCGGTATGGGTTTGGGGAGAATTTTTTTTGTTTCCGCTGCCTTCTTTGTCTCCCCTATAACCCTACACCAACCCCAGACCATATCCTGCAAGATGAAACTCAGCAAGATCATCATCAACCTCAAGCACAAGGGCAACCAACCCTAGATTGATCAAGAAGATCGACTCACCTCTCAACAACCAAGAGAGAGGGATTTTGCACAACCTCCATCACAACTCAGGCAACCACAAAAATCAACCTCATAGTAGATCTACATCTACCACAAAGCTCACCTCTCGAATCCATGGTGAGAGGAGGGTGTTGCTCAAGCAACTAGAACACAAGCTCACCTCTCAACTTAAACGAGAGAGGGGTGTTTCTCATATCACTAGAGATCAAGCTCACTTCTCTAGACCAAGGAGGGAAAGGAGTGTTGCTCAACAAGGAAACCCTAAGACATAGTTTGGCCAACTAGGGTACAAATAAGCAAGAAACTTAACTAACAACATACATGATTGATATGATCATAAGAAAATATACAAGAACATAGAAGAAGGTAATATGATTAGGGTTAGGAGTTATATAACCTGCCTTAAGCAAGCTCCAAGCTCCTAGCTCCAACCACACCTTCGGCCACCACAAGAGGAAGAAGAAGAATCCAAGATAAGGATCGGCCACCAAGCTTGCAAAGGAAGAGGTGTCGTGCAACCAAAGGGAGAGGGGAACTAAGGAACTAAAGGGGTCCTTAGAAAGAGAAAGGGAACACATATATAGGAGAGGATGGAGGAGAAACCAAGGTAAGACAAGGCAAGCTGTCGCCCACCTAGGGACACTTGTCCATTTGCAATGCCACCACTCTAACTTGCCTTAAATACATGTCCAAGGCCATTGCCACATGCAAGCATCAAGCACCAAGCGTCCACTAGTGGTGACACAAACGAGGTCAAAGAGGTCAAAGGGGTCCATGGGTGACACACCCCAACTCCATGCCCGACACACTCCCTCGGCAACACACCCAGGCCAATACAAGGCACTCCTTCCCGACACAAGATCCAACAAAGCAAGAGCAAGGTTCAAGAAAGGCATCTCAAGGCCCAACAAGCTCATCCAAGCCCAAAGCAACTCAAGCAACGAGCCCAACCTTTCTTCTCAACACTAGAGGAAGCAAGGAGAGAGAGGAACACTTCTCAGGGTGACAAACTTGCTCAACAACCCTAGACTTGGGTTAATTGCAAGTAGCACCTCTAGCTCTCAACAAAGCACAAACAAACCCTAATCACCACTAAAGGTGATTAGCAAGCAACTAAGCACTAGGGTTAAGCAAAGCAAATAGGATAAACCCTAAACAGAGGGGAGGGTCCTTACAACAACATCGCCTTCATCACTAGAGGCACTGGTAAAACCATTAGAGCCATCATCAGAAGCATCACCAACATCCTCATCAGCCTCCTCGTCAGCAGTAGCCTCCTCATCAGTAAGAGAACCAAAACCTTGACTAGGCCCATGTGTATTCTTCTCATCCCAAGACGTACCAAGAGCATGGGGCTCATTGGCTTGTGGTAAGGAAAGGAGCATAACTATCTTGACTAGCAAGTACAGTGGCCAAGGGGCCAGCTATCAGAGGCAACACACTAGGGGTAGATCCACGAACAGCAGAGGGTGTAGCAGTGGAAGATGCAGGTGAAGGGGCAAGTTAAAAGTGATCATATGCATAGGATGCATAATCACCTCATGGGTAGGGCTCGTAGGTAGGGTAAGGGTGTGCACATGACATGTTCATGTTTGACATGATGGAACATAGGTCATGATACATGTGCTCCTAAACCTGAAGGTTGTATGCCTGTTGATGCATAGTCCATAAGGGTTTCATTATATACATGGAACGAGGCACATGCAGGTCAAGTAGGCTGAGGTGGTGTAGGTGCTCAAGTAGAGGAACTAGGTGTGGTGGAGGATAGGATAGGAGCGGACTTCTAGAGATTGGTCTCACTGATGCAAACTCCTTTCCAGATAGGTTTGTAGTGAAGGTCATGGAAAAGAGATTTGCCGATGTCAAGCTGGAATAGACCACAAATCAGGTTAATTAGGGTGGGTGCCACGAGTGTTATTACCTGAGTCAAAGATGGTCATATGATGGAGAGCATATCTCGCCCACTTGACTTAGATATTCTTCAAGAGACAATACATGGTTACTACAATGTTGTCTGCAATCTCAGTCTAATTCTTCTTTGGGTGAATATTATAGTTAACGACTAGGGCGAGGATGTGTCTCTTGAGATCCAAGGTAGAGGAGGGTAGGGTGCACTTCTTCCTATATGGGAATTGAGGCTTCTTCAAGAACTTATGAATATTAGGGAGAGTAATATCATATTGCTTGTAGAAGGCCTCAGGCTCAACTAGGTCAAAATACTCTGGATAGTCTGTACGCCAGGTGTTAGTCACTTCAATACCCAAAAAGAAAATATTCAGGGTATCCTCAGAGACTTGGAATTTATTCTCGGCTATCATAGATGTGAGGACTACTTGAGTATCAGGCATGGGTATGAGGGTGTCATAATTTTAGTACAAATTTGCGTAGAATTCATGAACTGCTTTGGTGCTTGTGATGGATTATTATAGCATGTACATTCAACACCCAAGGCTCAGAGATTGTAGGCGTAAAGAAACTCTGCTACTTGATCTTTGACCTCTTATCTTCACGGTCTTGGCTCAAATAGGGCACTAAAAGGAAAAGGATTCCTAGGAAGGAGCTCCTTGTACCTATTTAGAGCCCTATTTGAGACGAAGAAAGTGTCATCAAAGGGAATCAAGCACAAGATGGACGAAGATGAAGGTGCATTAGCTGGTGCGGCCCTCTTCCTCCTATTGGATTCCATGAAGATGAAAGGAGAGGAAGGAGAGAGAAAAAAGCTAAAGAACCACCACCAAAACTTATCCACATACCTAGGTTAGATAGGAATAAGGTCAAGGGAGGTCGATCTAGATCAAACTAGGGCTAGGGAGAGGAAGGTCGGGGCTAGGGTTGAGAGCTTGAGGGAGCTAGAGGTTGGATTAGTCGACTTTTCTCTAGTTGAGAGGGAGATTAGTCAGCCGAACCTATCTTAAGTTTGCTCCAGCCCGGCCATCAGTCGAGTTCTATGACTCGAAAACTCGACTGATAGGCTCTTTAAAAAAGCTCTCAACCTCTTATCGATCGAGTTGTCAACTCGACCGATGTTCAACCTGACCGAAACTTAGAAATCCTAATTTTTAACCATTAAAGTGCTAATAAAATTTATTTTTTATGGTCATTATACATTTTAAACATACTTAGGCACATATCGTTCATCATTAGGTACTATTTTATAATAAAACAAGTGCTTGCAAAAAAGACCAAAATAAGAGAAAAACAAGGCAATAGAACATGAAAAACTGATTTTTAGCATATTAACAAGCAATGGTGATCAAAACATAGGCAAAACATATAGGATAGATGACAACTAGATAGAAGGCATATCAGATTCATTCAAAGCAGTTATGAGCAGTTTAGATCTCATAAAATTAAATTGCTTTCTAACTAGAGGTTTAGTGAAAATGTTTGCCAACTAATTTTTTGTGTCGACATGCATGATATAGATATCCTTTTTGGCAATGTGATCACAAAGAAAATGATGGTGAACCTCTATACGCTTAGCTCTACTATGCATGATAGGATTATATGACAAGTTAATTGCACTAATATTATCACAATAGATAGGAGAAGCATCAAAATGGATGTTAAAGTCTTGGAGCATTTTCTTCATCCATAGGACCTGGGGAAACAACTATCGGTTGCAATCTATTCATCCTTGGTAGTTGAGCCATTGTGCTCTGTTTCTTAGAGAATCAAGACACCAAGCATGGTCCTAGGAGAAAGAAAGTGCCACTTGTAAACTTTCTATCAATCAAGCACCCTGCATAATTGTTAGTTGTTTACACTAACGAGTTTCAATCATAAGAATGATCTTTTACTCAACTAGCTATATCCCGCAAGTATACGAGAGTAGTTGTAGTCGAGGTCGAACACAAGGAGCGTTGGTTAGTTAGGCGCAAGAGTTATGATTTTCAATAATGTAGATCGTTGTACACAAGATGATTGGATTAGAACAACTAAATTATAGATTTAAAACAAAACAATAATTATCACTTAAGAAAGGTTAAGATGCAGATTTGGAAGGATCTTAGACTTGGGATTTCACTATCACATCATAGCTTATGTTAAAATATGAATTTAAACATGTTAATTCACTTACAAAGGAGGTTTGTAGTCATCACTCACCTCCCGATGAAGTAATGATGATCCTAACTCCATACATCACTCTCGTGCATGTATTTCATTTTGAATCACAAACCTTGCTCCTCAACTTAATCCGAGCCACTCTCGCGGTCAAGGACAAGTTGCCAAAAGAGTAACACCATACTCTCAAACACATCTTCTCAGATTATGAAAGAAAGCATAAAACATGCAAGTATGATGGCCAATCACACAAACAAGCATTTCAGATCTGAAACAACTCTTGGAACATGCAAGAAACTAACATTTAGTACGAAATTCATATGTTCATACAAGCTATGACATGGGAGTTACTCTCTCATGTCCAAGATTCGGATTCTACTCGTCCATGATCATGTATTGCAGAAATGTTATAGAATTTTCAGAGTTTAACATGGTTTAGATAAGGAAAATCTAGGAGAACTGAAAGTGTAACCCAAGAGAAGTAGAATTCTGTCTTGGGGATGAAATTCCACTCCTAAAGCTGCTCCAAAACGGACTGGCTCCTCTCCCGAGAAGCTGTACGAAGTTGGGGAAGCTTGACTGCACCTTGGAGAAGACAATGGAGAAGAAGAGAAGAAGAAATGGTCTCCTTTCCCAAGAAACCACCCTTGATCTCCTCAAAATCTCCCTCCTCTGCTTTAGGCTTGCTCTGGGATGAGGGAACTAACACAAATGACCAAGCATAACTGCCCATTAAGTTCCCACTTCGTTTTAGACAAAAACTCGTATTTTTCAAAATGCTGAAACTTCCAGGTGCACGGCGTGCACCCAAAGTGCACGCCGTGAAACTTTCCAGAAACTTTCAATTTGCTCATCGTACCCAGGTGCACGGCGTGCACTTTTAGTGCACGGCGTGCACTTTTAGTGCACGGCGTGCACCTCACTGTTCTGGGCTGTTGTGTATTCTGCTCATAACTTTCAGTGTGTAGGTCCGATTTACATGCCGTAAAAAGTGGTATTTGCGCAATTTCGAACCCCAAAACATGTAGATACTTGAGGAGTGATCCAATAAGAGATAATATTATATATTCCTCATCATTTCATTGCAAAATATAGTACCTACAATCCAAACCATGAGACAAGTAAGAATAGCTAAAAATATAGAATCTAGCATGAATGAGAGTGATAATTGAGTTAAAACAACATGGATATGCAACCAAACATGATCCAAAAGATGATATGATTTATGCACATCAAATCCCCCTAATCTTAAACCATTGCTTGTCCTCAAGAAAAAAGAGCATAGACACATAAATGAAGAATTGTCAAGTTCATGAATAGATCAAATGAAATGAAAGATGTGTATAAGACCAAGCCAACCGTGATCAACATGTTTATACTCATAGCCATCAATTCAACTTAAACACCCAAGAAAGAGATTAGTTCAGAAGGGACGGTCACAATTAAATGAATCAATCAATTAAACAACACTAAGTAGAAATTGGATGACCAAGCCAAGCAATTAGTGGATGTGCAACTCAAACTCTCAACTATTAAGGATACAAATGATGAAATCTTAGTTAAAATTGACAATTTTTGGTTGTACTCTCCTTCTTTCCCAAAAATGACATGATAATGGATTATGGGTTCCGACACTCGACTGATAATGTAGGCTTATGCACACGTGGAATATCGGTTGGGGTATTTTACCTTCTTTTAAGACATACCACCTAACCATCGTGGCCAGATCGGACTTACACTAGGCTAGCATGATATGTGGGCAGTTTATCCATCTTTTATGGGGTATAAAGATGAGATAAGCCAAAAGAAATTTTAATTTTTTTCCAAAACATAGGAGAGTCAACTAAATTGCAACGTTAGCTAGATTTCATTCATATGTTTTTTTTCATTGAAAGAGTGGTTGAAAATGCACTAAGAGGTTGACAAGGGCATCCCATACTCCAAATGATGTTGTAAAGTTGATTTACTCACAAAAATTGAAACCATTACATGTTTTAAGCAATCAAGGATGTAATAGATGAATGTTCAGGCTAGAATCATAAACCAGAGTTAAGCACATGTTGATGGCCAAAAGGTTTCATTTGATTAATGCATGCCTTTTACAATTTCTCCAAATGGTATTTCTCATCAAAAGAGGACAATCAGTTAAGCATAGGAGTTCTATCCACATATAAAAGATAAACCTCATATCATACTAGATTTTCCACAAGAAGAGCATAATTGAAAATAAAAGACTGAAATGTGAACACAAAACAAAAGCAAATGACAAGAAGCAAATAACATGAAAGGAAAAAGATAAAATAACTAGGTTACCATTCGGTTGCTCCCCCCTAAGCTTGAAATCTACAGTGTCCTCACTGCATAAATCAAACTAAAAAGGTTGCAACCGGGTACCTCATCATGGTGGAAACATCAAAGTACATGGAGGACCGGTGCTCTGATTTACAGCTGGAAATTGTTGTGCTAAAGATTGATGCCTCCTTGAAAATATGTCCTTGATTTGGGGCAAGAAAAAGCACATATGAGATGCAGCAAGAATAGTCTTTTGTATGCCAATACTATTTATCTTTTCATTATCCTTTGAAGCATCATCAAAATATGAGTTGGGAAGAGTGTTCTCATTATAAAGCAATGTGTCATCTAGAATGTGAGGAGGAAGGACATGTGGATTGCTTGAAGAATCAACATGTAGAACATGTGTTGTAGCTTTCTCCCCTTCAGTTGAAACTTCATAATCGTCATGGGTATCAACATCATCATACTTTGAAAAATATACCTCTATAATAACTCCATTCTTCAATGTCACCGGCCTGAAATATGTAGGATTCATCTCCGGTGGACTAGGCAAGAAAGGTGGAAATGCTTCTTTGCTAAAAAGAGCTTGTTGGGTAATTTGTTTCTCCAAGATGTGTGCATGAGTGGCAATATCGTCCACCTTAGAAGAGAGTTGGAAAATGGCACCCTTCATTGATTGTCTTTGTTGATGGAACTCCTCATTTTGATGCATTTGAGTTGAAATAAATGTTGCAAGCATGGGCTCTAATCTAGAAGTTACTTGTGGTTGTTGTGGCTGAATGAAATTCGGGTTTGCATTGTTGTAGAAGCTCGGTGGAGTGTAGCCCATTGGAGAATAAATAGAAGAAGCATAACATGTAGAAGATGAGTGTCCAAGCAACCCACATGCATCACAAATATTGTTGGATGTTTGAATTAGTTGTGTGCTTAGATTCTCAAACCTTTGTGACAAAGTATCTAACCTTACTGCAATCAAGTCTATAGCACCAACCGTGTGATCTTCCACTTGCATTTCGGAAGTAGTATGTGAAAAAGATGGGTGGTAGCTTGTAGCCAAACTCCATTGGAAATGATTTGCTGCCATATCTTCAATAATAGCATAGGCTTCTCCATAAGATTTATTCATTAGAGCTCCATTTGCAGCTGCATCAATAGACATCCTTGTATTGTAGCACAAGCCATTATAGAAAGATTGCAATAGAAGCCAATTGCTTAGACCATGATGTGGACAAAGATGTTGAAGATCTGTGAACCTCTCCCATGTATCATATAAGGTCTCTCCATCCCTTTGAGAATAATATATGAGTTGACTCCTTAGCTGCAAAGTTTTGCTAGGTGGAAAATATCTTGCCAAAAAGATCTTTAGAAGCTCCTCCCAAGTGCTAATTGACTTCTTTGACAAAGTATAGAGCCATGCCTTGGCTCTATCTTTAAGAGAGAATGGAAAAAGAATTAGGCGTATCGCATCGGTAGGAACACCATATATCTTTATGGTGCTTAGCAATTGCAGAAATTCAGCAATGTGGAGGTTGGGATCCTCCATTGGTGTCCCTCCAAATGCATTCAACTGTAGCAATTTGTATGATGGATGGGCTGATAGAAAACTCCTATGCTTCAAATTCTGAAATATTAATAGGCCCACTCATGTGCATTGCAGCTGTACCAAAGTAGTCCTTAAGAGGAAGGTCATCCTCCTTGACTAGTTCTTCATGTGAATCCAGAGGATTAGGTAGATGTGGCGTAGATGGTGGTGGTGTATGTTGTATGGATGTTGGTGGTGTATATGAGGGTGTGGAAGAATGTGGTATGTTTTTTGGTGGTATATATGATGGCGGTGAATTAGGTGTGATTGATGGTGGTGTGGATGAAGGATGATGTGCGGATGAGGGTGGTGCATATGATGGTAACATGGATGATGGTTGTGTGGGTTGTGATTCCTCCATACATGTTTGGGTTTCAATCCTTCTTGCTCCATGAGGGCTGCAAATAGTGTGTTCATTTTCTGAATGTAGAGATATGCACGGTTCAAGGATCTTTTTTATGAACACCCCATATGCTCCTGCAAATAAACAAGGTGAGTGAGATACAAAAACAAACATGGAAGATACAACAAATTATGATGATCATTGTGGGCTCCGATCTCCAAACCACGAATTAATCCCGATTTAAACATGTGCGGAAGCATTCGGTAACAGCGGAAGACCAAAAATTACGGGAAATTAAAACTTTTCGAGGTAAGATCTTGAAACCACAAACCATTTCTATAAAAAAAGGATTTAACTGTTTACATTACTGACAAAAACTTCTTGAGTGATTATATACACATGATACAAAGCTTCTCAAGAGTTCATACTCAAAACACTCCAGGACCTGAGAGTACAGAGGACACATAGGACAAACTCTATACTACATCATGAAGCAGGCTGGATCTCCACCTGAGATAACTACTGCTCCTGATGCTACTGGGATTGGTCACCTGAGTTCTTGTCCCTCCGTCTTCGACGACCACCTAAAAAGTAGAAGTCTACGGGGTGAGACAATTATACATAATTGCCCCAGCGAGAGTTATAACTCTCCACTAGGCTTTATAAGCAAGGCAGGGAATAACTAAAGCAATAAAAGCCTTCAAGATATTCACTAACAGTTCTGATGATAAGCAAGAGTTCAATCAATATTAAACATATGAGAACATCTATGCTAATCAAGGTAACATCAATCAAATAACTCGTAGATAACTCTAACAGATATACTACGCTGTTGATTATGTTTTTAAGGGAGTGCAGGGATGCATCTCACCTTTTAGACTGTGTGGTGGGAAATGATGGACTACATGAGTCTACATCAAATCCTCTCACCATTTCTCTTTTAGTGAAGGTATGATGGACTACAAGAATATACATCAATTCCTCTCACCATTTCTCTTTTAGTGAAGGAATGACGGACTACTAGAATCTACATCAATTCCTCTCACTATTTCTCTTGATCAGTTAGGCACATTCAGTATTCTTATCATCATACAATAACACAGCTATATATGAGAATACTTTAAAATGTAGCAAGCCTAACTTTTCACAATCATCAGTTATTTCATCTCAAGTCATCTGTCAAGCATGACTTTGATAACATTTATGGCTCTTACAGCCCATAAATCACAGAAGATGTCACTCACAGTGCATCAACAAGGATTACTATTCATAAAGCTTAAGACATGCTTTCAATGAATATAACATGGCATTCCATACCTGGATATGCCCATTATCTTATAACAACCTGCATAGTTCATTAATATAACATGGCATTCCCTACCTGGATATGCCTATCATCTCATAACAACCTGCATGGTTCATTCAACAGATAATAGTAAACAATTCAACAATTAAGGATGCATTCTCAATTGTGGTTTCACATGAAATTACCCTCAACTAGGGATTCACATGGAATCACCCTCAACTAGGGACTCACATGGAATCACCCTCAACTAGGGATTCACATGGAATCACCCTCAACTAGGGATTCACATGGAATTACCCTCAACTAGGGATTCACATGGAATCACCCTCAACTAGGGACTCACATGGAATCACCCTCAACTAGGGATTCACATGGAATCACCCTCATCTAGGGACTCACATGGAATCACCCTCAACTAGGGATTCACATGGAATCACCCTCAACTAGGGATTCACATGGAATTACCCTCAACTAGGGATTCACATGGAATTACCCTCAACTAGGGTTAAAAACCCAAAAGCCCTGACAATAGGGGTTTATGTTCATGTTTAGGGTTTCATGATCTCTCTTCCTAAGGATCATACCCTTAATCACCACATGAATCATATTCAAGTATGAATTCATGTTAACATCATCTCAAATTAATTAGGTCATATCAACCCTTCAATCAAGAGTATACAACTCTGCTTAACATAGTGTATCAAGTCATTGGCTCAATAAGCAACTAAGGATTCATTCCTTAATTGGTACTAGTCCCTTGGATACTGTTAGGGTTTCAACCTTTGTACCTTATTTGTTTATCATTACTATTCATCATTGGGTCAATGGATCATTCATCATCTTGATTCTCAAGAGATTCAATCACATTGGACCTCCATTACATAAAGCATCCAATTGAATTAGGGTTTCCAATGTTGATTCCTTCAATCATTGAATTCATGGGACCAGTCATCAATTGGACCTACCCTCATACTTCAATTGAGTTAAATAGGTCAACCTTCAACTGATTTAACCCTTAGTTAACCCTCAACTGGTCATCAACTAGGGTTTTATTCAATTGAATTAGGGATTACTATTCATTTTTCATGTCTTCACCCTAAACTTAGGGTTTACTATTCACTCCATGGTGAATTGTACTCATTACATCATCATGTAAGAGAAACATCATCATCAAGGCTCTTAATTAGGATTAAGATCCATTAGATATCATAATTAGGGTTTCCATGACCTCACATAGGTGGGTCATTCCCTAATCATGCACATTCATGTGTATATGAAGTATCTCACTAGAGTTTTCCTCCTTGAAAGGGTACTTTCTCTCTCTAGGATACTTTCTCTCTCTAGGAATACTTCCTCTCTCCTTTCTCTAGTAGATGGTGACAAAACCACTCTAGATCAGGTTGAGATAAGTCTCCATTGGCTAACATAAGCCAAAACATCAACATCATGTGATTAGGGTTTGATTAGAACAAGGTTTTACCCCTTTAGACCCCTCAAGGGTATTTTGGTAATTTGCCACATGATCACCATCATGGGTTAACTCACTAATCACATAGTCCCTTAATGACCTAGGTTACCATTAGGGCTTAGATTGAATCATCATTGAGGTAATTACACCATCAAATGGTTAAGTACAAACCATCACCAATCTCCAAGTGGTTTTCAACCTTCAAATGATCTCAACCATCCAAACGGTCTTGAGACCGTTTGACCCTCAAACGGTCTTGAGACCGTTTGGTCTCAAACGGTCTTGAGACCGTTTGGAGGTGAAGACCGTTTGGAAGGGTTGACTTCCAAACCGTTTGGAGGTTTAATCGATTTGAGGTCGTTTGGACCAATCGACCTTGAGGTCGTTTGAGCCCAAACGGTCTTGAGGTCGTTTGAGCCCAAACGGTCTTGAGACCGTTTGGACCTCCAAAGGGGTTCAATGGTCACCAATGTATATGGATATGTGTGTTGAAGCCCTCAATTGGCTAAATCTATGCTAACCACTTATAAATTGAGTCAATCAGGGTTAGCCTTAGCCACTTAGACATCCAATTGACCCTCAATTGCAAACCAATTAGGGTTCAATCGTTCTCAATTAGGGTTTCAAGTTGATTGGTCATCAATGTTCAACAAGGTAAATCAATTCAAGGTTGAACCTATCAATTGACCTCCAATTGGGCTCAAACTTGGCCCAAACGGTCTTAAGGTCGTTTGGACATCATCCAAACGGTCTTGAGACCGTTTTCCCAAAGTTGGACCAAGATCCTAACCGTTTTGACTAAGGTTGAAGTCCAATTAGGTCAAAATCAGCAATTTTCAACAATGCATCAATTTCCTACAATTGGACCCTCAAACCATTAGATTAACTCAACCCTAGACCTTCAAACGGTCTTGGGTTGTGCCCAAACGGTCTTGGGACCGTTTGGAGGAATCCCCAAACGGTCTTGAGACCGTTTGGGTCCTTCAACCCAAAACTCAACAAGATCTATATGTTAAATCAGCACTTTTTCACCCGATTAGGGTTCCATGTTGAAGTGCCTTCAACTCTCAATTGGTTAAGAATTAGACTTTGATTCTTTGCAGAGATGAAATTCAACATGTTAGGAACAGACCCTCAAACGGTCGTCCCTTGGTCAACTCCCTCAAACGGTCTTGAGACCGTTTCAATCCAAACGGTCTTGCAAGACCGTTTGAGAGCAAACGGTTTGAAACCGTTTGAACCCAAACGGTTTGCAACCGTTTGGACCAAAAGGGTCCAAGGTCGTTTGGAAAATCAACATAGGGAATCACGCCCCTCATCTTCAACCTCTTGCAAGGTCGGTTTCTCCACTGGTTTGCTTGCAAACGTGCAAGGAAGAAAGGAGGTAGAAGGAGAATTTACCAAGCAATTTTGCAAGAATCAAAGCATAGATATAAAGCACAAGTTCAGAGTTATAAAACCCACCTCAAGTTTGTTCCTAAAGCTCAAAGACTTCGAAGTCCAAGCTTTAATGGCATCCTTGAGCTTCCACAACTCGATCAGGGATGAAAACTCCAAGGAACCGTAGCTTTGGTTGGCTAGAACAAGAAGACTAGGTGAGCTAACCATGAAACCAACCTTAGAAAGTGAATTCCTCCATGAATTCGAGCTAGAGATGGGGTTTCCTTACCTAGAGCAACCTGATCGCCTCTCTTATCTCCAGAGCAGAGTCTCGTTCGTTTGAGAAAGAAGAGAAGTGAATGGAATAGTGGAAGGATCGTTTGTTCATTTGCAAAGAAAGGGCTTTTATACTTTTAGCCCATTTTCCACTACAAAGACCTCTCAAGATCAAAATTCACATCTAGGTCCCTCCTTGCTCAAGGGCACGCCCAAGCCCATCTAATCTTATGCAAATCTCAAGAAAACTCAAGATCTAAGGGTATAGGAATCCAACCTTCAACTAGGGTACAACATGAAAGGGTTTTTGTGCCCATTTTAGGTGATTTCTATCACAAAGATCATTTTTCTCATCTGATTAGTAAATGATGTATCTCTTTCATCATTACTACTCTAAATGATGACAAGAGTCATAAAAGATGTTCTAGATGGTGAAATTTACAAGTTGGACCCCTCAATTTGGGTAAATTGCACTTTACCCCAAATTAGGGTTTCTGAGCATGGGGATTGCTTCCACAACTGCACCTTGGTGCTCAAGCTTGGGAAATCCTTCAAATTTCACCATAACCACACTCATGATGTTTCAACATCAGAGAAACATCTCATCTTGTGAGTTTTGCAAATTCAACCCTTAAACTGGGTAAATTGCACATGGGTCCCTGCATACAACACATTGCTACAACTTTATTCAAAAAGGAGCAAAATTGAAAGTTATATGTTCCTGGGGAACTTAATTACATGCCAGGGAGTTTTCACAAGTATATAATTACATTTTTAGGCAAAACTTCTAGGGTTAGTTCATAACCCAGGTCAGGGGTGTTACAATCATGATGAATTATGATTTATGGATATGATGGTGGATATGAAGGTTTGTGATCTAGTCTCATTTACTTATCAAAAACTCTTACTATAACAGGAATATCAATGCTCCCCGGCAACGGCGCCAAAAAACTTGTTGGTTGTTTACACTAACGAGTTTCAATCATAAGAATGATATTTTACTCAACTAGCTATATCCCGCAAGTATACGAGAGTAGTTGTAGTCGAGGTTGAACACAAGGAGCGTTGGTTAGTTAGGCGCAAGAGTTATGATTTTCAATAATCTAGATCATTGTACACAAGATGATTGGATTAGAACAACTAAATTATAGATTCAAAACAAAACAGTAAATTATCACTTAAGAAAGGTTAAGATGCAGATTTGGAAGGATCTTAGACTTGGGATTTCACTATCACATCATAGCTTATATTAAAATATGAATTTAAACATGTTAATTAACTTACAAAGGAGGTTTGTAGTCATCACTCACCTCCCGGTGAAGTAATGATGATTCTAACTCCATACATCACTCTCGTGCATGTATTTCATTTTGAATCACAAACCTTGCTCCTCAACTTAATCCGAGCCACTCTCGCGGTCAAGGACAAGTTGCCAAAAGAGTAACACCATACTCTCAAACACATCTTCTCAGATTGTGAAAGAAAGCATAAAACATGCAAGTATGATGGCCAATCACACAAACAAGCATTTCAGATCTGAAACAACTCTTGGAACATGTAAGAAACTAACATTTAGTATGAAATTCATATGTTCATACAAGCTATGACATGGGAGTTACTCTCCCATGTCCAAGATTCGGATTCTACTCGTCCATGATCATGTAATGCAGAAATGTTACAAAATTTTCAGAGTTTAACATGGTTTAGAGAAGGAAAAGCTAGGAGAACCGAAAGTGTAACCCAAGAGAAGTAGAATTATGTCTTGGGGATGAAATTCCACTCCTAAAGCTGCTCCAAAACGGACTGGCTCCTCTCCCGAGAAGCTGTACGAAGTTGGGGAAGCTTGGCTACACCTTGGAGAAGACAATGGAGAAGAAGAGAAGAAGAAATGGTCTCCTTTCCCAAGAAACCACCCTTGATCTCCTTAAAATCACCCTCCTCTGCTTTAGGCTTGCTCTGGGACGAGGGAACTAACACAAATGACCAAGCATAACCGCCCATTAAGTTTCCACTTCATTTTAAACAAAAACTCATATTTTTCAAAATGTTGAAACTGCCAGGTGCACGGCGTGCACCCAAAGTGCACGCCGTGCAACTTTCCAGAAACTTTCAATTTGCTCATCGTACCCAGGTGCACGGCGTGCACTTCTGGTGCACGGCGTACACCTCACTATTCTGGGCTGTTGTGTATTCTGCTCATAACTTTCAGTGTGTAGGTCCGATTTACATGCCGTAAAAAGTGGTATTTGCGCAATTTCGAACCCCAAAACATGTAGATACTTGAGGAGTGATCTAATAAGAGATAATATTATATATTCCTCATCATTTCATTGCAAAATATAGTACCTACAATCCAAACCATGAGACAAGTAAGAATAGCTAAAAATATAGAATCTAGCATGAATGAGAGTGATAATTGAGTTAAAACAACATGGATATGCAACCAAACATGATCCAAAAGATGATATGATTTGTGCACATCAATAATCCACATCACTATAAGCAGTAAGAGTAAAGTCCCTTGGCTTGGGATACCATAGTCCAAAATTTTGAGTTTTGTCTAAATACCTCAAAATCCTCTTAACAACTATAAGATGTGATTTCTTAGGGTTTAATTGAAAATGAGCACACAATCCAACACTAAACATTATATTAGGCCCAGAGGTAGTTAAGTAAAGTAAGATTTCAATCATACCTCTATAGAGCTTCTCATCTACATTCTCACCTTCTTCATCTTTGTCAAGTTTAGTGGTGTTTGACATGGGTGTGTCCATCAACTTGGTGTTCTCCATCCCAAAGTGCTTAAGTAACTCACTTGTGTACTTACCTTGGCTGATGATGTTCCCATCTTTTATTTGCTTGATTTGAAAGCCGAGGAAGAATGTGATCTCATCCATCATACTCATCTCAAATTCATTATGCATAAGATCACTAAGTTCTTTACAAAGGTCAAGGTTAGTTCCGCCAAAGATGATATCATCAACATATATTTGAATGATAAGAAAATTGTTAGAAGCGTGCTTTAGAAATAAGGTAGAATCCACTCTGCCCATGATATATCCATGATTTAACAAAAAGTTCTATAATTTCTCATACCAAGCTCTAGGTTCTTTTTTGAGTCCATAGAGAGCTTTTTGGAACAAATAAACATGTTTAGGTAAACTATCATGTTCAAAGCTCAGGGGTTGTGCAACATACACTTCCTCCTCAATTGGACCATTCAAAAACACACTTTTAACATCCATTTGATAAAGAAGAAAGTTTTTAGAACTAGAAAAGGCAAGTAACATACGAATGGACTCAAGTCTAGCTACAAGTGCATATGATTCATCAAAATCTAGACCTTCATGTTGATTGTAGCCTTGAGCCACTAACCTTGCTTTGTTTCCTTACCACTTTGCCGCTTTGGTCAAGCTTGTTGCTGTAAATCCACTTGGTGCCAATGATCTTTCTATAACTTGGTCTTGGAAATGGGTTCATACTTTGTACTTTTCAAATTGATCCAACTCTTCTTGCATAGATAGGACCCACTCATCATCCCTAAGAGCTTCCTTGACGTTCTTTGGCTTGAGTTGTGAGATGAAGGTGTTGTTAGCTTGTTCTTTGTTGAATGTAGCCTGCATATTCACCCTTTCAAACGGATCACCTAAAATCGGCTCTTTTGGATGGTTCTTTGCAAACTGGGGAGTTGGATCCTTCTTCTCTTCATTTTTTTCTTCTTCTTGAGTGACCACCTCTTTTCCCTTTTGGGTGATGTTGAGCTCTTTTAGAATAGGAATTACTTCACCTGCGACATCATCATTTGGGACAATATCTTTGAGAATAGAGGGGTTAGTCTCAATAAACTTAACATTTATTAATTCTTCAACTTTATCAATATCAACACTAAATACTCTATAAGCCTTGCTAGTAGTGCTATAGCCAAGAAAGAAAGCCTTATAAGATTTCAGATCAAACTTGTAGAGAGAATATTTTGTATTCAAAACAAAACAAGGACATTTGAAAACATGGAAATGCTTGATAGAAGGCTTCCTACCATGCCATATCTCATAGGGGGTTTTCTTCAAAGAAGGATGTGTAAAAACTCAATTTTGCACAAAACATGAGGTACTGACAGCTTTAGCCCAAAACTTCTTTGGAGTGTCATACTCTTGAAGCACGGTCCTAGCCATCTTCTATAGTGACCTATTCTTACTCTCTACAATCCCATTTTTTTGAGGTGTTCGAGGTGAAGAGAAGTTATGTGCATAACCAGATTCTTAACAAAAACATTCAAAAAGATCATTTTCAAATTCTCCCCCATGATCACCACAGATGGAAACCATGCAGCAAGAGGATTCATTCTCAACTCATTTGTAAAACCCTGAGAAAACATCAAGAGTATAACTCTTAGAAGTAAGAAATAATGTCCAAGTATATCTAGAGAAATCATCGACAATAACAAGGCAATACTTGGAACTACGAAGCGATTGAGTTCTCATTAGTCCAAATAGATCAATGTGAAGAAGTTCAAGATATCTCTTCGTACTAAGAACTCATTTGGATTTGAAGGAGGACTTGATTTTCTTTCCTTGGGTACAAGGTTGGCATTCCACATCCTTCTCAAAATCCAATTTGGAAAGACCGTTGACCAAGTCCTTTTTGCTCAACTTCTTCAACTGACACATATTTACATGACCAAGACGACGATGCTAAAGAGAAATATCATTTGAGCTGACTACTAGGAATTTACCAACAATAGGATTAATAGATCCAAGAACAATAACATAAAGATTGCCACTTCTAGTTCCCTTATATATATTTTGTAGGTGAGGGAATCTAGAATCAAACATTTAAAGGAAGCATAAAACACAAGGTAACCGTTGTCACATAATTGACTAACACTAATCAAATTGTGATGTAGGCCATCCACAAAAAGAACATTCTTGATACACAAGGATTCACCTACATCACCCTCACCTTTGACTTTACCTTTCTCGTTTTCCCTAAATGTGACCGGACCTCCTTTCTTTTTAGTGAAGTTGTTGAAGTGGCTTATATCACCTTTCATATGCTTAGTGTAACCACTATCAACAATCCATCTTCCTTTTTCTTGCAAGAAAGGAGAATGTCAGTTCCCAACTCAAATTTTGGGATCTAGAGTTATCTTGGGGACCCATTTCATCTTTGGGTTGGTCCCTTTAGGCTTGTAAGGACAACAAGTAGAGTAATGGTCATCACACTTGTAATAAGAACAAACCATAAGATTCTTAGTGATGGAAGACTCTCCTATAAAGAAAGATGTATCCTTGCTCTTTTTCTTATCTTTGGTTGTGCTCTTGCCTTTTGGTGCTCTCCCTACAAATCCCAAACCACTAGTACCACTTTGTTTGGTAGAATGGTCAAGCATTTCATTTAGGGAGTTTTTCTCTTTGAGGAATTTCTGTAGAGAGGCCCTTAGTCTATGATTATTATCATTAAGAGATATGATAGTAAAGGACAAACTAGTAATATCATCTCTAGCATGAACAAGGTCGACCTCAAGACAGAGGGCTTTAGTCAAATAGGAATCTTTCTTAACAGAAATAGAAGCAATACCATTACTAGGAAAGATACGTCTAGAAGATAAATCATTAAATTGACCAAGCAACCTATTTTCATATTTAAGCCCTTGAATTTCCTTAATATAAACATATCTTTCATTCTTACGAGCATCAATAAGAAACTTAAATTTAGAATTTTTTAGTTTTAATAGTTTTAAGATCCTTTAGGCACTTTTGGTTATCTTCCTTAAGAGTTTCAATGTTCTTAAGATAGATACCTTTCTTTTTTTTGGTCGGTCAAAAACGCGTGTTGCTAGTATTACCAAAACTTTGGGCACTAAGTACCCCATTACATCTGTCAGAGTTAATCAACCATAATTAAAAGTCAACATCCCCATGCAGGGGGATAAAGAACCCTGAAAAGAGCTAGGAAACTAAGAAAAGCAAACAAACTGAAGCGGCTAGAACCTAACACTCCTACCAGAAGAAAGACTATTACAAACCATGATTACATACATTCAACATACCCACAAAAATTAACCACAACTTGACATAGGCTACCTCCAGCCACCCTGCTTGGGTCTAGCCTTTGAGTATCCCACTTTCTTAGCAAGTTGTCATAAGGACCCATAAAGAGCACACCCAAAACGAATCATCCATACCAGAAGCATTCACAGTCTAACTGTGTGGCAAGCAAGGGGCGATGTAAATTTCTAACAGGGAGTTTGCAAGAAGGAAGCTCGAAGATAGACCTCCTTGCTAGGTACAACACCAGCTGACAGTAGCCGCACCCACAAAGTGTGGCATTGTGCCAAGAAGCAGGACTCCCTTTTCGCTTCAACCTCACCAATTAGCCCTGCCAGGCCTACAATTTCTCTTGCTTAACTGACACAGATCTAGATTTAGGTGGCCAAGCAGAGCTGAGCGACTAAATCAACAATCCATCAAACACCTTGAAGGTGTTCCTACACATAACAGCAGGTAGGCCCAAAGAGAAGAAGAAGAAGAATCCTTCCACCCACCTTGAAACCAACCCACCTGAGGCTAGCCTACTGCTTGCACAGAGGTACCCAGCTCCATGATCAGAGAACCGGACTGGATGAGGATGGAGCTCAACCAGTCTCATTCTAGCTGAAGAGAAACCCCCTCTAGGAGAGGACCTCGGCCAAGACCCAAACCCCCTGTTTGCACAGAGGGAAATCACCAACACCTTATGAGTGCTTCAAAACACAGTAGCAGGGGTCACCTTACTTACTCCAGGTTAGCGCCAAATCACCACAACCGTCCAACAGCCAGGAGCATCCAACGGTGGTGACGAGGGAGCTACCCTCTGCAAGTCAAAGACCCCACAACTGAAGGCTCCGCCACGAAGGCATAGCCACCGCCAGTCATGGCGACGTAGCGCCAAATGATTTCGTGAAGCCATCACACTGCTGGAATAGGCCAGGATCCATCTCGGGAAAGGAGGGTAGGAATCTGAAAAGGAAATCGAGAGACTCCCTTGCTGCGCCTACGAAGATGGAATGCGTGAGACCAGACCCAACAGGAGGTGGCTCCTCTCCATCTGTCCCTCATAACAAGATGGAGTCGACGGTGATGTCGATGCGGCAACGACCCTGGTTCTGGCTTCAACGCCACGCAACCCACCTCCTCCTCGCTCCAAGCCAATTCCGCCCCCAGCGATGATGACTCCAGAGATCCTACCTGAACGCGAAGCTTTGCCATAGCCAAAGAGAACGCCTCCTCCTTTGAAGACTAGAGACTACTCGCACAACCGTCGTTGAGGCCAGGGGGAGGGAAGATCCGAGAAGATTCTCCCCTCCCCCCAGCGGCACCGCCGGGGAAGAAGAAGCGAGCGAGACCTAGCATCAAAACACCCCAAGATAGATACCTTTCTCTACCTTAACTCCATTATATTGGGGCTCAAGATCAAGATATTGGCCTTGCAAGTTATTAATTCTCTCAATGAGTTTTCTCATTAAGCTCAAGAATTTCAAGTCTAGCAAACAATAATAGCTTCCTTAGAGAACTCATGCAAGCTTACCTTGCTTACCTCACTTACCTCACTTACCTCACCAATTTCTTCACTAGTAGAGGCCATGAGTGCAAGATGACACTCTTCATCTTCTTTGGATCTTGAGATACTTGAGGATGAAGCTTCCCAACCTATGCATTCTTATGTCTTTTCTCCTTCTTGTCCTTCCTCTTATACTTGCTCTCCTTCTTGTACTCTTCCTCCTTCTTTGAGCTGCCCTTGTGATGTGACTTTCTTGACTTGGGACATCCACTCTTTTAGTGTCCCTTTTGTCCACACTTGTAGCATCTAGGAGTAGAGGAGGAGTCTTGCTTTCCCTTAAAGTGCTTTCCCTTAATGTAGTTGGCTTCATGCTCAATTGGGCCATCATCTTCACTAGAGGAGGAAGGAGAAGTCCGACAAGCAAGTTGTTGTTTAAGGATGACCGCCTCCAATTGTACTTTGAAAGCACTATCTTTGATCTTCTTGGCTTCTTTCTCTTCTTGCTTGGCTTCTTCTTCTTGCTTGTCAAGCCTTGGCTCATGAGCTTGGAGTTTGCCAATGAGCTTTTCGGTTGGGATGTCACCAAGGTTCCTCACTTCTTCAATGGAGGTCACCTTTGACTCCCATATCTTTGGTAGAGTCCTCAAGATATTTGAGTTGATAAAACCTCTATCCAAAGTGTTGCCAAGAATAGCCAAGCCATTGATGATGACGTTGAGTCTTGAGTACAACTCTAGAAGGCTGTTCAACATGTAGATCTTCCTCCTTGACTTGCTTTGTGCCCTAATAAGTGATGCATAATTTGTCCCAAATCTCATAGGCACTGTCCCAAGATGAGATCTGGTTGAACTCCATTGGGGTAAGGGTTTCATAGAGGATGCTTATGGCTTTGGCATTGAGTTGGGCTTCTTTAAGTACAGCTTCACCTCATGTTGCAACAACTCTGGTTGGCTCCTTGTATGGTGTGACCATCACCTTCCACATGTCAAAGTTCATGCCTTAAATGTATAATTGCATGTGCCTCTTCTAATAGAGGAAGTTGGTGTCATCAAAGACCGACGGACACATGGAGAAGTCTCCCTGTAGGTTGAGAGAACCGAGTAGGTTGTCTCCCATCTTTTCATCTCGTGGGAGATTGTTGGAGAAGATCCTTGGCTCTGATACCACTTGTTGGATCTTGGGCTATAGAGGGGGGTGAATAGAGCTTCAAAAACTCTCACAAGATAGATTAGACCTTCAAATTATATCAATTAAAAGCAATAGCTTAAGTGCAATTTGAAGTCCTAACTAACAAGCATAGCAAGGATGAGAGAAACTAGAACAAGCACTTGATAAGGTCGTTTAGAATGGTTCCACTCTCCAAACTAGGAGAGAGTCAGTCTACTACCTAGAGAGGTCAACCTCTAGGACTTTGCAAGTACTTTCCTCTGTATATTCACCAAAAAGAGTTAAAACACAAAACCACCAAAGGACTTACCTATCCAATACAAAGAGTCTTCCACATTACCAAGGACTTACCTACTTTGCAAGAGTCATCCGCCTTCTTCCAAGGACTTACCTACTCTTGCACAAGTCTTCAACCTTCATGGGATTACCCACTCTTCTTGGATCTTCAACCTTTTCCTTCTCCTTCACATGGAGAAGATCTTCACATCTTCTTCAACCTTGAAGAAGAATAGCAACAACTCCACCTTCACTCGGAGTAGCTTGCTTCACCTTTGCTTCATTGAGGAAAGGGGTAGGGAAGATGGAATGGAATGAGAGCTTTATAAGCTCAAGTAAGTATCTCTCTTACAACTAACCTATCTCACTCATAATCAAAAAATGAAGTGTAAACTAGAGAGAGAAAGGGGCTTAAGGAGTTGCAACACACTCAACTTTAGCAAGTACTTAGAATAGCATGGATGAGAAAACTTGGAATGAACTCCAAGGGGTCCTATTTATAGTTGGGGGTGTTCTCTTGAGTGTGGAATCAATTGAGATCAAAATATAGTCATTTTCCAAGTTACAACAGATCTATTCTTGCTCAAAATAACTCACCAATGGTTATAATCACTTTTTCTGCATTTTTCATATAGTACATTTGGTCGAGTTTCAATAAAAGTAACTCGACCGGTCCACTAAATGTCAAAGTTGATTTTCAAACTGTCAATTGAGTTTGGTCTGGGAAACTCAACCAATGAGCTAAAATTAGTTTTTCTCAGTGAGTCGGTTGGTCGCGTTCTGTGAGTGTGCAACTCGACTGATTGGTCTCTCGAGAAAATCCATCACTAGATCGGTCAAGTTTCCAACTCGACCGATAAGCAACATGTAACAAATTTTCTAAATTGACATTTGAGTAGTTAAACCTTGGAATTAAGTGTCCCTGAATTTCCTCATCTTAGTTACAAGTCATATCATCAAACAAGTGATTATAAAGTCATCTAATGTCATTTGAAGTGATTTCCCAAAATGCATACTTGCATTGCATTTGACTTGAACTTGAACAAGATAGGGCTTGTATAATTTGATCCTTTTCATGTACCTAAAGCCTGAAATCAATATTGAACAAACATATTAGATACATAGGAATGGAATGGTTAAGTCATTATCAATATATGGGCAATGTATAACTCTCAAGTCAACAACCATCACCTACCTTCAGGATCCCTTCATGTGGACATCATCTACCTCAAAACTAGGATCAGACTCCACCGACCTGATTCTCTATGTTGCTTCCTGAAGAGCATTGTTGATCATCTAAAAGATGTGGAAAATCATAGGGTGAGACCCCATCCCAGGGATATGATATAAAAGAAGAAACATTTAATACTTGCTAGAAAGCATATGTAAAATTTAGAAATATAATAAACAAGTAGGTCACTAGGCTAGAATATATTCAAAGACATACTCTTACCATAATATTTCCTACATCATCATGTGTACATGAATGAGACATAAAATTATATATCCCTTTTTTACATAAAATCAGACACCATGAGTGCAACCATGTTTTCTCATCAAAGAAACCTACATAGATATATGTTTGAGTTACACATGCATTATTCCCTAGGAAGTTTGACGTATACTAAAGCCACTAACTAGTGATTGAGAATCCTGAAATAAAATTTGTTTAATTCTAAGGATATCCAAATTCACATAGATCTCTCCATCAAACCTCGGGTTGAAATGAGGCATAAAAAGGTAGAGTTCTCTCATGCTAGGTCTATCATGAATAAATGCTCAAGGGCAGTTCCACATATTAGAGATTCATCTTGAGTACATAGGCCACTACACCACACTTAGGGTATCCATGCCTTTACAGACTTAAACACGACTAGAACCATTCTCCATTAAATATATCATGTAAAATAACAATTTACCATCAATTATTGTTGGTTCCAACAAATATGTGGATGTTAGGGCATATCAACCCCACACACCCCATGTATTTAACAATATACTCTCTAAGCACTCTTCTTAGAATTTGAGCATTGCTACAAGATTAACTCATTTACATCTTTCCCCCAATGACCCAGGGGAATAGTTCCAAAGACATAGGGGACTAAAGATCAAGATCATACTAGATCAATTAGGATCTTTACTCTTTATAACTACATCAAACAAAATGCATCACAAAATCAACAAAATAACTACAAGATTATTCAGGCCATTTTAGCTTTAGAAGATATAATATGCATGATTATAAGAACCTAATTTCTCAAGGCAAGGTATATGGCAACACCCCACGACCATTTTGAGACCCATCATGAAGAATTAGATATCAAAGAGTTTTGAGGACACCATGATCATATCAAGGTTTGATGTAATGCCTAGGCCCACTGCCCAAGGCTCTAGTAGAGTTATAAGAATGACAATTGTCCCCACAAACCACCACTAGACTTAATTTTCCTCACTCACACACAAGTAGAGGACAACTTCCCAACTGGTCATGCATCCTAGTACTACTCTAGGTTGAGCACACTTAACCATAGAGTTCTTTAGTGAAGGGATCCCTGAAAAGGATGTGCACCTTGGTGATATGGATAGTCCAACGATCCCTTTTAAGATCAATTTACCTAAGGCCTTAAATCCTAGGATGTTACAATCTCCCCCACTTAGACTATTGACATCCTCATCAAGTTCAACTATGTAGCCTCATAATATATCTCTATATTATTACAAACCTGTAATGGCCCATGGACACCCATCTCTTGATCACAGAATACCAACACAAGGGTGGATACATCACCATGGACAACCATTTCCAACATGTTTAGACCGAATGACTCAAGGCTGGCATGCCACATGCCCATGTGGCCCTCACCTACTAGAAGGGAACTAGATCTGATCCCATTTATAATGCCCAGGCACACTACCATGACTCTAGTAGAGTTTTAGGAATGATGATTGTCCCCATAGACCACCACTAGCCTTAATTGTGTTCTTTTTCCTCAGTCACAAACAAGTTAGGGTCAACTTCATGATTGGTCACCCATCCTAGTACTACTCTAGGTTGAGAACGCTTAAGCACATAACTTTTTAGTGATGAGATCCCTGGAAAGGAGATGAGCCTTGGTAATATTGGTGATTTAATCATTTCTTTTAATATCATTCTATCTGAGGCCTCAAATCATGGGATGTTACATTAGATCTCCTTTAAGGCATCAAATTATATCATTAGGAAGCCACCTCTGTCTCTTGCAAGTATAACGGGACAATACTTTAAAGAGTAATAGAGAGTGCATTGTTATCACATAAATTTTGGTAGTATAATGTCTTGTAGAAAGGACTTAAACATTCTTACATAAGTTCCATCAGCAATGATTACATATAATTTGCACCCCATGTACTCAGATCACACTATCAATTATAAAATTACTACCTTCAAGTTCATTCTTTCAACATGAACGAGATATACACAAGACAAATTAAACTTATCACATTTATAACACCAAGAAACTTTTCATGAAGCCTAAATAAAGCATGCATGTGTGTACCCCTTTATCCAGCTTAGAGTGGTAAAAAAATCTACCTTTCACATTTTCAAGGAGATCTCTTGAAAAACAACTATTTTCATGTACAAGGTAGGTACAAAATGCACCAAAAATTATATCACTCGCCTTACAAATAGTAGAGACAAGTCCACTCAAAGAGGAAACTGGGGAAAACTTCAAGCTTCATGAAAAACTCCAAAGGCAATTGCAAACTCTCAAAGATATGAGCTTTGTCTTCTCATATCTTTTGATGATAGATCCATGATTGAAAGGCAACTAGAGAAAGAGTCAAAAAGGAAAGTAGGGTGTAAGATTATTGTAGCTTAAACCCTAAAGGAACATCCTCAAGAACATGACTTAAGGAGGAAGAAGATGGTGGATCTTCAAGATCAAAAAAGGGAATGAACCTCACTTATACATATTTAGGTCTAAAGATGCAGGGAATGATGTCGATCCACACATGTGAAAAGAAGACAAGAAAACATCAACTCTAGTGATGGTCAATGAAGTCAGTCTTTTTGATGCAGCCCTATTTTAGGGATCCATCTTGTGTCATTTTGTACTTTTTTCACATCTAAACATTGTAGAATGCAAGTCAAATTCCCCAATGTGAGTATTATTATCAAATGCACTTATGGATGTTCTTTGCATTATTTTCAGGTACTTAGACCATGCTTTGGATGTATGAGAGAGAAGGAAGAAGTTCTAGGGCTCCTCCACTCATGGAGGGGTCCAAAGAAGGCCCCAAAGCTCCCTCAACCTACCCCTAATGACCAAGATTCGACATCAAGCAAAGAAGTCCATTGATGATGAAGATTGAAGTTAATTTTGCCATTGAAGACCCCATTACGACCATGGTTTCAAGGAACAACCGTGCTAGCTAATGCACAAGTTACGTGGAAATTCCCAAAATTTGCAAGCTACAACAACTTAGACACCACGGTCATGCTACCCAAGATGAATGTGTCATGAACAATGACCGTACTACCCAACACGGTCGTGCTAGATAAAGACAGAATGGGCATGCTAGAGGGAATGACCTCCTCTCTAACTCTACCACCATGGCCATGATACCCAGCACGACCGTTCTGCCTAGCCTCCACCACGGCCATGCTACCCAGCACGGCCGTGCTACCAGCCACCATTTCACCACTTCAACCTGTGTTTTTTCCACTTCCTTATAACAACCGTTCCCCACCAGCACAGTTGTGCTACCACCTAAACCTACCATTTTCTACATTTTTTTACCAACAATGCCCCTACTTACCCTACTGCTTCCACCACCCCCTATATATACATGGGTAGTGGCTACAACACTAGGTTAGCTACCATTACTCCTCTCCACCCACTATTGAACATTCATTGCATTTCCCTTGCATTTATGCTCTCCACCCACCATATCCACCTCATTTCCACCATAGAAACTTAGATTTCTAGGTTTTCTACCATAACCCCTCCATTTTCATGCCCATCATCTACCTTGGAGGAAGGAGGTTGCCCTGTAACAGCTAGGAGGTGAAGAAGGAAGATCTACTTCAAGCTTCATGGAGTCCTATCCCCTTCTTCCCCTTTCTTTTGCCCTTTCTTTGATTATGTCTAGCTAAGCCCCTAATGGTGGGCTGTTTGGGTAAAAATGTGACTTTGATACCATGTTGGGGGAGAATAATTTGTAATGAACATAATTTCATTCTACGATGATTACCTTTGCTTCTATCTAATTTCCCATTATCTTACATGTGGTTTTTTTCTCTTTAACATGATTTTCTTATTTGGTGATGTTTGATGACATTAGCATCTAGGAGGAATTAAAATGTATGTATCAATCTTAGGAATGGATCCTAGGTCTAATTAACGAATCCCTAGCTAGCCCCATTTGTTCCCACATACATATCCCTCCTTCTACAAGTGAGTGTGAGATCTAAGTGACTAGTGTAAGTGTGATTAATGCAATTGCCTAGAGCTTTCTAAAGGCTAGATGGCTAGTAGCTTGGGGTGAAAAACCATCATCTCTACTCCCATTCCTACCCTTGGCTCTCAATTGCCCTAGTACTAATTACCCTAGAAACTTAGACTTGACAAGTCCTACTAGAATTACACCTAACCCTAGTTCTCCAACTAGTAGTATAGGGTACATTCTTATAGCACTTGCCATGTTGTTTGGTTTGGTAATCTAGATTGAATTGTGATAATTACATGCCATGTTGACACCCCCAACTAATATCAAATCACATTACCAAATGGTCCACCTGCCTAATCCATTTCTTGAAACCCACCTTAGCCTTCTTGCTTATTAATGCTAGCATAGCTTAATTATCTTTGTTTCTTTTAGTTAATTTCTTAATCTCTCTAGTTAGGGTTAATCTAGATCCTTGCTTGCTTTAGTGTTTATCTTAGTTTTTAGTTGATAATTGCTTTGCTAGAGTAGAGAAGACCATCTTGCTCTTGCTTAGTTGATTGCTTAATCTTGCTTCTTAGACTTAGCTTGATTAGGATAACCTAGTTTTGGTAATCTAGTTTTCATAATGCCTTTACTTACTTGTTGTGTAGTGTAATCACACCAAAACCCCTTTTAAACCCTTCAACCATAGTCTCCTCTTTAGGAACATAGCCCACACCAACTAAGCTCTAGTTCCCCCTCTATCCCTATGGTTCGACCCCCTTACTTACCTCTCACCTATACTATAACATGACCTTGTGCGCTTGCAGGAGCATATTTTAGTGTTGTGAGTGAACCTAGTTAGGGGAAATATTATAAATATTGAATGCATACAAAGCCGCACCAACCTTTCTGGCGCCGTTTCCTGGGATAGAGGCACTCAACCTAGCTATTTAGTGTAGCTTAGCCTTTCCTATTGCCTTCATCATTGCTATTCTTTATTCTTTGTTCACTTTTACATACTTCCATTCTAACTTGGTTTTTGGTTGTTTGTTTGTGTATTGTACAGGTGACAGCTGTGCATGTTCCATACACGATCTACTTGTACCAACTTGGTGTTGTACGACCCTGAAATTTGTAGGAGGAGACGCCAAAGCCGCCACAAGCATCACCAAGCAGCCGACATGGCAGAAAATGAGCCCCATGGAAATGCTCAACAACCACCTCAACCCAACTGCCCCCTCCATGAGTATTTCATCCTGGGAAACTACAATTCTCCCACTGCCACCCTTGTTGACCAAATGTTGGGTCAACAATTCTCCATTCCACTCACACTTCTTGGACTCCTCCCTACCTACTATGGGATGAAGAATGAAAATCCCTACCACCACATCGATGCCTTCCTTGAGACTTTTTCCACCTTCCGCACCCCCGCTACCACCGATGACTCCATCCATAGCCTCTTCCCGTTCTCTCTGAAGGAGAAGGCCAAAGAATGGTACATTTTAAAGTCTGAGATGGTGACTTGGAATGCAGTCAAAAATGAGTTTCTCAAGAAGTTCTTTCCAATCGCCAAGCTGACTCACATGAGAATATGTATCACCACCTTTTCCCAAAAGGAAAATGAACCTTTCCACGAGGTGTGGGAAAGATTCTAGAAGCTCCTTTGTGACTGCCCCCATCACAAGGTACCATTGTGGCAGCTGGTCCAAGCCTTCTACACCAGACTTGAAGAATTAAGCCAAAACAATGCTGGCTCATCATATGGAGGCACATTCATGGTGAAGCCACCTGAGGAGTCGTGGCCATTGTTTGAACACCTTACTAAAAATTCTTGCCATCGAGTTTATACTTGCGACGTCCCCAGATTTTCTAAAACTTAATCTGATGTGTGACATCTAAGTTGAAACCTCACGTCAGTGAGAACTCCAATTTAAACACCACACACTAGGCTAAGAAGAAGAAAATCAGAGGAAGTCAGAAGGAAACAATCAGTAGCACATGCACATGAACAATAATAAAACCATACAACACATGTTCATCATTCAACATATAATTACAATATAAATTGTTACAACATTTGATATTACATATTGAACAACAAACTTTAACATGTACATGTACTACCACTAAACTACAAGATCTTAAGACAACATGTCCACCTATACATCATTTTTCCACATAACTCTCACTATCCTGGATCTTCAAGAGCATAACCACAACCGAAACAAAAGATTACATGTGGTACACGTCAGCACAATATTCAAGAATATTGTACTGAGTACGCCTACATGTCTTTTACATACCTCTCATCATATCTTGGCAATAAGATAAAACTAATATATTTGGTAGTAATAGAGGAATATAAGAAAAGTGTATACTTGCACAAAGATATTCATTAACAAAAGAGAAGACATATTTTAAGCTTATTTTCCATTATATATCGAGGCCTTTATGATCACTACCAAAGAGTTAGATCATTGGTACAAGGTGACCACTACCAAAGAGTTAGGTCAGACCACTACCAAAGAGTTAGGTCAGACCACTACCAAAGAGTTAGGTCATATATACAATGTGACCACTACCAAAGAGTTAGGCCACTTCCAAGCACACTACCAAAGAGTTAGTGCTGTCATATAATGGAACAAATATATTATGTTTGATATGTTCATAGCAGTAAGTATGGAAAATCAAGCAATGTATCATACAAGAACAATCATTTCAACCAGTACCATATGCCAAGTATTTACTACCAAATAAGACAAGCATATTGTATAATAAGCCAAGTAAGAGGTAATGGCATACCTTCCAAAGAGATAGATCATTCTAAACCACATCTCTGATGTCAACTATATCCTGGTCAAACCCAAATTAAGACAAGACCACATATCACCATCAAGTTCTTATCATCTTAACCTAGTTATATCCATTAGGGTTTAGCTTAGTTTATTAGGATATGTGCATCATTATTTGTCTCCTCTTCATGTGTTTATCTCTCTGATCTTATTTTCCAATTATGTTACATATTAGGGTTCACCATACTAACATTAGCTTCTATAGTATTTTATGCACATATTAACCCTAAGTTACATCATTAATCTAATTTAGGGTTTCATAACATGTGTTAAGGTTCATCTTCTAATAACATGGATTTCATGCATAAAACTGATCTCAGATATACATATTATCTTCCAAGTACTGATATTAGGGTGTTATGTGAATTTCATTGACCACATATGTATTTATCGCATTTTATTTAGGGTTTATAGCCCTAATTAGAAATATGAAGCAAATTACATATTTCGTGCATCAACATGACCATATCTAACATCATATGCATTATAAACATGATTATAGACTTACTGACATTTTTCCATAATTTTATATCATCATTTAGTATTTATTACTCAAGAACTAAGCATTACACATATTACATGATATCACTGAGATTTAATCATCAAAATCCTGATATTATCATTCTACTATGTTGTACTCATTTTTCTGAGAAGTTTGGTACCTTATTTGTATTTTTCTAATGCTCGAGCTAATTTCAATGATTTATCAAAGATCTAGCTATTTATTAAGGTATTTACCTTTTTATGCCAATGGTCCGTCGTCACGTGGCGTTTGAGGCATTGCTCTTGGCTGCTCAGCTAGCTTTGAGTCGGCCGGAATTGGGGTGGGATCTACGAAACCCTTGGACCCAATAACCCGACGAGCTTCCCCCTTTCGCCTGATCGTGAGTCCCCGAGGGACTCTATTTCCTCTGTGAAACAGAGTCCACTTCCAGACGCTCTCAGCACCGCCGTGTGCCTCTCCTAGTCTGAGATCAGTCTTCATTATGCCACCAAATTCCATCTTGCTCCGAACTTCGCAAGCCCGCCGACGCCCATGAGTGTTGCCCACGATCTGCGTGGGTGCCGCCTGCACCCTTACTGTGCGCCGCCAGCCTAGGGCCTCCCTCTGGAGCATCTGGACTCGGTCTCCGTGCTGTGCGGCTCCCTGTTCATCATGGTGTTGTCGAGGCAGATCAACGCTGATGAGGAATCGATAAAGCCTTGCTCCTCCTCAACGCTTCCCTACGTTCTTTGTCTCTGTCCATGAGGGAGCGTCGTTGAAAAAGTCTTGCATCTGACGAGCAAGCGACTACGCTGCAGACTCTAGTGACCTTGGAGGATCCAAAACATATCCACTAGCTGGGTTGGAAGGCTGATTGTGCCTTTATGATATGGCCATGGTAGGCTTGGCACTGCTTGTTCGCTCTCAGCAATAGAGGCGAGAGGGAGACTAAGAGTGTGTTCTCCCTAATTCAGTCTCCTGTAGGTGACAGTGGACCAGCCATGGTGTGGCATGTTGTCGACTTCTCTCATCTTTCCTTTGAATATCTAGGATAAGACAACCGCTCACTGGCCTATCTTCCTCACGTCCTCATGCCACGATCATGTCGTGGAAAGTTTGGAAGGTCAGAGTACCAAAATGCTTCGCTGCTTGGCATGTAGTTACAATATCTTATCTCTCAGATCTAACCATCCAAGGGCTACTAAAGCTCCATATTCCCAATCCATGGACTCTCCTTTTCCCAGCCATGGCCATTGGATTAAGGATCTAAGGTCACTATACAGCCCCACACCACACCAAGGTTCTGTGGGCACATAACACAACCAACTTAGGGTAGAATATCAAACTTTGGCCCATTAGTTATCAATAATATCCATTATTTCACCAAAGATCAAGCCTAGACATCTCTCTCTACAAGAATCAAAACCTAATGCAACTTTCACCACAACTTTATTAGCATCCAAGACATAATCCATGCAATTTTTGTTTCCAAATTATCACTATTTGACCAATCAACAACTTAATCCAAAGTAGCACATACTTAAGTGCATTACTCATACTATAAACATCAAACAACTTTCAACTTCTTCCAAGCTAATGGAAACACTTTCCTATGATAAAAACACATATATGCATATTTGAACCTTAAATCCATGAACATGACTATCTGATTGGCTTTAAAAAAAACCAAAAGTTCACTTCATCACATCCTACACACATTAAAAGAAATTTCACCCTCAAAATTAAGTGACAATCCAGTCTTTCACATCATATACATCTAAAAAGAAATTTTGTCCTCAAAATTAAGCCATACTCGTACTCCAAGGAAAGACTAATCATGTCTTCGTCCACATATAAGGAAATATTCTAGGTGCAACATGTCCAAAAGAAAAATCACCAGAACTATATCTAAGCCACTGGGATTTTTTCTTCTTAAAGCATTTAGGGTGAACCACCCACCTCATATAGGGTTAAAACTAGGGTTTAGAAACTCTGATTGTTTTATGACATATTTCACTTTCATATTAGACTACAAGTTTGTTAGTAAATTCATCACTAGATTAGCCAACTATTCATATTATCATCACTATCCATGTGTATGGTTAACCATTTATGTGTTGATATCTATTAAACCATCACTAGGTTTCCATCATATAATATCCAGATATCACATCTCAAGGTCAAAACATGTTCTTACTTATATTACACAATGGTTGTTCTAAACAAACTTATACAAGTGGCTCGTGAAACATGTATCAAAACTTTATATAGTCCAAATGAGGTTCCTCTAACCCATACCACGAGGGAAGTGCCATGCTCAGTCTATTTGAGCTAACTCAAATCAATGAGTATTTCATATGCATATACTTTATCCTCCCTCCTTGGTTTAGGGTTTCTGAGTCTACCTCATTGGTACTAGAAATAACTTTACAATCTCTAGCCACATAAGAACAAACCAAAACATGTGATGTGATTCTCTTCATAGGTCTTCTACCCATGAAACATTCTTACCCAAAACTCTCTTATATACACCACTAGATTTCTATGTCGGAAACCACCAACCCGAGCATGAGGCTTCACAGAAACTAACATAGCTACCTCCTCCAGGGTCTTGGGCTCTCTCCCTCACCCAGATGGCATGATCTCATATTCATGTTCACATGTTCATATAACCAGGCTCTCTCTGACTCTAGGGTTTGATCTTCCCAAGGACATCTAGGGTTTAAGAATACTATAGGAATCATGCATAAAGCGACTCAACTCAATCACTCAGGAGTATTCTAGTTTAGGACATATCATATCTCATATTTCTCATTATTCTCATATCTGGGAGTTTAGGTTCTCTAACCTTCTCCCAATGGGTCTCACTCTCTCTCGAGTTAACCCTAAAATAGGTCCTAACACTAGAGGTCCTCCCTTATAAAAGAGCTTGAGGCTCATGCTGATTCACAACCTTGTCTTACGTTAGCATATCTCATCAAAGCCTATTTACTTGCATCATAAGAACTTATCTCAAATCCTCAAAACTGAACTTAAGTCCTCAAAGACAACCCTATATCATCATAACCATATTATATCATCTATACAATGCCTACATCATAGCATCAGAACTTATTTCATCTATTCCGTCTATCACATATTCCAAACAAGGCTCTAGACATCTAATCTAGAACTACTCTCTCTTCTAGACTGATGTCATTCACTTTCACTTAGGTTACATGACCACCTCCTACTCGTACTTGTGTGGGGACACAAATTTGTAATACATATACATAATAAAAATATTATATAGTTTTTCTCCAGTAAAATAAGCGTTAGAGAAAATTATCACGGTTCGATCCGATTGGAATCCAAAATCAAATTATGAAAATGAGTGTCCCACACATAGTAGAGAGTATAGTGTCATGAAAATTAATGAAAATGGTGAGAACATGGTGTAGACTAGTATATCTACTCTAGACAACGAGCATTGTATGTCTAGGGTTTCTCTTCCCTTGATGTACATCATTTCCAAATAGTACAACGTCCCATACCACTGCACTATAAGGAAAGAACGACATCTAAGGACTTGCTATACAACAAGAACTAGTCTAGACCTAGTTCTCTAACATCTAGGTGCTAACCTAGAGGCTAGGTCAAATCTAGTCTCTAAAAGATGACTAATCTAACCCTAAATATTATTAAGTTCAAGGTTCTTTGGTTCTAAGCTGCATAATGAGTAAATGCCAGACTTTGCTATTGTAACCCGACTCTGATACCACCTGTGACGTCCTCGGATTTTCTAAAACTTAATCCAATGTGTGACATCTAAATTGAAACCTCACGTCAGCGAGAACTCCAATTTAAACACCACACAGTAGGCTAAGAAGAAGAAAATTAGAAGGAAACAATCAGTAGCACATGCACATGAACAATAATTAAATCATACAACACATGTTCACCATTCAACATATAATTACAACATGAATTGTTACAACATTTGATATTACATATTGAACAACAAACTTTAACATGTACATGTACTACCACTAAACTACAAGATCTTAAGACAATAGGTCCACATGTACATCAGCTCGCCACACAACTCTCACTATCCTAGATCTTCAAGAGTGTAAACACAACCTAAACAAAAGATTACATGTGTTACACGTCAGCATAGTATTCAAGAATATTGTACTGAGTACACCTACGTGTCTTTTACATACCTCTCATCATATCTTGGCAATAATATAAAACTAATATACTTGGCAGTAATAGAAGAATATAAGAAAAGTGTATACTTGCACAAAGATATTCATTAACAAAAGAGAACACATATTTTATGCTTATTTTCCATTATATATCGAGGCCTTTATGATCACTACCAAAGAGTTAGATCATTTGTACAAGGTGACTACTACCAAAGAGTTAGGTCATATGTACAATGTGACCACTACCAAAGAGTTAGGTCACTTCCAAGCACACTACCAAAAAGTTAGTGCTTTCATATAATGGAACATATATATTATGTTTGATGTGTTCATATAAGTAAGTATGGAAAATCAAGCAACATATCTTACAAGAAAAATCATTTCAACCAATACCATATTCCAAGTATTTACTACCATATAAGACAAGCATATTGTATAATAAGCCAAGTAAGAGGTAATGGCGTACCTTCCAAAGAGATAGATCATTCTAAACCACATCTCTGATGTCAACTATATCCTGGTCAAACCCTGATTAAGACAAGACCACATATCACCATCAGGTTCTCATCATCTTTACCCTAGTTATATCCATTAGGGTTTAGCTTAGTTTATTAGGATATGTGTATCATTATTTGTCTCCTCTTCATGTGTTTATCCCTCTGATCTTATTTTCCAGTTATGTTACATATTAGGGTTAATCATACTAACATTAGCTTCCATAGTATTTTATGCACATATTAACCCTAGGTTACATCATTAATCTAAATTTGGGTTTCATAACATGTGTTAAGGGTCATCTTCTTATAACATGGATTTCGTGCATAAAATTGATCTCAGATATACATATTATCTTCTAGGTACTGATATTAGGGTATGCTATGAATTTCATTATTCATTGAGCACATATGTATTTATTGCATTTTATTTAGGGTTTAAAGCCCTAATTAGCCATATGAAGCAAATTACATAATTTCGTGCATCAACATGACCATATATAACATCATATGCATTATAAACATGATTATAGACTTATTGACATTTTCCCATAATTTTATATCATCATTTAGTATTTATTACTCAAGAACTAAGCATTACACATATTACATGATATCATTGAGATTTAATTATCAAAATCCTGATATTAGCATTCTACTGTGTTATACTCATTTTTCTGAGAAGTTTGGTACCTTATTTGTATTATTTTGATGCTCGAGCTAGTTTCTATGATTTATCAAAGATCTAGCTATTTATTAAGGTATTTACCTTTTTCTGCCAATCGTCTGTCGCCACGTGGCATTCGAGGCATTGCTCTTGGCTCCTCAGCTAGCTTTGAGTCATTCGGATCTGGGGCGGTATCTTCGAAAACCCTGGACCCGATAACCCGAGGTGGGCTTCCCCATTTCGCCCGATCGCGAATCCCCGTGGGACTCTTTTCCTCTATGAAACAGAGCCCGCTTCCAACCACTCATAGTGTCATCATGCACCTCTCTTGGTCTGAGATAAATCTCCATGACTCCACCAGATTCCATCTTGCTCCGCACTTTGGTAGCCCACCGATGCCCATGAGCGTTGCCCACGATCTGTGTGGGCGCCGCCTGCACCCTTGCTGTGCGCCGCCAACCTAGGGCCTCTCTCTAGAGCACCTGGACCCGGTCTCTATGCTGCGCGGATCCCTATTCGTCATGGTGTTGTCGAGGCTGATCAACGCCGATGAGGAATCGAGAAAGCCTTGCTCCTCGTCAACGTTTCCCTATGTTCTTCGTCTCTGTCCATGAGGGAGCGTTGTTGAAAAGGTCTTGCCTCCGACGAGCAAGAGGCTATGCTGCAGACTCTAGTAACCTTGGAGGATCCAAAACATATCCACTAGCTGGGTTGGAAGGCCGATTGTGCCTTTATGATGTGGCCATGGCAGGCTTGGCACTACTTGTTCGCTCTCAGAAATAGAGACGAGAGGGAGACTAAGAGCACGTTCTCCCTACCTCAATCTCCTGTAGGTGACGGTGGACCAGCCATAGTGTGGCATGTTGTCGACTTCTCTCATCTTTCCTTGGAATATATAGGCTAAAAAACCACTCACTATCCTACTTCCTCACGTCCTCATGCCACAATCATGTCGTGGAAAATTTGGAAGGTCAGAGTGCTAAAATGCTTCGCTGCTTGGCAGGTAGTTACGATATCTTAGCTCTCAGACCTGACCATCCAAAGGCTACTAAAGCTCCACGTTCCCAATCTGTGGACTCTCCTTTTCCCAGCCATGGCCATTGAATTAAGGATATAAGGTCACTATACAGCCCCACACCACATCAAGGTTCCGTGGGCACATAACACAACCAACTTAGGGTAGGAAATCAAACTTTGGCCCATTAGTAATCAATAATATCCATTATTTCACCAAAGATCAAGCCTAGACATCTCTCTCTACGAGAATCAAAACCTAATGCAACTTTCACCACAACTTTATTAGCATCCAAGACATAATCCATGCAATTTTTGTTTCCAATTTATCACTATTTGACCAATCAACAACTTAATCCAAAATAGCACATACTTAAGGATATTACTCATACTATAAACATCAAACAACTTTCAACTTCTTCCAAGCTAATGGAAACACTTTCCTATGATAAAACACATATATGCATATTTGAACCTTAAATCCATGAACATGACTATATGATTGGTTTTTAAAAAAAAAACAAAAGTTCACTTCATCACATCCTTTGGAAATTGGAACAATCAAGGTCCTATGTCCAACACTTATACTCATGAGTGGAGAAACCATCCTAATATTTCATGGAAACAACAAAATGAAGATGGTCAAGGACAAGGGCAACCAAGGCCAAGGTATAACACAAAATTTTAAGATGAAGTTCTTGAAAGATTGAGAAGTTTGGATGAGGTAAAGAAATATGTATCCTCTCATGGGTATTCCATTAACCGTCTTCAGCAAAGATTGGACCAAATACCTCTTTCACTTTCTAAGAGGGAGGAAGGAAGACTCCCATCCCAACCAATGCTAAATCCAAACAATGATGACACTTTTATGGGAAATGCTCAAAGTTCATATGCTCCACCTTCATATCATGCACCACTGACCAGCCTAAATCACGCGTTTAAAAGAAGCGGATTAAAGTAGTCAGACTTTTAAAGAGATAACCCGACTCTTAGGCCCCCGCAACGATAACGGGGACCGAAGTAGCGATCGAGGTTGAACACATGGACAAGGGTGGTCGTGCTAAGAATGTGGAATCAACACTCTATACTCCGACATAAAAGAGTATAAGAAGTGTTCCCAAGGGAACGGTAGCTCAGGATCAAGAACAATAAAACAAAAGAAAAAGAAACAAGCTGTCACAAGAAAACGTCGTAAAGAAAATAAACTAAAAGATTATGTCCAATTGGAGTTACAAGAAAGATTTAAATTTTGGGTTAAGAGGTTTTTATAAAGGTTTTGTAATATAGAATCTGGGGAGGTAAAACTATCGTTAAGGTAAAGCATGAAGGAAGAATACTTAGGCATCACTAGCGGCAACGAAAAACATCTTGCACTCTCTTCTCTCAAAGAGAGTACCTCCAACTATGTGCCAATACCTTCTCTCAAAGGTAATGTACATGAGTTAGAGTGGAAAGAAAACCAAGGCAGCCCTGATCCTGGGCACTCTCGTACTCCCGGATCGGACTAAACTCTAGAGTTACAACATCCCTCTCTCAAAGGAGTTGAAATGGGAAATACAATTCGATAGCTAGTCAAAACATGATCCAAGCGTACAAGCTAGAATTTAGATCTTATAAAGAAATCATCCAACAAAGAGGAACCATACACAGAGCAACATATATTAAACTCCACAAATTCCATAAGCATAGATATGTAAAGGGTTCAGTTACAATGCATAATAAATGAAAGCAAATTGTTGTAAAAAGGGAAGATAGGTATCAGCGTCCTTGATATAGGAGGTTGATATACAATAGCAGGCCCCTAAAGTATCTCTAACCCGATACTGGGTGGGAGCTCTGCCCGATATGTTCGTATTGGGTGGCAAGCCCCTGTCGGGCTACAGGCCATGACAGCCAGGCATATCGGTCGAGGCTCGCTACTCGATACGGTCGTATCAGGTTGCCACCCTCTCAGGCGATACACCGTGATGGGTGGTCCGTATCAGGTTTGGTATCATGTCGGGTTAGAGATGACTTAGGTTATCGAGTTCCTTGTATCGTGTGTAGGGGGAGAGCCATCTTGGGCAGGAGCCCATCTAGGAACCCGACACATCGGGTGGCCTTCTTGGTCGTATCGGGCTGTTGTAGCTATCGGGATGGGTTCTAAGTGAACCACTCCCGAACCTCTTGGGTTGGAGGTGTGCTCACCTAATATCGCCTGACACGGCTTGGGAACTCAACACACTAGATCCAGAAGCTTTCAAAAATTAGCTTTCATGAGATTCCGACTTGTCCCATCGGAGTCCTGTAGCTGCTATTTATAGGCAGCAGTTGGAAGAGGTTGTGGTTCTCATGGAGCCACATGTCCTCTATCAGCTCCGTTCACGTGGCTTCGGGGATGGTCGACACCTGTGTGTCTCGCGACAAGGTAGGCTGTCGTGTACCATACTACAGACGTATCAGGTGGCCGTATCGGGCAGCTGTGTCCGATGAGTAACTTGAGTAGCGCGACATGCCGTGACAGGCTGATTAGTCATGGTGGACAGAAGCTCTCTGTCGGGTAGGTAGTGTGCCGTTCGTCGGGGGCCTCCTCGCGCGACACGCCTCTGTCGGGTTACTGCCATACCAGGAAGCGACTGCGATGGGTAAGTGGGCGTATCGTGTGGCCAGTAAAGGACCGATTTAGGCGCTTGTTGTAAATGGGCGGGGATGGGCCTTTTTGCTGACTTTGAGTGGAAAAATGAGGGAAAACTCTGTAAAAGATGGAAAATGAGTTAGGAGCATATTGTGGCTTATTCTTGTGCAATAACATGATAAAACAGAGAGGAAAGTAGTTTAGAAGGCAGGTTTGACAACAAAATATAAGCCATAAATAGCCATAAAATGGGTGTTATGAACTCTCCCAAACTTAGCATTTTGATTGTCCTCAATCAATCCATACTCATATTGAAACAACATTTTGCGATACTTCTTCTTAACCCGACATAGTTTTTGGACAAGGGGTTTGAGTGAGTTTTTGAGACGTATTTGAGGAGAATTATGTCTGACCATGAACAACTGACTTTATTTTTCCTGCCTTATTTAAGCAAAATTTTCTCTTCAGCTTCAGTGAGACTTTGGTGCATGATTTCAAAGTTAGCTTTCACTCCAAGCAACTTTTGGGAGTAGGAGGTTGGGTTGTTGGGTAGGCTTAAGGCTTTTTGGGTTTTTCTTATTTCCCATCAGTCCATCCAGGTACGAGTCCGTTAATGGGCAAGTGGTCCCTGCAGTCCAAGCCAATTGGCTTTAGAGCAGTGATTTCACATCCTACGTACCACTGCCTCGGATATACCATGCCTAAAGATGGGTATTTTTGGAAAGACAAGTATATATATATATTTATTTATCATTTGGAAAAACTCTCATGCTTTTATTCACTCTCATAAGGCTTTTCTTTCTTTTTGGGATTTTGTTGGGTAGGGGAAATAAGAGAAATTTTGCTGTTTGGGCAACTTTTTCCTTCTGCATACACATCTCTTAGTTGTTGCGAGATTATTTTTTGAAATTGGCATAGAAAAGTTATAGTCTTTTTTCATTTTGAGATTGCATTTTCCAAAAGAACATAACAAAAAACCTCCACCGCCTTAGATACAGAGAAAACAAGCTGGGAGAAGTCGTATAAGGTTTTACTATAGTAAGATTTTGTACAATTGTAGAGAGGCAAGGAGTTGTATATGCACTATTTTTGTATCAGACATGTATATGTATATATGTACATAGGGTATGTTTAAGAAAAATAGCAAAAAGGGGTAGAACTTTTAGTACCTCCCTCACTGATGCATAGAATCCCCCCCCAAACTTACCCCACAATCTGTCCCAGAGTTGTGAGATATATAAGGTAGGGTAATGATAAATCAGTGAGGGTTTAGCTGGTGAACACGCCTTCATCAGATAGAAGCTCCCACACGTATTCTCCACATTTGTTGTGGTAGTCGATGTGGTGGAGCTTGTCAGGTGTTTGATGTAGCGTCACCGAGCTAGAGATCCACTCCAACACGCATATGCCACAATCATTGGATTGTGGAATTTGTTGAGGACTGTCGTGGCATAATTGAAGTTCGTGCCAATTTCTCTCTAGGTTCTCCAGGAATGGCTTGATCAGCGTTGCCACCTCCATATAGTATTTTCTTGCTAAGTGCTCAAGGGGTGTCAACGTTGTAGATGTACACTGCACCGGATGATCTTTGTTGATGTTCGAGCTATTCTAGAAGATTGCTGCTCGTGGGCGAGTGTACATCGTTAGGAGCGTCCAGTGATTGTAATGCCATTGGAAAGAAGATGATACATGACATTCTACATTGTATCTCTGACAAAAATGATTGTTTCACTCCTGACTTGTCTGCTAGGAAGATGTCATTGAACAACATTGGATGGGCAATGTATGCATGTTCATACTTTTCTGTAGTATCTGGATATAGGCGACCACCACTGATATCGCCCTCTGTTCCTCCTGACACTCTTCATGCGGGAAGATCAGCCCCATGAGTGTGCGTCTCCACTCAGGTCCGAGTCCACCTGGATTGTTTACGAGGGCTTCGCTTCGGGGCAGGGCGTTGGCACCTTTGCGGCTGCCTCTGCCTCACCTATTTGTGATGGTGGAGAAGGGAGCGTGGAGGGTGGTTGTTGCTCCACCATCTAGTTTTCAGTAACCTCCTCCACAGCTACCACTGGCGATGTTGGCGGCAGCGTCAGTGTGGATTGCACAACCCTGAGTTCCACCTTGAGGATCTCAGCGAACGCCCCATTGTTGGTGTCTAGCTGTACCATCTCTTCTGCCATTGAAGGCACAATAGATGCTTCGGGAGCTACGATTGTCTCTCCCGTGGCAGATTCCCTCGAGGTTGTTATCGTTGTTTCCCCCCTAGTTGTTTCGGCAACCTCCATGATAGCCATTACTTCTTCAGTAGCCATGGCAATCATCTTTTTGGTGGCCGCGACTGGTTCAGGAGTAGCAACGACGGCTTCAAGAATGACTGTCGCTGGCTGCATGGGAGCGGTGGATGGCTCGGCAGGTATTGCTAAAGACTTGTCCTGCCTGGCGTCGAGGGGGATTGGCCCTCGTATTGCAGCCACCCTCTCTTGTATTCTTCTGGTGGCGGCATAGCTGGCTTTAGCAATGATGACTTCTATTTAGTTTTTTGTTAAGACCAACTTCTTTGCGTCATAATTCGCATAGAGTGGGAGGGGTAGGAGAACGTCCATCCTAATGAATTTATAGAAGAAGCGGTTTCTCTCTTTCTTTATTATGTTGGCTCTCACGAGGAACTTCAGATCTATTCTGTGATTGCCCCTTGTCCTTGACAAACTGTGCGGCTCTATGGGGAAACTGTGCGGCTCTATGGGGTATCCCAACCCTGCTGCAATCAGATTCACAAGTCCTCCCATGTTGTAGTCCTTTGTGGCATCCTTGACTAGATGGAGTCAGTTGAGTAGGAATTGCCCCAGGTTGATCGTGCACCCTTCCATCATGTGCCACATGAGGTGGAGCTCTTCAGTGTAGAGGTTGCTGGACTCGTACTAGCTGAAGAGAAGGCACACCAGGATCTTGTGCACTATCCTCCAAAAATAGGAGTGTACTGCCGCCACCTTGCTTCTCAGCTTGAACGTTGACTCGGCGGTTAGCCTCCTCCATATTGCAACTGGGTTGAACCCGTTGCTTCGCTGATCCTGGCATCTTTGTTTAGCATCTCCTTCTTGGCTTCTGAGGAGGATGAGATCTTGTTGAGCAGCTTTTCTGATATTTCATGTTCAACATTGTACAACCGTCCTTATAGTCTATTCTCCCCGCCAAATCTTTCAAATTCTTCTGGTCTATTCTGCACTCGACAGAGGGATGACATGAACTATTTAGTGAGTTCGGTGTAGGATGCGGTGTAGCTGAAGCATATCTTCTTCAGCCCCGCAGCTTCTAGGACATTTTCTAGCCTTTCGAAAATGCCTATCTGTCGGAAGGACGGCTGGTGGCGAAAGCGACTTGGCCTATAGACTTTAGCGACCAACTCTGAGTACCTTCACCTGTGTTCGTCATCTCTGGGCATGAACTGACCTGGTGAGTGGTCTAGTGGCTCTGGCTCAGTCGTTGTAGTTGAGACTGTTGTTTCTTCTATCCTGGGCCGCTTCTCGACCTCAGATGGCCCAACTATGTTAGGGTTTGGGCGCTTCTGCCCAGCTGTTGTGGCTTCAACTGTGGCATCAGGGTTGACCGTCTGGCTGTGCTCATCTACTTGGATGACTATTTTCTTGTTGCGAGCCATTTCTGTAATTTATCAAACAAAAGTATAGTAAGCAATAAAATTTCTGAATGGGTCACTCTACCCGACATTGGGCGGCAGGGTCATGTCTCCCGAATACAAGATAGGTGATACTTGAAAAACTGATATTGGTTAAAACTAAACAAACCTTGACACAATCTAGTCGATATCGGGCGGAGGTAAACACATCTATTTCCCGATAGGATTTGGCCGATAGTACTGGCCGATATCAGGTATCGTTAGTGAGACGGGGCTCGCTCAACACGTTTGCCCGATATGGGCACCGGCCAAAGGTGCATGATGATATTAGCTTGGTATACAGACCTGCCTGATATGTGTGCCTGAAAAGAGCCATGCGCTATACTCGTATCGCCTGGTAAAGATTTGGTAGCCGATACGATCTTAAATTGGTTAAAATGCAAAGCCTGTCGCGCGGTAAGTGAAACTTGGTAGAAATAAAGGTCCTGCCCGACACAGTTATGCAAGAAAGCATTGACGATATCGGTGCTGCCCGATATGATATAGTGTCGGGCGACACGAGTTAAAGCTCTTTTGTCAAACAAAATTGGCGGTAAGGTCTTGCCCGACACAATTGCACGATATGTGTCACATGATATGTGTATCACGCGACATGGTCAGAGGACCCTGCTATCGTCGTTGTCTGACATGGGTAACGTGCAAAGTGTATTGCCCGACATGAGGACTTGTGTGATATGCTATGGATGATACGAGAAACTAAAACCTCGTGCCCGATAAAGGAATTGCTAAAATAAAAGCACGCGATACGACATGATCGACACGATAGGGTGTATCAGGTAACTCGCGCGATAGGTATATCGGGTTATACATGTGTCGGTCGGGGGGCTGGTGCGTGACACTGGAGCTTGCTAAGGTCAGCCGACACACGAGCAAAAGCAAAGGGTGGATGCGTGATATGGGAGTAGGTAAAAAGTAAATGCGAGTTCCTGACATGGTTAACTGAAGTTACAATATATAGCCAACATGAGCGGGGGTAAAACGGGTAAAAAAAGGGGCACGTGTCGCGTGAGGGCGCAGATCATTCCAGAGGCACAGTAAAATCAGTCTAATCTGTCATGTCAGGGGTCGATTTGGCTTCCTAAGCACAACTCAATCTGGGAAGTAAAGCGCATCGCGTGAGCTTAGTGTATCGTGCGACATGATCTTCTGGTTACCATCTGTTGCCTGATACGGCATGCGTCTGTCATGCGATGCGGGGTGCGTTTGCCCGACATGAGCCTGGGCGATACGTAGCCCGATACGGTGTGACGCGCGAAGCTTGGTTGCTTGTCTGACATGTTTACGTGACACGGGCAAAGGAAGGTCAGATGCTCGATTTGGCCAGAAAGTGGGGTATCGGGCATAACAACTTTGCATTCCCGATACAGGATCCAAATCCAAGCAAGGCAAAGAAAGAAAAGCTAAAACTAAAGAAAAAGGAAGACCATTGAGGGGTAAAACATCATTGTCTTAAAGGGAAAGACTTCTAGCCTCATATAGTATTACTGATCAATGCTATAAAACTAAGTCGGTGGCCCACACAAAGAGAGAGTCTGTGCACATGGCGCATGCACTGACTCAAGCCTTATTACAATGATAATGTTTGTAATGTTTTTCTTACAGAAAAGGAAATCACGTCCTATTCTAAGAGTAAAGACTCAGGCTGCCTCCCGAGGAGCACTGTGGTTTCCATCGTCATCTCGACAGGCTTCAAATACTTCTACTCTAATCCTTCGGTTGTTACCTCAGCGTCCCGCAATGCTATTTCTGACCTTCACACAAACACTTCATCTTCATAGTACCTCTTGACTCTGTGCCCATTCACCGGAAAGACCTTTGATGGATTGTCTTTGTCATACAGTTCCATCATCCCTGATGGATATATCTTTGCCACGGTGAAGGGTCCATACCACCTTGTTTGCATCTTACCTGGAAAAAGACGGATAGAGGATTTAAATAATAGAACTTTATCATCTTTACTCATGTCCTTTTTCTTCATGTGGGAATCATGCCACACCTTGGTCCTATGGTTGTAAATCCTTGCATTTTCGTAAGCATGTAATCTCATCTCTTCGAGCTCTTATAGATGCAGATATCTCTTTTGTCCTGCCTTCTCCAGGTCAATAGTTAGAAACTTAATTGCCCAAAGGGCCTTGTTCTCAAGCTCTAAGAGTAAATGACATGACTTCCCATAAATTAACCTGTAAGGCTTTGTGCCTACATGTGTCTTGTATGCAGTTCTATAGGCCCAGAGAGCATCGTCAAGTTTCATGGACCAATCTTTCCGTGTGCGGCTGACAGTCTTTTCCAATATTTGCTTATTCTGCCTATTTGATACCTCCACCTGCCCTGAGGTTTAAGGGTGATAGGGTGTACCAATTTTGTGCTTGACCCCATACTTCTTCAGTAGTGCCTCAAAAAGCTTCTCCCCAAAGTGTGATCCGCCATCGCTTATCACAGTACGGGGTACTCCGAAGTGTGGAAAGATGGTTTTTTCAAACAACTTAATCACAGAATTAGAGTCACAAGTTTGGGTAGCAACATCCTCTACCCATTTAGACACGTAGTCCACCGCTATTAAAATGTACTGATACCCTTTTGATGGGGGGAATAGCCCCATGTAGTCTATTCCCCAGACGTCAAAGATCTCAACTTCTATCCAGTTGGTCATATGCATTTCGTTCCTTTTTCCGATATTTTCAGTTGATTGGAATTCCTTACAAACTTTCACATAAGTAGTGGCATCCTTGAACAGTGAAGGCCAATAAAATCCTAATTGTAGTACCTTAACAACAGTCCTTTCACTTCCTAGATGTCCTCCATAGGACGAGGAATGGCATTCCCTCAGAATGTTTGGCACCTCTTCCTCAAGAATACATCTTCTATACAGATTATCTGAGCATCTCTTAAAGCTAGAGGATCATCCCAATAATAATTATTTACATATGAAAAGAGTTTCTTCTTTTGATTGTACGTTATTTCTGGAGGTAACTCCCCGCAAGCAAGGTAATTATAGATATCAGCGAACCATGGTAATTTCTGATCTTCAGATTCTATCATTAGCAAGGCCTCATCTGCATAGTTATCATTGATGGGTGGCTCCTTCTTGTCTTCAACTATAATCCTTGACAAGTGGTCAGTGACTATGTTTTCCGCCCCTTTCTTATCAATGATCTCATGATTGAACTCCTGGAGTAATAAAGCCCACCTTAGCAACCTAGGCTTAGTGTCCTTTTTCTGCGTTAGGTATCGTATTGCTCCGTGGTTGGTGTAGACCTTCACTTTTGTCCCAATTAGATAAGATCTGAACTTGTCAAAGGAAAAACAATAAAGAGCATTTCCTTCTCTGTTGTCGTGTAATTTACCAGTGCTTCATCAAGAGTATGACTGGCATAGCAAATGACATGGTGTCTCTAGTCCTTCTTCTGTCCCAGGACTACCTCTACGACATAGTCACTGGCATCGCACATTAGATCAAAAGGTAACTCCCAATCCGAAGCTTGAAGAATGGGTGGGGTAACAAGTGCATCCTTCAAAGTCCGAAAAGCCTTCAGGTAATCGCTAGTGAAATCAAATTTTACATCTTTAACCAGAAGATTTGACAATGGTTTTGAAATCTTCGAAATGTCTTTTATGAATCTTCGATAATAACCAGCATGATTGAGAAAACTTCACACTCCAGTCACAGAATTAGGTGGAGGCAGTCTAAAGATAGCTTCAACTTTGCTTACATCTACTTCAATTCCTCTTTTTGAGACCTTATGGCCCAACACTATGCCCTCTTATACCATGAAATGACACTTTTCCCAATTGAGGACCAAGTTCTTTTCTTCATAGCATTACAAGACCAATGATAGGTTTTTTAAACAACCATTAAAGTCTTTGCCATAGATAGAAAAATCATCCATAAAGACCTCCACGATATCTTCCAGAAAATATGAGAACATCGAGATCATGCAACATTGGAATGTTACCGGAGCATTGCACAATCCAAACGACATTCTCCGGAAAGCATAGGTACCATAAAGACAAGTGAAAGTGGTCTTTTCCTGGTCGTCCGGTAGAATAGGGACTTGGTAAAACCCAGAATAATCGTCTAAAAAGCAGAAATATTCATGATGCACTAATCTTTCTAGAACTTGGTCGATGAAGGGAAGTGGGTAATGATCTTTCTTCGTGGCTTGATTTAGCTTTTGATAGTCCATACACATTCTCCATACGATGACAGTTTGGACGACTACTTCATCACCTTTATCACCTTTCAAAACTAGCATCCCCCCTTTCTTTGATACAAAATGAATGGGGCTTACCCAATCGCTATCGTTGATTGGGTAGATAATACCTGCATCTCTTAGCTTGATAACTTCCTTCTTTACAACCTCTTTTAACATCTAGTTCAACTTTCTCTGGGGTTGGACCAGGGGTTTAGCGGACTCTTCTAGATTTATGTGGTGCATGCACAGAGCAGGGTTAAGTCCCTTTATCCTCCACTGAATAGCCTATAGCTTTTTGGTGGAGCCTCAGTTCCTTATGAAGTCTTTCTAATTGTTCTTCAGTCAGACTGGCATTAACTATAACATGATTTCTCTCCTCTTGATCAAGAAACTCATACTTCAAACCTTCTGGCAACTGTTCAACTCTGGTTTGGGCTTAGGTGCCTTCTCTTCTTTTGGTGTCATTTCTTGAGAAGCATACTTGACTGTCTCTATAACTTCCTCATCCTCGCTCAACTCCCCTTCGTTTTGATTCAGGCAGTCAAGGATCTCAACAACCTCAGGGTCTTCAATTTCTAAATCATTATTGTTTAACGCCCTCATAAGAGGGTCTACTACTACAATATCTTATTTAGTTCTTCACAATATTGGTAGTAGCTATCCATGAAATAAGCAGACTCGAACATGGAAGATCCCTTCATGGCATCCTTTACCTTGAAATCAATGTGGTCATTTCCGACCCTCAGAGTTATGACACCTTCAACGACATCAATCAGTGCCCTCCTGGTTGCCAAGAAAGGGCATCCAAAGATGATAGGGCACTTAGGTTCTTCTACAGTGTCAATAATAACAATGTCACACAGAATGAAGAATCTCCCTACACGAATTGGGACATCTTCAACTACTCCCACATGTCTTTTGAAGGTATGGTCCGCCAACTCGATTCTCATGTTGGTCCTGACCATATCAATTAGTCCCAATCGTTGTGTGAGGCTTAAGGGCATAAGGCTTATGCTAGCCCCTAAGTCAGCTAGACCTTTCCTCTCGATGTTATCTCTAACATCAAAAGGTATAGTAAAGGCTCCTGGATCCTTCTTCTTGGTCGGTAACTCTGCCTTTATGAAAGCAGTTGACATACTGGCGAGCCATCTCAATCCTTCCTCTTCTTTTCTTTGCGATTAGGTCCTTGAAAAATTTGGCATAGGTCGACATTTCTTCCAAGGCATCCAGAAATGGCACCTCGAGGTGGAGCTTTTTCACCGAGTCCATAAACTTTTCATATCTCTTTCTAAGATGTGCCTTTATAAGTTTGTATGGGAAAGACAATCTCGGAGAGTATTGAATCCTTTTACCGAATAAGTTCTCCACAGGTTCTGGTTCCCTAACATGAGCTCGTTGGTTTTCTCCTTCAGCTGGTTTTTCTGCAGCAACCTCGGGCTCTGGTTCTTCAAGTCTGGCCACTTCAGGGCATTCTACCGTCTTTCCCAACCTTAGGACTACCATCTTGGCAGACTCTGTGTTAGATGGTATCTTGCTCAAAGGGTTCTTCATCATCTCGGCCATCTGAGCAAGCTATTGGTCTATCTGGCGTTGATGTGTTTGCATATCTGCCATATGGACCTGCATCGATTCAGGATGCTGGAGTTGGACAATGCACTTTGTGTCAGTTGATTGTTATTGTATCTTGTCTCTTGACAAAATCGAATAATTGGCCCACTAAGTCAGGTTGACTATTATTCCTTCCCTGTCTCTATTCTTGAGCGTGTCCTTGTCCTTGACTTGTGTTTGCAACTTGGCAGTTTTGATACTTCCCTTGCCCTTGATAGTTTGTTTTGGTGGTTTGGAAAGTGCTTGTCCTGGTGTATTGGCCTTGTACGCCTCTCTTCTCAAAATGTGGTGGTTGCTTGGGCGGATTATTCAATTGATGTGAATTCTCCGCAGCATCCTTGTTGCCATAACTGAAACCCGGGTGATCGAGCCTCTTGAAGTTGGCATAAGAGACGTTCTCAGCTTCCTCCTCTTTAGATTCGCTATCACTTGACTCGTTGGGTCGGGTGTAAATGCAGTTATCTATTCTGTGTCCCCCTTCACCACAAGTGACACATTTCATCACTTTCTCGATTTGCTTCTTTCCTTTCCCTCCTGATTCCTTCAATTGTCTGACATCAGTGGCTATCTTTTGAATTTGAGTGGTGATTGCTTCGAGAGCCTTGGATTTGATTAACAACCCTTCATTATTAGATTTATTAGCATATCCTCTGTCTGTTCTATTGTAGTCAGTTCCAGCTTACAGCTCAGCCATGTTTTCTATGATCTTCTTGGATCTACTTGGATTTTTACCGAGAAAGTCATTTCCTGCTGCTGCATTTAGCGAGACTCTCTCTTCAGGAGTTAGACCATTATAGAAGGTTGTTATCAGGAAACCCTTCTTATAGTTGTGGTGAGGACAGTCTCTCTGATACTCTTGAAATCTCTCCTAGGCTTCATGCAGATTCTCTCCTGGTTTTTGCACAAAAGATGTGATCTTCTACCTGTTACAAACAATTTTCTCTGTAGGGTAGAACTTGTTTACAAAAGCAGCTGCCAATGTGTTCCATCCATTCAAGGATTTATGTGGTGGTCCAAGGTACCATGATAGTGCCTTGTCCTCCAAGGAGAAGATAACTCCTTTGCAGTAAATGACTTCTTGCGGAACTCCCCACATCTTGATGGTGTCACAAATATTCTTAAAAGCATCAAGGTGATGATAAGGGTTACCGTTCTTTGAACTCCCTCAAAAGCTTTTGTTCTGGATCATCGAGATGACCCTGGGCTTTAGTTCGAAGTTTACAACATCAAACCTTGGGATTATTACAGGGCATCTTGAGTTGTTGGCTTTTGTAGCAAGTAGCTCCCGAAGAGTCTTTTCTTCTTCATCATCATCTTCACTTGGACTGTCTCTGTGATTTTACTCATTGTTGTGGTGGTTCCTTCTGTGCCTGTGATGATGATGATGTTCCTCATGATGATGATGTTCAGCTTCAGGTTGATCTTGTTCAGGAAATTCCGGTTCTTCATCGATATGGTCGTTGTTATAACGGCCATTCCCGTCTTCGTCAGTTCCAGGCGAAGGTGGATTGTTCTAATTCCTCGTGTTCCTCTCATCTCCCGAGAGTGTAACGTCCATGCAAGGAGGCATGGTGAGGAAGAGTATGGCTGATTAAGTTGCTTCAACCTGGGTACCTGAATAGATCGTTTAGTTAAGTTAGCGAACTAAACTTGGTAAAACAAATGATTCTGCACAAACATAGGTTAGATAGCTAAAAGTTACTGTGATGTCAAGCTTATTGCTAAGCTTGAGGCACGAGAGTATGGTATGTGTACTCAGGTTCTTAATAGTACCGTTTTGCCTTGTCCCCGGCAATGGCGCCAAAAAGTTGACCAGTCAAAATTGCGCATCCAAAAGAAGAAGATTAAAGTAGTCAGACTTTTAAAGAGATAACCCGACACTTAGGCCCCCGCAACGATAACGAGGTCCAAAGTAGCGATGGGGGTCGAACACAGGGACAAGGGTGGTCGCGCTAAGAACGTGGAATCAACACTCTATACTCCGGTATAAAAGAGGATAAGAAGTGTTCCCAAGGGAACTGTAGCTCAAAATCAAGAATAATAAAACAAAAGAAAAAGAAACAAGCTGTCACGAGAAAATGTCGTAAAGAAAATAAACTAAAAGATTATCTCCAACTGGAGTTACAAGAAAGATTTAAGTTTTGGGTTAAGATGTTTTTATAAAGGTTTTGTAAAATAGAATTTGGGGAGGTAAAACTATCGTTAAGGTAAAGCACGAAGGAAGAAGACTTAGGCATAATAAGCGGTAGCGAAAAACATCATGCACTCTCTTCTCTCAAAGAGAGTACCCCAACTAAGTGCCAATACCTTCTCTCAAAGGTAATGGACATGAGTTGGAGTGGAAAGAAAACAAAGGCGGCCCCGATCCTGGGCACTCTCATACTCCTGGATCAGACTAAACTCTAGAGTTACAACATCCCTCTCTTGAAGGAGTTGAGATGGGAAACACGATTCGATAGCTAGTCAAAACATGATCCAAGCATGCAAGATAGAGTTTAGAATCTACGAAGAAATCATCCAACAAAAAGGAACCATACACAGAGCAACATATATTATACTCCACCGATTCCATAAGCATAGATATGTAAAGGGTTCAGTTACAATGCATAATAAATGAAAGCAAATTGTTGTTAAAAGGGAAGATAGGTATCGACCTCCTTGATATAGGAGGTCAATATACAGTAGAAGACCCCTAAAGTATCTCTAACCCGATACCGGGTGGGAGCTCTGCCCGATATGCCTGTGTCAGATGGCAAGCCTTTATCGAGCGATAGGCCATGGCAACCAGACATATCGGTCGAGGCTTGCTACCCGATACGATTGTATCGGGTTGCCACCCTCTTGGGCGACACATCGTGACGGGTGGTCCATATCAGGTTCAGTATCATGTCAGGTTAGAGATGACTTAGGTTCTCAGGTTCCTTGTATCGGGTGTAGGGGCGAGCCGTCTCGGGCAGTAGCCGGCACATCGGGTGGCGTTCTTGGTCGTATTGTGCTGCTGCAGCTACCGGGATAGGTTCTAAGTGAACCACTCCCGCCCCTCTCAGGTTGGGGGTGTACTCACCTAGAATCACCCGACACGCCTTGCGAACTCGACACACTAGCTTCAGAAGCTTTCCAAAGTTAGCTTTCATGAGATTCCAACCCATCCCATCGGAGTCCTGTAGCTGCTATTTATAGGCAGCAGTTGGAAGAGGTTGTGGTTCTCATGGAGCCATGTGTCCTCAATCGGCTCCGTTCATGTGGCTTCGGGGATGGTCGACACCTGTGTGTCTCCTGGATAGGTAGGCTGTCACGTGTTGGCTACAGACGTATCGGGTGGCCGTATCGGGTAGCTGCATCCGATGAGTAACATGAGTAGCACGACATGTCGTGACGGGCTGATTAGTCATGGTGGGCAGAAGCTCTCTGTCGGGTAGGTAGCGTGCCATTCGTCGGGGGCCTCCTCATGCGAAACGCCTCTGTCATGTTGCTGCCATATTGGGCAGCGACATGTAAGTGGGCGTATCGTGCGGCTAGTAAAAGACCAATTTAGGTGCCTGTTGTAAATGGGTCGGGATGAGCCTTTTTGCTGACTTTGATTGGAAAAATGAGGGAAAACTATGTAAAAGATGGAAAACAAGTTAGGAACATAGTGTGGTTTATTCTTGTGCAATAACATGATAAAATGGAGAGGAAAGTAGTTTAGAAGGCAAGTTTGACAATGAAATATAAGCCATAAATAGCCATAAAATGGGTGTTATCAACCACCGAATCCCTTTGCTCCACCACCTCCTCAAGATCCTCACAAATATCAATATAATCCATCTCCACCTCACTCATACCAAAAACCACCTCTGCAATACCACCCCCATCCACAACAACCACAACCACAACAACAACAACAACCACAATTCATCCTTCAAAAATTCCAACTCACCCCACCAAAAACCACCACCACCACCTCAACAGCCACAACCAAACCCACAAGCTTCCTCTTCCTCTACCCATGGGCATGTGAAGGCAATGACGGTTTTGAGGAGTGTATGGACTTTGGAGCAGCCCCATAATATTGTTGTTGATAGAGCATCTAGTGAGGATAGAGGATATATTGAAATCAAAAAGGTTGATAATGAGATTCAAAGTGATGATACTATGACAGGAACTAGAGTTGATATTGTAACACCCCTGGCCTGGGTTATACTTTAACCCTAGGTATTTTGATTAAGAAAGATGATTAAATGCTTAATCTCATCTTGTGAATGGTAATTAGGGCTCAAGAGGAACTTATATTGCAATTCTAGTCCTTTTTGAACATTGTTGAAATCAATGTTTTGTTTGTTTTGGACTAAAGTGCAAAATATCCAAGTTGAGGTGTTTAAGTGCAATTGTGCATGATAATATGTTACTCGTGTGTTGAAGAATCATGAGAGTGAAGATGATGCTGAGGTGTGGCTTATGGAAGCCTGAATACCAAGAAAGAGCTGATAAAGCAATGTTTGTGCATTAATACCTAGTTTTGGTGTAAAGTGCAATTTACCCAAAACCTAGGGTTCAATATGCAAATTACCACTTCAATGAGGTCCCTAATGTTTCTTGGCATCATGTAGAGAAAATAAAATGAGAGGGGCGCCTCATTTGAATTAAGTTGGAGGAGAGAGAATCTTGATATTAAAATAATCAGTATTTAATCCTAATTGAAACCCTAATTTGATTTAGGGAAAAAATGAATGTACTAATTAAAGGGACTTCAACCAAAATTAAAATGGTTGGATTCAGATGTGTATGTGACATCTTTGAGCCTTGCAAGGACCACGAAAATATCCAAGGGAGTGAATAACTCACACACAATTTTATAAGAAAAAGAAATATCCACTCACATATGGATATTAATATAATATGAATTGAGGTGCTTAATTTGCTTTTCTTTAAATCATGGATAATTGAGAGAGATAAAATGCAAACAAGATAGCCTCGTCCCTAAGGAATATAAGGGGGAAGAGGCGACCACATTTTTGGGAATAAATGAATTTTTATAAGGAACTTTATCTCTCCTTGATTTTCTTATAAAAAGACCCTTTACAAGCCAAATGGAAGGACTTTTCGACCCCACTTCGTCTCCTTGCTTGGGAAACGACCAAAGGATCTTGGGAGGATCAGGAGGACGACCCCCAACCTGTTGGTAAGGTTCTTGATCCATTTCACCTTGATTCCATGGTGGAAATCGAAAATAAATTATGGATTTCTTCCTATTTTGATCTCCTCTTCAATTCTAACCATTCCTTTTCACTCAAACCTTGAGGACGAGCCTTGGAATGGTGAAAGGAGTTATATCCACCATTGTTTCCGTGAACTTGGAGATTTGGAGCTCAATTGGAGGCGGGTTTTATAACTTGAACCCTTTTTCATTGTTATTCAACCATTAATCTTGCAATTTCAATGATTCCTTCATTATCTTGTTTAATTGCTGGTTGAAAATGGTTATTTCATGAAATAAGAAGTTGTTAGAACTTCAGGGACAAAGATAGATGATGATGATGAAATCATCTTTGGTGCTTTTTCCAAATAAATCATGGTTCATACGGTTTTGAGTTAATTGCTCATGCGGTTTCACCAAACCGTTTGAGAGCAAACGGTTTGAAACCGTTTGGGAGAAAACGGTTTCAAAACCATCTGAGTGAGTTGACCAAGGGTTGACCGTTTGAGATTACTGTTCCGAATTATGTTGGTTAATGACTCACCAAATTTGATGGGTTAACTCCCAAGGAATCGTGAGTTGAAGGCCAATCAATTGGGCAAAGCCTAATTGGATTAAGTGCTGATTTTCAACTTAATTGATTTGCCTTTTTGGAAAAACGGTTTCAAACCGTTTAAGAGGGTTGACCAAGGGTTTAACGTTTGATATTCCTGTTCCTAATGGTGTTTTTTAAAAACTCACCAAATTTTATGGATTAATTCCAAAGGAATCATGAGTTGAAGGCTAATCAATTAGGCAAACCCTAATTGGATTAAGTGCTGATTTTCAACGTGATTGATTTGACTTTTTGGGTGTTTAACCCAAACGGTTTCAAAACCGTTTGGGGATTACCCAAACGGTCTAAAGACCGTTTGTAGGTCACCCAAGACCGTTTGGAGGTCTAGGGTTGGATATGGTTAAGTGTTTGAAGGACAAAAGATATGGTGTTAACCCTAATCGGCTAAGTGCTGATTTTGCATTGGAATGAGTTGATGTTTTGGGTTGATTGACCCAAACGGTTTCAAAACCGTTTGGGAATCACCCAAACGGTCTCAATACCGTTTGGGGATCACCCAAGACCGTTTGGAGGTCTAGGGTTAAGCATGGTTGACCAATTGAAGGTCTAAAGGTACCAAATCACTTTGCAATTAAGTGTTGATTTGATGATCAACTCAATAGCTTAAACCCTAGTGATTTTTCACTAGAATCCAAGGGGTGGATGAGCCAAACGGCCTCAAGACCGTTTGGAATTCACCCAATACCGTTTGGAGGTCTAGGGGTGAGTATGGTTAAGAAATTGATGATCCAATGATACTAAGTTAAGTGTAATCAATTGCTGATTTGGTGATCAATCCAATGATCCAAACCCTAATTGGTTGACTTGGATTTTGATGATATGATGGCCAAACGGTCTTCACCTACTTGGCCAAACGGTCTTCGCCTACTTGGGAAAACTGTCTTCACCTACTTGGGCAAACGGTCTCAAGCACCACCTTTACCAAACGGTTTCAAACCGTTTGAACTTTGAAAGACCAAGACCGTTTGGGGGTCAAGTAGTCAAAGTTGATTGTAGATTCAACTGATCAATTCAATTGGATACCTTATGTAATGGAGGTCCAAGGTGATTGAATCTCTCGATAATAGAGATGATGAATGACTCATTGATCCAATGATGATTAGTAATGATAATCAATGAAGGTACAAAGACTGAAACCCTTTTAGTACCTAATGATTAGTGCCAATTAAGGGATGAACCCTAATTGCTTATAGGATCAATGACTTGGTACACTATGTCATTCATAGTTGTATGTACTTGATTGAAGGGATGATATGACCTTATCAAGTTGAGATGATGTTAGCATGAATTCATAACATGAATATGATTCATGTGGTGATTAAGGGTATGGTCCTTAAGTAAAGAGATCATGAAACCCTAATCATGAACATAAACCCTAATTGATAGGGTTATTGAATTCTAACCCTAATTGAGAGCAATTCAAAATGAAACCCTAATCTAGGGTAAGGATGTAGCCCTAATCTAGGGTAATCATAAGTGAAACTCTAATTGAGGGAAAAGAGATGTAAATCCCTAATTGGGATGAATAGTGAATCTCCAATTATGGATAATTGAATATAATCCTAATAGAGATGAATAGTAGACCAAAATTGTGGGAAACTATGGTGGAAACCCTAGTTGAGGGTGATTCCATGAGAAACCCTCGTTGAGGGTGATTCCATGAGAAACCCTAGTCGAGGGTGATTCCATGAGAAACCTTAACTAAGTATTAACACAACATGACATACTAATGTTATGTTGTGATAAGAGGCCCTAAGAAGAATGAAGGCATGTGAGACTCTAATGAGGAGTCATATACATAAAGCCCTAATCTTGGATAATATGAAAATAAATCATAATTCTAATATTAAATAAGGGTATAAAGAAACCCTAATGATGAGATAAAAGTAATGGCCTTATAAAAGTGAAACATTTCATGTGGTTGAATATATGCAACCTAATTGTAAGCAATGTCTTTACCATTAGACAAGTCCATATCATTAAAGATAGTTGGACAACTCTAATGTGTGGCCTATGCATTATATGCTATAGGTAAGTGATTAGTGATGGAATGTATTAAGAAGGGAAATACCTTAATACAAGATAAGATGGCTAATTCAGGAGAGTCTGAAGTGATGAGAAAGTGATACATCAAAATATGATAGTTATCACATTCAACACTTCAGGGTTTATATGCCTTGATGTACTCCAAATCCAATATAATTGGGTAAGAAACATATGAAGTGTGTTATGCAACTATTACAATGAAATGTAATGAGTTGTTGCACCTTGATGAGTGTTAATTAATGTACCTTGAGAATGGGGTTAAGCCCAAATGATGTGTATGATATAATCATGCCATGACGAGGATGGGAAATGAACTCATACTTGAATTGATGATCATTAATGCTATATGATGAAAGTAATGTTCTAGAATAATCAAATATGATATCCTTGAAAGCCCTAGAGGTATGGAATAGTGTATTAAGGGTTGGATAGATAATGAGATCATGAAATCTTTATTAATGAAAATGGGGAACCCTAACCCTAATTTGGGTAAAGGAAATGAAAAGCCTTATTTGATAGTAAACCCTAATTCATGGTAGAGGAATAATGGTGTTACTATTGCATCACATGATGTGATGAATATCTTGTATGACTGTTATCATGCCTAATAACCATATAGATATTATGAGGTGATGTATATGGCTAGTTTGAGCTGTGACATTTATATAATAAACGTTGATTGGCATTATATGCCTTAATGTTGTTGTTGCTTAGTAAAAGAAGCAATATGCATGGACTTTTATGAGTCACATGAGTAAGTTGTTACCTAGTGAGAGGTGACAAGATATTTCATGGCCTTGTGAGCAGGTATGATGCTTGTGTAACAAGTATCATGAATGCCTTGGTTAGATGACCTGAAGGTAATAGTTACCTGAAAAAGGTATAATAATGCTCAATGATGAGTTAAGGGTTTGAATACCCAGAACCATATGATTATGGTGATGAGAATGTGAAGGAATGAGAATTCCCAGTATTGAAATGTGGGACTGAGTTCCCAGGGTCTTTGAAAGACTGATAAATATCTGATGAAAATAGTACATGTCTCTTTATAGCATTGTTATAATAAGTTATGTTTGAGAACTTGGCTGATGCTAAAAGAATATGAGAATGTACTTAATAAATCAAGTGAAATCTATTCATGTAGTGCCCTAGCCATAGATCTATCATCGTCAGTAGCTGGTGATGGTGAAATGGGTTTTCCTGCGGGTTAATCTGGAGCGTATATTGTTGAATATGCTGGGTTTCTCCTTGCCAAAAATAGGAGGAGTAGAGTGCAATTTCGGTTGTAGACTCAAGATGTGTATAAGAGCATGGTGAACAGGCCCATGGCTCAGTGTGAAAGAGCATGAATGCGTTCGTGGCTTAGGGAGCACGGTGAACTGGCCTATGGCTCAGATATACTAGTGCCGAGACCTGTACCAAGGCGGGCTAGAGAAAGGGTAGCCTATGGGAGCTAACCCTGTGATTGAGGTCACTTAAGCAAGAGACTGGGGTCCTACTTGTGGTCTCACACTGACCGAGACGTGGGAGGTCATGGAGTCCGACTCTTCCATGGACCTTGTATGGCACCGACTTTGGGTTTCATAACCGAAGGTTGGATTTGAGCGGTACGGCTCACCTCCTCAGGGCATGAGTGTGATTGAAAAATGTAATCAGCCTTATAGCATGCTTGCTTGAGGATTGAATATGGAGATTCATTGGCTGATGTAGAATTTCTTTGTGCATTCCTTAGTAGATAAATGTTAATTATGTTTCTTTATATTCTATGCAAGGTAGACAAATGAATTACTTATCTACCATGGGTAGATGTAATGACCTCCTTGAGAATGGAGATTATCTTATTCTGTTCTATGATGAATAATTCTGCCTGATAATGTAAAAGTAACCCCTACTCAGTTTTAATTTAATAAACTGCAATAACAAAGTTTTTGGCGAAGAGTTATATCTCTCGCTGGGGCAATTTTCAATTGTCTCACCCCAGTGGGAAACATTTTTAGATATGCATGGGAGGCAATGCATAAATCTTAGAATAATGAAAGAACAACAACAACAACAACAATAGAGACAACAATAAGATCTGAGGTGGAGATATTGTCTGTCTAGTCATATAGATAGTAGTCCTATGTGTCGTCTCTGTACTCTCAGGTCCTCGAAGTTTTTAGTCAGTGTCTTATGAATCAATATGAGGTTTTGGCTTGATGCCTTGAGATTCATATACTGTCTATATATAATGTTTATAAGACAATTGATGTTTTAATGTTTGAGAAGTAATGGTACATGTTGTGTACTTGTGAACTAGGATGAATTTGAAATATTTTGGTTCTTGGTTAAAGAGTTTTCCTGTGAATGGATCTCTTTGAAAAAGTTTTAAATTTTCAGTGATTTTTAGTAATCCGCTGCAAATAATTCGCTTCCGCATTAGTTAATCATGTTTTCGCGAGACGGTCGCCACAATTAGTGGTATCAGAGCTCTAGGTTCATTGACTCTACAGAGACATAGGACTAAGGTAGTAGAGTCTGTTCTGGTGTCATCCAGTGTATCTGATAGTGTCTTCTGCTCGTATAAGAGAAGAAGAACTTAAAGATGACTGGGTCACATGACGATATTGCTGCTGAGAGTAGCAATGTTGCACCAAGAAGAGGTGCATGGGAAGAAGCAAGAGAGAGACAATTGCCTGAGAATCCCCTAGCTGATCCAACTATAATAAGAAAATCCTTCTTTAAGTATTACTGTTGGAGAACTTAGGAAAACATTAATGTATATAGTGGATCAAGTTTTGGCAGTGTAACCTAGATACCAGTCCCAATGATGATGTTATAGATATCAACGGGATTTGTAATTAGCATTAGCAGTTTGAAGCAAAAGGAAATGATGAATTTTTGGACTTAAATTGAGTCTGTGCTCGACCATAGCCTGTTCAATCAACATTTGAGGAAGAGTTAGCCTGAGGCAGTGAATAATTTATGTATTATGACAAGTTAGACAAGATAATGTCATGCAAATATGTTAATTTATGAATTCCTGGATTAACCGAGAAAGGAAATGATTGAACTTTCCTTGATTAGTCCTATGGGGACTTATGTTTTTCATAGTAAAACATTACAAATGTTTTATGTTGTTCTTACCTCATTGAGAAATGATGAGGTATAGAAGAGATGCCTGAATGAAATTCAGGGATGATAAGTCTTATGCTTGTAATAATATAAAAAGGAGGAATATGATAGTATACAAAGTGCATACCACTTAATCTCAGTATTTATATACCCTGTCCAGGTATACAACTATCGATAATAAAGTGGATATGGAAACTCTTAGATTGTTTTTTTTATTGCTCTGATCAAGTAGTCATTCTGAGACAATCTAATGACTATCATGAAATCAGAAATCTGGAAGGAATAAATGTGTCCTATCCTATGCATAAGAAAGATAAGTCTGAGATAATCTCAGATGAGCATGATTGTATGAGGAACTAAAAATGTACTCCTCATAAGATAAGAATAAGAATAAGGGAGATGAACCCTGTTCAACAATGCTGCAAGCATAATAAATATCTTTCCCATAATGAGGAAATGGGAAATGTGATGAGATCATGAGATGATCATAAACATGCTAGATAATAATAAAGAAAGGGATAATGACATGCAATCATCCTTACAAATTCCAATACTAAAGGCAAGGAACCTAGGATGAGATAAAGAGTAAATGGTTCAAGAATAGTTGAAAATACATGAATTAATAAGAGGAATATGAATCCTTGTTTGCTTTCCTTTCAGGGACATGGCAATCAAGTGGGTCTTAGGACACTTGATGTGCATAAGATAAAGGTGTTCATGTGATGGATACTTAGAAAAGTATCAGTTATCTTGGACTTTGGTCCCAAGATGAGAACATATGAAACAATTAATGTTCCAAGATGAAAGGAAGGGATATATATGATGTGTTTCCAACACATGTGATAGATACCAAGGTGAAATATTCTGGTATCTGAGAGTTATCAGATGGGTTAGGTTGGCTACCTGGAGTGGTCAACTGTGAAATTAGTCTGAATATATAAAACAATATGAACATCATATGTTAGGGGTTTATGCTCTGCATAAACATGATATTAATAAAGAATGTATGATGTTTCTCTGAACAAGAAAAGTGTTGTTTGACATAAAGTTGACTCTATAGTCAATGATGATGAACAATGGTGTCACGCCCCAATCTCATATTAACCACAAACCACGAGATTAGGACGCGACAGGATGGGATTAACATGTAACCAACCATTCGTCACTTTTTAAAACCTTTTAAAGAGATTAATAGAATAACATGATTTATGCTGTAAAATGAAACTAAACAGACTACGAAAGCATTTCTATTAACTGGCAGAAAAATATAAACAGAGTCTACAGCATAAGCATTGTTCAACATAAAATAAAGCATAACAGTTAATTTACATCTTTATACATATTCTCTCTCTCACTCACACCTTGTCCCAAAGATCGAGGGGAATGGACTAAGAGACCTCTAACTAGACTAGCTACAAACCTTCTATCAATTAAGCGTTGGGATGAAACGATCCTTCCGACTCCTGTTGCTGATATTGGCCTGAAAATGTTTGAGTAGAGGGGTGAGCCTACTCGCTCAGTGAATAACATTTCACTTAGCTATCAATAAATAACTCGTCAGGTTTATTAACTGAAAATAAACAGGTATACAGTTTAAGCAGGGCAGTTCTATTGACATAGCAGATGTACAGATAAAAATCACATTTCTATGCATCATCAGATATTCCAGATAAATAGACAGATTTATAAATTTACTGTGAATCCTAAGTGAATACTCATTCATTTTAATGTTATGCCCTAAAAATATGCAGTGTACTCTGCATATAAAGATCCGTAACAAGTCCATGCTACGATCCCACCGTACAAGACTTAGCGACACACCCGGGGAATGCTAAGTCTGACATCAACCCTGCTCTGCTACAGGACCCCTGGCTCCCTGGCCAGAAACATAGGCTCTACGGCCTCAAAGCACTTCTCTGAGTGCACCCGACTTCTCCTTAAACCTGAGTACACCGGCGGAGAGTCACAGGGTTACCTTCGTGACACAAGCACGAATGGTGTTAGATAACCATGTTTTCATTTACCCAGTGCTGCATTTTCTCTTTCCTCATTTGTCCGCGACACAAGCACGGATGATGTTGCAACACGAGTTTCACCCCTAAGAAACAGACCTTCTTTTAGGGGTTCTACGGTGTTAGGGCATCTATTCTATTAATTAATTAACAGATAAACAATTTAGCAGAGATATCATATCACAACAATAAAACATAACAATTCCTCTCTTTTCATCACTTATGTCACGCATTCCAAGTTCCGATGAACTTATCATACTTTAATGTACATGTTACACTGTTTAAGATTCATATCCACTGATACTGTATCAATAAGCATATAAAATGAGTTTAATAATGATTTCTAAATGAACTGCCACTCACCCACTTCGGTGTGTTCGTATACACCGAAAAGCATCCACAAACACGCCTAATTCTGACCTTTACAGCAACGTGCACGCCGTGCACCTGGGCTGTACGCCGTGCACCTTCAGTGCACCTTTATTCTACTTTTCTGCAACTTTGCACGCCGTGCAAACTGAGTTGCACGCCGTGCAATCTGGGCAGAAACTCGTTCCGCTATCTGTAACTTTGCACGCCGTGCAAACTGAGTTGCACGCCGTGCACCTGCGCAGAGACGGAAATCTAATTGTAGATGAACTCGATTTAGCACCTAATTAAGGCTATAAGCTACAGATTCTAGATTTGGAATCTCAATCAAAGCCAAGACTACCTTTCTTTGGTGTCTCATGCGTCCAAGGCCGGATTCGGGGCATTCGTTGGGTCTTCTTCAACCTTGGTACAAACCGGTTCTAACTTGCTTCACGTACAGGTGGACAGGTGGAAGCAACGGACTCGAATGGGTGCTTAATCATGGCTGATGACAGCAGATTCTTGCTCAAACCTCTTGGCCGGAGTTGAAGCAGTTGCTTCGAGGTGTTAGCGGTGTCAAAACGAGTTCCTAGCTGCTGCTTCGTGCAGCTATGGCTGCTGCTACGTAGGGGCGCCGCCCCCTTTGCTTCGGCGCCGCTAGGGCACAACTGGGCACAAGGAAGGAGATGGAAGGTGGGCGGAGGCAAGGCGGCCGTCGCTCACGCCAAGGTGGCTCCCATCCATAGCTGCAGCTACTGTGCTGCTGGCCGGCACCCTGCTACTTGGCCATGGAGTTGCAGGTCGGCCACCCAAGTTTGGGGCGTGGGTAGGGCAAGGAAAGGGAGGAAGAGAAAGGGAAGCAAGTTGCCGCGGATCGGAGCTATGAAGCCCAAAGTCGCCCTCGCTCTTCACCCCTTCAGCAGGTCTCGGTTGGCTCAAGGTTTGGGGCGCCGCTCAACCTGACGAAGATGGAGTCCTGTTTTATCAGGAAAGAAGAAGAAGAGAAGGGTCGGTTCGCGGAGGGTCCGTCGTGCAAATTGCCCAGCAAAAATCTAAAACTACATCTAGGTCCCTGAACACTCAGATGCCCATATCTTTTAGCTCGGAAGTCGGTTTCGGGTGATTTTTCTTGCAAACTCTCAAGCACGAGATTCTCTATCATCCCAGGGCATAAAATCATGTTAACTAGCTTATCACATCAGGTCAAAACACTTAATTGCAACATTGGGTATTCAACTCAACCTAATTAACTAATTAATCAACATTAATATCATTAGTCGCCTTAGGTGATTCAAACTCAACTATTGATTCATATATTAACTTATTTTGATTATTCATGATATTTAATTTGATACTCAACACTAATTGCGGTGTTTTACGAAATTTGAGGTATTTATTAGTTAATTGGGAAGTGGGTCGTAACAACCTTTTCCCCTTAAAAGAATTTCGTCCCCGAAATTCCTAAAAGAGGAAGGAAACATGTTACTCATTTCTGACTCGTATTCCTACGTAGCTCCCTCTAGGTTAAGATTTTTCCACAAAACTATTACTAATGGTATCTCACCATTCGTGAGTTTCTTGATCCTCCGATCAACCATCTGTATAAGTCCTTTAACCTAGGACACATCCGATCTGATTCCAGATTGACCCACAAAACATTGTCTTTCCAGAACTGTTATAGCAGTATCTCATTTTATGATAACTACTGAGAAATTATCACACTATACATGCAGACAAACTAAAATTCTTAAATAAAACAGAATGCATGTCAATCTGGTACTAAATTAAAATCATGCAATTCAATTGTTAAGTATCACTACATATCATACTGAGAATTGGTATTAAAATACTTGATTCATCGTACACCCTATCCTTAGGGTTTCATTTGCCTTGTTCATTAATCACATGCCAACACTCTGCCCTTAGGGTTATCTCATTCACTAATCACATGGCAACACCCTACTCTTAGGGTTTCCATTATTTCATCTGTTTGATTGCAATTCAATTCACAATACGATATCATTCTGGAACTGGCAGAGCAGTATATTCAAAATCATTGTAATTACTGAGTAATCTTTATATCAGGCATGCAGACCGATTAAAAATTCATAAATATTCCAAACTCAAATCAATTTTGACACATACATACATAATTCATGTAATCGAACATCCTATTATACCAATAAGAGTGATTTACTCCACTTATAAGAAACCATCTGTAATATTTATGAATTATCTGAAATTTCTCGAAGTACGTGCATATTAACCAAATTCCTGGTTTATGCATCACATAACTCAATTAAGAGTTATTTACGTATCATATCACAAATATTTAATGGTACTTGAGAATTTCTGATAATATTTTAGAGAAATGTGCCAATTCATGTAAATGTCAGGTTACACACATTAACATAACAGGAAGCATGCAACTAGATTTATTTGCATATTTTAAATGTTGTCTTGCTAGCTTGTAATCATACATCTAATGATTTACCAAATCTGTGCTTTTTGGTTTCATACTCAAACTGTACCATTATCCGCTGTGTGTTTCTAAACTCAATGTGATATGATTGAAACTGGATTACCAAGCAACCTAATTATTTCATTCATGTATATCTTAGTCAAGTCTTGAGACATCACAGGTCGACTTAATATAAAGAAAGCGAGCAGACTAAATTAGTCTATCCACAATCATTCATATCAAATCACAACCTCTAGGTGTCCTGGGTAATCTTACCACAAATTCCATTGTGATAAATTCCCACTCTCATTCCAGCATAGAAAAAGATTACAAGGTAGCTATAGATCTCTAGGGTTCAGCTTGAACCTTACTGGTACACACTACTTCTAACCACGTACTCAATTACATCCTTCTGCATATCTGATCATCCATTTTAACTTCTTGGATTTTATATACATCTTAGTGTTTTCCTGAAAACATAGCATACATACACTTCTATAAAAAATCTTTTCTTTTAGTCTTTTCCCCTTAAAAGAATTTTACTCAATCTCGAAATATACACAACATGTCATGTTAATACAACACCTTATCATCATAAAAACTTAAACTGTAGTCTCTTTTCCTTCTATCATGTCATGCATAGTCTGGTTTAACTCACTATCACCCTATTGTAGTTCCTTGATCTGATCATAAGAAGTAAGCTTAACTTACATCTGTACAATCAAATCACTCTGTGCTGTCACCCCTAAGTCTAGGTTCAACTCCCACATTTCTACTAGCAGGTCTCAATTGAAACCTGCCATAGAGAATGCATTAACTGTTGAACTTGACTTTCTGCTGAAAACATCATCCACCACATTCTCCTTACCAGGGTGATAATCTATTGTCACATCATAAAGATAGTGACACCATGTCTTAAAAACATGAACCACATCAACTATCTTTAGATCATGTATCGGATAATACTCTGATTTCTATGCTACTTACTTATTGTTACATTTTAGGTTTATGTCTTACTCATTCCTCTAAATCATATCCAAATTTGAAGTAAATCAGAGTTTCACATAAAATACTAAAAATCATTTACTGAGACCTTCTACTCATCAAATTCTGTATTCATGTATCATAAAAATCCTATTTTGGGCCAATTAGGGTCTATGCTTCTCAAACCATAATTCCCAAGACAAAAGAATGTTTAGACTTCCTTTCTTATTTTACTTGTTAATAGGAGTCATTAGATCCCAGTAACGCATCCTGCCAGCCGGACCAGGCCGAACCTGTAGTCCTGAAGCCAAGAGCTACTCGGGATTAATCAACCCCTATTAATCTTAAACATGTGGAATGAACATCCACTCAAAGCAAGCTCACTTAAACACAGTTTCGGGTCTACATTAATACCAAGGAAACAAACATTAAACAATTCACTTCATGACACAACAATATAAAAGAATCATGTTTACTTTACAAACTGAAAATCTCATTTCATGCATATAAAAGCATTTCTAGCGATCTTTATATCAAATAAGAAAAATCAAGTAAGAGTTATATCACATCCTTTATTTAATCCCTTACTCCTACATTAATTTCTGATTTCTTATCCCTAAGATTTCTAGGGTTTTCTCTCTAGCCTATCCTTCCTCTGCATACCTGGCCAGGGCATCCAGAGAAGAACAGACAGAGTAGCTTGATACTGGTCAATCTAAGTATTCAAACACCTGGCCAGGGTATCTAAACACTCAGATCTCCCAGAACTAAAACACATCATTCATTATTCGTCTTACTTATAACTTTATTCTTTAACCTTAATGATTCTTAACAGCTCATTACTTGTTTCTCGTGACCAAATCCTTTCCTGCTATCTGCAATAATATAACAGAACACTTCCTGTTAGAAAATTACAGATAGAGAAAGACACCTAAACCTTAATCCTATTGGTCTCTTATCGTCCCCTGACCTTGAGTAACTACGTACTCAAACCAAAGCTCTGATACCAAAATTGTCACGCCCCAATCTCATATTAACCACAAACCACGAGATTAGGATGCGACATGATGGGATTAACACGTAACCAACCATTCGTCACTTTTTAAAACCTTTTAAAGAGATTAATAGAATAACATGATTTATGCTGTAAAATGAAACTAAACAGACTACGGAAGCATTTCTATTAACTGGCAGAAAAATATAAACAGAGTCTACAGCATAAGCATTGTTCAACATAAAATAAAGCATAACAGTTAATTTACATCTTTATACATATTCTCTCTCTCACTCACACCTTGTCCCAAAGATCGAGGGGAATGGATTAAGAGACCTCTAACTAGACTAGCTACAAACCTTCTATCAATTAAGCGTTGGGATGAAACGATCCTTCCGACTCCTGTTGCTGATATTGGCCTGAAAATGTTTGAGTAGAGGGGTGAGCCTACTCGCTCAGTGAATAACATTTCACTTAGCTATCAATAAATAACTCGTCAGGTTTATTAACTGAAAATAAATAGGTATACAGTTTAAGCAGGGCAGTTCTATTGACATAGCAGATGTACAGATAAAAATCACATTTCTATGCATCATCAGATATTCCAGATAAATAGACAGATTTATAAATTTACTGTGAATCCTAAGTGAATACTCATTCATTTTAATGTTATGCCCTAAATATATGCAGTGTACTCTGCATATAAAGATCCGTAACAAGTCCATGCTACGATCCCACCGTACAAGACTTAGCGACACACCCGGGGAATGCTAAGTCTGACATCAGCCCTGCTCTGCTACAGGACCCCTGGCTCCCTGGCCAGAAACATAGGCTCTACGGCCTCAAAGCACTTCTCTGAGTGCACCCGACTTCTCCTTAAACCTGAGTACACCGACGGAGAGTCACAGGGTTACCTTCGTGACACAAGCATGAATGGTGTTAGATAACCATGTTTTCATTTGCCCAGTGCTGCATTTTCTCTTTCCTCGTTTGTCCGCGACACAAGCACGGATGATGTTGCAACACGAGTTTCACCCCTAAGAAACATACCTTCTTTTAGGGGTTCTACGGTGTTAGGGCATCTATTCTATTAATTAATTAACAGATAAACAATTTAGCAGAGATATCATATCACAACAATAAAACATAACAATTCCTCTCTTTTCATCACTTATGTCACGCATTCCAAGTTCCGATGAACTTATCATACTTTAATGTACATGTTACACTGTTTAAGATTCATATCCACTGATACTGTATCAATAAGCATATAAAATGAGTTTAATAATGATTTCTAAATGAACTGCGACTCACCCACTTCGGTGTGTTCGTATACACCGAAAAGCATCCACAAACACGCCTAATTCTGACCTTTACAACAACGTGCACGCCGTGCACCTGGGCTGTACGCCGTGCACCTTCAGTGCACCTTTATTCTACTTTTCTGCAACTTTGCACGCCGTGCAAACTGAGTTGCACGCCGTGCAATCTGGGCAGAAACTCGTTCCGCTATCTGTAACTTTGCACGCCGTGCAAACTGAGTTGCACGCCGTGCACCTGCGCAGAGACGGAAATCTAATTGTAGATGAACTCGATTTAGCACCTAATTAAGGCTATAAGCTACAGATTCTAGATTTGGAATCTCAATCAAAGCCAAGACTACCTTTCTTTGGTGTCTCATGCGTCCAAGGCCGGATTCGGGGCATTCGTTGGGTCTTCTTCAACCTTGGTACAAACCGGTTCTAACTTGCTTCACGTACAGGTGGACAGGTGGAAGCAACGGACTCGAATGGGTGCTTAATCATGGCTGATGACAGCAGATTCTTGCTCAAACCTCTTGGCCGGAGTTGAAGCAGTTGCTTCGAGGTGTTAGCGGTGTCAAAACGAGTTCCTAGCTGCTGCTTCGTGCAGCTATGGCTGCTGCTACGTAGGGGCGCCGCCCCCTTTGCTTCGGCGCCGCTAGGGCACAACTGGGCACAAGGAAGGAGATGGAAGGTGGGCGGAGGCAAGGCGGCCGTCGCTCACGCCAAGGTGGCTCCCATCCATAGCTGCAGCTAATGTGCTGCTGGCCGGCACCCTGCTACTTGGCCATGGAGTTGCAGGTCGGCCGCCCAAGTTTGGGGCGTGGGTAGGGCAAGGAAAGGGAGGAAGAGAAAGGGAAGCAAGTTGCCGCGGATCGGAGCTATGAAGCCCAAAGTCGCCCTCGCTCTTCACCCCTTCAGCAGGTCTCGGTTGGCTCAAGGTTTGGGGCGCCGCTCAACCTGACGAAGATGGAGTCCTGTTTTATCGGGAAAGAAGAAGAAGAGAAGGGTCGGTTCGCGGAGGGTCCGTCGTGCAAATTGCCCAGCAAAAATCTAAAACTACATCTAGGTCCCTGAACACTCAGATGCCCATATCTTTTAGCTCGGAAGTCGGTTTCGGGTGATTTTTCTTGCAAACTCTCAAGCACGAGATTCTCTATCATCCCAGGGCATAAAATCATGTTAACTAGCTTATCACATCAGGTCAAAACACTTAATTGCAACATTGGGTATTCAACTCAACCTAATTAACTAATTAATCAACATTAATATCATTAGTCGCCTTAGGTGATTCAAACTCAACTATTGATTCATATATTAACTTATTTTGATTATTCATGATATTTAATTTGATACTCAACACTAATTGCGGTGTTTTACGAAATTCGAGGTATTTATTAGTTAATTGGGAAGTGGGTCGTAACAAATGGAGTATGTGCCTTGTGTGTTGATTCTATGAGAATCTTGTATGGAAACACTTTGTACTGATCAAAGTTTTATGGTGTCTCCATAATAAGGAGATGTTATGTGAAGACTAGATAGTATGATGAATAAAATACATCTTTCTTCCTTTATCTGGATTTCGAGGACGAAATCCTTGTTAGGGGTTTATAATTTGTAACACCCCTAACCTGGATTATACTTTAACCCTAGGTGTTTTGATTAAGAAAGATGATTAAATACTTAATATCATCTTGTGAATGGTAATTAGGGCTCAAGAGGAACTTATATTGCAATTCTAGTCCTTTTTGAACATTGTTGAAATCAATGTTTTGTTTGTTTTGGACTAAAGTGCAAAATACCCAAGTTGAGGGTTTTAAGTGCAATTGTGCATGATAATATGTTCCTCATGTGTTGAAGCATCTTGAGAGTGAAGATGATGCTGAGGTGTGGCTTATGGAAGCCTGAATACCAAGAAAGAGCTGATAAATCAATGTTTGTGCATTAAAACCTAGTTTTGGTGTAAAGTGCAATTTACCCAAAACCTAGGGTTCAATATGCAAATTACCACTTCAATGAGGTCCCTAATGTTTCTTGGAATCATGTTGAGCAAAGAAAATGAGAGGGGCGCCTCATTTGAATTAAGTTGGAGGAGAGAGAATCTTGATATTAAAATAATCAATATTTAATCCTAATTGAAACCCTAATTTGATTTAGGGCAAAAATGAATGTATTAATTAAAGTTCCTTCAAACAAAATTAAAATGGTTGGATTCAGATGTGTATGTGACATCCTTGAGCCTTGAAAGGACCACGAAAATATCCAAAGGAGTGGATAACTCACACACAATTTTATAAGAAAAAGAAATATCCACTCACATATGGATATTAATATAATATGAATTGAGGTGCTTAATTTGCTTTTCTTTAAATCATGGATAATTGAGAGGGATAAAAGGAAAACAAGATAGCCTCGTCCCTAAGGAAGATAAGGGGGAAGAGGCGGCCATATTTTTGGGATTAAATAAATTTTTATAAGGAACTTTCTCTCTCCTTGATTTTCTTATAAAAAGACCCTTTACAAGCCAAATGGAAGGCTTTTTCGACCCCACTTCTTCGCCTTGCTTGGGAAACGACCAAGGGATCTTGGCAGGATCAGGAGGACGACCCCCAACCTGTTGGTAAGGTTCTTGATCCATTTCACCATGATTCCATGGTGGAAATCGAAAATAAATTATGGATTTCTTCCTATTTCGATCTCCTCTTCAATTCTAACCATTCCTTTTCACTCAAACCTTGAGGACGAGAATTGGAATGGTGAAAGGAGTTGCATCCACCATTGTTTCCGTGGACATGGAGCTTTGGAGCTCAATTGGAGGCGGGTTTTATAACTTGAACCCTTTTTCATTGTTATTCAACCATTAATCTTGCAATTTCAATGATTCCTTCATTATCTTGTTTAATTGCTGGTTGAAAATGGTTATTTCATGAAATCAGAAGTTTTTAGAACTTCAGGGACGAAGGCAAATGATGATGACATCATATTGGGTACTTTTTCCAAAGAAATCATGGTTCATACGGTTTTGAGTTAATTGCTCATGCGGTTTCACCAAACTGTTTGAGAGCAAACAGTTTCAAAACTGATTGAGTGAGTTGACCAAGGGTTGACCGTTTGAGATTACTGTTCCTAATTATGTTGGTTAATGAATCACAAAATTTGATGGGTTAACTCCCAAGGAATCGTGAGTTGAAGGCCAATCAATTGGGCAAAGCCTAATTGGATTAAGTGTTGATTTTCAACTTAATTTATTTGCCTTTTTGGGCAAACGGTTTCAAAACCATTTGAGAGGGTTTACCCAGGGTTAACCGTTTGAGATTTCTGTTCCTAATGATGTTGTTTAAAAAATAACCAAATTTTATGGATTAATTCCAAAGGAATATTGAGTTGAAGGATAATCAATTAGGCAAACCCTAATTGGAATAAGTGCTGATTTTCAACTTGATTGATTTGACTTTTTGGGTTATTTAACCCAAACAGTTTCAAAACCGTTTGGGGATTACCCAAACGGTCTCAATACCATTTGGAGGTCTCCCAAGACCGTTTGGAGGTCTAGGGTTGGATATGGTTAAGTGTTTGAAGGACAAAAGATATGGTGTTAACCCTAATCGGCTAAGTGCTGATTTTGCATTGGAATGAGTTGATGTTTTGGGTTGATTGACCCAAACGGTTTCAAAACCGTTTGGGAATCGCCCAAACGGTCTCAAGACCGTTTGGGGATCACCCAAGACTGTTTGGAGGTCTAGGGTTAAGCATGGTTGACCAATTTAAGGTCTAAAGGTACCAAATCACTTTGCAATTAAGTGCTGATTTGATGATCAACTCAATAGCTTAAACCCTAATGATTTTTCAATAGAATCCAAGGGGTGGATGAGAAAAACGGTCTCAAGACCGTTTGGAGATCATCCAAATGGTCTCAATACCGTTTGGAGTTCACCCAAGACCGTTTGTAGGTCTAGGGGTGAGTATGGTTAAGCAATTGATGATCCAATGATACTAAGTTAAGTGTAATCAATTGTTGATTTGGTGATCAATCCAATGATCCAAACCCTAATTGGTTGACTTGGATTTTGATGATATGATAGCCAAACGGTCTTCATCTACTTGGCCAAACGGTCTTCACCTACTTGGCCAAACGGTCTTCACCTACTTGGGCAAACGGTCTTCACCTACTTGGGCAAACGGTCTCAAGCACCACCTTTACCAAACGGTTTCAAACCGTTTGAACTTTGAAAGACCAAGACTGTTTGGGGGTCAAGTAGTCAAAGTTGATTGTAGATTCAACTGATCAATTCAATTGGATACCTTATGTAATGGAGGTCCAAGGTGATTGAATCTCTCGAGAATATAGATGATGAATGACTCATTGATCCAATGATGATTATTAATGATAATCAATGAAGGTACAAAGACTGAAACCCTATTAGTACCTAAGTGATTAGTGCCAATTAAGGGATGAACCCTAATTGCATATAGGATCAATGACTTGGTACACTATGTCATTCATAGTTGTATGTATTTGATTGAAGGGATGATATGACCTTATCAAGTTGAGATGATGTTAGCATGAATTCATAACATGAATATGATTCATGTGGTGATTAAGGGTATGATCCTTAAGTAAAGAGATCATGAAACCCTAATCATGAACATAAATCCTAATTGACAGGGTTATTGAATTCTAACCCTAATTGAGGGCAATTCTAAATGAAACCCTAATCTAGGGTAAGGATGTAGTCCTAATCTAGGGTAAGCATAAGTGAAACTCTAATTTAGGGAAAAGAGATGTAAATCCCTAATTGGGATGAATGGTGAATCTCCAATTATGGATAATTGAATGAAATTCTAATAGAGATGAATAGTAGACCCAAATTGTGGGAAACTATGGTGGAAACCCTAGTTAGGGGTGATTCCATGAGAAACCTTAACTAAGTATTAACACCACATGACGTACTAATATTATGTTGTGATAAGAGGCCCTAAAAAGAATGAAGGCATGTGAGACTCTAATGAGGAGTCATAATACATAAAGCCCTAATCTTGGATAATATGACAATCAATATTAATTCTAATATTAAGTAAGGGTATAAAGTGTTGGGTTTTAGGGGAGACAGAGAAGGCAGCGGAAACAAAAATTTTCTCCCCCAAACCCAGCACGAGGAAACACGTCAACGTCTATATAATAGAAAAGGATGGTTTGTGGAATCATACCTTGTCCCGAGGCTTGCTCGGCGACAATACCTCGCGCCTTGCGCGGTCTTAAACTCCGGTCTTGGACGGCGTCTGTGCAGCTCCTGGTCGCACCGGGACTGACGAATCCTCCTCTCACCGGACTGTCGGATGACAGTTGTCCTCCTGTGTGGCAGTGACCTCCCGCCTCTGTAGTAGTCCACACAGACCACCTGGAACTCCACACTCCTTGTCCCACAAGGAAGTGGAAGGAGTCGCACCCTCCTGTTGGCGTACTAGTCGCCAACACACTCTCCTGCCTCCAGTTTCAATTGAAGTTGTCCTTCCCTTGATGCACATCCCTTTTGTAGGAAGCACTTGCTTGGGCTCTCTCTCGGTTACCAAAACCAGAGAGAATGACAACTTTCCAGAGCAACTGGTTGCACTGAGTTGTTTTCTGAGAAGCCCCCACTACCCCTATATATATAGGAGGGTCATGGGACATGGTTCTCTATCCCGGGCAATACAGGACTAAAAGCAGGAGTAGAAGGGTTCGAGATTTTCCACAAAAAGCAACTAGTTTGCAACCTGAAACGATCGTTTCACCACTGAAACGGTCATTTCGGCCCTTGAGCCGATCGGCTGGACCTGAGCCGTTTGTTAGGGACACCCCAACCGATCGGTTGGTGCCCTGAACTGATCGGTTCACGATCATGATCCAACTCAAAATTACTTTCCTTGTTTCGTTTCTAATTGATATCAAATACCAATCTTATTCCCAATTGAATTGGGCAATTTGAAACGAAAGGAAAATTCTCGCCGACCTGACTTTCCCAAGTTGCTCGGTTGCACCAGTTGAACCGATCAGTTCAACACTTGAACCGCTCGTTTCACCCTGGGCATGAGACGATCGGCTGGACACTCCAGCCGACCGGTTCAACAACCTCAGCTGACCGTTTCAACACTTGAGCCGATCGGTTGGGAGTGCAGGTTGTGCAGAATTAGTCAATTGCGATTTCAATCAATCCGATACTCCAATCAATGCATCCAACACCTCGAACAATATGATATTGAGCTATCGACTGATTGAGTGTTTAATTGAACTACTAAACTCCTTTGGTAATCAATCTAAACATTGCTTGTGGACAAAACTCCTCTTCCTGGTTAAATCCTATGTGTGTGACCCTGCATGTCCATTTCACGTTGGCAGTGAGAGTCCATAACATTTATGACTTCACAAGCAAAGAGCGGTGCCTAGTCACACATCAGTGCCACCCAAGTGAAAGTAGAAAGTTGGAGAACAACTTTCATCCTAAAATCCATGAATGGTGTTACAACAAATGTATAATTCCTTTGTCACTGATATCCCGAATGAACTCAAGGCTTGGAACAGTCATCCTGTCAACGTTCATTCACTTTCTTGATCACAGAGTAGATTGAACGAGATATGATGACATCAATATCACATACTGATTCACACATGCGTGTGCATGCCTATCTCAATCCTACTCATCAAGTGGCCTTGGATATCAAACTCCCTTGGGAGGGACAAATCCCATGTCTATCACTCACCCCTCAAAAAGCCCCATGTGTCAAAGCCACCCAATCATCACCTTTATAACAACCCATGTTTTAGGACTGCATTTGATGATGTCAAAGTGTGCCCAATGACATATGCTGAGTGTAGTGATTTCAGGTCAAAGAATCACACTCACAAACATCACTGTGAGTACTGACTGTGACTACCATGTCATGGTTCCATGTGTCAAACTCACGGTGGGTCTGTCCGGTACACTTGTTCTCTAACAAGTACCTATGTGTTTGGTTTGATATCTCTATATAATGACTAATGAGATTTTGTCATCAACCAACACCACAATCTAGTCTTGTGTGTCATTGCTATCTATCTACCTTCCACAATGACATCCGACTAGGGACATAACAAGAATGTACAAACTCTTAGCATCCATATGATCTCATCGTTCAGGTCATGAACCTGAAGGCATACGTCATTGAGTACTATCATTCTCTAGACATTCAATCTGTTCTATCACTATCTCGTATGACTGATCCAGAAAGAATTGGAAGCATGGCTTTGATGTTTATCAAATCAATCTTAATGTATCCCACCAATCATCCCATGATTGGCTCTCAGGTCATACATACCAACAGACTCCCACTTGCACTGTGAGCCAATCACCCTTGAATCGTATTCATAGTGATCTTCAAACATGTCCCACATGTTACTGTGCTCTAGTGCCAACATAGTGAGTAATGGCAACACCTTGCCAAAGTCAGTATAAATTGCATGTCTCTCATCTCTTTGCTATACGTCATACGTATGAGATGGAGTTGCCATAATATGCGATCTAGTATTCCATTTGCTAACCTTTAGCCACATTGCATGATCAAGGATTCCAGACTTGTCATCAATGAGTGGAATGTAAGTTCATCTCATGAACTTCCAGATCCATATAGTCCACTGCTGTTCACTAACACACAGATACTCGACATTTCTCTTTTAAATGGTTTTATTGGAATACTTCCAATTATCAACACACTTTCACTTTTATATATCCTATATATATATATTGCGATTAATTTTCTGTCCGTTTGGAAGTTCGCATCAATGTAACTCTTTACATCGAACTCTTCCTTATCTCCATAGAACTAGTACTTCACAAGTACTTATCAAGTTCTCATGGTATTCAAGTAACCCTTACTGGAAGTAGACAGACATCCACTCGTCATGTCCCACATACGAGTTATCAGGATGAGCACATCATATTGCCATGTCCTACATACAAGATGATGAATGTATTTTATTCTTGCCATGTCATACATGAAAGATAATGGGATGATTACATACATGATAGATCCATATCTATTCTTAGTGTTCCCATTCTTCATAAGAATTGGACACTTGGCCTTGGGATACTAACTCCATTTAACATGGACAAGTTTTCTCCCACTGAATCTGTGCATACTGAACACTTCAGTACAGATTGCCAATGTATGCTTTCTCTTTTCAGGTCAAGAGATTTTCGAGAACTATCTCTATAGATCTCTATTCCTATGACATAGGAAAAATCTCTATCTTCCTTAAAGATAATTTCCACTTTTGGATTTCCAATCTAGAACATTTCCATTTCACATCAACATGTGGAATGTGAATACGCTCCCACTAAATCACATATCCCTCTTTATCTTTGACATATCAGTCAAACCCTTTGACTATATTATCAAAATAAAGATCCAATTTTGAGTTTCCTGTACTCAATCAATCATATTGATTAGTCCATTGTAACTTATAGACTTCATTTGCATTAGTAGATTCATAAACCTTATAGGCTGTGTCACGTACACATCCTAGTTTTATTCCTCATAGGAATGCAGTTTTAGTATCCATATGCCAAATGTCTTAGTCATTAAGTTGCAATTAACAAGCATCATCCTTCTTAAAATGTTATCCATGTGTCTTAACACTTAAGACTTATTTGCACTTATGGATATGATCCAATGGGTGCTACCATCAAGGTCATACCTTATGGTTCACATGGAAGTCATTTAGGATGTAATGGTCATATACCATAACTCAAAATCTGGTTCCTCATATTCATCTAGATAGTTGACTCATCATATGAACAACTCATCATAAAGATAATTGAGGTGTATCTGTTAAGGATATAAGAACTCACAACCCTTGTGATTCTTAATTTTCTTTATTAGTGTGGGGTATTCTTTTATTAAGAAGAATTCAGTTATTTGATAATCATTCTCTAACTCCTTAGAGTATGATTCCTTCTTGATTTAGACATCACCATGCCTTAATCATGAGTTCACTATGATACACTATCATAATCAGTCATAAGGATATCAAACATTTGGTCTAAGTATTTCATTCATTGATCTCATCAAGAATTAATACTTTACCAAATTTATACTTCATCTATGATAGTCTTGAACACTTCAAGATATTCATATTGGTATTTCTCTAAACACCAATTGAAGTATTAGCATTTGATCCAATAGGTATGTAAATACATCACATGTATTATACCTAATAGGATAATCATTCTCCCACTACATTAGTGAAGATTGATTAATCATGTCCAAGATATTCATGTCTCTTACTGGTTCTCTAACCAAAAGAGTCTAGATTTATCCATCACATGGAAACTAGAAATGAATTTCTCATGATTGATGCTAATTTAATTGTTTGAGTTATCTATAACTTTTAGGTATCATTTTATCTTATGCATATCGAATACCACAAGATAAACAAGGCATTGCCACAAAGATCATATCTTTCAAGATTGAAAACTCAACTTTATTAATTGCCATCATTGTCATACAATATGCAAAATAAAGTGTTTTGTATCTATTGGCAAATACGAAATAGCAGTTCATAAATGTATTACATGCCTTGTAGGCTGAAAATAAACTAAAGTACTCCTATCTATGGCGGAAACACTTGCCCCAATTATGAGTGCTTTACACTTTACATCTTGGTATCATATACCTCAAAAAGTGTTACAAGTTTACTTTCATGACACATTCAAGTGGAGACATCAATCACCTCCTTCTTCTTTTGTTCTTCCACATGGAGAGGACAATTCCTTTTCCAATGTCTTGGCTTTTGACAATGGTGGCAATTTCCTTTCTTGGTCACGCCTCCCTTGGCCTTGAGAGCTGAAGACGTCTTGGGCTCCTGGCTAGAATCATAACCTTTCTTAGCTTTGCCCTTGCCCTTACGCTTGGACTTGCCTTTCTTGCCCGTGATCACCATCACAAACTTGGGCTTGTCCTTCTTCATATGTATCTCGGCTGTCCTCAACATGCCCAACAACTCTGACAATGGCCTATCAAAGTTGTTCATGTTGTAGTTCATCACAAACTGACTGTAAGATTTTGGCAACGATTGTAGTATCACGACAGTAGCCAACTCTTGGCTCAGTGGAAATCCCAGTCTCTACAGGTTCTCCACATACCCAATCATCTTGAGTGTGTGAGGACCAACTGGATCTCCTTCTGTCATGATGCACTTGAACAGCGCCCTAGAAACATTGTATCTCTCTTGCCGTGCCTGATCTTCATACATGTTCCTGAGATGCTGAATCATCTCAATGACACCCATGTTCTCATGCTGTCTCTGCAACTCATGGTTCATTGAACATAGCATCAAGCACTTTGCATCAATGGCATCATCAAAATGCTTCTTGTAAGCATCTCTTTCTGCCTTTGGTGCATTAGGAGCGGGTTCCTCTGGAATTGGAGTATCCAGGACATAGAGCTTATGCTCTCGAGTGAGAACAATTCTCAATGTCCGATACCAGTCGTGGAAGTTTGTCCCATTTAGCTTGTCCTTGTCAAGGACCGATCGCAAAGAAAAGTTGTTGTTGTTTCTTTCCATTTGTACTACAAAAAGGAAAATATGCAATTTTAGTCCAAAACAAATTTTTGACTTATTTGAGTGATTGAAAGTTTGACGATATAATTAGGCCTTTAATTAATTATCGCTCCCACTATTTTAGTTCAAATTGATAGCCCTCATCATCAATTCGGAAGATTGCAGCGTACAACCTTCTAGTGGGCAAGATCCTGAAATCCTCTAAGTCATGGACCAGCTAGGGCTGTCACCCACAACATAGATCTCTCAGGTAGGCAACTTTTGCCAATTGCATCATATGCAACTCTTGATAAGATGTCATACGCAACTCCTTGCCATGATCATCTCCATGCCTCAAGGCACTAGATCCTATCTAGGTCACCTTGTTAAGTCCGACCCAAAGCAAACACGATGAATATGCACCCTGCTTGGGCAGACCCACACATTCATCCTTCATGCTTCCACGAGATAGACGGTGCACCACGCTTGGGCGTGCCCACACTTGGTCGATCAAGCTTTTCACGTGTGTCACATTTGGAAGGCATCTAAAACTTAATATTTTAATGAGGGATTTGGTTTTTATATACATATACATATCCAATCACCACAATACATAGTACGTATCAAATACATGCCATATCCCACAGAAAACATGCAAAACGATAAAAGGCAATGATTATGGCCATCCTAATGTGATCCCTCGAGCCAAGAGGAATCACGGTCATCTAGGTCTACATCACATGCAACTTGTACAAGGTGAACTCTGTGCTTTGCCTTTGGAGTGCATCAACTCATCATATGATTGACTGCTCGTCTGGCCTGGTCGTCTGGGTGCCACCAGCCAATTGGTTGGCTCCTCCAACCGATCAGTTTGCCTGGTCGTTGTGCATATCATCATGTCCGCCACCCGCTCGTCTCACTCCTCAAACCGTTCACCAATCGATCGATTCACTCCTTGAACTGATCGTCTAGATCGTCAACCGATCAGTTCACGCCTTGAACCGATTGTTTCAGCTGTCGTCTTGATGTCCCTCGATGTTCGACATAATAGGAAATCTATCCTAATTATTACATTGCTTAAAAGGGAAACCCCAAGTTACATTCGGGGGGAGCAAAGGTAGGAAAGAATCTCGAATTATTTCGAGTTACACCAGGAATAAGAGAGGGAAGATCGGTGCGCAGACTGAGATGCAAGCAACCACAAACAACCACACACAGATAGGGGTTTATAGGCCATAATCATGCTACTCATCCACCACAAAACTCGTTTAAGGGCGACGCGTATCGAGTGCATTAATAATACATATCATATATGTAATTGGGATTTGTGGATTTAGGATTGGACATGCATAAATCCGATATTATTCACATCGTATGCAATAAATAAAGGTGACAAACCAAAATCGATCATATAGATATTCCTAAAATATAGAATAGTTGACGTGGCTCTGATACCACTGTTGGGTTTTAGGGGAGACAGAGAAGGTAGCGGAAACAAAAATTTTCTCCCCCAAACCTAGCACGAGGAAATGCGTCAACGTCTATATAATAGGAAAGGATGGTTTGTGGAATCATACCTTGTCCCGAGGCTTGCTCGGTGACAATACCTCGCGCCTTGCGTGATCTTTAACTCCGGTCTTGGATGGCGTCTGTGCAACTCCTGGTCGCACCGGGACTGACGACTCCTCCTCTCACCAGACTATCAGATGATAGTTGTCCTCCTGAGCGGCAGTGACCTCCCACCTCTGTAGTAGTCCACACGGACCACCTGGAACTCCACACTCCTTGTCCCACAAGGAAGTGGAAGGAGTCGCACCCTCCTGTTGACGTACTAGTCGCCAACACACTCTCCTACCTCCAGTTGCAACTGAAGTTGTCCTTCCCTTGCTGCACCTCCCTTTTGCGGGAAGCACTTGCTTGGGCTCTCTCTCGGTTACCAAAACCAGAGAGAACGACAACTTTCCAGAGCAACTAGTTGCACTGAGTTGTTTTCTGAGAAGCCCCCACTACCCCTATATATATAGGAGGGTCATGGGACAAGGTTCTCTATCCCGGGCAATACAGGACTAAACACAGGAGTAGAAGGGTTCGATATTTTCCACAAAAAGCAACTGGTTGGCAACCTGAAACGATCGTTTCACCACTGAAACAGTCGTTTCGGCCCTTGAGCCGATCGGCTGGACCTGAGCCGATCGTTTGGGACACCTCAACCGATCGGTTGGTGCCCTGAACCGATCGGTTCACGGTCTTGATCCAACTCAAAATGGATTTCCTTGTTTCATTTCTAATTGATATCGAATACCAATCTTATTCCCAATCGAATTGGGCAATTTGAAATGAAAGGAAAATTCTCGCCGACCTGACTTTCCCAAGTTGCTCGGTTGCACCAGTTGAACCGATCAGTTCAACACTTGAACCGCTCATTTCACCCTGGGCATGAGCCGATCGGTTGGACACTCCAGCCGACCGGTTCAACAACCTCAGCCGACCGTTTCAACACTTGAGCCGATCGATTGGGAGTGTAGGTTGTGCATAATCAGTCAATTGTGATTTCAATCAATCCGATACTCCAATCAATGCGTCTAACACCTTGAACAATATGATATTGAGCTATCGACTGATTGAGTGTTTAATTGAACTACTAAACTCCTTTAGTAATCAATCTAAACATTGCTTGTGGACAAAACTCCTCTTCCAGGTTAAATCCTATGTGTGTGACCCTACAGGTCCATTTCACGTTGGCAGTGAGAGTCCATAACATTTATGACTTCACAAGCAAAGAGCGGTGCCTAGTCACACATCAGTGCTACCCAAGTGAAAGTAGAAAGTTGGAGAACAACTTTCATCCTATAATCTGTGAATGGTGTTACAGCAAATGTATAATTCCTTTGTCACTGATATCCCAAATGAACTCAAGGCACGGAACAGTCATCCTGTCAACGTTCATTCACTTTCTTGATCTCAGAGTAGATTGAACAAGATATGTATGACATCATTATCACATACTGATTCACACATGCGTGCACACGCCTATCTCAATCCTACTCATCAAGTGGCCTTGGATATCAAACTCCCTTGGGAGGGACAAATCCCATGTCTATCACTCACCCCTCAGAAAGCCCCATGTGTCAAAGCCACCCAATCATCACCTTTATAAAAACCCATGTTTCAGGACTGCGTTTGATGATGTCAAAGTGTGCCCAACGACATGTGTTGAGTATAGTGATTTCAGGTCAAAGAATTACACTCACCACCATCACTGTGAGTACTGAGTGTGACTGCCATGTCATGGTACCATGTGTCAAACTCACGGTGGGTCTGTCTGGTACACTTGTTCTCTAACAAGTACCTATGTATTTGGTTTGATATCTCTATATCATGACTAATGATATTTTGTCATCAACCAACACCACAATCTAGTCTTGTGTGTCATTGCTGTCTATCTACCTTCTACAATGACATCCGACTAGGGACATAACAAGAATGTACAAACTCTTAGCATCTGTATGATCTCATCGTTCAGGTCATGAACCTGAAGGCATACGTCATTGAGTACTGTCATTCTCTAGACATTCAATCTGTTCTATCACTATCTCATATGACTGAACCAGAAAGAATTGGAAGCTTGCCTTTGATGTTTATCAAATCAATCTTAATGTATCCCACCAATCAACCCATGATTGGCTCTCAGGGCATACATACCAACAGAAAGAAACCCTAATGATGAGATAGAAGTAATGGCCTTATAAAGGTGAAACATTTCATGTGGTTGAATATATGCAACCTAATTGTAAGCAATGTGTTTACCATTAGACAATTCCATATCATTAAAGATAGTTGGACAACTCTAATGTGTGGCCTATGCATTATATGCTATAGGTAAGTGATTAGTGATGGAATGTGTTAAGAAGGGAAATACCTTAATACAAGATAAGATGGCTAATTCAAGAGAGTCTGAAGTGATGAGAAAGTGGTACATCAAAATATGATAGTTATCACATTCAACACTTCAGCGTTTATATGCCTTGATGTACTCCAAATCCAATACGATTGGGTAAGAAACAAATGAAGTGTGTTATGCAACTATTACAATGAAATGTAATGAGTTGTTGCACCTTGATGAGTGTTAATTAATGTACCTTGAGAATGATGTTAAGCCCAAAGGATGTGTATGATGTAATCATACCATGATGAGGATGAGAAATGAACTCATACTTGAATTGATGATCATTAATGCTATATGATGAAAGTAATGTTCTAGAATAATCAAATATGATATCCTTGAATGCGCCAGAGGTATGGAATAATGTATTAAGGGTTGGACAGATAATGAGATCTTGAAATATTTATTAATGTGAAATGGGGAACCCTAACCCTAATTTGGGTAAAGGGAATGAAAAGCCCTATTTGATAGTAAACCCTAATTCCTGGTAGAGGAATAATGGTGTTACTATTGCATCACATGATGTGATGAATATCTTGTATGACTATTATCATGCCTAATAACCATACATATATTATGAGGTGATGTATATGGCTAGTTTGAGATGTGACATTTATATAATAAATGTTGATTGGCATTATATGCCTTAATGTTGTTGTTGCTTAGTAAAAGAAGCAATATGCATGGACTTTTATGAGTCACATGAGTAAGTTGTTACCTAGTGAGAGGTGACAAAATATTTCATGGCCTTGTGAGCCATGTGTGATGCTTGTGTAACAAGTATCATGAATGCCTTTGTCGGATGACCAGAAGGTGATAATTACCTGAAAAAGGTATAATAATGCTCAATGATGAGTTAAGGGTTTGAATACCCAGAACCATATGATTATGGTGATGAGAACGTGAAGGGATGAGAATTCCCAATATTGAAATGAGGGACTGAGTTCCCAGGGTCTTTGAAAGACTGATAAATATCTGATGAAAATAGTACATGTCTCTTTATAGCATTGTTGTAATAAGTTATGTTTGAGAACTTGGCTGATGCTAAAAGAATATGAGAATGTACTTAATAAATCAAGTGAAATCTATTCATGTAGTGTCCTGGCCATAGATCCATCATCGTCAGTAGCTGGTGATGGTGAAACGGGTTTTCCTACTGGTTAATCCAGAGCGTATATTGTTGAATATGCGGGGTTTCTCCTAGCCGAAAATAGGAGGATAGAGTGAAACTTCAGTTGTAGACTCAAGATGTGTATAAGAGCATGGTGAACAGACCCATGGCTCAGTGTGAAAGAGCATGAATGCGTTCATGGCTCAGGGAGCACGGTGAACTGGCCCGTGGCTCAGATATACTAGCGCTGAGACCTATAACAAGGCGGGCTAGAGAAAGGGTAGCCTATGGGAGCTAACCCTGTGACTGAGGTCACTTAAGCAAGAGACTGTGGTCCTGCTTGTGGTCTCACACTAACCGAGATGTGGGAGGTCATGGAGTCTGGCTCTTCCATGGACCTTGTATGGCACCGACTTTGGGTTTCATAACTGAAGGTTGGATTTGAGCGGTACGACTCACCTCCTCAGGGCATGAGTGTGATTGAAAAATGTAATCAGCCATATAGCATGCTTGCTTAAGGATTAAGTATGGAGATTCATTGGCTGATGTAGCATTTCTTTGTGCATTCCTTAGTAGATAAATGTTAATTATGTTTCTTTATATTCTCTGCAAGGTAGACAAATGAATTACTTATCTACCATGGGTAGATGTAATGACCTCCATGACAATGGAGATTATCTTATTCTGTTCTATGATGAATAATTCTGCCTGATAATGTAAAAGTAACCCCTGCTCAGTTTTAATTTAATAAACTACAATAACAAAGTTTTTGGCGGAGCGTTATATCTCTCGCTGGGGCAAGTTAATTGTCTCACCCCCGTGGGAAACATTTTTAGGTATGCATGGGAGGCAACACAGGAGTCCTAGAACAATGAAAGAACAACATCAACAGCAACAACAGGGACAGCAATAAGATCTCAGGTGGAGATATTGTCTGTCTAGTCATATAGATAGTAGTCCTATGTGTCGTCTCTGTACTCTCAAGTCCTCGGAGTTTTTAGTCAGTGTCTTATGAATCAATTTGAGGTTTTGGATTGATGCCTCGAGATTCGTATACTGTCTGCATATAATGTTTATAAGACCGTTGATGTTGTAATCTTTGAGAAGTAATGGTACATGTTGTGTACTTGTGAATCAGTATGAATTTGAAATATTCTAGTTCTTGGTTAAAGAGTTTTCCTGTGAGTGGATCTCTTTGAAAAAGTTTTAAATTTTCAGTGATTTTTAGTATCCGCTGCAAATAATTCGCTTCCGCATTAGTTAATCATGTTTTCACGAGACGGTCGCCACATATATCATGATATCAGGCAGTGATACTGTGATACTGAGCAGTGATACTGTGATTCCAGTTGATGATTCAATTAATCCAAGCCATTTGAGAGCCCAACTTCCCCCATTTCTTGATGCTCTTAAGGAGCCTTCTATTTTGAGAAGAAAGAAGAAACATACTGAAGATATCATGGAAACCTTCAAACAAGTGAATATAAACATTCCTTTGCTTGATGCGGTCAAGCAAATCCCTTCCTATGCTAAGTTTTTGAAAGATTTGTGCACTTTTAAAAGAAAGATAACGGGGAAAACACCCAAGAAAGTCAAGCTCAACAAGAAAGTGAGCTCAATTATATAAAACACCATGCCAAGAAAGAGGAAAGACCCCAGTGCCCCCATCATGTCATGCTACATTAGGGTACATCGCATAGACCAAGCCCTTCCAGACTTAGATTCTAGCGTAAACTTGATGTCGTATGATGTGCTTGCTGAGGTATAGATGGGACAATTAGGTTTGGCTCATTTTACTTTGCAGTTGGTCGACCGCTCAGTGAAGATGCCTACAGGGCATGTTGATGATTTCCTAGTTAGACTTGATGATAGACTTCTACTTTCTTCCCCGCTGACATCATTGTGCTAGATATGGAAAAAGATACAAGGTACCTATCGTATTGGGAAGGCCATTCTTAGATACAGTTGATGTAGTGATTCCCATGAGAAATAGGACTATGTATGTGACATTCATGCACATGAAGATCCGTTTGAACATCTTCAAGTTTTCATCTATAGCCGAGGTGATAGGAGCCATAAAAGAAGATTGCTATCTTGTTGAATGCCTTGATGAGATTTTGGAGGAGTGCCTAACTACGTGGATTCAAACTACCACTCAAGGTAGAGGTTTAGATCCAATAGTTGAGTTCCCCAATGATGATAATGAAGAGGATGAAGTGAACGAGCTGGCCTTGGTGGCTACAAGTGATGACCTCCCATCAATTTATGAACCATTAAAGAGCTCACTTAAAGAGCCTCCAACTCTTGAGCTCAAGTCACTCCCAGAAGGATTGGAATATGCTTTTCTAGGATCTAGTGACACCCTCCTGGTGATCATTTCTTCCATTCTCGCTCTAGAACAAGAAGAGACATTGATGAAAGTCCTAAAGAAGAACAATTAGGCCATTGTATGGTCTATTACTGATTTGAGGGGTATTGGACCCTGCGTTTGTGTGCATATGATCTATTTAGAGGATGATGCAAGGCTGACCCACCAAATGCAAAGACGGTTGAACCTAAAACTAAAGAAAGTTGTAACTCAATAGGTTGTAAAGTTGTTAGATGCTGGGATTGTTTATCCAATTTCTGATAGCACATGGGTGAGTCCCATCCAGTTTGTACCAAAGAAGGGTGGGATTCTGTGTTAGAGAATGTGGATGGTGAGTTGATGCTTATTTGAGAACAATCAAAATGGATAATGTGTGTTGACTATAGGAAGCTAAATGAAAAGACCAAGAAGGACCACTATCATTTTCCATTTCTTGATTAGATTCTAGAGAGGTTAGCATGGCAAAGTTTCTATTATTTTCTTGATTGATACTCTGGGTACTTCCAAATTGTTGTGCGTCATGTGGACC